>OZ024784.1:12310655-12932449 GCA_964017065.1 Haliclona indistincta
ACGTTGGTTATTAGCCAGTGATGAGTCATAACTATTAAACTGATTCAATGTATTTTGTATTAGTTATGACTCATCGCATGATAATATTTATTATGCGTGACATCACAAAAATCCATTAAACTAGCAAGATGGCGGTCAGAAAACTGCTCTCTAGCAGAGAACAGTCGCGTTTGTCGATGTGGGTATTTCTACAGACTCTGCGCAAGTTCTAAAGTAAAGATGAATGTATTAGCAATGCAATTTCCTAATCTTGGACCTTAACTCCCAGAGAATCGGATTTCTCGTGCCTAAGCTTTTGGTCGGTCGAGGACGCTATTATTTGCTCCCCGACGCCGAACTAATGAAAGTTAAGGCAAAACACTCAGCCCACAGGTAGGCGCCCTGTGTGAAGGTTTTAATGCAGCGTTAAGAAATCTTAACTACCAGTAATTCTAAAGTTCTTTGCCTAACCTTGTCCTTCCAGTGGGTCCAATATCCTGCCATGTTGCGCCACGCCCATGTCACGTGACTTGAAGCCATATGAATCAGGGTGTTCAGTAAGGATAGAGGATCATTCTGATACATGCAACATGCCAGTAAGATAATTAGTTACTGAGATACGAAGCAAAATGTGCAAAAACCATTTTTTTACTCTCTTCGTGTGGAACACTGTAGTACAATTAATAGTGTTCACCGATCAGCGCTTTGTCACATACGCATAGAATTGCATCGGCACGGTGACAATCCGAACTTCCAGCTTCGTTTTCTCGCAATATACGGAAAACGTTTAATTGCCGTTTTTCACCGGAGCCCTTCAATTGTAGGTGTGGCAAAGTAGGTGTGTTCGCTTTGGACTGAGACAGAGTCCTGGTCTGTTACGTTACGGCGAGTACGTCGAATATGACCAAGAGTAAATAATTCGATCTTGCAGTAATTGTAAATTGAAAATTGGTTTTTGACACTCTGAATTGCATTTTTGGAAAGTAGAAATTACTGATTTTCTAGGTATTTTGTTTTGTTGTAATATTGAATATTGACTGATCCAAATGTACACTGACCGGGTGTTCTTCCGGCAAGTTCTGTTGTGCTGCTTTCAGGCGATAACAAAAGTTATTCATCATAAACTTCAATTCATCACAATGAACTAGTGTAACATACAACTTCACACCGTCCAAATCGAAACAGTGCCAACTCCACTTACTATGCATATCCAGAAGTTCCTCAATCTAATCGTACCAAAAGTGTACCATTATCCTTAGAACATGAAGTTTCGTCTGATACCTATCACACGCCATATTCTCTCTCCCTTCTACATCCTTCTTCTCCCTTTAAGCCCTAGTGGTTCAAGCCCTTCTCAATATGCTTCTTTGCTGAATATTCTCAACACTACACTAAGCTCAAATCGTATAACAAAAATCAACGTGACAGTGATGTTAGCTACATGTAGATACAGTAGCTAACCTTGCTGGCAGAGCAAAATGAACACCTCTGTATGTGTAAAACCATGGTAACACAGTCAGTCAGTCAGTCCAGTCAGTCCAGTCAGTCCAGTCAGTCAGTCAGTCAGTCAGTCAGTCAGTCAGTCAGTCATGGGATAGAGCATATATTATACATGTGTAGTTGCTAATAAATTATTTACACAATAATTATTACCTACATGCCACAATCATTATTCTATAAAGACCTCTATTAGTTACATTTATAGATTTATTTATCTCATTAGTGTAACAGAGCCTCGATTCTTACATGTATCTGTGATTAGAACAATTGAACTTGTATGTGATGTTTGTTGCTGTGTGCTGCATGGCCACCTTTGTGTCTCGTATTGTAATTCATTGTTGGTCTGTTGCTATAAATGTATGCGTGCAAACTTATTCAAATGGTTGTTAGTTGTGAACTCTAACTGAGAGAACTCAGCGCTCGATTACATTAGTTTTTTATTATCTGTACCAGGATTATAACGTAATACTATTGCCCTTACATTATGTAGACCCGTAGCAGGCACAGATGCTGTAGGCCCAGTTATGATCAATATTCAAAACTAATTATCACACCACTTGTTAGTACAAGTGAACCACAAAAGCTCCAGTCTTCATACTAGCAGATGCTTGCTGCAATGTTATATGTAGGAACCTAAAGAAACGCAGCAAATTTTCAAAACGCTTTCCGCATTATTCATTTTCTTTTTAACATGTAATCTAAACATTAACATCAACTGACACTACTATTAATTTTGTTCACCAAATGATGTTTCCGCCTCGTCTACTTTCCCATTCTCTTCATCTTCCTTCAGGTTTATGGACACTTCCTTTACTTCCAAGTCAATTCGGGTTTCTGTGTGCCCATTTTCTTCTGTTGTACCATTTCCATTCATTTCAGTGCATGTACATACATTGTTGCCGTCAATTGTTTCTTCAGGCTCTTTTGGCAAGTTATTAAAGAGAATTATGAGAGAATCCATAACATTATTTGGCATATGATCGTCAACAACGCCCTTGTCAAGAATGATGCAACACATGTCCTCCATGCTCACCCACTGAGCACTGGGTCTTTCATCAGGATAGCATTTAACAACACAACTATGCAGGATTCATGTATAATAATATATAAATTAAAAAACATCACGTTACCTTGGTTTCTTAGACTTTTTGATACGTACTTGTACAATCTTTCCTGGAGCAAATGCAGGCACATCTGGTATCAATTCATCTTTGTCAATTGCCTGAATAAAATTGCTGTTTAAACAAGAAAATTAAAAGTAAACTCCTAAACAAGAAAATTAAAAGTATAGATTTTTGAATCCACCTTTGTGGTAGCTTCATTGTGCTTGCTCTCTTGTGTTGCCGGTCGGTGGTGCTCTTCATTTGGTTCAAATCCATATCCCTCACACTCACACTCACAGGTTGATTACAACAGCCATTAGGAAAACACTTCTGGCAACACATTTCAGTCTAAGCAGAGAGAACAAGTGTCAAAATTATGCCAAACTGACAAGACAGCATCATGACATGGTGCGTGCATACTCTTGGCTCTCTTCACTAACAGACGGTGGCTACCAAGCAGGAGTAATAGTTAATTGTGCTCACTTGAGCACTGACTGACACACAAAGCCATCATACCATAGACTAAAGAAAATTAAAAAGATTTCTATCGAAATCAAAAGATGTAGGGTTGTGAAATCTACCACTGGTCCACAATGTAAAGTAACAAGGAACAAGCATGGAATGGTAACATGATCCATTGTCAGCTAAGTCTTAGCTGACAATGGATCACAATCGAGAAATCGCTGAATTTATATCGCCGTTTCCTTAAAAGCAAAGTTCAAAAGGCACCTGCCAGGAGAATTTCATGATTTCTGTTCGTAGGTGCTTTGGTCTCGGCATTGCTCACGTAAAGGCGCTAGGCACGCTGAAGAAAGAAGATGAAAACTAAGATGACGAAACACGATTTTCACCGTTTCCAGGTTCGTCACTTTAGTAAACAATTTTGAGCAATCTCCTTGCTACTGTAAGATGGAACAACGCCAGAGATCAGATTTAGGTGTCTTTTGACGTATACAATTCATCACCAGGTGAAATATCAGCGTTTGAATGCTATGTAGCCGCCATCTTGTTTTCCCATTCAACCCTACATAGGGAGGCACTACCGTGCCTCCCTAATACAACCAAGGGCATGACACTACACAGGATAGTGTAAACACATGGTAGGCCTAGGCCAGCAGAGTACAGCACAGCTGGTACTGTTTGCTGATGGTAAACCACCAAAACACATTCATTGTGCATGCATATTCACTACCTTGCTAAACTACATGCCCAGCATCCAACTCAGCCAAACTTCAAAGACACCGACAGGGTTAACTATAAAACTGTATATAGTACGTGGCACTGTGCATTATAAATCCCTTTGATTTTTGATATAAGTTTAGTTCCCTGTGGTTTACTAGCTAGTCTCGTCTCCAGACCACACCCCACGCCTATCGCGCGTGAGAGAGGATCTGGTGGCTTTAGCCGCGCATGCACTTTCTTGGGCTTTTCATGTACGAGAGTTACGTAACACTAATGAATGTTGAATTTGCACCTGCAATAAATAAATGGCTGGTACACACAAGTGTTCTGGTATCGTATGTGAGTGTTCTGGTATCGCATTAGACAATTAAGGGAGACAATCTACGAAGGCGAAGACGTCTAGACAGCAGGCAGAGTAGCAAAACACAGACTCTTGCCTTCTCCAGTCGGGACGAAAACGTCTTTCCCCTTGACAAACTCAGTAATAGCAAGACGCTGATTGTCTGTCAGACTTTTATAACTGATGCTGAAAAATGCAGCTCTGATTATACGGTCAAGAACATCAGACAAAGGCTACAGTCGTATCTAGGTATCTTTTTTCAATGCCATTATTCTATTGATGTGGTTTGTATTACGTAAGAGTTGGTGGACTTTTAGAATCTAAGACTGAGCAGTAGACACAGTCTTTTCACTGTTATTGTAAAACACATGTTTTGATCAACTATATTATGACTCCACCTTGTTCAATCCTTTTTTTTCCAATAAGTAGATGATAGATCTCTTCATATAATTTAAGCTTCTCCAGTTTAGTCTAAATACATGTTACATGTAATGTTATCAGTATCATAAGCACACATGTACCTTGGAACAATATCATTTCCTAGAACATAAGATTTGATAAATAATTGTGAGTAAGCTGCCAGTGGGAGACTGTAACAACATTATAGATAAACACAATAATTCTAACATAGTAAACACTTACTTGAAAACACATCCTGGTGGAGACATAGCATAGCAGATAAGATTCTTGTACTTGTCCCTCAACAGAACAGCAAGTGCACTTGCTACACCAGCACCGAGTGAATGACCAACTATTACTAGCGTATATTTCTGGACAATAATACAGATGATAGAAACCACAGTGAGAAGTGTGTGTTACCTCGTGAGGGGGTTTTTGCTTTAGTCTGGTGTATTTGCGTCCTCTTTTAAAAGCATTTGACAACATATTTTTCTTTTCCATCTTATCCTTTATCCACCGTGCTGTCTTTAACATACCCTAAAGGGTACAGATAATTGTATAAAGACAGATAATTGCATAAAAATTAGCTTTCTTGGAATTAAATAATGATAGTAAACAGCAACATCTGGTTGTGTCTACATACAATGCTCTACTCATTGAGTAGTAAATGGAGTAGATTGAGCATAACACTATGTGCATACTGAAGCCAAATCTAAACAAACACAACTTATTTCCCCAAGTATAATCTTTCAACATGATTTCTTCATTTGATTTCTTCTATTCTCTTCATAACTATTTGCAAACTAATACAACAGTTTGAAGGGATAAAGGAAGAATTATTTACAACATAACTTAGATAAATAAACGCAATAAATATTAATTTTTATAACATGTTGCTATGTACTGTCATCATTAACGCAGCCATGCAAAAAAAATAATAATCATGATTGCATACAGTGCTTCCAGCTTAGAGAGTCCAATTTTGATATTTACCCTGGGCACGTGGGCGCCGGAGGGTTAAGCGTTTGGCAATGTCCGTATGTATGTATGTTTATATGTGTGTGTACAAAAAACGCGGCTGTTTACTGCCTTACTGCTCGAAGACTGCCATGAAATAGCTCTTAGCAGGTTGGTAGTTGAATATTTATTCTTTGAAAGACGCCTGCAAAGTTGAGATAGTCTCCTGTCGCGTGCTATGGCCATGTGTTCGTATTAGCAACATCGCCGATTAGAACATTCCGGTATGTTGGTGTGCCACAATTGTGAGACTGAGCGAACAATTAAACGCGTGTTCACTGTACTCATAGTTCACTGCAACAGTCCGCGTTTTGCAACTGCTCACAGCACACCATAGTGCACAGGGTATGTGTTCTAAGAACTCTAGTTTTACATATTATGCTGCAAAATTTTTATCAAAGGTAATACAATCTAACAGCCAGCAAAGTGGGAAATACATCTAAAAACTACTGAGTTTTTGCTCGATCTTATGGTACATTGTGTCAACGTGCAACTTCACTATAGTAGCAAACAACACTGGATAACGAACAATACAATCAATAATTGCATGACTGCTACAGCAAACAAGAGCAGCTTCTGGTAGCAAACTGCTTGGTAATCTTGCTTTCTTGACTGAGATCATGGCAAAAATGTTTGTTTACAAACTCTACTGCTCACAGTGATATGCCATCACCTAGCCAAGTGCGCAAAAAACAAAGGTCTTGTGTTTTACCCGCAGTCAATGTTGAGGTGCCGGTAATGGCACCTACTAGCGCCTAAATGGTTTATAGGCCATTTCTCTCCTATGTAATCTACGTAGGTTTTCGCTTTTTATTGTATGTACATTTTTGCTAGCAACAATGATTTCCAAATAGACATACCGTCTGATTTACAGAAACATAGAAATACACATCATGGAAACATTGCTGACATTCACTGGGTAACATTGTTGCTGGAAATTGCTTCAGGCAACAATTTTTCCTAGTGTATGGCAGCTAGGGGGTGTGAAGATTATTAATACTCACTCCATGCATCTTAGCTCCTGGACATCCCGGAACATTTACGTCTTCTAAGAATATTGTCATGTCAGTAAGCGCATCCTATGTGTCAAACAAATCATGAAACATATGATCATGCAGCACGTGATTAAGAATGATTAGTTGTCTACTGTTGTTTGTCTAGCACCAAACTGTTAGTCATGGCAAATTGCTGTTGACATACCTTAATAGAAAGAGTTCCTCGAACCACAACAACCACTGTACTACGTTGATGGTCTAGTGTAACAGCAAATGGAGCTCTGAAAACCTAGTGGGTGTCTTCAAAACCAACTAAGTGAAACTACTTGACAATCTTACTCCATTGTCATTGACATAGTAGCATATGTCTCTCTCATCAGCATCACATTGATATCTCATGGTAGCTACTCCACACATACATGTGTTTTCTTTCTCAAAATCTTCATTTCGAACACGTTGGTTGCAACATTTGTAGTTGCACCTTAGACTGTAAAAATTAATATTTAAAATAAATATCAACCTAAAAGAGTACTAACCATGAAAGTGTTCCCAGTTGACATAATCCACAGCACAGGTTCATAAAGACATGCAATGGCCAACCATAGATAGCAAGTGAGTAATGCATATAGTGATAAAAATTCCGAACGATCTGCCTATCTTCCTGTGTGGTTGAGACAACAACGACAACAAAGTAAACAAAACTAGTGCTATGTCATGATTGTTAGGGTTTCTCACACTAGATAACCATAGCCTCTATTATTACAATGTTTCTGACCAATCAGATTGCTCAATTTGAGGTGATTTATTTCATTTATTACACCTCCCAGTTCACTTATCACACCTCTAATAGTAGTTGCTCCACCCATTTTGATTTTAAAGTTTGATACAATAAAAGCATACAGATAAGACTAAATGCATGTTGTTTTTTTTTTCAGTCCACTGGCTATTATACTAGTCCATCATAAGTGATATTGAGCGTGACATTGCTACAACTTTGAATAGAGAGGGTCGATTTGGTCCTTGCTGGCATGTACTTTGTTGAGCAATTGATGTAGAAATCGAGCTCGATCCATTGATAATCCTAGAGAGACCCATTTGTTGTTCTCTGCTGGTTCTTTTGTATGAACGTACTCCATCTAGGCTCTTGTGTCCAGTACGCTCCATCATCAGTAGCTCATCTACGCCACTCTGATATAACCTGGGTCGCAGCCGTTGCACGCAAGGAATGGTTGGTTTTATATCCAGTTCCTGCTTCTTTACACATGTCACGGACCATGTTGTGTGACCGAGTGGCATGAGTGTAAACCAGCAGTTCTTCGTTGGTTTCTTAAGCGGCTTCTTATAAAAAGCATTTACTTTGCAATCATGAGGGCACATTTTCTTGTACAGCTTGTAAATTCTCACTGGCACCTGGCTGGATAGTCTGCATTTTCATGATGAACCACTTGGTTCTGCTTCGCTTTTCGACAATTGAGCCCTCCTTGGTTGTTTTTAGACAATCCTAGTAGATAAGACAGCTCTCCTGGTTTCTCTACTAGTTCGATCTGACTTGGATCAAAGCGCAAGTGACGGTGTTCTTGCCCACTCCGTAGAGCAAAACAGACTCCGTTGAAAAAAAGACCGTGTTAAGAAGAGCCTGAGGTCCATGATCTCCTAGGACGCCTGAGGTCCACAGCAAATCTTCTTCAGCTTCAGTCAAGGGTTCCAGTCTGTTGCAAGCGCTTCATCTCTGCATCTGAAGGCACTTTTTCGACACTAGTAGAATGCTCGTTCCTGTTTGCAGTCCATTCATTCCATATCTTGATGCACCACGCTGTGTCTCTCTTTGTTCCATCGGGCACTTCATTGCATCTGGCTTGTTGTAGCTCGGTTCCTGACTAGGGTGGAGCAAAACATGTAGGCGGAAGTGGGAATGTCGGTAGAATGTCGTTGTTTTCCAAAAGCGCATCAAGACCCCAGCCTGCCGGAGCTATTCCTTCAGAGTCACTCATTTTAGTGTCTGTTTTCGTATAGTGAACAGCGTCATTAAGGTAAAGGTACAGTTGCTATTGAGAATGGTTGTTATGCAGCATTTTTGGATTACGCAATTTAATTGGCTAAAAGAAAAGTATTATGAAATATACACCCTCGCGCTTTGCGCTCGGGACATCTATACAATCGGTTTCTGCGGTGTAATAAATCCAGTATTACCCTCCGTTTTATCGTATAACCTATATTTTTTTATTTATTACAAACACTTACCCTTTTAGTGAAATCCAAATCAACAGGTGGTTGGTACTTATATCCTACTGGAATGAGTGGTATCTGATTAGTATTCTTTAGTTGAGTCTCACAAAGCTATGGAACCATAAAATGGCTAATTAAGCACAGTATGCACAGCACATTCTCTAATTTAACACAATTTGAATTCCCATTCTAATAATGTTCCATAATAAAAATAAAATCACTCCATACCTACCCCTCTCAATTGAGTTGTCGATTTTAAGAAGCCGTCTGTCTTGATCATTTCCTTTTGGTCTCTGTGAAGAATAAGAAATCCAACAAAGAGATCCGATGGAACTAGTTCTACATTATGAAACATCCTGTACAAAGAGTGAGCCAAGTCATTGAGTGCAATAGTAGTCTCAGCAGCATCTTGAATACCACAGAATGAACAGAGCTTTTGCAATTGCCTAAATAATCTGCGTTGCTCAATACGACCATTGTGAATACGTCCTCTTGTTGAACCTAGAAAACCATCAACTTCTTCCTTAGAATGAAAATTTATCCGCAACTCATCCAGAAGGCTTGTGGAAGAGAAGCAGCCGGCTGGGTCAAGGTACATCAAGAAACCCAATGCATACACCAACAGAGTGACCCATACTACCACCACAATCCCTTGAGAAAAACGCAATGCAATGGACAAAGGAGTGCAAGGCTCCAGCAAGGTGATGGTGCCATCATTGCACACAGCCCAGGTGGTGAACGTCAGTGTAGCAACATCAACTACAAACATGAAAGTTCTCAAATACAAGAGCTTTGGCAGCCAACGACGCGGGTGATCGTTCATAACAGTTCCAGCTGAGCTTACTAAAAAGATGAACTCTTCGTTCACGGCGATCAATATTTGTACACACAGCATAGCGAACAGCGAGCTATACAGCGTCTCAGGCAGGTCTATGCCGTCACATTGCATACCCGAGCCGGAATCTTCTCCAGAGTTTGCAAGGTCTGGCCCGAAGTAGAAGTACAAGAGAGATGCAGTGATCAACGCGAAACTGCAAGGGGGTATATATGTTACGACCCGATTCACAACCTGACCCGTTTCGAAGCCGGCCGCCGGTTTCGAAGCCGGTTAACCCGATTTACAACGGTTTAAAACCGAACGTTTCAATGCTCAATGCTAGCTAGATGCTAGAACGTTTCAATGCTAGATCGACGGAACCTACGTAGGAGTGTTGTCGCGGTTATAGCTCTCTGCAGTGCAGCGCAGCAAGACTAGAAAGTGTCCGCGGAGGCGATTTAGAGCCATCATGTGCTACTACTTTCATCGACAGGAGCGTCGTTGTAAGTGGTTTAACAGCGCGACACAGCAAGCCTACCTGCTAAATTGACAGGAATGACGTTACGAGTGGTTCAGCAACGCAGCGCAGCAAGAAATGTTGTGTGCATGTAACAGTTGTATAACAATCACTAAAATCCATAGGAACATGTCACAGCTTCTTCTTCAGACGTGACTCCACATGCATGAAAGCAAAGAATAATATGATTGCGATGCAATGTATATGGAAACTCAGAGTACACGCGCGCACTTAGCATTATGCACGCTTTGAATCTGGCGCGCAGCTAGCTAACCCGCTTCGAAACCGGTCGACCGGCTTCGAAGGTTGTGAATCGGGTCGTAACATATACAAGTCAGGTTTTAGCTAAAATGAAAAGAGAATGCTTACTAGAACAGTCGTAGCAACATCCCTATCACGGCAGGGATGAAGAAGTCGTCTCCTCCCACAGTCCACTTTTTGTTCTTGCATGTTCTGAGCGGCGGCATGATGGAGAGATCACAGCTACACAATAAAATTGTTTTGGTCACCTTTTAATCACCTTATAATCCTTCGCCGTCTATTTCTTCCTAAACTGATTTTAAATGACATTTAGAACACTCGGAATTGATTTCCAACAACTTTGGAGCATTTCCAGCAAGATTTACAATTTTCGATGAAAATCGATTAAACACATTCATGACTGTCATTGACCACAAGGCCACGTACACTCTAGTAGGCGGGGCTAAAATTTGCCGGGAAATCTAGGTCTGTAGTCTAGTCTGACTGGTTGAATGGCCTCGTTAGTGCAGTTAAGTTGTGTACAGCCAGTCAAGCAGTCATCCAGGCCATAATTCGATTAATACAGAGACATTCCTGATTGGCGTGGTCAATATAATGGCGTACTCGTCGGAGCCACGCGGTGATAGACCCCAGGAGCTGACAGTGAACGCTCAAGAACCTTTTAATGCTGAACCACCCGTGCCTATTCTCAGAAGCAATTACATAACTCCGAACGCTTACTTCTATGTGCGCAACCATGGCCCCGTCCCGCTGGTCAAAGAGACAGACTACAGACTAACTGTTACAGGGCTGGTTGGCCGTCCGTTAACCCTCTCTCTCATGGACATAAAGCAACGATTTCCAAAGAAGACTGTGATGGCTACGATTATGTGTGCTGGAAATAGGAGGACGGAGATGTCCACCCAGGTGAAGCCTGTGAGAGGAGTGGGGTGGGGATTGGCTGCTATTAGCAATGCGACATGGTCGGGTGCACTGCTTCGAGATGTGTTATTAGCTGCTGATGTTAGTAGGGATGATAGAGGGAGTATTCATGCAAGCTTTGTTGGTATGGACAGCGTAAAGGAAGAGGGAGGAAATGGTTATGGATCTTCAATTCCACTGGATAAAGCAATTGATGATAAAGGTGATGTTATTCTTGCCTACGAGATGAACGGCATTCCTCTCCCGCGAGACCATGGCTTTCCACTACGAGTGGTAGTACCTGGGTATGTTGGGGCACGAAGTGTGAAGTGGCTGGCAACTGTGGTTGTGCAGAAAGAAGAATCTGAAAGTTTCTTTCAGCAACTTGACTACAAAATTCTTCCTTCCCATGTGGACTGGGGAACACCTAACTTGGCACGCTACTGGAAAACATCACCTGCATTACAGGAATTGAATGTGCAGGCAGCTATATGCAGTCCTCAAGATGGTTCTGCCATTTCAAACGGCCTGTCCTTTACAGTGCAAGGATATGCTATTGCTGGTGGTGGTCGGCGAATTGTTCGTGTGGAAGTGTCTGTAAATGGAGGAGAAACATGGACAGAGGCTAGTCTCTTTTCAAGTGAACAACCATACAAGCAATTCAGCAACACGTACTGGGCTTGGACATTTTGGTCCCTGTATTTAGAGCGATTTCCCTCACCTTGTGTAATCATTTGCCGAGCCTGGGATTCAGCATTCAACTGCATGCCGGAAGATGGATCAAAGATGTGGAACTTACGAGGAGTGATGAACAATTGCTGGCATAGAGTCTCTGTATTAGATACTGCCAAATTGTAAAGTATTCTGACACAGTTATAATGTTCTTGTCTCTTGTAAAATGTTGTATTAGCAAAATTTGAATGTCTGGTTTCATGTCAGACACTATTTCCTGTTTTCATCAAGTCATATAACCATACAAAGAGCAGGTACTTAGACTAGCTAACCACAAACCCTACACTGTTGACAGAGCCTCAAGATGTGGTCGGTGATCCTTCTATTCTTTGTGCAACTAGCTGCTTGTGGTGAGCTGAATGGATAGCTAACTGTTGCCCACAACTATTATTGTTGTACAACTGTTCTTAGATCAAGACTGCAGCTTTAAGTTTATTGAAGAGCCACCCTCCCTGTCATTCTGTGATCCAACTACCTTTCAGCCTGAACTTACTTTAGGCTGTGCAGTGAGATCCAGTTCCAATGGTCTATTTGCTAATGTCCAGTGGTTTGTAGATCAAGGTGCTGGACCAACACCTCTTTCAGCAAACAGTCTTATTGTAAGAGAAGCCAATGGGCGCAGAACAGTTGGAGGAACAGTAACTTTGCGTCAACCTTTCCAACCAGGAAGATATTTTTGTCAACCAAGATTACTCTCCAATAACTCATTTCTTCAACCTAGTCAAGTTTTTGAGCTGAAAGCAATCTCCACATATGCTGGTCTACTGCCATGCAGGCTGAATGATACGCTATCAGTACTATCTTCAAGATGTGCTGACTTGTATGCTCCAAGGAGTATCTGTACCACTAGCTCAGTTCCTATGGTTACCAATGCTGTAATATTTAGTAGCGGTGCTTCGATTTGTGCTGGAATTTCTGTAACTGGACTGACTCTCTTACTGGTAGCAGTTATTTCAGTGAATGTCATCATTTGTTACTTGTACAGAAGAAAGAATAGATCAGTAGCTAAGATACAAGGAGCTGGTGATCACGAACATACAACTTCACACCGTCCAAATCGAAACAGTGCCAACTCCACTTACTATGCATATCCAGAAGTTCCTCAATCTAATCGTACCAAAACTGTACCATTATCCTTAGAACATGAAGTTTCGTCTGATACCTATCACACGCCATATTCTCTCTCCCTTCCACATCCTTCTTCTCTTCCTTCAAGCCCTAGCGCTTCAACCCCTTCTCAATATGCTTCTTTGAGAGGAGTAGCTGAATATTCTCAACACTACACTTCTCTTCTAAGCTCAAATCGTATAACAAAAAATCAACGTGACAGTGATGTTAGCTACATTTAGTAGTATAGAATCATTTAGTAGTATAGAACAAGCATGTCACAGTTACAGTAGCTAACCTTCAACACAATAGCAAGTTTACATGTCATGGGATAGAGTGTATATTATTATAGTTGCTAATAAATTATTTACACAATAATATTATTACCTACATGCCGCAATCATTATTCAATAAAAGACTAGTTACATTTATACATCTCATTAGTTTTTTATTATCTGTACCAGTAGTATAACATAACCACAGTGATACTATTGATACAATAAAAGGGGAACAGATACTGTAGCATCAATTTGCCCAGTTAATGATATTCAAAACTAATTATGACATTCATAAAGCCATCTTTTAGGTACAAGCGTACCACACAAGCCAAACTATGCTCTACTATTCACACTAGCAGACGTTTGCTGCAATGTTATGTGTAGAAACCTAAAGAAACCCAGCAGATATTATGGAAAATTACGTGATCATGAATATTAATGAGCACATTTTCTGGCGCACCATTCATTTTCTTTGTGCATCACTTTCAGAATAATCTTCCTACGCCTCTAGCCGACTCAGATGAAAAATTAATATATAAAATTCTGATTGTTGAACTGATCTTAAATACAAATAATGTGATTATACATGTAACATGACAACAACTGTACAAATGATATTCAAATTAATTTGTCAAAGACTGTTTCAGTGAATTATGGTTGGGAATTGATGTCCTTGCTTTCCTCCACAAATTCCTGGTTCTCAGGATCAGCATTGGAATTTCTTTGTTGATGAGAGCTCTGCATGCAATAAATCAATGTCATATCATCAATGCAGCATGAGACATTATCACATGTACCGTGCTATTGTGAGTGGGCGATTCATCCATCTCTATAGAGAGAGACTGTTGCAGAGGAGAGTAGATATTGCTAGGTCCAGGTATATTCTTCAGATGTAAATTTCCTTCCGATGATCTCGTGTTAGAAAGTGTATGTGTAGGACTGTTTGGTGGACTAAAAAAAGGCCTTGCCTCAGTGGGTGACAGAGGAGATAATGCATTCTTTTTTCTGTTACTAGAATAATTTTAGTTAAGCACCAATAACCAGCTTCCATAGTACTTGACTGACCTTAGCAGTATCACCACAAGTACTACTGCTACTATGACAACCACAGCAATGACAATAGCTGACACACTAACTGTTACACCCACAGATATGGCTATAGAAGAATATAATAGAGTGAGGTCGTCAGGCAATGTCAGTATACCTGAAGAATTTGGTGATACAGGTTCAGTAGGTGGTATATCGCTTGGGGAAACTGTCACTGAGTACAAGCAGTAATACACTTGTGAACAACATAAACTTAGTTACCTGATGTGCAGTTGGCAATAACAGGGCCTGTACAGTCAGAGTTGGTCCCCCATCCTCTGTGACTACACTGTGACAGTGCCATCTCACTTCCAGAACACCTGACACCACTCAACCAGACTATGGGATCATCCGGTATTGGTGACTGAGACACTGCTATCATGTCAAGTTGACGACAAACTACTTGGCTGTTTGCATCACTCCAGCCATCTGAACAAACTCCTCCCCATTTACCATCAAAGAATACTTCAACCCTTCTTCCCACTCCTTCTCTCAGTGGAGCAGTTGGAGCTATTAGTAGTAGGAGTAAAATAACTTGCATCACAATTTAAAAGTGCTTACGTTTGCACACAACTGAAGCGTCTTGCTTGTGAGAACAGTCTGCTGGGGTTTTTGAACATTCATCAAGACTCTGTTCATCTCCAGTGCATTCTAATCCACTGATTATCATCACAAAATTATAGTGTTATAGTTCGTAATTATGCAATTCACCTTAATAAAATTGGTCCCCCTCCATTGGAGAACTCTCCTCTCCTCCCAACTCGCAGCACATCTTCAAAGCCCATCTGTCGGCAAGCTACTGCAGCATCTTGTTCATCCCATCCATTATTACACACAGTGCCCCACAAATCACTTCCCTCAACTCTCAATTCAATATGTCCCTCATATGGACTAGAACCTCCAACCAAACGAATGCCGCTCTGTTTACTAGTACAGATGACTGATGCATCATGGGTATGATCTCCTGCACAAGCTCCCCTGACATTATCATCAGAGTAACAATTACTCAGTCCATTTTCAATACCAATGCACTGTGCATTGCTGATACCAATTGGTCCCTCTCCTGAAAGAGAAGAGTTTAGAACCAATTTTCACACATTCGTTTTGTCCCTACCATATCCATAGAAGCCGTTCACTGGTGCACCTATTGCAGCTGTATAGCCAAGCTGTTGACACACAACCTGCGCATCTTCCATTCCCCATCCTTCATCACAGACTGTCACCCAAATATCACCTTGTCTAACCTCAATCCTTCCAACATTCACCGAGCTACGTGGTCCACCTGCTAGTCTAAGTGGAGCTGGTTGACTAATTTCTATACAAGTGTACGAGAACAGATATTATAGATAGTGATTTGATTCGTTACCAGTTAAGCATTTTATAGTGGCATCATCTTCATGAGTGCACTGAGCACCAGTACTGTGTGAGCAATTGAGCAATGAAGGTTCCAAACCATTGCAGTCAAGGTTGGCCAGATGCACTGGACCAACTCCCACTCCTATTGGCTGCTCTTCAGATCGTGCTAAAGCGCCTATAGTACAGACGTGAAACAGTATACCGAAACAGACCAATCTCACCCTGAGCATGGTAGCCCAATTGTCTACACACTACAGCTGCATCACGAAAGCTCCACCCATTGTCACAGACAGATCCCCATTCTCCATTGATACATATCTCAACTATTCCTTCTGTGGCTTTTGTAGTACCTCTCAAACGAACATCTCCGTCAGAACAGACCAACACTTGATTTACTGCTTCAACTAAGAAATGATCATCACTCTGATGATGTATCAATGACACTATAGCGTTGCTTACTATTGGTACATATAACACCAGCCTCGTTGCCATGGTTACACATCACATCACTGCCTGTAATGGAAGGACAATCCAGAATTGATTCTTCTGTTCCACTACACTTAACATTATCTAGCCAGATCAAGCCTGAGGAAATATTATCATTACAATGATATCTTCACTGCTTAAGGTAGCTGACCATTTGAAGGATTAAAATATGAATGCTGAATGCTTCTAAGAGCTCTAGAGTATCCGAGTTGTCGGCAAATAACCTCAGCATCTGCCAAGCTCCAGTTTTCATCACAGACTGCTCCCCACTGGTCATTTATCTTCACCTCCACCCTACCCTCTGCTTGAGTGGAGCCTTCTCTCAATCTCATAATACTACTAGCAGGAGGCTCTGTCATGTAATACACTCAGTATCAAAAATGGTTGACGTATAATTATGATCGGCAACTTACTTTCACAAACAATACCAGCAAAGGAAGACCGACAGACTCCATCTCTACCCCACTTCATCACTGAACATCTCTGAAGGCTATTCTCCTGTCCAGTGCATTTGATTCCGCTTACAATATAACCACTAGGAGCTGTTTGATCAAACTCTCCTCCAATTGTTTCTCGAATAGCTCCTACATATCACACGTTATTCACACACGTACACAACAGCACGTACACACACACACACACACACACACACACATACACACACACACACAGGAGTTGATCCAGTTCTCACCTGAATATCCAAGTTGCTTGCAGGTTACACTGGCCTCCATTTTAGTCCATCCATCTCCACAAACATATCCCCAACTATCATTGTAGAACACTTCCACTAACCCTTGAGATACTTTATGGGCGTAGGTGGATGCTATTCTGACACGAATACTATCCATGGTGACATCTTAACAGATGAAGTATAATAGTGAAAATTTTTTCTTCTTTTGTCACTCACTGATGCATTCCACAGAAACGTCATCTTTATGTTGACAATTCTTTACATCATTTTTGTGTTCACAGTCAACAAGTCTTTCTTCAGTTCCATTGCAAGTCACATCATCTATATGTATATTACCAAATCCTTGTCCATAGCCAGATTCACTACAGTGATAACAGTACCCTTGAGCTATAACGAGAGTGCCTTTTTACATTGTTGCTTACATAAATTCAACAGCTCCTACAAATCCAAGCTGCCTGCAGGCTACTAGTGTGTTTTCTTCATCCCAGTGGTCGTTACACACTGTACCCCAAGTTCCATTTTGAAACACCTCCACTCGACCAATGCTTCTGCTGGTAGTGCTATTGCCAACCAGTCGCAGTGTGCCTGATGGAGGGTCTGGCTGAGAAACTGAAGGAAAATGAAAGTGGTAGTCTCATGGTTGTCTTGGAAGAAGAGTGTTTAGTTTACCTTCACATATCACACCAGCGGGAGAATTGAAAGAGCATGATTGCTCGTCACTAAGTGACTCTACATCCAAACAATCTGATATGCTGCTTTCATTTCCCGAGCAGCCGAAACCAGTCCACCAAACTTTCTCGTCTGGCAGTATCTCACCAAACTCAGCTTTGGATAATGACTGCAGAGCACCTGGAAACCCAAGCTGCTTGCAAACTACAGTAGCACCTTCCAAGCTCCAGCCATCGCCACATACAGCACCCCATGTTCCTCTATGAAGCAGCTGAACACGTCCACTATATTGGTTACCTTGAACCAAGCGTACTTGTGGTTGAGGTACTACTCTTTCATCTAACGTGTATAACAATAGTGATAAGTTTGCAAATAATTATGATAATATTCCACTCACCAGTGCATTCCACTTCTACATCCTCATGATGAGTACAGTGTGTCATTCCCCATACCTCCTGTAGGTTGCATTCTCCAATAGACAGCTCTTCTCCATTACACTGAGCTCCACTAATCCATATAGTGCCATTGCCAATTGCTGTAGCAAGTTGAGTGCTTTCTGCTCCAGTATAGCCTAATTGTTTGCAGATGACATTAGCATCTTGAATATCCCATTGTGTGTTGCAAACAGTCCCCCATGATTCATTATAGTGCACCTCTACTCTGCCAATATGAGCAAAAGAACTCGATACCAGCCTCACAGTTGTTGGTGGTGGATGCTTAGCATCTATAAAATAAATAATAAAGTCAGTTTCTTCAGTCTTAAGTTTATGTTATTACCTGTGCATATTGCATAAGCTACAAAATAGCATGGATTGCCTTCTCCTCCAGAACTGCTACAGAACTGCAATCCTGGTTCATTGCCTTGGCAATTAACATTGTTCAGCCAGACCTTAGGTTCATCTGTTCGTTTCATAATTTTTGCCCTGTAAGAAAGTGCAAATATGATGAATATAGCAATGCAATGTTTACCTACCTCAAAGCATCGGCGAAGCCCATCTGTCTGCAAGCAACACGAGCATCATTGAAACTCCAACCATTATGACAGATTGCTCCCCACACTCCTTTATAGTACACTTGAACATGCCCCTCAGCAGCACTATGTCCATTAACCAATCTCAAGGAATGTTCTTTTGGTTCTAAACAGCAATGATTATCATGACTAACATCGATCCTAGATATCGTACCTTTGTGTCTACAATTTACAGCTGCAAAATGCGAATCAGCAGTGCAATTATGGATTGCCCAGCCATCATTAGCACAGTCTTCTAATCTCATTTCTCTGTCAGAGCATTGGACATTATCTAACCAAACTGTCTGCTCCTCAATGTTTGAAACCAAGTATGCTCTCGGTCGCTCTCCTTCTTCTGGCTCAATACCTAGTTGTCTGCACACTACACTAGCATCAGAGTCTCCCCAGTAGTTGCTGCAAATAACTCCCCACTTGTTGAGGTGATGAATTTGAACAAGTCCTTGATAAGAGTTTGATCCGTGCAGCAGTCTTACAGTAACAAGAGGTTGTAATATTTCTGTTTTTTGGGGGGGAAAATAATACAAAGAAGTGATCCACAGTTATTTAGAGACATGCAAGTTTCCTACCGTCACACATGACACCAGCATCCATATTATGATTCACACAGTCTCTGTGTACTATTCCCCATCCATGAGAGTTGCAATCCACTATTCTAGACTCAGTTCCTCCACACTCAATATTATCCAATAGTACTAGACCATTTCCTCTGCCAAAGTGTGATCCACTGTAAGCTTCAACTGCTCTTCTATAACCAAGCTGACGACAAACAGTATTAGCATCTGTTATGTCCCAGTTAGTGTCACATATAGTGCCCCACTGTCCTCGAAATGCAACCTCTACTCTGCCTTCTCGACTGTTTGCTCCACCAGACAAACGAACTTCAAAATCTCTTCCTGTTGTTTCACAAACGACACCAGCTGCTTGGCTAGGACTGCAGGTACGCCCTACATGTCCCCATCCATCAAATGAGCAATCCCACAGACTGGTTTCATCTCCTTCACACTGCACTCTGTCCATCCAGATAATAATGGTCTCACCAGCATTGAACAGTTCCAATCCTGTTGCTTTAGCATATCCAAGCTGTTTACAAGCTACGTCAGCATCTTTGATACTCCATTGTGTGTGACATACTAGACCCCAGTGCCCATTGTATCGTACCTCAACTCTCCCAGCATAAGGAACAGTTGAGTTTTGTGGGACTAATCGAAGATCTTCAGGAAGAGAAGAAGGGCTGTTTGCTGTAGTGAAATCAAGAAGGGCAGTCAATAGTTGGTTGTCTTCACACACACACACACACACACACACACACACACACACACACACACACACACACACACACACACCTGAGCATTTGATAGCAACATCGTGATCATGTGTACACTCTTGTGCTCCCCATCCATGATTAGGGCAAAGTGCTATATAGGCCTCGTTTCCCTGGCAATCTAGATTCTCTAACCAGATTGGAACGGAGTCATCAGTGATGAAGCTGTTTCCTGCAACTAAGCTGACATTGGAAACTGATTTGAAACCTATTTTGTGAGAACAAATATATACATCATACTTATGAATTAAAAGCACTAACCAAGTTGTCTACATATTACAAGAGCATCTAAAAAGTCAAATCCATTGAAGCAAATTGTTCCCCACTTTCCATTGTACTGTACTTCGACCCGACCTTCACTGGTACTACTTAATCTCACTTGAGCTGAGACAATGGGTTCTATGTCTGCAACAACAACAAAAATTCAATGAAAAAACTGATATGAAGAAACTTACTGGTGCATATTACTCCAGCTTCATGTTCATGAGTACAGGTAGTTACACCCCAGCCACTGTGACCACAGGCATCAAGTGAGTGTTCACTGCCATTGCATCGAACAAAGTCCATCCAAAATGGCATTGAAGACACATCAAACATTGATCCAACAGTTGGTCTCACTGCATATTCAAAACCAAGCTGACGACAAACAACTCTAGCATTGTTAATATTCCACTTGTGATCACAGACTACCCCCCATTGCCCAAGATGAAGAACTTCCACTCTTCCTTCATATTCATCTTTTCCTCCGTTAAGTCGTATTTTGAAAGCACTGTCAGCTGTACAATAATGTCAGTATGTGAGATTGCAACATTTTTATTGCTTACCACTACAGCGTATGTTAATATCAGCCGTGTGACCAGGACAACTTGTGCTTAAGTTTCCGACTGGCATCAAATGGCTACATTCCATCAGCGTTGCCTCAGCTCCTTCACACTGCAACTCACTCAGCCATATTATTCCATCTCCCTGACCATAAGGTGTTCCTACTTCTACTACAGCATCTTCAGAGTAGCCGAGCTGTCTACAGACTACAGTAGCCAAGTTATTATTGACAGAGCTACCACCACACACAGTGCCCCAGTGACCGCCATGACACACTTCCAGTAGACCACTGTAAATAGTCGGTCCTAGCCTCAACCTCACAGCATTTTCTGAACATGCATTTGGTCCTACATACAAATAGTTTAAATGGTCACTAGTGTGCATGATTAATACTTACTTTAAATGGTCACTAGTGTGCATGATTAATACTTACTTTAAATGGTCACTAGTGTGCATGATTAATACTTTAAATGGTCACTAGTGTGCATGATTAATACTTACTTTAAATGGTCACTAGTGTGCATGATTAATACTTACTTTAAATGGTCACTAGTGTGCATGATTAATACTTACTTTAAATGGTCACTAGTGTGCATGATTAATACTTTAAATGGTCACTAGTGTGCATGATTAATACTTACTTTAAATGGTCACTAGTGTGCATGATTAATACTTTAAATGGTCACTAGTGTGCTGCATGATTAATACTTACTTTAAATGGTCACTAGTGTGCTGCATGATTAATACTTTAAATGGTCACTAGTGTGCATGATTAATACTTACTTTCACAAACTACACCGATATCTCTACTGTGGTCAGCACATGCATTATCTCCTCTAGAACAGTTGATTAGTCTGGTCTCAGTTCCTTGACAGTCAACACCAGAGAGCCAAACATGTCCTCCACCAGGTCCAAAGCTACGAATATCTGTTACGTGAATTGCGTTTGATAATCCAAGCTCAGTACAGACAACTTGAGCATCTAAAAGACCCCATCCATTGCTGCATACTGTGCCCCACTCTCCATTGATGAATGCCTCTACTCTTCCTGCACTATCACTACCTGCCAGACGAAGGGTTCCAGGATTACTAGGTCTCCAGGTATCTATACAAGAATACAGTCAAATTATCATGAAAAGCATTTTTGTTACTAACTGCAAATTATTCCAACATCCTGGGAATTTTCACAATTGTGAACGGTATTCTTTCTGCATGATGTAATGTTGAGTTCATCTCCTCTACAATCGACTTCATCTAACAAGACAGAGACTCTTCCAGAGCCAAATACAGATGGAGTGACCACTGCTTCAACACCAGGAAACCCAAGCTGGCGGCATGCCACACTACCATCAGCCATATCAAACCTATCATTGCAGACTGTGCCCCATTTGTTGTTGAGGAATACTTCTAGTCGTCCCTCAGACTCATTACTTCCACCAAAGAGGCGTATAGGAGCAGTATTTCCAACTATAAACACATTCTTCTCAATTTGTACATCAACTCAACATTCGTACATACCTTCACACTCCACTCCAATATCTGATGAATGTCCAACACATTCATGGCTATCAAACATTGTCTGACAGTCTCTGATATGTTTAGTGTTTACTCCACAAGATAGTCTATTTCTCCACACTGGTATATTACCACCTAGAGTACTTGAACAATCAGCTAGACCAGTATAGCTGTCAAACCCCAATGAACGACAAACAACTGCTCCATCTTGTGCTGTGAATGAGGAGGAATTGCAGACTGAGCCCCATGTATTACCATGATAGATTTGCACACATCCTCTCCTGCCATTACTCGTTCCATCTGAGCTAACCAGTCTTACTGGCACTTGGAGGTCATCTGAAACCAATTATTAATCAAGTAAAGTTCAACATTTTGAGTGGTCACTCACCTGAGCATGTGATATGAACATCCTCCTCATGTGAACATGAGTGAGAGCCATAGCTATTATGATTAAAGCATTCCTGCAATTCTCTTTCAGAACCTTGACACTGTACCCCACTGATCCACACTGGTAAATCAGTGGATTGAGACCCTCTGGTCATCAAGGTTACTTTCTCAGCTCGGGCATAGTGAAGTTGTTGACACACAACTTCTCCAGTCTTTGATCCAAAATTATGACTGCAAACAGTTCCCCAAAGACCAGCATGATAGATCTCAAGTCGACCTGCTCCAGGTGCATCATCTCCAGTTAATCTTATGGACCCCTCCACTAAATAGAGGCAGATGAGCAGATAATTGTTATGAGACTGTACAATTATGAAGAATACTTACAGGAACATGTTACTTTAGCAGTGTGTCCTGCTGGACAGCCAAGTATCCTGCCCCACCCACTGAGCTGGCACTTGCCGAGTTGTCTTTCATTCCCTGTGCAGTTAACAGTGTTGAACCAGGTCAATTTAGTCTCTGTTGAAGATTGTGTGATTGTGGCATCAGTACTGAGTGCAGATGAATAACCAAGCTGTTTGCACACAACAGCTGCACTGTTAATGCTCCATCCATCAGAACATACAGTACCCCAATGTCCTCCATAATACACTTCAACTATTCCACTGTTTGAAGCAGCACTGTCAACAAGACGAACATCAAAGGTTGGTGTGCTGACTTCTGCAGAGATATAACCTTGGATAATACACTAATCTGAGTGACATCATAGACATTACAGCTTATCATTACAGCTAGTCTGTGGTAACATACGTGAGCATTTAACAACAATATCTTGATCGTGAATGCAGTTGTGTACATTCCATCCATCATGAGCGCAGTTAGCTAAAGAGGACTCATTTCCAGCACAACCAACATTCTCAAGCAGTATCGGTCCTTTGTTTAATCCTTGATACCGTGCCTGACTTTTAACTGATGAATATTCCAAGGCTGGCCCAAATCCAAGCTGACGACAAACAACATGTGAATCATGCATATCCCATCTATCTTGACACACTGTGCCCCAGACTCCTTTGTACAATATTTCAACACGACCCTCATAGTAAGTTTCTCCACCGACAAGACGAACAGGATGACCTTCCAGCTGCCATTTCTCACCAGCTGGTTAGAAAAATGGTTAAAATCATAACCATACATGCATTTTTGGGACTTACGGTCACAAATTAGTTTTGGAGATTTGCTAGTTGCATCAGTGCAAATGCTATCAGTGAGAGAGGTACGTGAACAATTTATCAGATTCTGCTCACTACCATCACAATTCAAATTGCTGAACCAGAACAACCCAGTTCCTGGTCCATATTCTGCTTGATTGGGAGCAGCTACAATATATAAAATTAACATTGAGTTATAAAACACATGAAAGTGACTAACCCACAACTCCATCGTATCCTTGTTGACGACAGAACACTGCTTTTGCATTGTAATTCCAGAGGTCATTGTCACATGGGCGCCCCCATGCATCATTAATTTTTACCTCTACTCTTCCTTCCCAGGGAACACTACCTCCAGCAAGACGAACCTGACAAGGGTTGGCAACTGAGTGCAGAAGATAATGACAGACATGATTAATATAGGAACACAAACTTACAAGCACATGTGAGTTCAATGTTTTTGTACTTAAAGTTATCACAGATTGTTTCAGGACCAAGAGAAAATGACGAACAAGAGCATACTGAGGCCTCTTTACCATTACAGGTAACCATGTCAATCAAATACTTGTCAGCTATTCTTTGTTTGTTTTCTCTTTCCTGCAACACGTCTGCATAGCCTAACTGTCGACATGCAACTCTTGAATTTTCAGTAGTCCACATTGTTTGACATACAGCACCCCATTCTCCATTGAGATTGATTTCAAGGAGCCCGTTCCAATCGTACACATAGTCTCCTCCGATGAGTCGTAAGCTGCAGTCTGTTAGAAATATATTGTAGTGAGTTGTGCCCACCTTGATGTAGAACATGCAGTGTGATCTTTACCTGGTCCTTTGCATATAACACCAGCATCCTCAGCATGAGTACAGTCGGTCATTCCGATTGGATTATGCTGACAGTTGGATAGTGTATCAGCACCAGGAGAGCACTGAACCTCATCTAACAAGATTGTTCCATTTCCAGCACCAAAATAGGCTCTACCCACAGCTTGTTTAGCAGCCCCAAAGTGCAGTTGCTTGCAGACAATATTTGCATCTTGTAGAGACCATCCGTCATCACACACTGTGCCCCAACTACCGTTGTAAAGCACTTCAACACGACCAGAAAACAAGTCAGTTACGTTAGCAAGTCTTATTTTGTCCAAAGACACAGGAGATTCAGTTGTACCTTGATTGTGTGCATTGCAGTTAATCACAGATGTATGAAATTGAACAAATATTACCTTCACACACTACTCCTGCATCTTCATTGTGGTCGCAGTTATGTTTGCCCCACCCATTGAATGTACATCGAGATAAATTACGCTCATTTCCATTGCACATTACATCATCCATCCAAATTGGTCCATTGCCTATGAGAATGGATCACCATCTAAAATACTACACTGAGTGGATGCCTTGAATTCTTACCTTCGCCAAACCGAGGTGGTGCATTACCATCCTTCACTACAGCTTCAACAGCAAATCCTAACCCAAGTTGTTTGCAGACAATGCTAGCATCAGTTAGGTCCCAGTTGTCGTCACAGATTGAGCCCCATGAATCACCAAAGTATATCTCTACTCTCCCTTCTCTGGGTGTGCTTCCTTCAACCAATCTCAACTTAAGTGTGTCAGGACTGTCTATAAATGATGTAGCAAGTAAAAATGAATTATTGAGTTCATCTTGCACATATAACATGAGCACTAGTAGTGTGATCGAGTACATACTTGCACATATAACATGAGCACTAGTAGTGTGATCGAGTACATACTTGCACATATAACATGAGCACTAGTAGTGTGATCGAGTACATACTTGCACATATAACATGAGCACTAGTAGTGTGATCGAGTACATACTTGCACATATAACATGAGCACTAGTAGTGTGATCGAGTACATACTTGCACATATAACATGAGCACTAGTAGTGTGATTGCACAAGTCTGACACCACACCCCAGTCTGCCCCTGGACAGTCACTCAAGAATCCTTCTCTCCCTGAGCACTGCAAATTATCAAGCCACACTCTCTCTGCAATCCCTGGAGGAGTATTCAGTGGTATTTCTGTCTGGACAGCGTCTTGAAAACCAAGCTGACGACAAGCCACCTGTATTAAGAATGCTTATGTCATACCATATGTAGAGTTAGTAACCACTGATGATATAGATTCAACAATGATATTGGATCTCCTTGTTGTAACTTGATTTAATATTAACTAACCTTAGAATCTACTATAGTCCAGTTACTGGCACCACATATCGTACCCCAAGTCTTTTCATGTAAAATCTCTACATGACCATCCCATTGTGTATACCCACCAGTTAGTCTGATCTCATCTAGAGGTGACTCTGAGACTGCATGAAATAAGTGCATCATTAAAAAAATATGTCATTAAATAACTGGAGATTTATCAACCGTGCACTCCACTCACCTGAACAAATAACAGACACATACACACACGGCAAGGAAACAGTAGCATTTCTCGTCCAATCACAGTACGTCAACTTTTTCTCTTGGCCAGTACAAGAGATTCCACTTATTCCAGTATTAGATGAAGCCATTCCATAGTCAATGTTGCTTGGGTAAGTGTTCACGAGTCCTCCAAAGCCCAGCTGCTTGCAGACTATCAATGCTTCATTTTTGTCCCATTCATTGTAATAGCATACTGGACTCCACATAGAGTTAAAATACACTTCCATTCTTCCAACTGCATCAGTTGCACCGCCAGTCAATCGAACAGTGCGGGGCCCAGAATCCGAGACTTCTGTGAGAAGATGAAGAGAAAGTTATTTTATTAGAGAAAAATATTATCACCTTCACACTGCACTCCAGCATCATGTTCATGTGTGGTTCCACAATCATGTCTACCCCATCCTTTGAATGGGCAGTTTTGCAGTCTTGTCTCAGTTCCAGTGCACTGTACATTGTCCATGAGAACTCCTCCAGAACCAGCTCCAAAATATGAACTAGTGTATGCTGCTAGAGCTCGTGTGTAGTTGAGTTGTCGACACACAACAGTAGCATCATGAATATCCCATTCATCATCACACACTGTTCCCCATTGCTCATTGTAACAGACCTCTACACGACCACTGCTACCATTAGAGAGCCTGACACCAGGAGATGTGGAACATTCTTCAAGAGAAAGAACAGCAAAATTATACTAACCATAAATTATTAAATTATTATTATTGTTAAGCAAGTGCATCATAATCAGCATCGAGAAATTTAGTGTAGTCTGCAACATGCAAATCAAAACTGAGGGAATCTCACCTTGGGACTTTGCAACTGGCAAATAGTATGCAAGAAGGAAAGAGATAACAGCGAAGCAGCAACAATTGAGTATTTTAGTGGACACTAATTTGCCCATGTTGCTGCTACGATAAAATATTATGCTGTAAACTGAGTCACCAGTTTAAATAGCACTATAGATACCGACTTTCCCACGGCGACTGATCTATTTAACCGCAAAGTAAAACAATCATTCGATAAAAAATCGAAGAGCCGTGTACTATAGTACTACTACGTTTCGAGCTCGAGTACATCTAGTAAGCGCTAACTAGATCTAGTGCTTACTGTTTCATTTATCTTGAGGTTTAATATTACCTGTACCGTATGGCTACTGCGACAAACAATGAGATAGAATCTGGTGACGAGGTAAGACTAGATCTCCCTCTGTCTCACAACAGTATGTGTATATATATTATATATATGAGCCTATTCTGTGTTCACATGTGTGATAATTATATATTTTCTTTGTCATTAAAGAAGTTTGAAGATGCTTTGGACTCTGTTCCCAAAGACTCTCCTGTGACGGAAGGAAGACCTCATCCAATCGCCAATCCTGATGCTTTCCAGTTCCTGTTTCCTGTGCTGGGTAAGAGAGGGAGCTAGCTTATACATAAGACATGACCAGTGTGAGGGCTCTTTAGTATACACCACAACAGACAGATCTACATGTAGTCAGCATGCATGTACAGCACATGTGCCCAACACACCAGGGAATGTGTATGAATCTCATGACTTCCTTTAAACTTTATACTAGGTGTGCATGTATCACACCTGGTGAACACACATTCTCTGCAGTGAATAGTATTGATTCTTCCTAGTGTGCATTGATGATACTTTTTGCTAAAAATATTAATGTGTGTTATGTACTCATCATGCTAACAATTATAAATTTTAGTTGTTTATTTTTTGACTGTGTCACTCTCCAGCTCAGTCAGCTCCCAAGAAATCGTCGAGAGACAAACTTCCCTTCAACTATGATCGCAGCACGGTCAATGTCTGGACGTGAGTGTCACTTCTGATCTTGTCAAGCACACAATTTACATCATGTTCTCATACTTTCGTTGTTTTCTTTTTCTCAGTTTCCTAAAGAATTTAATAGGAAAGGATGTCACTAGAATAGCAATGCCTGTTTATTTTAATGAGCCACTGTCCTTTACTCAGGTTTGTGCCTTTGATGACTCTCTCTCTCTCTCTCTCTCTCTCTCTCTCTCTCTCTCTCTCTCTCTCTCCTCACTGGATTCATCTGACTTTTTCCATTTGTCTCTCTCACAGAGGCTATGTGAAGATATAGAATATGTGGATCTGTTGCACAAAGCTGCAGGTACACTATGTTCTTCATTTTTGTTTTCAGCATCGTTTTTACTCTGTCTACTCTCAGACTCAGCCACTGTTCACGAGACATTATCATACCTGGCGGCTTTAGCCTCGTCGTGTTATGTGACCACACTGACAAGGTATAAACAGCACTTCATAGTGACTATAGTAGACATCACATGTAGGTTTAGTCTTAGCGCGTGAGCATATGCTATCAGTTGAGCTGTTGTTTGTCAGACAATTTTGCTTTCTGTGATTAGAGGAAAACTTTCCGCTTTCTATCTTGTCACTTTTTTCTTCCCTAGACACAGCAAACCATTCAATCCTCTATTGGGAGAAACTTATGAACTAGTTAGACCAGATCTTGGATACTGTCTCATAGCAGAACAGGTATGGTATAGTCACAGGTGTGTGACCATGTGTTCATTGCTGTACACACAGGTCAGTCATCATCCTCCTGTGACAGCACTATATGCCGAGTCAGACAAGTGGCTGTTCTGGGAAGAGTACAAACTGGAAATCAAATTTCGGGGCCAGGTTCGCACCTTAGCACGTGTTAAATTGTGCAATGGTAATTGTGGTTGGATTTGTGGTCTTAATCATTTCTGAGACTGTGGTCGTACATATACTGATAGCTACCTTCAACAGAAGCCACCTATTGTAGGCATCCTGTTTAATAACCTGTTCATGTACTGACATCCTCTTCTCTCTGCTATCTACCTGGTCTTGACCTGTCTCTTTACCTTGCTTGCCTTAGTGGGTGAGAATTCAGCCTAATGGTTTAGTACACTTCAAGACAAAGCACAATGGTCACCATTACTCATGGAACAAGCCACACACTACTGTACACAATCTCATCTTTGGTCGACTGTGGGCCGATCATGAAGGAGATGTCATCATCAACTCGCATCAGTCTGGGGACAAGGCTGTCGTTACCTGGTCTCCTTACAGCAAGTCCAAGAGTAAATATCGTTCTCTCGTAGGTATGTAAAAGAGCTATGTTTGTGTACATGGTAATAGTTTCAGGCGAAGCATTTCCTCTTTAGTAAGATACACTGCCAGCCTGTATGTGGTATGCATTGACTATAGTAGTGTATACAAAAGCTGGTAGTCAACTGTCTGTGCTGTGCAGGTCAAGTAGTGGACTCATCCGGTGAAGTAGCATATCTACTCAATGGATCATGGGACCTCGGTATGAGCCGCACTAGACCAGGTGAGTCACTCCTCCACACACATTGCAAATCAGCTGTGAAGAAGTACTGAGTTGTCACATTGCTCTTGTTAATCTTGGCGTATAACAACGATGCATTATCTCACTAGTTTAATGGGACAGTTGAGATGTGTAATGCAGTTATTTATACTCTTCAACATTTTTGTCCAAAAGGATGTTATTGGTTATAATACTAGGAAGCAGGGCCTTTACTAGACTTGACCTTTAGGTTGTCATCCTCTTTCTCCAGACGGCTCAGATGAAGTGAAGCTATGGACAGCCAACAGTCCTCTTCCTAACAATGAGACACAGTACGGATTCACTCTGTTCTCAATGAGTCTGAACGAGGAGGATGAGAGTAAGTAGACCATAACTGCTATGGACTGCTGTACTCTGGTTTCCATCATTTCTGCAGATTTAAAATGTCCAACAGATTCTAGAAAAAGACCTGATCAGAGACTGTTAGAAGGAGGAAAGGTATGTTTAGTTGGTGTCTATTGGCTTGTTTGTGATGTGGTGCTGTTACAGATCGATGAAGCTTCTGAAGAAAAGCACAGGTTAGAGGAAAAGCAGAGAGCATCTCGAAAACAACGCGAAAAGAAAGGAGAAGATTGGAGACCAATGTGAGTGCATGTTACTTATTATACACTGAGTGTAGAGAGTTTTGTCACAAACTGGCTGGTGACGTGTTTGTGACTAATCCCATATACTCATACTTGATTGGTGCAGCTGGATCAATAGAGCGCTATAGTAGCAAGACCTGACACTATAGTAAACGCTATAGTAGCAAGACCTGACATCAGAGCAAAGAGCCTAAACAAAGTTGGCGAAATGCACTGTTGCTGAGAAAACAACATGTTACAACCTATGTGTAGCTTGATAGTCAGTCATTCTTAATAGTAGCTAGAGCAGTGAAAACTAGGCTGAAGATTCATTACAGTCATACAGCATGGACTTAGCACTTTTAAGCTTCACCATGATCCTACCAACAGTTATGTAGTCTACATGACATGTAGTTCAAAAATGACCATCTCATTCTTTTTAATATTCATGTAGGGCAGATTTTATGACCAAAACCAGTTTGTACACAAGCAAACTTCAATTACATAGCATGCCCTTGTCTAGCATAGAAGCTACGTTATATAAAAGCAATGAGTCGATTAGATGGAACATTCCTAGGAATGTGCTTGCGTATGAGCTATATAATTACTAGCTAGCCATGACATGAAGACTAGCGTAGGCTGTGGAAGGGTTCAATCAGGTACTGCACCTCGATCAATGTGTAGTTGTTCCTTATGTATTACTTAATGTAGGTAAAGAGTGCTCTACGTGATTTATGGCACGAGACCACAGCCCGAGTGCCATAAATCACGTAGAGCACGACTTACCTACATTAAGTGATTTAAAGTATATGCCCAGGCAGCAGCTATGTTGCGACAAGCGATTTCTTGTGAATGGCTGACTCAGCGTTCTATATGGGAATTAAAGCACGTTCAATATGACGCTGATATTGTACGGTGGTCGGTGGGCGGGGATCATGAAATACGTGATTTACAGGAAGCGCGGTGCCTTTGATTCCGCCCACGCATATACTTAAAATGGTTATAAGATACTGGGCGGTATCATCATCTGCTGATGTGGGATCTCAAAGCTACTGCTGCATCAAGACATTTTCACAGTATTGTTTTCAGGCTCGTCTGAAATAGACCAGACGTAATTTAGCAGTCAGTCGGTCACTTTAAGGTATGTCAGGAGTTTAATTTTTCAAATCAGGAATGTTTTTTAAATGGCTGTAACTATTTCAGTCTTTGTTCAATTCTTATCAGACTTGTAATACTGTTTCTCCTGGCTATCCTCTTTTATATAAGTATTCTTTCATACAAAACGGACAAGGTACACAGAAATGCGAGCTACAAAGCCGAAGCGACCACTTTTTCATTGTTTTCATGTTATTTTCCAGAAGAAGCACGCCACGTTGCCTTGGTGTATTATTTGCTTAGAACAACTACTGAGCTAACTTTTCACCGCAGGCCGCCTCGACAGCTACGTTGAGACACCAGCCAGCCTTCGAGCAAGAAAATTTTCAGTACGTTTTTTTAAGCTACTCGCTCACCATTCTCATAGACACAGCGCTGGCGGCCTGCGATGGAAATAGTGCTCTACCATCATAGAATCTATAAGTCAAGTTAAGCTGTGATTGCGCTCCTCTGTCCAAAGATACTAGCCAGACTCTATGGAGTACAACTGACAGCTTGCTCTCTCGCGCGCTTCTTCGATCTACAGTGGCCATTTTCTATGGAATCTAAATATAGGTGTTCCAATAATAGCTGCTGGGCGTTGGAAACTTGGCAAAAGCGCTCAGGGCACAGGATGTGGCTTGCTGCTTGTTTGCTTTGACATTTCCCTAGCAACCACAAGAATGTAATATACTGCTTTTCAATAACAGTATACTAATTGCAATAACCGTATACTGACTCAAGATGGCGCATCGCTTGCACGAGTTGCGTGGAGTAGGCAGGTTCAGTATACCTGTTGCTAATCTTCCACCTGGCTGGACTCAAGACCACAGAAGTCAGAAATACACCGTGTGGCACGATGATAAGGACAACAGATACAAATCAAATCACGGAAACGCCCAATCTCGTACACGCGCTCGTGAATAATTACAACGTGACGTCAACGTTATTATTGCAGTGATAATTAGCTGTATGAGCTAGCATAGCAACAGGTTTCAGCCTTGATTCTGCAGCAACCAATAATGATTTCCAAAAACTGACCTGCAGCAGCATATAAGGACACTATAATGACTCTGTTTTGTGAAAATGAAGCAATTCCAAGAGACAAAAATAAACTCCTGACATACCTTAACTTGGTACAGCAGTTTTATTACTTCTTGCAAGGGTAAAGCGTAAACCGTAGAGCGTAGACCGTAAAGCGTGGAGCACTAATGCGTTAAAATGCCATTAAGACTTTGATCATGCTCCATTGTGTGAATACATATCAGTGACTTGACACATTAGTGACTGCAAGGTGACACTTTACACTCAAATCTTCCTTGCAAGAACCTCTGTATTTGTTGTGTGAAAGTATATTGTTGGTCATTAGTGGGCTGACTTCAAATTAAAATTTTTGTACCTTCTGTAGTAATTATTTCATTTTTCTGTTCTGGCTCACCCGATAGTGTGGGTACTACAGTAACAAAGGGATTGCTTTCATGTATCTAGTCATGCATTGGTTGGGGACGTGCTGTCCTCACTATATTGGTATTTGAATTGCTACCAGTGTAGAGCCAGATAGTCTAGCACTGTACCTCCATCTTTACTATGATTTGAAGCATGCAGCTGTATAACATGTATGATACTGACTATCTATCTTATCTATCTAGGTGGTTTGATCCCTACGATGATCCGGATACTAACACTACATATTACTTTTTCAATGGCAAGTACTGGCAGGCTAAACTGAATGAGGATTTCTCAGAATGTCCTGATATATTCTAACATCATCATCATCACACCGTCCCTCAACTATAGCAATCGCAATCACAACAAATCACACACTCACCACTCATATCATGTTTCATACATAGCTGACTACAACAGTATTCTAGTTATTAAGCTATTTTGCAACTTGCAATATTGTAACCAACATAGGTGTGTATTGATTTTTTATGCTTGCTGTTATTATTCTCTTTGCTATTATTTATTTAATCTACTCCTTCATCAAGTCCTGCATTTAGTAAATATATAAATCTGAAGTGTCTCTCAGATGGTCCATTATACTTCTTTGTTTTGAGAGCTGTGCATCCGCTTGTATCACAGAGCATTTAATGTGTAGGCCTTGGCATCCATTGCAGGCTAGTCCATCTCCGTAATGTTTTCTGCACAATTTTTTCCTCGCAATGATTGATACTCTTGTGAAGAGTGGGCCTCTCTAAACTCAAGTGCATAGTGAACTGATTAGATTTAATGATGTTTGACAGACAAAATTGAACCTTTCACTTATTTTTGACACAAAACAAGGTGACACACAAGTTATTGCACAGTGGTGATGCAGTGCATAACCATTGCATCATATTCATTACCATCACCTCTAACCAACACTGATCGCTTCTTCATTCGAAGAAGCGATCAGTACCTGAAGTCATCGTGAGTGAGCTGTTTAAAATGTATTGGTTGTTTTAACTTAAATTGTGATTTGGCTGTTAGTGAATCATAATCATACATCACCTGTACCAATAATAGGAATTAGTTTTGAGTAGCACTATCTTATCTTAATGCACCTGATACTAGTGAACTCTTGATAGTACAGATTGAACCCACATGTCACATGCACTCATAATTTTATAATGACAGGTTGACATTTGTACTAGTCGGCTGGGGTAAGAATACCAGACTGCGTCTGTGGATATCATAAGGGAATCGAACAGGGTTGGGCAATTCTTTAGACTGGTCCACTGTATTTGATGGATTTACAAAAATCAGGAATAAAATTATTACATAATAAAATTGCAAGCCAGAGTAACACAATCTGAGGCGGAGCAACAATGGCTTCTACTAGTAGCACCTACATACTGAACGTCATCAATGGCGTTCCGTTTCCACCATTTATCACGCAGGAAAGAATGGATGCACTGAGAGACTTTCTTCTACGACCCGATGATCTCTTCATAGTCACGTACCCAAAATCAGGCACCACTTGGATGCAGCAAATTGTGAAGCTGATCAGAGCAAACGGAGTAGAACATGGAGAGCGAGTTGACAGTGCAATACCATGGGTGGAAAAGTTAGAGAGTGAAGAGTGGAAGGCTAGCAAATACTTGCATCATTTTGGATATTATTTTTGATACAGGAGCTGGTTTCTCCTCGTGCTATGAAAAGCCACACTAACTATAGCATGATGGCTGGTGGAGATCCTGCTAAGTCTCCAGCCAAGTATATCTATGTTGCTAGGAACCCTAAAGATGTGGCGGTGTCACTGTTCTATCATACACGTAGAGTAATTGCTTTCGAATTCACAGGAGACTGGGATTGTTTCTTTGAGTATTTTATCAATGGTAAAGCAGAGAGCGGTTCATGGTTTGATCATGTGCTAGAATGGTGGGAGCATAAAGGTTTGCTAATCATTCTATTGCATTGTTATAGTTTGTATTATTTCAGATACTGACAATATACTGTTCATGAAGTATGAGGATATGAAAGAGAATCCAAAAGCTGCTGTGGAAACTGTGGCTAAGTTCATGGGGCATGATCTTATGCCTTCTGTGGTGGACTCAATCTGTGAGCAGACCACCTTTGACTCAATGAAGGCAAATGACAATAGTAACTATACTTGGGAGAAACGTCATAAGAGACAGTCAGATGGCTACACTGATTTCTTGCGTAAAGGTGTTGTAGGCGACTGGAGAAATCACTTCAGTGAGGAACAGTCAGCTAGACTAGACGAGCAATATGCTGCAAGAATGACTGGAACTGGATTAGATTTCAAGTTCTAGTGCTAATGCACTACAGTGTCACAGATACTGTAATGGTGGAAAATTATTTAAAATTAATTTTAGTATATTTTATTGGGCACAGCCCTTCTGTGAAAACCTTGAGTAGCACTAACCGATAACTAATCATTATAATTAATAAAGAGAAATGATTCATTTAATGTAGAAAATAATGATTGTAATGACAACATCAGATTTGAACATATTGACAAGACAAATATGATTGAACAGTTGATTTTCAGGAGTTATCGTAAGGATGTGAATTGTTGATCAGGTACTGATAGAAGCCGATGCCTCTCTTTCAGGTTACGAGCTCGTGTGTGCTCATTCTCTATTTCAGCAGCAAAGTTAGATGGAAACCAACCCCATTCAAGATCTCTCAGTCTCTCTCCCTCGTACCAACCTGACCAGGCAAACATAATATACACACTGACAATCTGACATGAGCATGGCTATATCACTCACCATCAGCCATCTTGCGGTATACCTTGACTACATCACCGCGTACTAAACTGAGCTCATCAGGTTGCTGAGCATGGTAGTCAAACACGGCCTGAACTTGAGGACAATCTAGAGTGGGTACAAGAATGTTAACCATTTTAATAGTGAATCTTTTAGTGACCATTTTCAATACACTCAGTCACATGAAGAGCACTCAATCATTGTACTATAGTACAATAGTCGATTTTTATGCACATGCTGCTGGATATGTAAACTAGTCTATACTCACCCCAGCTCTCATAGATTTTCTCATCTTCCTTAACTTTCTCATTCTGAGGATGTTTGATAGCCTCCAGCCATCTTGTTCTATCAGTACTGCACACACACGACAAGAACATGGAACAGTGAACTAATCATCAGTCTATGATACTCACGTGTTTTGAGCTATTAGTATGTAGCGTTCAGTCTTGTGAGCAGAATTGTCAAGGAAGGTCACATGAAAAGCATTCTTTGCTCCTGAAGTGGACACCAGCCACATAGCACGAGAGAGAGCTTCTTGCTCTCCAAACACCTGCTTAGAGATGGCAGGTTGTTCCTGCACTTCTAGTTCCTGCACCTCAACCACTGCTTTAGAGGCAAAGTCTACCACACGATACACATCCTCTCCTTTGGGACTACATGTGATAAAACACAAGTGATGACTAGTAGCTGATATGATTGCTGTACCTTTTCTTCTTCTTGGTCAGTATGACATAGTCAGTAAACACAAACACATAATATGGAGTCTGTTTGATCTTTGGCTTTACAAACAGACGCTGTTCTGCTTGAAGATAGAGCAATGTGCCCTTCCTCTCCAGCTGTCTGGTGACTGACACCAGCGGAAACGGCTGATAGAAAGCAAGACAGGTCAGACATGATGCAGTAATGGTGTCACTGCTGAGCTAACCTTGATCTTGCCAAAGTCCAGTTTGTGGTAAATGCTGTGTAGCTCTTCAGTTCTCTCCATTCTTCTAGCACCATCATTGCATGCAGTCACCAACTACACCAAGGATCATAACACCTCTCCATTCTAGCTCTAGACTGTACCTTTTGAACGGTTCGCAGTGTTTTCTCTACCAGGTCGTGGTTTGGGTGATCCAGGGGAGTGCGGTTCAATATTGCTAGTATCAGTAGGGGCATCCTCGTGATCCTCTGCATTGGTAGCAACAAGAACGACTGCAGGTTAAGATTCTGGCAGCGTCGATGTGACTCAAGCCTCTTCATGTACTCCTTAAACATTATGCTGTTCTCACTAAAGAGACACACGTGCATAGATAATGCAACACAATATATCACTAACATGAGTGTGGTCAGCTCTCTCATTTGATACACCTGATTAGTACAGTACGTGATGTAGCAGCCAAACTCATCCTCAGCCTGTCAGAGAGAAGATGATAAATATAATTGTTATAGAGTGTGTATGTGTACTGACATATTTGAGGATGATGTCACAGATATCTTGAATAATGGCACTTTCTCTCTGGCGCTGATGTAACTCGTGAAGAAACCTGTGCAGAATTCATTATGACATTGGTAGTCTAAACTTGAAGCTGCTCACTTGGTGCTACTTTGAAAGACCTCCTTGACATTAGAGAAGATGACATGATGTTGTCTCCTGTCCAGCACTCTCCTTCCATCTGGTAGGTTAGGATTCATGCCAGCATCATCCATGAACTGCTCTATGAGAACCGTTAAGCTACGCAAATAGGATGCCTCCGACGTGATCACCTAGTGCAAGGAGGGAGGATAAGAACATCAGATGAGGTATGTAGTACTTCGATGTACCTCAAACATAGCTTCCTGCAGCTTCCTCTCTTGGTCAGAAATTGTTTTCAGTATACCACTCTCTATCACCTGCACACAGACACACAATCATAGCGGCGCACATACAGTACTGTTCACGAGTAACATCACCCCGTCTCACAGGCCGCCTGCGAGTGATTCGTGAGAAAATTAAAATTTTCCCGCGAAAAGTAGTAATGGTATGCACGAGAACAGATCATACGATCGACACGAGAGGCACCATTCTTTCGCCATAATATCATTCACACTCTAGCTTCTTTGCTAAATTTAGCCATACTAAATTCCCGTAAAAGCATGAGTAAATGTGCGTGATATGTGTGGCCTCGAGTTGCGCTCTGCAGTGCTTGTGTGCATCTAACCATGCTCGCGTGAGAGTCACAACTGTTGCACACACTCTCATGCGTGTCCTCAGCGCGCATCTTGTGAGACAAGGTGACGTTACTCGTGAACGGTTCACACCAGGAGCCCCTTGGGTCCCTGGTCACATACTTCTGGTACACTGCTGTGTCTTACCTCGGGCTGTTCTGACCACAGTTTGCGATGGTTAATGGACAATTGGCGAGCTATCTCAAGTTGGTTGCTGCCCTTAGCAGGAAGAGTGCGACTCTTAGGGTCAGTTGATTCCCTCGGTATAACAGAGAACTCAGTGTGGTTCAGGTATTGGTATAGTGGCTCTGTTGGATTAATGATATGTTTATTATGCAACATTTCTGCGGCATTATCTCACCATCTTCTGGATCAAATTTTTTCTTTGGTGCTCCAGGTGACCTGTCCTCATGTGCAGTAGGAGGTTGGTAGGTGTTTGTAGGTAGTTGGGGGAGACCTGAGGTAACAAATGAAAGAGATAATCTAATGTGCACAAGGGCAACATGCCTGGATGGGGAGAGGTCTGTCTCTCATCTTCCTCGTCACCACTCCAGTCACTGGAGATGGATGGTACTCTCATGGACTGGTTCATTCTCGCATCAAGGGTGTCCATTGACGGTGTTCTCTTCAGTGTTCTGTTCTGTAGGAAGTCTATGGGTGTGATGGTCACTGATGGTATTCGATGCTGCAGGCGGTCAGAGTTTGCTCGTCGGATAGCCACAGGAGACAGTCCGTAAGCACTAGTGACACAAATACTAGCACTGAACCGTCTCTCAGGAGAGTCTCTGTTCTCAGATTCAGTGGACGAAAGGCTGATTCTACTGCAGTTGCTTGGAAGAGGCGCAGGTGGTTTTGGCTTGAGTGAATCGGTTGTATCATATTCATGAGAAACTGGCTTTTTCTTCTTTGTTGGGGTTGGTTTGCGTGGAAGAAATTCAACCATTTCATACTGATGAGAGCTTCTTTTGACAGGTCCTGGAATCTCTTCATACACATTCTCTGATTGTGCTGGTTCGGCCTCTGATGACGATGAAGAAGAAGAGGAAGATTGATGAATGGGTGGGTGAGAGGGTTGGGTGTCTTTATGAATTAAGATAGGAGGAGAAACAGTTGTGGTTGATGATACAGCTACTGATTTTGGACGACTGCCAATCTGAAATTTACGTTTAGGTATTGGTTGAGAAGGAAGAGGAGGAGGCATCTCATCAGTGCTATGAGATCTACCACCAATCCGTGGACTGCTTTCACGTCGGGAGAGAGGAACAGAAGAACTGTCAGACAAGTCAAAGAGTTCATCTACAGAGAAGTTTCTAGGAGGAATAGGAGGAGCAGGGCTGTCATCTATGCCAGGACCATCCACTTCTTCTACCATGCCTGGCAGAGATGGGCGGGTTGATCTGGGAGGTAGAGACAGCTGAACAGAAGGAGAACTATTGTGGTGACTAAGAGCTGGTTTATCTCTGATTGAGTTGAAGTTAGGGACTGACTCAACATGTGTGATCTTCCGGCCTGTGATCCGTTCTATCTCTTCATCTGTATTCTCTCTCTCTAGGGGCCAGCTGATCTTGTCATGACCTCCTGCATCAGAGCTGTGACCAGAGGATGGGACATACTCTTCATAGTTGCGAGGTTTTCTTTTTAGCAGCCTCAAAAAGGAACTTCCCTCAACCGATGGAGAACAAGGAGGTGATTTAACATGAGCAGGAGGACTGACCACTATAGGAGTAGGGCTAAGAGCAGAGGGAGGAGGAGGAGGAGATATCGTATCAAAAGAATTTGGAGACTTTGAGGCACGTAGCTTAGCAGGAGGCTCTGGTGGAGGTCGACGAGTTTTGGTACCAGTATCAAGAAGGGGAGAAGTACAGTCTCGAGGAGGATTAATGGAATCTTTTTCTGCTGTTCTTCTTCGTCGCGGTGGGCGCTCAGGAGGTGGTGGTGATGTGACCTTAGCATCAGTTGGAGTCTGAGAGCTGTCGTTGTTTTCTCCCTCACTGCTGGACTTGTGATCAGAAGAAGAGCTAGAGTGAACGACTTTACTGATAACAGGTTTCGCTACACTAGGCTTCTGAACAGACTTGCTGGTTGTTGATGAACTTGTTGAAGATTGTGGTACATTTTTGAGCACAGTTTTTCCTCCCAAAATCAGTTTTTCAGTTGTTTTTGATGTATCCTTTAGCTGAGGTGCTCTTACTTGTGATACTGAAGTAGTTGCAGGCTTGCTGGCTTGATTGGTGGTTTTAGTGGAAGATATTGGAGGTCTTTTAGTTGGTGGAGCAGGTCTAAGAGGTTTATTAGCAGTAGAAGGTTGCTTACGAATTTCATTTTTTAGAGATGACTCACACTTGTCACTGTCAGTTCCAAGATTGACAGAAAACCTTTGCAGAGCTTTTGAAATAGGCTTGGAGCCATTAGTCTTACCAGCGTTCTTGCCCGAGCCAGGTCGTACTGCTCCAGCACCTTTCAAGGAGCTAGTTTCTACAGTCAAGTTTGGAGTGCTTAACCTGTGGCTGGAAGTCTTAGCAGAGTACGATCGTTGTGGACGCAGGGTAACAGATGGTGTTCGGCTTGTTACAGGAGAACTGCCCCTTCTTTGTATTCCACCTACAGACGATTTCTTGAGTATAGCGTCCTTAATGTCCTTTTGAGAGACGCTGTCCTTCCCTTTCTTTACTGATCGAGTTGGTGTTGACGATCGAGACGACTGTTGACGGTCCTTTACAGACTGAGTTGGTGTTGATGATCTAGATGACTGTCGAAGGTCTTTCACTGATTTATGCCCATTTTGTTGTTTATCTTGTAATCGTTTCTCTTGTTGTGGCAGGGGTTTTTCGATTTGTAATTCTTTTTTGTCTTTCTCCTGTTGGTTCAAATTCTGCTGTTTCTGCTGAGTAAGTAATGATGGTTTACTTACTCGTACTACTTCAGGTTTGCTTTTGGGTGGAACAGGAGGTTTAGAAGGTTTTGAAGGAATGTTTGCACCAGGTTTTGGAGGCACTGTTCTACCGGTCTTAGTGAGAGGTCCAGGAGCAACAGGCTGTACTCTACGTTGTGGTTGGGAGATTTCTGGAGAGCTGGCAGAGCTGTCTCCATGAGCAGCAACAGTGCTGGCTACTCTCTTATCAGCTAGAGCAGCTTGTCTACTGGTGCCATAGACAGATTCTGGTTTACGGCTGACAGGAGGTCTTGATTGTGGCGCCATCTTGCCTCCTGATGATGGCTGTACAACATTATTGCGACCTATAGTTGGTTTAATAGTTGCCTTAGGTGGTGGAGGAGGACGAGTTGGATAACGATCTTTAGTGCCACACTCTATCTTCTCATTGCCAGATGTCTCCAAGTCAGATGTCTCACTAGACAAGGGCGCTGTTGACAGGTCACTCTCAATCCTTCTCCTAACTAAGTTGGGAGTAAAGCCGGAGAGAGTCGAAGTTGAAGTGTGCTCTGCATCACTAGTTTGGCTTCCTTGGCTACCAACACTTGAATTCTTCACCGACGTTCGTTTGATTGGTCTGCTAGCAAGCGGAACAGGTGCATTGCCAGACCTTAAGATATTTCCATTCTGAGATGGCACTGGCTTCAGTCCATTGGGTCTACTGGGGATTGGTTTAGAAACTGAACGGCTACCAGTGAATCGTGATGTAACAGGTGCTGAGGGCTTTTGTGGAACGTTGTTAGAAGAGCTAATCTTCCTTCCTTCTAACGACACACTACTCATTGTGATTCCTTCAGCCTCAGTACAATCTTCCTCTGTGGTATCACTAGAACAAGGCCCTGGAATGAGAAGAGAAAGGATACTAATGAATGCATTGGTCTAGGTTTGGCTGCTACTGATGACAACAAGAGTGCTCTAACTGTCAGTTTGGTAATTAAGACATTAGTCTGCTGGACATTGGATTAACTACTACTACTACTACCACTAGAAGCTCATAATACAGTAAGAGATGAATACTTGTGTGGTCATAATAGTGAGTAGGTACCTACCTGGAGTAGTTGTGTCCTGAGTGCTGATATCGGCTGATGCAGGAGTTGGAGTGGAACGAGTAGGAGGCTTCCTGGTTCTTGGCTTAGTACGACTTTTACGAGATGCTGATCTTCTCCTGTGTAGCAAAGAAACAAATTTAATTTACAGATTACTCGATACATCCAGCATTCCATTCTATATGCTATGGAGACATTCTATCCCATGGGTGTGCTTGCTGTTTGCTAATTGATACATTGTAGCACATTATGACATTAGTTACCGCATCATTACACAAGAGACACACTATCCCGTTCAACAACAGCAAGGAATGGACCCTCCCAGTGCGCAAGAAATGGACCCTCCTAGTGCACAAGGAATGGACCCTCCCAGTGCACAAGGAATGGACCCTCCCAGTGCACAAGGAATGGACCCTCCCAGTGCGCAAGAAATGGACCCTCCCAGTGCACAAGGAATGGACCCTCCCAATGCGCAAGGAATGGACCCTCTCAGTGCGCAAGGAATGGAGTCTGTCGGTCCACAAGGAATGGACCCTCTCAGTGCGCAAGGAATGGACCCTCCCAGTGCGCAAGGAATGGAGTCTGTTGGTCCACGAGGAATGGATCCTCCCAGTGCACAAGGAATGGACCCTCTCAGTGCGCAAGGAATGGACCCTTCCAGTGCACAAGGAATGGACCCTCCCAGTGCGCAAGGAATGGACCCTCCCAGTGCACAAGAAATGGACCCTCCTAGTTCACGACCCTCCTAGTGCTACCCTCACCTTGAAATGGGAGTGTTAGAAGGACTAGAAGGAGGACTTGCTGTAGATATAGACGGGACTAGAGCATGTAGACCGGCTAAAAGGAAAAGGAGGGAGGGAAAGTGTAAGCACATACCGACATGCACTACATGTTTGTGTGTGCTCAAAATTGTGTATATGATCAAGTCATAACAGCATACATAGCAATAATGGCAGTAGGTAATGGATGAAGACATGCACACACAAATACAAGTATTAGCTACCTCATACACGGATGGGTGTAGTAGTAGGCTTTGTATCACAACAGAATATGCTGTTCAGTAAAGAGGTCAATGTATGCTACACATCAAGCAACCTACTCACTGGACTATCATAACCAGCTCATTGTGTAGTGGAGTAGGACACCGACTATGGGTATACCATATGGCATACAGCAAAAGTTTCAAATGTCCACCCTTAACATTATAGTGACCATACATGTACATAATGGTAGTGAGTAGTGTGGGTGTATGAGATCATTAGTGGGCGTGAGGATAGTACGAGAGCACTGGCAAGCACACTACTAGTCAAGTCAATATGTGAGTGTGTGAGAATGATAGCAGGGATTTTGTTAATTGATAGACACACACCAATGGTTGTATACACACATGGTGATGCAACCACACAGACAAACTCACTACAAGCTGACAGACAGCAATTCATCAGTCAACACAATAATCTATTTCTACTGTTAACAACATGAAGAAGCTAGACTGAGTGTGGGGATACATGGCGCAATAACTAATAGCGCCATCTTAAGTGGGTGGTATGTATGTACACATGCTGGCATACAAACAGAAGCCAATAGCACTCATGATATTATACATAGAACACAACATATGCAAAGTCACTTCATTGCTGTCAGTACACCGTAAAATACACAAAATTAACAACGCTCTCAAAACAAAGCAAGAATGAGAGAGAGAGAGAGCGAGAGAGCAGATCATTCACATACCAGGGTGCAGGTGTTCAATAGGTGTACATACATTGTACAAGGCAGTACCAAGTTCAACAATAACAACACCAATCAGGGATGACCAGTGAACTCAATAGGACCACTCAGTAATCAATAGACACAAAGTGCTGGTACACTCCATTACCTACACTATTGCTGAGGAAATTACAACAACTCTAGTACATCATGTTAGCTGTCACAGAGAGAGGAAGTGTACAATATTACACATACATGCAATAAGCTGTTTATGACAGTACAAAAACATGGACAGAGCTAGCTTTCCAGGACATGCTTGACGATCAAAAACACAAAAAATTCCTATAAACAGCTAGGCTATACTTTGTATGAGAGAGAAGTTTCACACTGTTTGACAGGAATACAACTAAAACACAGGAGATGCAAACAAACCAACACAACCACTGTTGGACAAGGAAACAAGAGTGTTTGGATCATAAGCTAACAACACACTAGTGATCATATCACTGACTCATACACAAGATGTGTACATACTCTTGTTGTAAGTAATTTGGCACAGCATGTGTACATTGTGCAGCTAGAAATCAGGTGACAGGATGTAACATGGCAGTGAGTGAAGTGGAAGGAGGCAAATCATTTTCTATTATGGTTTGCAGCTGAAATATTGAACACACCCATTGTAAACAAAAGGACTAGCTGTGATAAGCTAGTCCCAAGATTACAGGAGAGTGGGGGTCTGATTCGCATTCACTTTCTCTAACACGTCATAGAAAATATGCATACATGCACTTGCAGCTGATATTATACACTGCATAATCATAGGACACCACAGACTACATGTATATAAAACACCGCATGCATTCTGCTACAACGCCTCAATCGGGCGGTCGTAACTAGTCTACACGGGCTTACTTTGTGTTTCTGGTGGTCATCCACGAGCAGGTCAACATGACCGCTCACAGACGCTACTCCCAGGCACACTCGAGGGTGGTCGGGCACGCACGTTGACTAGGCACACCGTCGACCACGAGGATTAGCCGGCTGGATGTATGGGCGGGCCAAGTCGCCTGTTTCTCTCCGACGTTCACTAGAGCAGACTAGTACGTTAGTAGAACAACTGGTACGTAAATCAGACAATCCAATCCACTGGACTGTACGTGTTGAAGTCAGAACCTCGGACAGAACTAAAGTGATGGTGCTATTGCAATTTCGAACGGGCGATCTAAAATTTAGTTGTGGATGTACAAAATAATTTTAGGGTTTTACCGGATTTTTGCACCTGCACAGCAAAAAGTGATTTTTGCCTTCGGTTATGCACGAGTTGTGTACAGTAGCATTCCAAAACAATCCATTGATTCTAAAATCATATGTAATCACTATTTTAAATTCATGTTTACAGAAATGCCAACCATAAGTGGCAACATGCTGCCTGACTTATCATGCTGCAATGTCACTCCCCAACACGGGCCAATGTGGGGATTTGTACTTGTGGCTTTACAATGCCCCAGGAGTCCTGGGAGGCTTTACCCCCCTGGAGTGGGGGTGACTGGCAAGCAAATCCACTACATATCCCCACTTGGCCCCTACTGGTGCACAGTTCAAACAGAGAACACTATGCGAAAATACGAATGTGCCAAATGCCCCACCCCTCGGGCAGCAAACAGCTGGGAAATCCCCACCCTACCCAATGTTGGGGGTGGTGGGCGTGACAATGATAGGTGCATAAAAATGCACAAAACATCTGAAAGAGTGAACATGCTGCAAAATTTCTGATAATAATAATGACGGGACCTTACCATTCCAAGAAGCATTTCAAATAGCACAATGACAAAAATTTCTGCCACTCATTGCATCAAACTAAAGTACAAGCTGTATGGAGGCTGGGCTGCATAATTTTCTGATATTCCATGGTTATATGTTCCTTGGAATGATAAGCTCCTGATAATGAGCAGACAGCTCAGCAACTCTGAGATGGTCAAACAACAGTTGCAAGACAACTTAGCATACTATTATGCGTGTCATGCAGCAGTATCACACGCAATTTGTGCGAGTCATCAAAAGTATGACAACTCCTCTCTTGAGATGTAAGTATCCACATAAAAAATAGGGTTACCCAACTTTTACTGGTCTGCATAATTGGCGTATTTAATGTTTATGGAAATGCTTTATAACTAACTTGGTTTCTTTTTAATTCTTCTGCGAACATTATCAGGTCCATCAACAAAACCATCATCTTTCTCTCTCTCTCCATCCTCGCCCATCTCATCAGCCTGTGCCATATCTCCCTCACTGGTGGTGTTAGATACCTGTGGTCTAGCTCTGGCTGATGACCGCCTCTTACGAACAATTGGACAAGCACGAGTAAACTTGACTTTAAGATGGCTGGGTCTGCTGAATCAGAAAAAAAATTGTACAAGTTACAGTACTGGTGTGTTGTTAGGCGCCTCGCTTGTAGGCGCACATTGTCTGTTAAGCACATATTTTCTTGCAGCTCTCAATATAATTTCATTGAAAAATGCGTTCATTATTAGGTGGATCTCACGTATGAGCACATATTTCTCTGCTGTAGAAATAAAACCACATCACCTAATAAAATGCCAGTACATGTATGGTATGCCAGAAAAGCAATTGACAAGTTGTTGTATAGTGCTTCAGTTTAGGTTTCATGAATGGCAAAACAATCGCTGGGCTGGTTGACAAATAAGCAATCAATCACATGTGATGTATGCATGTACATGGCTCATATCACACTGAGACAATGACTCGTCATTGTAATTATTACAGGCCACTTGTTGCAGTGAAATAACAATTCGACAAGTACCCAGCGCCACAGAAATTCCAGAAAAAAATACTTGTAGTTTCGTGTACACTGGTTTTGAACTTTGAGCTTTACATCAAACTATAGACTATACTTAGTTTTAAAGCGGCAAGGAGCGCCACCGTACATGATATTCTTTAGACTTTCTGTGGTGGTGGATACATACTTGTCAAATTGTCGTTTTCACTGTGACAAGTGACCTGCAAACCAAAAGCTTGGCTCTGGAAAGTCGTACGTGATACAAAGAAACTTTTACTAGACAGAATAATTTCATGCCTGAGGATTAACCATTTTATTTTATTTTTATTTTATTTTTTCAGCAATGCAGACAGATACTATAATACACAAAACAAGGGCAAGTGTAGTGATAAAGCAAAATAAGATAAGGAAGACAATTAACAATTTTATTCAAGTCCCAAATTTCCAATGATAGTTTCCGCCCACGTATGCAACACACACGGCATCTTTAATGCCTCAAAACAGCTAATGCCAATGAACTTGCATAGTTACAGCATTAAGCGTTAGGGTTCATTTGTATGTATGATGTTTATTGATTGAAAAACTGCTTTGTTTGTCCTTCAAAAACGCCTACACAGCCTTCTCGTCAAGTACTATGACAAATGACTTTTTAATAGCTGCATCACCAATGAGAACTGAACAGAAACAAGGTGTAGCCATGGTAAGTGACCAAGTGGAGCAATCACACATTCACTATAAACTGAACTGCTACAGTGCCAAGGATATCGCATTTTGATCAAGCAACAAAATTAATGACAAGCAGATGCTGAACTACTAACAAAAAAGTGATCTTGTGGATACATTTGATTGTATAATTTTCGTAGGAAGGTACATTCATGTGACTATGTCTAGCATAAAGCATGTATTGTGCTTCTGTATGAGAAGAATCGATTTATATTTGTCATGATCAAGCTCATCAGCTAATCTCACTTGCTTTATAGCAGCACCATTCTTGCTTGTAACATCTATAACACTAGAAATAAACTTTGTTAAGGTGGCGGGGTACCGGAAGTGAGGGTGCGATCTGCTAAGAACTGATTAAATATTCAGTTTTTGTATCCCTGCAAAGCAGCGTATCTGAGTGCAACAACTGGAGGATTGGATGTTGCATGTTATTAAATTCAAAACCAGGACAAAAATAAACGTTTGGTACATCTCATTTACTACAGGTTGGCTCTGGTTGTTCTCTTCGTCACTGTACATAATTGGTCAGAGCCGATTACTCAAATTCTGTCTGAAAGTAGCAAAACCTGAGGAGTTGTATGCCCACGAACTCAAGGCTCTGTAGCATTAAACAGCCTCTAACGTTTGTAGTCAACGTTTGTAGTTTGTAGTCAGCCTCTGCTTACAATAGTGATGGAATTGCATTTAAAGCGTACACAATTGAAGCATATAGAGGCTGGCCTCGTGTAGTCTTGAAGCTTATGAGGCTATTCTCTGCACCAGAAGGGCTATTGAAAATTACAACTGCGATGTATCTAACCGAGTTGTTGTATTAAATTTCCCATCGAGTTATGGGAAACAACGTTCTTTCATACAAAATTTTGTGTTTGCCCACACAATGAATAATGATGAGGACCCGCCACCTCAAAACTAAGTCTTCGTATATATGGAGACTCTAAGCTACACCATAGATCGTATTATTTTTGCGGACAATTTATTTCACGAATTGAAGCCAAACGGTGATTTCGCGAAAAACATTTTCGTGAATTGTGAGTGTGCCACGTGGAAATATCATTATGGCAAAAGCAACACACCCAAAATTTTACTTTCATCCTATTTAAATTTCGTGAATGCATGCTACTTCACGAAATTTAGCATTCGCGAAAATAATTATTTTTTATAATTATATTATGTTTTATTTTTTTATATCTACATGTATGTGATCAGATTATAGGCTGTCAATAGTGTGTTTTATAATAAATAAGCACATACACAAAATTAATCAATAATAATTGCAATGTGCATCTAATTTACAGACTGACAATGCTATGAGGCTATTCTCTGTACCAAAAGGACTGTAAGTGGCGTAGCCAGGAATATATAATGGAAGGACACAAAGATCAAGCGAGCGATCAGGAGTCAAGCGAGCTCAAATTTATATTCATGAAATGCTCGTTCTTGGACAATTGAGATTAGGAGTATTGCTAAGTGTAAGTCAAGGAAGTGTGCTCAGACTAGCTTCTACAGCTGGAGCTATGATAAACTGCTGTAATTTTAGCAAGTGACATTGTGCCTGCGGTGGAGTACTAACTATAGTTGGGGTCTAGCTGTGTCCCTAGGCCTCTGTGGATACACGCCAGTATGATGCAATGTTGAAACTAATATATATTTGATTTACTAGCACCATAATAGGAAGGTTGCTAGCTAGATTGCTACTAATGAGAGCCGTTGCTACGGTTGTGGGGCTTTTCCTATCATGTTGCTACTAATGAGAGCCGTTGCTACAGTTGTGGGGCTTTTCCTATCATGTTGCTACTAATGAGAGCCGTTGCTACAGTTGTGGGGCTTTTCCTATCATGTTGCTACTAATGAGAGCCGTTGCTATGATTGTGGGGCTTTTCCTATCATCAGCCAATAGCCTAAACAATAGCTCAAATTTTACAATACATTGGTATATGACCTTGGCAGAGGTTGTGGCGCTCTGTCACGCAGACGAACAGCAACTCTAGAGCCTTTTGTTCTCTTCAGTCGACCTCTCTTGTTATTCTCATCACTGATGTTGATCATCATGGACCAATTCTCATACTGGTGTAGCCCCAGGCGTGGGGCTGACAAGGTCACCTTTTGGTTCTGCATGTAGGTATTGGTCAGCTTGGAGTGGGCATGGATTGGAGCGGTCATATTCCCAGGATCAGTAGTAGATTCCTCTGCTGGCAGGATCTCACCTGCTGTACTCTCATCATCACTATCTCGTGATACCAGTAATGAGCTGTTATCAGTCTGTACAACAACAGCAACAACAATAAAAAACAATAAAATAAACATAGAACCTCAATTCATTGGGCAGTAAGGCTGACATACCTTAACCCTCATACCATGATAAAATTAAAAAATTAGTAACTAACACACATGTAGCACTACAGCACAGCAGCAAATGTTGCAGTTGGTAATATTTTGATTGTAGTTTTCACCCACACATCATCACCCCTACACTATCACCCACACATCATCACCCCTACATCATCACCCCTATATCATCACCCACACATCATCACCCCTACACTATCACCCACACATCATCACCCCTACACTATCACCCACACATCATCACCCCTACACTATCACCCACACATCATCACCCCTACACTATCACCCACACATGATCATCACCCCTACATCATCAACACCTTCTCTTCTAGCTTTTTACAAAAGTTTATTACTTTTGCACAGAAGATCTGAGTGTAAAGCGTCACCTTGCAGTCACTAATGTGTTAAGTCACAGACATTTATTCAGAGACTTAATGCATTAGTGCATCCACGCTTTACAGTCATCAACCTTCCAAGTAAACCCTCTCATAGTTATGAAATCATACAAAGAACTGAGACCAGATGTTAGATTAAAATTCTTTGTTGGGTGGTACCCAAGTCTGGTATATGTTTTCTTTACTCTCGTATTTTCTGTATTTCATGCATTAATAATTATTTTTTGGCAAATTTCACGAGAGAGTGGGTAATGTAAGAAACTACTCTCCTGTATCGCTTATTACTACATTGTGTAGTGAGATGGGAGTTCTGAGAGTAACATGATCACCTTGTCGTGTGATCCCACATTGAGCAATACTATGGGAGGTGGTCGTGGACTGGTGATTTTGGAGTTGTCACTGAGTAGTGCAACATCACCTCTAACTGCCTGTGGTACTGTACGATGTTGGGGAGTGGCTGGCAAGGAATTCAACTGGCTATCCTCCATATCTGTAGGAGTGTATTGAAAGAAGAATAAAAGTACACTGACTACACATGAACAAGGGAGTAGCCTATGGAATGCATTACTTGTACAAGTAAAAATTCTAGTACAGTGGTAGACAATTGTAGATAATAGAGAGTTTTAGCCGTTCACGCCAAACGGCTGAACGTCAACGGCTGGTTCAATGACGTCACCACTTATCTAATAACTTGTGTACACGCGAAGAAGGCAATCCAGTCGTGTACGTATACAACACTGTAGCGCGCACAGCATTTTGTAGGCACACGTAAAACACACAAAAACAGAAACCTAAAGTATGTGGTTTTGTGCTAGCTTGTAACAAATGTGCTGGAAAGCTAGACGAGAGAAGCGAGAAGTCTTTGAAAACCATACGGGAAAACCAGGTGCCAGCCGTTGTAAACGGGAAAATTGAATGCGAGGCCGGGGTTAACGCTGGATCACGTGCTAACTTCTGACGTCAGCATTGCCAGACGTAGTGCAAATAAACGTGTAACTAAAACTCTCTAATATGTAGATAACTCAAAAAATAAGCACACATTTAATGTGGACACTGCAATCGATACCGTATAGCGGGAAATTTTCACGGGAGAAAATTTTTGCAAATTTTGCGAATTACAGGCTATTCGCAAAAATATTATCTGCGAAAATGCTCACATTCACAAAAATTTCCCACTATACGGTACTTTATATGTTTAAAATCACTCTAATCAGCACACTATTGTGGATCCATAGTGGTCACAAGAGTGGATGGATTAGAGGGTTCCACCCATGATCTGTGTTGACTCAAACAGAGACTGACTATTGTCTAACAACAGCAGATACTAAAGGTAACGATAATACAATTATTGTCAAGATCTCAGATAAAACAGAATCCCCATCACACATAGTCCCACTCATTCAGAGTTGGTCAGACTACAATCGACAGTAGTTCCGTCTAGTAATATTGTAAGGTTGGAGTATGTTGTGAAAATGTGTAGTATCGAACTAATCAACCGTGTGATTGTGAGTAAACATATCACATAGCATGCATCTAATATTATTCACATTTCTTCTCATGTCATGAAGTGAGTCACATTAATTAATATTTCCACGCAATCTGTGTGTGTGAGTGAGTGTGTGTGTGTGTGTATGTATGTGTGTGTGTGAGCTAGCTAGCTATCATATTACCAGGGTAGTAGAGGTGCTTAAAATCGATAGTGACACAAGTTTACACCTCCAAGTGTAGCTGTCTCTTTCCCCTTACTCACGTGTGCATAGGCACAGAGAATAACACACACACGTATATATAATGCCTGCACATTACAATTGGTACAAACTAGGACTCAAGGGCATGATTTATTACACAGACCAAGCACTAATAGTTACAACTTACTGTAAAGTTTCTCTAACACATGCTGGTCCGGGTCATTAATACAGCTGGGTAGTCTAGAAGACAGCACACCAGGAGATACTCGACACCAAGCAGCTAGCAGTAGCTCCACCTAGCTCCGCCTAGCTCACTCCGCCCCTAGTCAATCTAGTTATTAAAAATTAGTGCTAGCGCAGGGCGCGCGAGGCCGCGCGCATGCAGCAGCCCCTCCCACTTGTGTTATAGCTCACCTCATTCTGGTTGCACTTCTACATTTGCAGCTTGGCCTGACCTTGAGGCTGTACAATGTCATTAGGCAAGCGACAGTTACAATTGTCTCATGTCTGACTTGTGCATGAGACTGACATGATAATAAGTACAATTCTGTTGGTGACAATATGTCACATGTGTGGATGACCTAGCTGTCTGTGGCAACTTGTCTGTGTTAACGTTGTTGCTGTGACAATTTAGTCTTTAATTGTTATTATGAGCTATAATATAAACTCAAAGGCTCAAGGATAGTACATGCAGTAACCTAATACTAATAGATTGCGACACTATGTCGCCAGAATAGAGACATATATCCTGGTAGCATAGATCATATAATGGCTAAAATTAGTTGACAGCAAGATCATGCACACTCACAAATTGAAATTTACGCACATTGCGACAGCAAAAATAATTAGAATACGTGATGACACAATTTATTGTGAATAACTGATGTGGCTAGCTATCCTGATATCACAGTGTCTTCTGATAAACCCTTATACAGAAGCCTAGCTTTTGATTGTAATTTCAACAACTGTAAGTGCTACGTCACTGTAAACAGTACAGTGTCCCACATGCATCTATTTTACATATAATAATGTATAGTTAGTCATGAGACATTTCATTGCCGAGCGGCAACAATAATAACGATGACCTATAAAGCATGCGGTCTGGATGCTGAGAAGTAGGAATAAGGTTGCCTCTGAGTGGGTGGATTGCGCTGAAGTGTGGGAGTAAGGAAAGAATCCTATGAGAAAGTATAAGTTCATACATGGTTTGATTAGTACTATGATGAGTGGGCGACATGCTGCATGTGATTGTATACTCAATAGTATTCATATAAATTTACTATAAATGGATAAAAATCTAGCAACAGGGGAACATACCTATACCGGATACACATCATACTTTAAAAGGATTCACTACAACAAAGGCAACAACATACAGCTTCATACACTTAAAGATTTTTACTCTCAACATGTGCATTATAGCCTAATTATGGTATACATTTGTAATTGCCATCGTCTTACATGGTGTATATAAAATAGTTACCACCCACGTAGCAATGATGGCACACACCAAAATTGTATATCAAACAATTGCATCTCTATAATATTGAAATAATTGTTGCAACCTGATCTAAAGAGTTGTTGTTACACTAAGGAACCATAGCAGGAAAACAAGACAAAAATTATTAATAAGATTTAAACAACTTGGTCATAATACTACATATAGCTAATTGTCAATGTATAGCTGAATGAGTGCAATCATATGCTATCATGCATTTTCATTCATGAACTACATGATGACAAATTATAGTAAATTTCTGCATAGCATGCGGTCTCACAACATGCATAGTTCTGCATAACATACAAAAAGTCTATAATGTGCAGAGCTCGAGTATTTTATGCATGCACAGGTATATTATATTTCATAAATGCAATAGTCATCACTTTGAGCCAAGCCAATCAAGCTAGCATGACACGAACAGTGTATGTGCATGCATTATTATGTGTGCTGACATGTTAAAATTATTTTTTGGCGATGTATTATGATATCAACTGTATCTGCATGTATGCATGGTTTCTATTTAACAATAAATATCACCATGCATAGCGGTATGCATTAGTTTGCAGATTCATGTATATATAAGTGAAGTCTGTTCACTAATATTAATATTTGTCATTTCTTTTGATCTGTCACTTCACACAGTTGTTTCAACTGAGTATGGATTAGTTTAAATCCTGTGTGCATATGACCTAAAGGATCTACTGGAAATGTGTGGGTATCTGTTATCCCATTGCATCAGTACAAATGCTTTTGACTCAGGAAACTTGTCACTAGACAAGTAAATTTTGCATAATTATTTGGACACCAATATATGAGCCTATTTCCTGCTGCCAATGCGATCTAATAATTGTACCTTGGACCATGCAAATAATGTATTGTATTTGCAGTATTACTGTCAATAACTGTTTCATGCACACACCAAATGGAACAAAAATGGATAGGGCTATTGGTGATGATCCCCCAGTTACAAAGAACCCCAAGTGCTACACTAGTTTTAGGCCTAGCACAAGAACCACAGCCAGGCTAGGCACTATGGTGGCATTGACTGTGAGATAAAACTGCCCATTGACTCCCTCCACAAGGCCACAGCCACTCTCACAGACAATGATGTTAGTCCACCCAGCACAAGGCCAGGTACCCGTTTTACTGATGGATGGGCTGGTGGGCTGGAGAGAAAAATCCTCCTGCACTGGGATTCGAACCGGTGTCTCTTGGGTTGTAAGATTCGAACAGATGTTCATTGGGCTTACCCCAAGACTCTGAGGCTAGTTAATGATAACATTGACATCAGCATGCAGACCCTCCAGCTTAACACAACAAATCATACTCTGCATGCACGTGCACGACAACACCTGCATAATTTCATGCATACATGCTACAAACAGATACACAGGAACTGCTCTGAACCACAGGCTATTAGTGCTATGTCCAAAGGATAAACCACAAAGCCAAAAAAACACATTTGCATACACCCACACATGCAAAGCTATAGTAGCTAGATAAATCATCCAAATATAGACATTAGATAATTCACTCATGCATTTGCATGTAAATGCAAGCATGCATGAATAATAGGTTATGTCCATTCAAAGACAGGGTTTGCAGGCGTAGTAGAGATGCGAACTATCCATTAATGCATGGAATACTGTGTTGAATTAAATCACGTGCATACTAACTAGCAAGAGCCTGGATACAAGTTAACTAGCAAGACAAATTTTCATTCCCATCCTTGGCCACACATATTTTACTGACGTCAGTTGATGAGTGGTGACGCACGAGAAGTGAGGCAGGAAGTGTCTGGAATTCAATTTTCAATGCACAGCTATAAAAGCGACCGAGCAGTGGTGCCAGTGCATGTTCAGCTATACCAATAATAATAAATTGTGCAGGTCACAATGCTTCAGTTGCAGGCAATCGTTTTCGCAATCATAGGACTCTCTCAGGTAACTCTGGGACAATTTGATGTAACCCGACCATGTTCAGCATCAGGTATGCGCATGCCGCATGGTTACAGCCTGCTTCCATGTGCAACTTCTTTCTCAACAGCTACACAAGTACACGAAGGTGACATGACTTTTCTCGTGTCGCAAAATGGACTATTACACGGAAGAACCGAGAGAGGAGTGACCAGTATTCAACAATATCGTTGGCCAAACGCTGTAGTGCCTTACACAATTGGCAGTGGATTCACAGGTGAGCAAACTACCACATAAAATATTGCAGACCCTACAAATATTAATGAACTCATTTTATTTGTGTTTAAAATTCTACATTAGAGCAAGATAGGCGTCTTATTTTGAGAGGAATGAGGCACTGGGAGAATAACACATGCATAAGGTTTCGACCCCGAACAACAGAGCGTGACTACATCAACTATTATCCTGGCAGTGGCGGGTGAGTATGTTATTATGATTATTATAGGTTGATAATTACAACAATTATTTCTCTTTTAGGTGCTGTTCCTATATTGGCAGAACTGGGTTCGGTCAACAGGGTGTTTCTTTGGGCAGAAACTGTATTGCAATACAGACTGTTATCCATGAAATTGGTCATGTCATAGGATTTCATCATGAACAAAGTCGTCCAGATAGAGATCAGTATATACGTGTGCTCACTCAAAACATTCAACCTAGTAAGTACAAATCAGTCCTGAATTGAAAATTTATAACCTTTTGATTTCAGATGCTCTAAGACAGTATGCCATCAACAACAATATTAACTCAATGGGAGTAGGATATGACTACAACAGTATCATGCACTACAATGACAATTTTTTTGCGAGACAACCTGGACTCAGAACAATGGTGGCTGTTGCGGGTGATGAAATTGTGCTCGGCCACGCACTACAACTCAGTCCACTAGATATAATACAAGCTAACAACTTCTATCAATGTGGTATGTATTTAGCCAACACTATAATTGTGCTACTATATGATCACTTTCGCATTGCTTTATGCAGACACCAGGAACCCTGGTCCACCATTGGTTCCCGTGGTGATTGATCCACCCACACCACCTCCCACACTACCCACTCCAAACTGTGGTGAAATAGTCAATGAACTAAGCGGAGTCATCACGCCACCAGGCTACCCAACTTTTCGGCACAATCAGATGTGCAGCTGGATCATTAAGTTGAACAACACTAGAGGTTACAGGCTTCGTATCACTATCCAAACCTCACTTGAGCAAAGGTCTGTTACATAATAATTCTAATGCAGAATTTTATTTTTCTTTTCTCACAGTTCTGGTTGTGGAAAAGATTACCTTGAACTTCGAAATGGACTATTTACTACCTCTAGACGTATTGGTGGTCGACTATGTGGATCTGGGACATATGTATTTACTACTTCTAGAGGAGAAGCACTTATTCAGTACAAAACTGATGGATTTAACAGTGGTAGTGGCCCATTCAATGGATGCAGAGTGTCATACACAGCGATAGGTACAGTGCAGCGCTTAAAAATAACTGACCCAGTTACATCATGATACTTTTTTGTAGATGTGGATGAATGTGCTCTTGGGTTTAATAGGTTTTGCGCCCATGGATGTCGGAATCTAGTTGGTTCATTCACATGCACTTGCAGACCAGGATTTCGACTTTCTGCTAATGGAGAAACATGCTTTGGTCAGACATGTGATTCTTGATTGTTCACCTGCATAGCCATGCTTGTTATGGGCATAATTATTAGTACTAGTTACTCTTGTCATAACTGCAAACAGATGATAACCACACACAGTCGACACGGCTTAATGTTATCGTTTCTTTACAGATATTCAAGAGTGTGCAATAGACAATGGAGGATGTGATCACAAATGCACCAATACACCTGGGTCATTTATCTGCTCATGCAATCCTGGTTACATACTACAGCCCGATAGAAAGAGGTGTCTCCGTCCTGCTACCAGTAAGCTATAGTCTGTGTACAATTGCAGCCCTTTCACAATTTTTTTCAATTCATAGGCAGTTGTGCAAACAGCAATGGTGGTTGTCAACAGAGATGTACCAATAGAGCTGTTGGAGTGGTATGTAGTTGCAATGCAGGCTATGCACTGAACAGTGATCAGAGAACTTGCTCAGGTAAGCTCACCACTCTTCTTAACAAACTTTACCTAATGAAATTTTTTATCAAACAGACGTTAATGAGTGTACTACTAACAATGGTGGGTGTAGTCAGATATGCAGAAACACTCAAGGTTCAAGAGTGTGTTCGTGTCGTAGAGGATACATACTAGCTTCTAACAGGATTGCTTGTAATGGTGAGTTTAATTTCTGAACTTGTATCAATCAATGTTTAACATCTTTTATACAGATATTGATGAGTGTGCTATTAGAGAGCATGATTGTAGTCAAGGATGCAGAAACACCCAGGGATCACATGAATGCACTTGTAATCCTGGTTATCAACTTTCGTCTAATCGCATTTCATGCACAGGTAATACGAGGCTCATGTCTTAAAATAGGCACATTGATATGATTTTTCTAGATATCAATGAGTGTGCTACTGGAAGTCACGAGTGTAGCCATTCATGTCAGAATACACAAGGATCGTACACATGCTCCTGTCCAAGTGGCTTTGCACTGTCATCCAATGGACGTACTTGCCAAGGTATTGTAGTATAGTTCATAAAATCTTATCACATCACAATCTGGTTCAGATATCAATGAATGTAGTAGCAACCATGGGTGCAGTGACACTTGTGTAAACACTGCTGGCTCATACAGGTGCACATGCCCAACCGGCTACCAGCTGTCAGCTAATCAACGGTTATGTGAAGGTATAGTACTATAGTGCACTTATAATTACTATAATTACTACTAGCATATCTCGCATGGTGTTTTATAGTTATTACTTTCATTTAGATATCAATGAGTGTGCCCAGTCTCAGTGCAGCCATAGTTGCCTAAACACAATAGGTTCATTTGTATGTACTTGTCCAAGTGGCTTCACACTATCGTCCAGCAACCAGCTGCAGTGTATTGGTAAGAATTCATTGAGTTACAAATCAAAACAATATCCCATCTTACTATCTCTACCAGACATCAATGAGTGTGCAAATAATCCTGGTTGCAGCCATTCTTGTGCAAACACACCAGGCTCCTTCAGATGTACATGCCCAAGTGGCGGCTATCAGTTAGGTTCAGACCGACGGACATGTGAAGGTATCAACAAATCTGAATAAATTATTCAATCAATTTTATTGTCTTATCGTTAGATATAAATGAATGCACTGAAAACACTGATGGATGTAGTCATGGTTGCCAAAATACCGTAGGCTCATTTGAGTGTACTTGCCCCAGTGGATTTCAGCTGCTTGGTAATCAACGCACTTGTGAAGGTACAGAAAATGCCACAATAAATTTAACATACAGCACTATGATTTTTTTAAATTCAGATATCAACGAGTGCTCAACAAGTAGTCATGGCTGCAGTCATGAATGTACCAACACTGCTGGTTCTTACACCTGTACTTGTCCAAGTGGATATACTCTACAACCTAACCTACGAACTTGTGAAGGTTTGTCGAGTTATTTATAGCTAGTGCTACCTATGTCACCATCTTGTCTATTTTCAGACATCAATGAATGTGTGTCTTCCAATAACTGTGTTCATGGTTGCACTAATACAGTTGGTTCTTACACATGTTCCTGCCAGGATGGTTATCAGCTAAACAGTGACGGTCAAACATGTTCAGGTAAGCATCTATTAATACAAAAAAGTGTAACAATTGACTATATCAAATCTGTAGATATCAATGAATGTTCACTCAACAATGGTGGTTGCAGCAGTGTTTGTATTAACACCAATGGCAGCTACACATGTGCTTGCAACCCGTCTAATCTCATGCTAACATTCGATGGTCACACTTGTGTCAATGCTAATTACCAATGTGGAGGACAGATCAATGCTAATACTGGCACTATATCACTACCAAGCTTTCCAACACAACCGTATCCCAGTAATATCGATTGTGCTTGGCGCATTGAACTGCAAAATACAACCAAAGCCATCAGCCTTGCATTCAACAGTAACTTTGACATCCAAGACTCACCTTCCTGCTCTTCTTCATATGTTGAAGTAAGAGATGGTGATGGCCCAAACTCTATGCTAGTGGGTCGATACTGTGGATCAACTGCTCCATCTGTTATCAAATCCTCTACTAACACTCTCTATATTCGATTCCACTCATCGTCTGAGCGAACCACTGATATTGGATTCTCTGCTACATACAGTACTATCTTACTGCCTCAAGGTAAGAGACTATTAAAATCTGAACCGATACCATAATATAATCTCATATTTTTCTTTACAGAAAATCTGGGATGTATTGGCCGTCCAATTTTTGCACCAGTTGATATTGGATCTGTGGGTTTCTCAACATTTTACAATGGAGATGCTCATAATTGCGAATATCAGATCGGCAATATCGCTACTTTCAGGGACATGCACTTTAGAGTGGTATACACTGATTTGAAAAACTGTAGTCAAGGAAAGATTGAAATTTACAGTGGTTTGGGCGATACAAAAAGAAAAATAACAACCATCTGTTCAGCTAGAGATGCAGAGAAGACAGTTATACATATCCCTGATATTCTTATGACGGTGGTATATGACATTAAAGTGACTGGAATGAGAGGGTTCCGTGCTGTAGTAAGAGATAGATGCAGTCAAGGACAAAGACCTACACGAGATGGAAATGACTGCGAAGGTAAATAAAGCCAGGTCACACACACGTGCGTAACGTATTATTATGCTTTGTTTCCAGATATCAATGAGTGCCTTATCGACAACCAATGTGATCACAAGTGTGAAAATTCAATTGGATCTTTTAGTTGTAGCTGCAGGTCTGGGTATCTCTTGAACAGGGATAGTCGCACATGCAAAGGTATGTTAATGTTTATAGATAGATTAACTGGTCTTTATGATTCCGATTTCTTATCATATAGACATCGATGAATGCATGTCTGAAAATGGTGGATGTAGCCACACATGTACAAATTCTGATGGTAGTTTTGCCTGTAGTTGTCCTAGCACAATGATCCTTGGAGAAAACGGCAAGACATGCAAACCACGGCCAACAACTCAACCACCAACCACTCCTACCACTGCCACCCCAACTACTAGAGCTACTACTGCCCCTACTACTACTGCCCCTACTACGACTACTACTACTACTACTGTTACTACTACTACTCCTGTTACTCCAAGTCCTACAATGAATGTTACACTAACATCTACTAGTGGTACTTTTGCCCTCCCAACATACCCATCTCAACCATATGCAAGTAACAGAGACTACATCTGGATCATTCGATTACAAGATGTTTCTAAAGCTATCACATTGACATTTCAAAGCAGATTTGACATCCAAGACTCACCATCTTGTTCCGCCTCATATGTTGAAGTAAGAGATGGTGATGGCCCAAACTCTATGCTAGTGGGTCGATACTGTGGATCAACTGCTCCATCTGTTATCACATCCTCTACTAACACTCTCTATATTCGATTCCACTCATCATCTAACCAAACCACCAACGTTGGATTCTCTGCTTCATACAGTACTATCCAATTGCCTCAAGGTATGTATATTAACAGTCATAATTATTATTCATTATTTATTGTTTTTGTTTTCCAGCTGAATTTACCTGTGGAGGATTTTTGTTTGCACCTTTACAGTTTGGTTCTAAGAATTTTTCAACATTCTATAATGGACCGTCACAAGTTTGCAAGTTTTTGATAGGCAACGTCCATTCTTTCAAAAACATGGATATCAGAGTGCTATATACTGACATGCCTGGAAACTGCAGTCAAGCAAAAATTGTGGTGTATTCTGGAGTTGGAAGTGTAAGAAAAGTGGCTACTATTTGTTCACAAGAAGATGCAGAAAAGACAGTTCGTGTTGAGGATTTTCTTGTGACTTTAGAGTATCATGTTAATATACCTGGCTTGAGAGGATTCAGAGCAGTGGCTGGTGACAAATGTAACACTGGTTTCAGGCTAGCAAGAAATGGACGCACTTGTGAAGGTATGTATAGAATAGCTAGCATGTAGGTACACGGCTTTATAATATTTTTTTTACAGATATCAATGAATGTTACGTTAACAATGGAGGTTGTAGTCACATCTGCAGAAACACACCAGGCAGCTTTCATTGCAGCTGTCCTACCTCAATGGTTAAAAGTGGAACAGGATGCATTGAAAAGCGAACAAATAGAATGTCAAAATTTAATATCACTACTTCAACAGGAACAATTACCCTACCAGACTATCCCAATCTTCCATACTCAGAAAACTCGGATTATGTTTGGGTCATTCGTTTGTCAGAAATCTCTAAGGCCATTGAAATAACATTTCAAGACAGATTTGATATTGAAGATTCGCCTTCCTGCTCTCACTCATATGTTGAAGTAAGGGATGGTGATGGCCCAAACTCTATGCTAGTGGGTCGATACTGTGGATCAACTGCTCCATCTGTTATCACATCCTCTACTAACACTCTCTATATTCGATTCCACTCATCACCAAATCAAACTACTAATGTTGGATTCAATGCCACTTTCAAATCCGTTCAGTTAGCTCAAGGTAAGATTAAGTTTGTAACAATGTTTACTGCCTTAACTGAATGTCGAACTTCCACAGATAAATTTGTGTGCAAAGGAATTCTGTTTGTACCTGGTCAATTTGGATCTGAAAGCTTTTCAACAATCTATAATGGAAGCCCACGAGTTTGTGAAATCCTGATTGGTAGCAGTACTTTTAGAAACCTGGACTTTCGAGTAATATACACAGATTTACCTGGAAATTGCAGTCAAGCGAAAATTGAAGTGTTCCAAGGAGTCGGATCAAGTGCAAAGAAGGTGGCTACAATATGCTCTAGAGAAGATGCACAAAACACAATAAGTCTGAAGGATTTCTTGATGACTATTAAGTATGAAGTCAACATTCCTGGTCTGAGAGGATTCAGAGCATCAGCAACAGATACTTGTAATCCTGGTTTGGAGCCTTCAAGAAGTGGGACAGCATGTGAACGCAGGCATATTGAAATTGCATAAAAAGATTAATGCATTATACGTCATCTAAGTCAAAACCAAATTATAAGTGTCACTTTGGTCACTTGCTCATTATTATTGTATTATTATTATTGTATACTGAGATGCTTGCGTCATCAAATATTTTGTAGTTCACTTGTCATCATTATTTTTTTTAATTGATATCTTTTAAAAATCTAACACATTGATGATATGAAAGCTGCATGCATGCATAGAAATAACAGAAACAGAGGCTTAAACATTTGAAGGATAGAACAAAGAGGTTTTAGCAATGAGTAATATTATTAAGGCTGAGAGCTGAGTCTAGTAGATGGACGGTGTTTAAAAGCTCCAGGGACACCAAACTTGGACAGCAATTGTCTATTTCTTCCCTCAATCTCATGAGACTCCATGTCCCACTGATCTCTGCTGTTTTCAAGATGCGCAGCTAGAGTGTCAAATGCTTCCTGAAATGGGCAAAATGAGTATCATCATTCTGTACTATGTACGCATGCGTTACCTGAATAATGGCTTCATATGAAGTCTGCATCACATCTAGCTTATTGTGCAGGGCACCAACCTCTCTCTCCTTCTCTTCTTTCAGCATATCCCTCTCTCTCTTTGTTTCTTGTAGTTCATTGGTTGTATGATCTGTCGGAATTGACAAGCCAAACTAAACGTGGATTATGGTTTTGTGATGAATGGTATTTCACCCCCCGTGTCAAGTTGCGGATCTATCTGGATCTACGTACATGTACAAGAACCTGCCTCTATCTACAATCCTACATATCTACATCTCTATCATCTGCATCTCTATCGCTTACCAAGGTCTTCAGTCAGCTTTTTTACTTTAGCTTCAAGCGCTTGTATTTTCAGTTCAGATTGAAGCTGAAGTGTTTTGTACTGTCTTGTTAGGTCAAAAGTAAGATCTTTCTTGCTCTGTTGCTCATCAGACGCCATGGATCGGGCACTCATCATTTTCTCTCTCATAGTTTTTTCTGATGCTAGAGACAGCTGTGCTTGCTCTTGTCGGTCTGCTAGCTGCTCTTTAAGGCAGTCCACTTCTTGTGTGGTGCGCTTAAACTGCTCATCTAGTGACATCTCCAATCCATCTCCTGCAAAATTTACTGGTTTACACAACATGAATGTACAAGTAAATGAATCAAGTGATATATCATGCGTATGGCTGAAGATCTAGAATTAAGCAGTCTCTGTAGCAGGTAGAAGCCAAAACTGGTTACTGTGTAGTATTATAAATACCATTAACTGGCTACTGTAAGTATATAAATAGCTTGGGATATTAGCTAGACTGCATTATTATGTAGCTAGCCTAGTACGTTACATGCTGCCATAGACTCGATCAGACAAGCTAAGTTAATTATGATCATCACAGTCATGTTTAAAACAAGCAAGGCTTACCCTCTTTCTTCTTTCCTTTCTTGCCACCTTTCTTGCCCTTGCCTTTCTTTTTCGCAGCCTTGCTCATCTTTCTGGTGGATCACCTGCTGATTTGTTTATTGCCAAGGGCAACGATCCGCCTTCTATACCAAAACGCCAATAGGAGCCCACCATGCCATGTGATCGGCCCCAGTTATTATAGTGCCCGCCAGCTTGTGTACAACAAGACCAAGAACCGTCACAAGGTTCCTCGAGAGTTCCTGTATTTTTCGTGTGGACATGCTGAGCCTATTCGTTCTTCTCTATGACTTCATACAGATGATGGCAGATCGACTGTTTGGGTCTGTTTTTCATCGTGCTTTCGCTCGTTTCATCTACTTTCCCTCAATTGTACGTATGATGGTAATGGAGGGTCCAAAAAGACGCTGGTATGATCGTGTCGACGACACTGTTATACTCGGAGCACTCCCCTTTCGAAGTCAGACTAAGCAGGTAAAATTAATTCCAGCCACGCCTCGTGTACATCAGTCCATTCACCATGTGCTTGCTTTACTTGTACAGCTGGTTGAGACTGAAAACGTTCGTGCAGTGCTCTCTTTCAATGAGCCGTATGAACTAGAGCTGTTTACTAACAGCCATAAGGCAAGGATTGCATGAGCTCATAATTTATCATAGTTAGTTATGCGATTCTGTGAGTGCAGCCGTAGTTGCAGCATGTAGAGTTTCATTTGACTAAACTACTCTATTTTGCACACTTGTCTTCTTAGTTAAAAGTGAAGTAATTTAGCTGTAACTACCTGTCACATCATGTTTGTTTTGTGTGTGAATTAAGGACACTAGTAGTAGCAGCAGCAGCCAGTAGTAGTGTACTGTAGTAGTATTAGTATAGCGGGAAATGTTATCGGGAGAAAAGTTTCGAGAATTTCGCGAATTACAGACTATTCGCGAAAATATTATCTGCAAATGTCTTGTTTTTTGTTGACAAAGATACAGTTGTTTGCAAAGATCTTGCATAACAGAAGCGAAAGCGGGAGTGTGACGCTGGCCAATCAAAATCACTTTTCGTCACGTGTACAGCTTCAGTTAGTCACACTTACGTCTTCGCAAACAACTGTAGGCAGATTCGCAAAATATTATTCGCGAAATGCTCTATCTCGCACATTCACGAAAGTTTTCTCCCGCAAAAATTTCCCACTATACGGTATTAGTAGTAGTGTACTATAATAGTATTAGTAGTGGCAGGAGCGTATAAAAGGGAGGAGTGTTCAACTGCCGTATTTGCTATAGTAATATCAAAGTCTAAAGTCTGCTGCTGTGCACTGTTGCTACTAGGAATTTTCTTTGCGCATTGTGGTTCGCTATTTCAAGCTTCGTCCTGCCTATTTCCAGCTAAAACAAGCGAGTGGCCAGTGGTAGACTTTAGATTTCGTTATCCACAGTTGAACGCTCCTTCCCCTTATACGCTCCTGGCAGTAGTGGTAGTATCAGTTTTGTAAAAACAGCAGCAATAGCGTATCTGGGGTGAATTAATGCTTTATTTAACAGCTTAAATAGTGTAAATTACGATAGAAATTTGGTAGATGTGTGTTAAATTTAGTGACTGCTGCAAATTTTGCATGTACACCCGATGTGCACTGCAATTTTTCTAGGAATGGGAGAAAAATGGAGTGCATCAGCATATATTTTCTACACTGGATTTTCATCCGCCTGCTATGGACAGCCTGCAAGAAGGTCTCAAAATCATTACCAAGGCAAGAAGCAACAAACAGACTGTGTACATCCACTGTAAGGCTGGAAAGGGACGCAGCGCTGTGATGACTACCTGCTATCTCATGAGCGTCAGTAACATGTGATTTGTCTTGATTTATGTTTTATTTGGTATTTTTCCAGCGTTACAAACTCACTCCAGTTGATGCAATAGATTTTCTTGAACGAAAACGTCCTCAAATTATGATGAACAAATGGCAAAGAGCAGTTATTGACACATTCCATCAACATTTATTACATAAGAAATTGTAACAATGCTGTGTGATTTTAGGGTACTTCTTTGGAGAATGCCCGTTTCACCTTTGACTGTTGTTAACATCATGAATCTTATAATGTTACTGAGTGTTTCTGCATCACATAATAAAAATAATTAATAGCCATTAGCCACACCCAAAAGTTCTAACGTCCGTCCGGTACGACGGTGTGCAGTGCACTGTCATCTCTTGTGAGAGTCAGACAGTTTTTTTTTGACTCATCATGGCAATCGGGCTAGCTTGCGATCGCTTCTTGCAGGTCCTGCATAAATGGATATTTCGTTTTCTGTTTGTCAATCGTCTCCTGGCGCGGCTGATGTATTTTCCGTCGCTCCTACGGATGACGCTGATCGAGGGACCGTTACATCGGTGGTACGATCGAGTTGACGACACCGTTATTCTCGGTGCTTTACCATTCAGAAGCCAGACTGAAAAGGTTATCACACACACACACACACACACACACACACACACGCACGCACGCACGCACACGCACACACACACACAGCTGTTTCCTCTATTATGATAAAATTACAGCTTGTAAAAAAAGAAGACGTCCGGGTAGTTCTTTCATTCAACGAGCCATATGAACTGCAATGGTTCACTAACAGCAGGAAGGTACCAGTGGTGATTTAAACTACACTAATACTCAGATCTATGAATTAACAGGAGTGGGAGGAAAACGGAGTAGTACAACATCATTTCATCACTGTTGATTTTATTCCTCCGACTTTAGACAGGATCAAGGAAGGATTGCAGGTGATCACTGAAGCACAACGCAAAAAGCACACAGTGTATATCCACTGTAAAGCCGGTAGAGGACGGAGTGCTGTGATGGCTGCTTGCTACCTCATGAGTGTGAGTATAACATACAATGTACGTTTCAGGTATTGTTCATTATATGTACCAACAGCGCTACAACTGGACGCAAAATGAAGCAATTGATTTCCTCAAACAGAAGCGGCCGCAAGTGAAGCTTAGTGGTAAGCACAGAGCAGCCATAGACAACTTTCAGCAGCAGTTACCACACAAGACATTGTGACCTATGTTTAGTGAACATGTACATTATGATTTGGAACTAATACATTACAACACAAACACAGCTACCAGGCGCGTGTCCAGAAACGAGGAAAGATAGGTGCGCGCGCGAAGCGCGCCCGAAAAATGTAATTAATATTCATTATATTCATAAAATACGTCATTATTATCATGGTGCACTAGATTTGTTCTTCGCTAGAACTAATGGAAAACGGCCTAAACCACCTTAGAATGGAATATTGGCAGCTGATAAGTTTGTTGCAATAACAGTTGTGATAAATTTATAGCCACAGTGTACTTAAATGCAATGAATAAAATTTATAAACTTAAATGCTGAGGGGGGTGCTAGAGCACCCGGAGCCCTATCGTGGACACGCGCCTGGCTACACTAGTGTCTCAAGGACGTTTCCTTTCTCAGTTTCTACAACTATAGTTTTGTGTAGTCTCTCTTCTCTTGCCTCTTGAGCTGGTCTGTGTAGGACTAGCCTATTGCTGTCAGAGAGAAATGATTGCACGGGAATTCTACGGTTACACTGGCGCCGGTGAGCAACATCAACTAATACCTACAAATAGATAATGAATCACACAAACACAACTAATTAATGGCTGACTCACATGGAATGAAATAGGTTCATGAATGGCGAGCTCTGAGAGGACTTTTCTGTTCAATTGTATGTCACACTAGAAATAGAAATGACACCACAGCATGATTGTTAACAACAATACCATACCCTGGCTAATCCATTAATCATTCTAGAATAGTTAATGCCATGTTCTTGTGCACCAAAGTTGATTCGTTGGATCCATAACTGCAAGTAGAAGAAATGAATTTAACTACTATTATATTACTACAAGACTACTGCTGCTATTATTAATACTAAACTAAAAGTACCATAGAACAGAAAATGTTCATGTTAATTTTTCTGCAATCTGTTTACCAACGAAAATTTTAAATAAGCAAAAATTTTGCACCTTGGTTCCTTTACTATTATTAAACGGTTGTAAAAATACTGCCTAATAAGGAAGTTTTTCAATGTGGATATAATTTTGTGCCATTATGACTACGCTATTCGAAGTTGTACGTTCCTTGGAAAGATAAGCTCCTGATTCTACTCACTGCTAAGCTAATGTCACACTGCATAGCCTTGTATCATGCTACTACTAGTGCTGGTTGCCACATCCAATACACATTAGATGAAGAACGAAGCAAAACTACTGTGCAAGTGAGCCCCAGCACAGTAGTTTCTCATTTGGATGCTATTAGCCTTTCTATCAGACAAAGAGTGTCAAATTCTGCTTGCCAGCAGATACTGCACGTGTGTATTATTTTTGGTGGTGAAGTTCAGTGTGCTCTTTTTTAATCACCGAGTCACCTGGCGAAAATTTGATGGCATACATTTTTTAATAGTAGTTACACGTTCAAGTGAAAAGTATCTATTTTAGGCACAACTTTATCCTCTCCTTATGGGCCTCTGTGATCTGTCGTGGAACTGTGAACTTCCACATCTTAGATAACTCTAAATGAAATTCCTCTTCGAAGAGCAATGAGGTGCACCACTCAAGAAGAAGTGATAAAAAAGTTAGGAACTCAGCAACTTGGACAAATAGACATGAGCCTTTCACTCTCCAGTGAGCAGCCATCTAGCTCATTTCGTCAGAAACTGCCAAGGTTTGGAAGCAATAAAAGGATACAAGATTGAGTTTTTAATTACAAATAAATCACCAACCCCAAGAGGTAACTCCACTGTCACGAGAGAGAGAGAGAGAGAGAGAGAGAGAGAGAGAGAGAGAGAGAGAGAGAGAGAGAGAAGGGATAGAGGAGGAAGCGCCAGACATCAAGGTTGAGGTGATGGGTTCTGAACTGAGAACACGGCCAGAGAGGCAGGAGCCAAGACCAACATAATGATAGAGCTGATTTCCCGAATTCTGTCTGGAAGTAGCAAAACCTGAGAAGTCGTACGGCCATGCATGTACTCATGGCTCTGTAGCGCATGACAGCAACCAAATTGCAAAAAAGCCTCTGATCTTTTGTACAAAATAATAATTATGTGGGAGATCGCTGCCTACAAACGATCAGAGGCTTTTTTGAAATATTGCTTGCTGTCAAGCACTACAGAGCCTTGAGTGCATGCCTGAGCGTGCGACTTCTCAGGCTTTGCTACTTCCAGACAGAATTTGAGAAATCGGCTCTGAACAATTGTGCGCTGTGATGAAGAGAACAGCTAGAGCCGATCTGTAGTAGATCGCATGAAGCATGTAGAAATGAGATGTATCAAACACGCTTTTGGCCTGGTTTTCGAACCACGATAATTTTGCAGTGTGCAATGGAAAGTCCTTTATTACTACTTGAATGCAAAGGTAGGTAACTTGCAATCGTCCAGCAGTTGTGACAAGATGTCCAGATGCACTGCTTTGCAGTTACCAGGAGTACAAAAATGAATTTATACATTGATTATAATAAGCTCTGGCATCCCCACTTCCACCTTAAAGACTATCTCTAGATGAATGGTACTGTTTAGCTGCATGTTATGTAGATGTTTGTATGTGAGTATTATGCATTGCATGTATAGACCATTTTAGGCGCTAACAGGCACGAATCTTTGGACCGCCATTTTAACGGTATTGTGCTGCTGGTAAAACACAAGATATTCGTTTTTTTTTGTGCGCTTGGCAGGCTGCTTTCCACTAGAATATTACATTGCAAGCTTAAGAGTTTACAAACGAACATTACTGCCACAATCTCGGTCAAGAAAGCGAAGTTAGCAAGCACGGTTGACTGCTAGAAACCGTTCCAGTTTTGCTGCTGTTCTGTATCAGCCAAGCTATTATCGATTGGACTGTTCGATCAAGGCCGCTATCCAGTATTGTTTGCCACCCTGATGTAGTTGCGCGTAGACACAGTGTGCCAGTAAAATCGAACAAAATGTCAGTAGTTTCGTTCCATATTTCCCGCTTTGCTGGCTGTTCGAGAGATAGAAACGCGCGTTTTCAAGCTCTAGTGACTCATATAAGCAATATACTTTCGCTTGTGTGTGCAAAGTATCTAGCTAAGCACGCAAAAAGACGAAACCTTGTGTTTTGCCTGCAGCACAATACCGACAAAATGGTGGCGTCGACACGGTCATGTCCGGTGTTGTACGGGCGCGCACGGGAAAATGATTAGCGACTAAAATGGTCTATAGAATAATGGAGCCACACTAGTATTGAAAAGCCAGGATCAATAACATGTCTATGCACCAGCTTCAAAGCAGCCAACTTGACTTGATAGTTTAAGCAGGTGCGCATGAATTATCATTAGCTAATTACTTTTTGCTGACCATATTTTTTAAATTTCTCTTTAGCTCAGAAAAAGCAAACCTACACTATACATTAGTATTGTTACTGTAAGCAGCACTACAGATAAAAATCAACGCTCTGAGCTCATTATTGAAAAAACGAGCGGTTTGTGATTGCTCAGTTCTACAGACAAGAGTTTTATCAGGCTGTTATTAGCTACAGAGCATTGTTATATACCTGGTTGTCGTTCCACGCATGGATTTCCATTCCTCAGCTTCTAAGGCCATCATCCTATCTGCCCACACACCACAATGGCGCCCATAACAGGAGAAAGAAGTTGCCATGATTCAAAAGCATGTGTAGAACCATGAAGGACACCAGGCTGCATACCTTAAAGCTATCAGATTCGGAATCAACAAAAACTGCAAACACCAGGTGTCATATAATAAAGTGTGTATTATAAATCCGCGTACTTTTATGGAGAGAACAAAAAGTCTGAAACCTCAATGTTATCTAACTAGTAAAAATTAGTTAATTTACTAGTGAAATCGTATCTTCGCTGCGCATTCCCGCATGGCAGCCGAATGATAAAGCTGCAAGATGCATCTCAGGAGTGGCAGAGCAGGTTTATTGTGGCTGTCAATCAAGCAGGCTATCGTTTGCTGATATGCTCTTTCAAGTGTCTCTTTATGGCTCATACCTACCAGTGTTTGACAGCTGTCACCAACTGACTTTTGGCCTATTTTTAACCCAGCTAACATACAAGACTTCACTTGTGCCAGACCCCTTGCAGTAATATTATGCCTTGTCACTATCCCAGTGTTTTGCGACATTGGAAATGGTTTTATGCCCATGTCTGCAACGCTTAAAACCATGCCCACCTTCCTCATGTCTCGTTTCTTGAGCCTTCTCCCACGGTAACCATGTAAAAGTGCTTTATGAGCTGCTCTTACAGCAATGCTGTAACAATTCTTGGCTCTACCACGAAAACCCTGTCACAGATACATAGTAAAGTGGTCATAGTAAAGTGTTCTTTATCTTACCTTAGTAAGAGCAAATATCTTTGCTCGTTTGACAGCCCTGTTAGCTGGCCCACCACGAACCATTCTGCTGGCCAGACACCTCAAAATAGCCACGTGCTTATTTTTGTGGGTGTGTAGAGGCGGAGCCAGATCCAGCTTGGAAAGACCCTTGGACTGGAAAATGGGTTCGTTCTACTCTCGACATCACCCTATTCTCGACTGTATAACAGTGCCTTTTCTTTCTTATAGCTAACTCGTTCAAGAACAAGAATGTTAATGTTGTGCTGTGTGGCTTCGGTCGTGCCGGCCACATGCATATTGCTAGCATTCGCCGCAGTACTCGTTGCAGACTCAAGTACATCGTGGATGTAGCCAGCACCGAGAAAGCTATTAAACAGTTCCTTGAAGATTGCAACATGAGTTCAACCAAGTTTGTTCCAGCTGAGAAGTTCGACACGGTTGTACTACAAGATAGCGAGGTGCAAGCTGTAATGGTCACCACTCCCACTCAGACACATGAAGAGTACGTTCGCAAATCACTTCAAGCAGGAAAGGCTGTCTTTTGCGAGAAGCCTGTAGCACCAACTATTGAAGCCATCAAAGCATGCTACAAAGAATCGTACGATGCTGGGCTACCACTTTTGTGTGCATTCAACCGACGCTTTGATCCTGGGTTTAGGCGTGTATACGAACAAGTAAAAGAGGGCAAGATTGGCAAAGTGCACATGATCAAGACTACCAGTCGAGACTCTCCACTTCCTCCTATGGCATATTTGAAGCAGTCGCAGGGCATGTTCCACGATTGTGCCGTGCATGATTTGGATGTAGTGTGTTGGATCATGGGAGAAACACCGATCGAAGTCTTTGCACAGGGGACTACACAACATCCCAAAATAGTTGCCATGAATGATGTAGATACCATAGTTATTGTGTTGAAGTTCCCCAGTGGAGCTCTAGCCACAATCGATCTCAGTCGACACTCAAGCTACGGCTATGATCAGCGCTTGGAGGTTAGCTACAACAGCTTGAACTGTTGCTAATATTGTTTATTTCTAGGTTTTTGGAGAGAAGGGTATGGTTGTTTGTAACAATCCATCTGAAGACAGCGTGGTTGTCAGCGGTTCAACAGGTTTCACTAGTTCACCTTTACTCCATTCCTTCCCTAATCGATACCAAGAGGCATATTACCAGGAATTGGAGCATTTTCTCAGCGCAGTGCTGGACTCAAATCAGACATTGTTCGTGACAGAACAAGACACTTTACGCTGCTCCACACTTGCAATAGCTTGTGAAGAGTCCTGTAAAACTAGTCAGGTGCAAAAGCCCCCGTTTAGTTGAAGTCACAGAGACTGATTGTGTGATTTTTTGACTTTATGAGTTAATTTGTAAAAAAAAACTTCAATAGTACAATAATGTCTAAGTGATCAGCCCTGGGGAAGAGAGAGAGAAAGAGTGTGTGAAGAAGACTCTGAAAAGGTAACAGGTGTGCTCTAGCTTACCAAGGTAATCTTCCATAAGTGATCCAACTGCAAACTAAAGAAGAAGGATACAACACAAGTTTCTATAGAGATACTTACGATATCATTAGCATCAACTCTTGTTCCAACAACCCTCACTCTAATGTAATTCCCTTCTTGGATAACTGCATCCTGGTTTCATAACGAGGAGAAAATAAAAAGTAGAGAACTGGTACAACTGTTTGGCCGTGTCAAAAATTTCAGTGGTACAGTTCTGACAGTTTGAACAGGGTATAAGAATCAACTAGACCAACTCACAGAATCTGCTGTTCGGTAACATGGAGGAGTTGAGTTTGGATCAAACTCCATCTCAGGAGGAATTGACTAGAAGATAGAAAAGAACATTAAGTCAATCACTTGGCTCCCTCTTCACACAGTGTTCAACTTACATATCTTGATACAAAACAAGTCAGCGGTCCGATTTGAGTGAACAGACCAACCTATATGTATGATGCACTAGCACACGAACCATCAAGCAGCTGCTGACCTTGTTTACTTGGGCTACTATTGCATCGAGAATTTCTCCTTTGAATGGTCTAAAAACTATAGCCTGTGAATGGAAGCACATTGAACTAGACGTTACTTGGTCTCAGTGCACTAACCTTGTATTTAACAGGATATAGAGCAAACCCTCTACCGGATTGCAACACACCATGACCAATGTTATCAATAGTTGTCACTGCTATCACAAACCCATGTCTATTATAATTATAACAACAGTAGAATATACTCTGATGCAATACAATGAAATATCAGTCAACTATTGCGGCTACAAACCAAAGTGACCCGCTGATCACATCAGTCATTGAGAAATGTACATAGTACGTACTATAGAAATGATCCAAGTGAGTACTGATTACCGTGCCATAATTTGACTAAATATCTGTTGATGGATATGTGGGATAGCACTACTTACTTTCCTGTACATGTTCCTTCGACTTCAGTAAAGAGTTTCTTCTTTACGGTTTCCATGAGATTGGGACCAAAGTATCGAGGATGGAGCAGTATCTCATGATCCAAGGGAATCTAAATATTGAAGGATATATTTAATAAGATCTTGAACTCGTGTACCACAGATTATGCTTACGTGAAAGAACATTTCTTGGTGCAAAGAGATCAGAGGCGCCAAAGCCAAATACGCTGGCCGCACCCCAATGCCACACCTTACCACGTGGTTGATTTGCCAATACCTGCTTCGAGACCTGCTCTCATGTCAAACGTCGTCTTTGGCATTAGCTTCGGCAATGGTCAAGCCTCACTGGCTGTATTTAAGGTTAGGTTAGTCTACTAAGGTGTTTATATAAACTACTCTGTGCACAGAATGGGCGTGCTGAGGTAGTGGCTGATGAAGCTGGTGAGAGAGAATTGCCCATGCTAGTCACCTATCTCCACAAGGAAAAGGTATAGACGTACTTTTATATTTTTTACCTGTACACTCTAAGAAGAACAACAATCATTAAGAATGTAACAAATCATGGCTAAGAAATAATTTTAGTCATCACAATCACATGCATTATAGTAAATAATGTTAAGTTACTGTGTTTTATCTCTTAGTTGGTTGGGCACTCTTCTAGACAAGCTCTACACAGGAACTCGAGGAGTACATGTGTGTCTATGTCCGCTCTACTACAAGCTGAGTATGTATGCACTAGGGGTACATTAGGGCTATGAGTATTCAACTCTATGTTCTAAACATTAACTCCAGCTCCTTTAACTTTGAGAACTTTAACTTTGGGAACTTTGAGTATGACCAATGCAATGCCAATGGGCAGCTTTTTTATGGCATGTTGTTTGATGTACGAGTTATGACTGTGGTTTAAATTTGTTCCTTCTGTTCTCAATAGATAATACCACAGAGCTATGCAGACTAATATTTTTTGACTTAATATTGTTTGTCTTGCAGTCTCTCCAGCCCTGTTGTCAAGACCATTATTGACAGCTTGCCTTGTAAGGTAAGACAGTTAGTATTCATCTTTTTTATAGCAAGTTATCTTACTCTCAGGTAGCAGTTAAAGATGGAATAGTTGGGTATCAACTGGAGAATGATGATGGTCCACTGTTTGTGACAGTAGAGACTGCGTTGGTTGATGTGTTCACTAAACTAGCAGGTATAATCAATGTCACTGCCATGACTTCATATTGAAAGTTGTCTGTCTTTGTAGAAACAGCCAAAATGGTTCGTAACAGTTTGCCTTTCCCAGCAGTATTAGCTGTCCCTTCTTTGTTCAGTAACAATCAGAGACATGTCATAAGGTGACTGATGCACTCTAGTAGGAGGGAGGGTTTAGTAGTTCTCAAGTACATGTGCGAGTGTTACTGTACTTGCCTGGTCGTTCATTCTGTCAATCTAGCTACTGAGATCAGCGATCACTTCCATACATAGGTTGAGTTATGAACAGGCTAAGCACAACAGTGGCTTGCAATGTGACTTGTGGATTTCGTTGTCGTGGATCTTGGACCTCTCTGACAACAGAAACACTCATAATATACTACCTAGGTGCTTTTTTATTTCATATAAACTGCAGGATAGCTCTAAAGCTGCATGGACATCTCAAGAAAGAGCCTACACTATAGCAATGGCTATCCAGGGGGTACGAACGGCTAATTTAATATGACGTATTGCTGACGTAGGCAATACTTTCCTAAACCGAAATACATTACATCTTTTCTGGTCTGCTATGTCTTTAGAGGACAATTTGACTGGTAGGTATGTTGCTAAATAGATGCCACTGTCCAAGAGCTTTTGTTTAAGCTACCTTACCCTGCCCTTACCCATTTTAGTTTATGCAGTACAGAGAGATGAAGATAGAGAATTGGTTGGCAAAAATATTCACCCAAAAAACACCATCGTGATCAAAACAGCATTGTTATCATTCTTGAGCATCAGTCAGTTAATAGTGTAAAGAATTTGCAGCTGTGGTGCACAAACTCTACACACAAATCACTGTAACTTGTTCTGGAATATTACTTCCCTTGATCTGGAGTGTAAACAATGCACACCTGAGCTCGATATCATGTACTATAGCGTGATGGCAAACTGTTTAAACTACATTCCAATGACGTATCGCCATCGAGATACGTCATATTAAATTAGCTTGTCGTACCCCCTGATGGTAGTGTTCATGGTCACACCCTTGTGACACGCCTTGTGGCCAGCACTTTGCTGTGTTCTGGTTAGCACTACGTAGCTAGCAGGTAGGCACTAATACTAGCTGCTCCAAACCAAACTCTAAGGACCTAACTCTGCAATGTGCATGACACGATGAGGGTTTTGTGGAATCTGTTCATATAGTTTTCAGTGTCTAATATATGTGACAAATTACCTGCCCGTGCTATAATTAACCCAGCCACATTGTAGAATAACTCGATATTGTTAATGCTTGCTGGAAAACGCCCACTGTACTTGGTGGGTAATGCCCACTTGCACTAACTCCAGAAACTGGTCAGTTCTAACAAGCCAGGAGGCTACAATAGCTAGTCTAAAACCCAAGATAATTTTGATGCTTGAGTTAGCGTCACCCAGCATCATGATATAGTGAACCAACCTCACACTTTCTTATGTCTTTGTATGCAGAGAGTGTGCTCAGAAAGCAGGGTTCAAGGTTTTCTCTGTACTGAGCCAACCATCACTCAGTCTGCTACCATACAGTAAGCAATTTAAGGTTACGAGATACAATTTAAGGTTACGAGATACAATTTAAGGTTAAGCAATTTGAGGCTAATCTATACATCGATTTCCGCAGTGCTTTTATTCCCGTGGCCTCACCTATTATGTAGTCTGGAATCCGTTGTTGCATATACAAGTTGTTTGTTTTCTCTCTTTCAGATCTCTGTCAGGATGGGGTTAGTGGTCACATTGTGGTGTTTGACCTTGGAATGAGCTCACTAACTCTCAGTGTTCTTTATTCTCATTCTGGTCTTGTCAGGATGGTACACACACAATCGTATCCTGGGCTGGGTGGGGCTTTACTGGACTCCGCCTTGGTAACTCTCTTGTTACAAGAGTATAAGAGGTTAGAGTTTGTGATGAGTTTGGTTTACTTTTCTGTCTTTTTATAAGACAAACAAGAAAGGATGTATCAGACAATAACAGAGCTATGTTCAAGTTAAAAACAGCTGCTCAAGTTGCAAAGCATACTCTCTCTACTCAACAGACTGCCTCTGTACAAATCGAGTCTCTTCATGAAGGGATGGATTTCCAGTGCACAGTCACTCGGTGTGTGCATTTGCATACTTCGTTGCATGATAATTCACTTCAACTAGCTAACACTATGATTATACATTATACAATAAGTCAGAGATAGTGAAAGACTGACTCGTCCATTAGTGGCAGCTGTACATTATGAACTGGTTTGCTTTTTTTATCAGTGGTCGTTTTGAAGGAGTGTGTTTACCAGTGTTCCAGTCCTGTGTTGAGCCAATACAGGAGATGCTATCTACCGCTGGTGTAGCTGCTACTCTTATCAAGACGGTACAGTAGTACTTTTGCTAGTATAATCACATTGTTCTCACAGGTTGTTCTAGCTGGTGGCAGTTGTAGGATACCTCGGCTCAGGGACTTACTGGCTAAAGAGTTCCCAAACTCAGAGTTACTTAGCTCTATTCCAGTTGAACATGTTGTAACATTGGGAGCAGCAATGCAAGCTGCTCTGCTGGTAGAATACTCTGACAAACTACCTTCGCCTCTTCCTTCCTCTCTGCCTTGTGTCTCTAATGATATTCACATTACTGTGAGTACTGAAGGTGGTCTGTTGTTTATCATTGATTCTATTGTTAGTGTACTGGCTGTGTCGACACTGTGACAGAGCTATTAGCTACTCAACATAGTCCTCTACCTTGTGTTAGAAAGACCAACATAAACTGCAAGGTATCTAAATTTGAGCTGTCTAAATTCAAACTATACTAATGTTGTAGAGAGCTGGAGACAGTGAAACCGTGCGGGTGGAATTGAGTGAAGGAACTGACAGAAGAGTGATCACCCAGGTCATCACTGCACTTGCAACTACATGTACACGTGGTAGTACCACGTTCGGGCGTGCGCGCGTGTGCGCGGACACGAGTACGGACACGCACGAACTGAAAAGCATGCACGGAGGAAGGTTTTCTCTAGCCATCGACTCTGATCTGTCAGGTTCTCGTGCGTGTTTGGTAAGTACAGAGTTGTCTAACCTTACAAAAACGCGTAGTTCTTATCCGTCTGTTTATAAGTCTCCGTGTTGCCAATTTGCTACTCGACTTCTTCAAGGGTGCCCCTCGCGAGGTGTCGCATTATTTGCTGATGGCTACTATTACCTCTGAAAACACAGGCGAGTACTTGCACACGCATGGATTTTTGCTGTAGTACTTGCGATGCATATTGAGATTACAAGGATCTCTTTATAATAATAGTAGGTGGCTCTTCTGAGTTGATGATGAGTGATCAAGATCTAAACTCAGCGGCAGCTAAGAGGCCAAGAGCTTCTCCTGATGATGATCCCAAGGCTAAGAGGAAGCCGCCATCTTCACATGTCAGATCAGAGGAGACTAGAGGAGTTGATGAGTTGCTATCATCAGAGGAGGTGTCGCTGCTTGGTGCTAAAGATGTCAACATACAAGTGTCTTTGCCAGCCCAATCATCATCCAGTGAGCAGACTACTGCTTCGCCTAAGGTATTGTGCTTTTCTCTATTATGGCATTGAGTGTATTTATTTACTATCCCTCAGTGCAACAACAGTCATCATGAAATATTGCAGAAGTTGGATATTTTAACATCAATGGTGAAGATTGTTGATGGAAGATTGCTGTCTGTTCTTTCTCATCTTGATGTGATCGGTAACTCATCGCGACCTTCAGCTGAACGAACATCTATCAGTGAACAACCTCTTGTTCCAGTCTCTCTTGAGCCTTTACAATTTTCAACGCCATCTCCTCTTCCTCCTTCTGAAGGGTCAGCTCTCTCGGCAATGCAGCTTGACTTTACTTCCATCAAGCAGTCATTCTCACAGGCTTTGGGAACATCTGCTGAAGGCTCGATAACTTCGGCCTCGCTTGCTGTAGCTGGTGAATTTTTGAGCTCAGACGAAATTGCACGAATTAAAAGCAGCAGCACATCACGGATGAATTTTGCTGCCAAGATGAACCGACACTTGTTTTCTGTTGACGAACGAAAGGCATGCAATGTCAGAGGAAAGATGGGAAAGAGTATGCTTGATCCTGACCGGATCAAATACATTAGAGAAAATGCTTTTAGACTGTACCCTCTGCAAGACAATGAAATAGACTGGAGAGCATGGAGTGCTTGCATTGTCGCCATTGATGAGTCCAATCGTCGACTGAATAAGTATAGAAACTGATGATAGTCTTAATCTATATTGTGTACATTTAAACATGTCAAAAATCAAAAATGAGTCAAATACTATTAAGCACTGATTATTGGATTCTTGTGTGTAATCAGGATCATACTACTGGTTAACTGGCTTTGAGTGACGTTTGCAGACTCTAGACTGTATTAGACCAGGAGCCCATTGAGTCATACCGACTAAAATGTTGGATCAGTATTGGTTTTTTAGAGCACTTATTTTAGTCATTACTGATTGACCAAGTATGCTTGTGATGTATCGGCTCTATGTAGGTTGATGTTCCATTTGAGCAGTCTGCTAGTGAAGTGAGCTTGGAAGTGGAGCTAACATGGAACAGGTATGAACCGGCATCAGTTTTTTTCTGACCAATGTTAGTGTAATAATCATTCTCCAGTAACCAGGGACAGAGTGAAATTGATCTGACAGTAAAGGAGCTCACTAGTGGCTGGACAAACACAGTCCGACTCAACTGTGAGAATAATTCACTGCTTCAGGAAACCACCAACTAGCCATTGATAAATTGACAGTATTTAACGTCATTCTTGACAATTTTCTGCGTGTATAATTTATTGACTTAGAACAACAGCAACATGTTTGAATTATTATTATAATGTGAGTTTTTTGATAGTGTGATATGTTTACGATGTAGTGTATGAGTCTCCCATCTGTGATCTCAGCAACCAAACCTCATGAGCTAGCTCTGTGCAGCGCTGAGCACTAACATCTTTCATCCTCTCCACTTCTTTTTGTGCTTGTTGTCTCTCCGCCATCAGTGCTCTCTTCAATCTGGCTACATCACTTTGGTGCTTCTTTCTGCTCTGGTTCAACTGAACTTTAAGACCATCTACCACTTCTTGACTGGCCTGTAATAAGAACTTTATTTTTAGCACTAATTTCTTGCACTGCTTACATCAATGAGCTTTTTTGTTTGTGTTTGTTCTCGTTGCAGTTGCCGCCGACTATGTTCAAGTGCTTCCTCTGTTCTACTAAGATGACTCTTCAAGTCTTTCAGCTCATTCCTTGATTGGTGAAATTGTGTCTCAAACTGAATCAACTTTCTATCTAAGCTCTTGTTAGCATCAGTGTATCTGGTCTCCTGCAAGAACACCCAAACACTACATGTAGTATAAGAAGTGGAGGTACACATACCAGTTGGTGTAGTTTCATCTCGCTGTCTGTGAGTCTGCAATGCATTGAAGAACACTCTGTTGTCTTATCCTACAGCGCATTAAGATACAGCTGCATTTTGAGTTGAATTATATTGTCTCAGTAGCTGGTGTATCATTAGGATGACACACACACTACACAACAACACTTGCTCACATTCAAGTCTTTCTCCAGTGCAGCACATCTCTTCTTTTGTTCTTCTAAAAGATTCTTCATTTCACTAAGAGAAGCAACAAATAAATGTGTACCAACAATGTTTTTGCTGTACCTTAGCTTCTGCTCAGCACTTGAACACCTCGTGTCTTGATCTGACAGACGTTCACCGTAAGATCTGATCAGTTGATCCTGTTGCAAGTCACAGGAGGGCATGATTACACAGTATAGGATACTATCATCACCTTTCTCTTCATTTCTGCATGCAGTTGTGTTGCTGCTCGGCTATTATTCTTGCCATCACTCACTGCTGGTCTATCAACTGCTGGTAGCGGTCTAGAGGCTGCCAGTGGTCTGGTTTTTAACGGTTCCTGTGGTTTCTTGTCTCGTGATATCTGTCCACGCAGTGCTAGAAGAGCAGTTCGTGTCTTCCTATACCTCAGCTTGGTCTCTTCCAGAGAAGAGAACAGTTCTTTGTTTCTGTTTTTCATTGTTAGAATGTGTGTCTGGAAACGGCCCAATTCACTCTTCAACTAAATAATAGTAGAGCACATCAGAGTGTAAAATTATATTTGCAATAGCATGTTGTTACCTTTGCGTTCTCTTTACATTGAGTCTTAAGAGCAAGCTCACATTCTTGTGTTTGTTGTTGTGAGGTGTGTAGTTTAGTTGCCAGTGCCTGCTTCCCACTGCCGATATACTGGGAGAGAGAGCCAACTGATTCTTGGAGTGTTTTAATTGATTGTCTTTCTTCCTCAAGTTGGCGCTTCAGAGTAGCCATGTTAGTGGTGGTGGGCAATACCTACAGAGAGTACATAAACAGCTTGATTCTAACTGACCTGTACCTTGGTGGTTGGTTCCGTTGTACTGTGAGGAGGCTGTTTGATGTTGTTGGTCTTGTCTTGTAGTTGCTTCTGTGCTCATGATAATGGCTCTCTTCTGTGTAATACGTCACTTACCTCTAATGATACTATTCTTTCAGTCAGAGCCAGCCTCTCTGCAGTCACGGTGTCCATCAGTTCATTCACCTTGAAATAAAACATTATTGTGTACTGATTGTGTAAGAGCTATTTATGTTTTTGCTTACTTGATCTAACATATCTGATTTATTGATAATGGCTTTCTCTTTCTCTATCAACCGCTTAGCAGCCATAGCATGAGTTTTCTCTACACTGTGTCTTCAAACTTCCCGCGAGTGTCAAGCGCATGCGCAATTTAATTCAAGATGCCCAAGTCAAAGGTGTTGGTGGGAGTCACAGGAAGCGTGGCAGCAATTAAAGTACCCGAACTTGTACAAGAACTGAGGAAAGTGACTGAAGTTCAGGTAACTCCTGCAGGAACACGATGCAGCAGCTGCTGTAGTCCAGATTTTATTGCAAGACCGCGCCTTTTTTGGGCGCGGTCTTATCTTGGCGGCTTGGGCTTCAATGAATATTATAATAATTATTATTTTTACATTCAGGTTGTGTGCACACAAGCTGCTCAGCATTTCTTCAATTCATCTCACCTTCCATCAGATGTGCTATGCCATCAAGACAAAGATGAATGGGTCAGAGCTCATTAACATTGATTGTGCATGCATACATACGTAGCAATCACTATAATAAATCCTCAAATAAATCTTTAGACATGGACCAGCAAAGGGGATCCTGTGTTACACATTGAGGTACTGTGAAATTTAAATAATTACTTCATCATAGTAATATTATAGCTACGTCGGTGGGCTGATGTCTTAGTGATTGCTCCATTGGATGCTAACACAATGGCTAAAATGGCCAATGGTTTATGTGACAACTTGTTGGTGAGTGGATGCAAGCTGTGGTAATTTTGTACCAGTTTTCTTTAATCAGACATGTGTTATTCGTGCATGGGACTCCTCCCGACCACTCCTCTACTGTCCTGCTATGAATACCATGATGTGGGAGCATCCACTCACTGCCCAGCACATACACACATTGGACCAGCTTGGCTACACTCAGATCCCTCCTGTGTCAAAGACTCTTGCTTGTGGAGATGTTGGTAAGACACTGGTTGTGTCTTGGATTGTGTTGATCACTGCTCCTCCTTCAGGTGTTGGTGCAATGGCTAGTGTGGAAACTATCACAAGAACTGTTGTAACCACAATAGCTAATACAATCAGCAGCTAATAATCTAGTATTCTATACATATGCCACTGCATGTCAAAGTATTGTTGACATTAAACTTTGTTGTAAATGATTGATTGAGTATTGTACACAGATCAAGCGTACTAGTTGTTCTTGGCTTTCTTTTTCTGCTGTTTGCCACCATTTCCTCCGGAGTTGGCTGACTTACTAGAGGAGGAATCTGATGAGCGCTTGTACCACTTGATTGAATGGCGCCGATAGAAAGGCCAGGGAGGTAGTACTAGCTGAGTGGGATCAGTAGATAGTACATGCTTGGATTGTTGACTACTTACCAGAGCAGCAAGTAGACACCCAGCACCAACTATGTATATGGTCTGTGCAAACTCCTGACAAACATAGCCCCATACAAATCCAACTATCTATAAATCAGAAAAATATCCACATAATACTGCTAACTGTTGACTTACTCCAAACAATAGTATCACCCACTGGTAGATCTTTTCTGCTAGTTTCTGACCCTCATAGTCCTTATCAAATAATAATAAATTAAACAGAGGAGATAATATATATTATATACGTACCATATGAGGAACCAACTTCATCAGACCACCTAGCAAAGGAATGTTTTCTAGAAACTTCATGTTGGTCAATGGTCTCGTCGATCCTAGTAGGCGTGGTAAGGTGGGCGTTATATGAAGATGAAGGTGTACCGAGTGGTGTACGCTGTTGCTGTCAGTGTCGTGGTGTTTGTAGAGCTAGTACAGCGCTCATATGCAGGAGAGGATCTCTATAATGTGCTAGGAGTAAGTAGAGGTTCTAACCGCCAAGAAATAAAAAGAGCATACGTGAGATTAGCGAAGAAATGGTATGTAGATTGTATATTTAGTCGTCTGATGTAATATTATGTGGTCACTTTAGGCATCCTGACAAAAACAAAAGCCCTCAAGCTCAAGAAAAAATGACAGAAATCAACAGAGCATATGAGGTTGTACCTTACACATTTATCATAATCTGACCATAGCGCTTAAGGGTCTGGGGAAAACCACCAGGGTTTTGTAGATCTGTGACAGAAATCTTTTGTGCTAATCAGCTTTGCTTACATATGAATCTCATGCGAACAACATGGATATGGATATGCTCGATGGATGCTCATCGAACAGCTTGGCAAACTCTGGTACGTCTTAGCAGTTGTGGAGCAAATTGTGCGCTAACATTAACCTAAAAAAGAAACTCTGCACTGCGATTTGGAAGGTAAAAACTGTTTATAGTCTGGCGAGCTTCATTGACACATCGTGACGTCATGTAAAATCAAGCAATTATTGCATTCCCACTGGTCACAAAAACTTGGTGGTTTTCCCCAGACCCTACGTTACAGGTTGAGCCAGCAAGACTACATTCATTGTGCGTCACGTGCATTGCAGGTATTGTCTGATGATCAAAAGAGATCACGGTATGACATGCATGGAGAGGTGGATCCAAATTCTGGTGGCCATCAACACAGAGGAGGAGGTTTCTCCTTCCATGCTGGTCATGGACATACCTTTACATTCTCCTTCAACCCATTCCATCATCACTCTCAGCATCAAGCAGGATTTGACATTAACAACAAGTTCTTCTTTGATAAGATATTACCGGGCAGCTCTAAGCAGCCATATCTCATCTTGTTCTATCACAATTTCTGTTTTAACTGTGGTGAAGTGCAGATGACCTGGGAAAACATCAGACAAGTAAGGCACATGGTGCCACATGCACTATAAACATGTAACTGTAGGAAATGACTGGGCAAGGTGTTGGCATGGCTAATGTGCATACTATGATGAGTGGTGGTGTGGCTCGCCATTGCCGTGTGAGCAGTGTTCCTGCAGTAGTGGGTGTGGTCAAGGGACAAGTAACTCCATTCTATGGTGATGTTACTGTTGATCAGCTGAAACAGTTTGTGGACAGTCTGTTCTCTAGTGATATTGTAGTGGAGGTGAGTTTGATTTATACATACATGTAGCTTTTCTCAAATTGCAGCTTGGCTCTCACATTGAATTATTGTTGTGACATGTGATAATGCTCTTATTTTCTAGCTGACTAGTGACAATCTAGTGCTGTGTTCTGACAGAATCACACCAAACAAGCCCCTGGCAGTCCTGCTATCCCATCGTCTCAAACCATCCTTCTCTTTCAAACTGATTGCATTTTCATTTCAAGACACCATGAGCTGTGGGTTTGTGAGCTCTGACCTCTCAAAGAGTGCCAGCAGCGCTCCTGTCTTGCAGTACCTTAATGCCTCCAGTGGTGACAAGCATCTCATCATATTCAAAGAGACTCCTGACACAATAGTTGCACTCAAAGTATGTCTTGTGTTTAGTGTTATAGGTTTCATCTTATGCATAGGGAGAAGAACTGAACTCAAAATCACTAAAGAATGCTCTTGAGAGCCATAAACTACTGTCTCTTCCTAGAATCTCTTCTTCCAATATGCTAGATCTTGTCTGTCCTTCAGGCATAGATTCATTGTGAGTTCCACAAACTAACATTATTAGACATAGTTTATCCTGAAAGTTTCTATCTAGGAAAAATGGTTAATTAGATTATAGTGAAAGTGTCTTGTTCTTTCTCTCCAGACCCTGTATGTTGCTGGTTGTGTCTGGTAAACATCAGTATAGTGACTCACTCACTGAATCATACCGTCATCTAGCCAAGCAGCTCAGTGGCGGCCAGGAATATCATCTGGGCTATATTGATGAGAACATTCAGTACAGGTTTCTTAAACCATTCAGATCATCTCTGAGTGTGAGTTTGGCTCAGTGTAAAGATGGTGTGTCAGCAAGACCAGTGAGTTTTATGTAATATTGACTAAACTACATGTAGTTAGAAATACTCGCCCTGAAAGTTTTAGTAGCGATCCTATTTTGTCTATAATTGTCCCTAATTTTGTTTGTGTGTTAGTCTTGCTGGAAAGCTCCTCCTCTTGTTCACATGATCGCTGGCAATATCAGACGGTGGCAGAAAAGCCCTTCCACTACTGTCACCAATATTGCAAGCAATCAATGTGAGTGGAAGAGGGGTTAACCAGCAAGAATGTTGCATTCACAATTTTGACAAGACAACAGTCTTGACTCTATTCATCCTTAGGTACTTGTTTTAAGACGCATATCCACTCGTAGAGCAGTGTTCACCTGGTACAATAGCTACTGTGGTCATCAACAGGACTGGAATGAGGTTGTGAAGCTGTCATTTGGCTCAAGTCTGACAAAACCAGTCTTTTTAGAACAAATCGTTGACGAAAATGGGCCAGTACGTGGCTACCATACTAATTGCTAGTTGTTTGTATTCTATTCTGCAGAGTTTCTTGTATAGCCTGGTTACATCTGCCTATCAATTCGTGTTGGACACATGGGCAACATACATGTAAGTAGTACATGTATCACTATGATTATCATCTCATACTACACAGGGAACAACTTGCATTTCTAGCTATGTTTATTGTGCCATTAATTCTTCTGTGTTGTGTTACACTATGTGCCACTGGAGATCGTGACAGTGAAGGCACTGTACCAACTGGACGTATTGCCACACCACCACAGCACCAAAGCCAACTAGTGTATAGACTTTCTAAAGATATTTACAATAAATTCCTTGAGAAAGAGCAGAGGGCACTTGTCCTTGTGTCACAGCCTGGAAAACAACCACTACATCAATTCTATGTCTGTGCACAACGCTACACAAATGCTTCTTTTAGATGGTTTTATTTGCCTCTTGAATCACATAAGTCTATCTGGATTGAGGATATATTAGAAGATGTAGAAGAAAGAGAGTCTATAATGGACACCATTAGGTCAGGAGGGTGTGTTATCATTATGATGTTGGTGCAAAAGAAGAGGTTGTATCTGCTACCATACAAGACATTAGCGCAGCACACAGGTACAATGGAAGATGCTCTTGGACTAGGAGAGGAGGATCAGCCATCAGTTAGCCAGTTTGACGAACAGCAATTTTCATCACAACTTTACTGCTGGCTTGACAGAGTAATGGATGGCACACAGAAAAATTATAGAATTACGGAATGGCCACAGAACCTCAACTGATGGAAATTTAGTTAATATTTTTATTGTAAAATAAATTAATAACAGAATTTGAAACTAGAGCTATGAGTGAATGGGAGAAAGTTGCTTATTTTATAGGAAGATAGTGACAAGGTTTAATCGATCTTGCTCTTAGATCCTTGTCTGCAAAAGCAACAGCAGCAACACTTGAACAGTTTAGCAGTACAGTAGATCACACCAGCCAATAATAAAGCCAATAGCAGTTTCACATCAACATTATAATATTGTACCCAGCTCCACTTGTATTTGACATACGCTGGTACAAGATGCTGGTACCCTATGTCAGCATACAGCTCCACCAGATCTGAAGCTTTATCTACTCCACCTGCTTCAATAAACAGCTTTCTTATCTTTTGAGCCTCTTTGCGGTGCTGTCCCATCTCTATGGCTTCTATGCTATCTTTAATTACCTTTGCAGTTAGTTGTGATTGTTTGAGACCAATACCAGCCCCAGTAGCTTGTACGCTGGCTGCATTGCCATGCTGATCAGCAATAAATGGTATCACTATGATTGGCAATCCATTATGCAAAGCCTCTGTTACACCACCTGTCCCTCCGTGAACAATAGCCATTGCAACTGCAGGATGTTGCAGCAACTGAATCTGAGGGACCCAATCAGCAATGAAAATACGTGCTGAATTTATCTCAAGACCATCTAATATGAATTGATTAGCCTTCTTTAAACTCCAGACTGCACTGTATCTTGTAGACTGCAGCCCATTTACCAGAGCTTGTGCCATCTCAGCAGTCTGTACAACAACTGATCCCATACTGATGTAAACCACTTCCTCCTCTGATTTGCTAGCCAGCCAATCCAACAGGTCATTAGAAAAATTAGCTGTCTTTTCCTTGGTCAGAAGTGGTCCAACATAATGCACTAGAGGCAATGTTGTCCTTGAGAACTCATATCCAATGGGAAAGAGAGAAAAACATGGGAACTCTACACATTGTGGATTATGAGAATGAAACACAGCATCACAAATCGCATTAGTAGTGGCTAGTCGTGTTGGGTTAGCCCAACGCAGCACAATATCCATCATAATATAAGTCAGGAATTCTCCAACCCTGTCTGCAAAGGTCATGTCATCAGTCTGGAGTGTTAATCCACTAGGAAAAGGCCATTCTGGCAGAAGGTGTGTATACACAATCCTTGGCACCACCTCAATCACTGGAACACCAGCTTGCTGTGCAAGACAAGTAACAGTATTGTCCAAAAACACGTCTACAACAATAATGTCCCATTGCCGGAGATCTAGTTGCTGAAGATATTCCACGGTTGTTTTTATAGATAGCTCGAAGACGTGCAGCATGGTCGGAATACTCAAAAAAATATTAGACCGTACCGTCTCGTTGGCTATTTGCTTTAAATACTTCTCTTCCACGGGAAATTCTCCTGCACTTAGAAACGTCATTCCTCTGCCGATCGCTTTTTTATCCAGGTTGACCCAGTTGAGTGCTGTGCAAAACGTTACGTTGTGCCCTCGTCGAACCAATTCTTCTCCGAGCGCCAGCATTCTGTACGCATGGCCTGCTAGTGGAGGAGTTGTGATTAGTACAGAGAGTCTAGATCCTGGCGAACCATCACGAGAAGCATCTACACTGCTGAGACTAATCAAAAGAACAAAGAGCAGTAGAATCATGATTAGTACTTGCTGCATGCACAATACACAAATCATGTATGTGTAATTTCGAGGTGTAATTTCTAGACCACATGTACGCGGTTACGTAGTCTCTACGCCCACTTTTCGCTATCCGCCAAATTCGCCAATACAAAATGCTCGACAAAATGGCTTTTATAGGTTTCGCCTCTCTGTACCTGTTGCTCAATGTTGTGGCTGTGATGGGCGTCACTCCAGACGGTCCATGCAGTGGAAAAGATCTCTATTCTGTGCTTGATTTGTCACGTGAGGCTAAACCAAGAGAAATAAAAAGAGCTATGGTTAAACTAGCTAAAATATGGTCAGTAGCTAGTTCAGGTTGTAAAATATTAATTATCGTTGTTATAATCTTGAAGGCACCCTGATAAGAACAAAAGTCCTGAGGCTCCACATAAGATGGCGTGTATTAATCATGCCTATGAAGTAAGTTGCTTAATTTAATTTGAGTTTTGAGTGGGGGTGTTTTATGTCAACTAAATTCATAACTGATCAATTTGCATTCATGTGTACATGTATAATTGAGGTGGTATTTACACGGCTCAAGAGACTACAAAGATTACTTTCACGAGAAACTGATTACTTACTGATTACTGACTACTTTCATGAGAAACTGATCGTCCATAATAGAAAAGATGTCCTCTGATTTGCTAGTGTAAATGCACTATAAGAGGGGTTCCACTGTAAAAGCATGAGGGCGCAGTCAATAACGGTCGAGACGTGTGATAATGCATGCGCCAAATGCGAGTGTATTATGAGATCGTTATTGACACACCCGAGTGCTTATAACCATGTAATACACTGCCACAATGTGATATAACTGTTTTATAGCTTACCGACCTTTGAAAACTTGTACCTGACCGGCGTGACCCTCGAAGTGTACGTTAAGAACTTAGTGCACGGAAGTGTGCGTTACGTGATATAATGCGCCGTCAGGTGACACGTTTTGAGCGATCCGATTGGCTGGAGGTAACGTGGTATGCTCTACTTGCTTCTTAATTACCACACCTAAATTTTATGAGCTTAATTAACTGTTACTAAGTAACGATTACAGTGGAACCTCTCTAAGGCGGACACCATTGGGACCAACAAAAATCGTCCATTTCAGAGGCTGTCCTCTGGTCAGGGATTTATTATTTGGGTTGTATTTGGAATTCAGCTAGTGTCCATTATAGAAGGATGAGGGATGTCCTCTAAGAGGGGTTCCACTGTAAATGTAAACGGGTAACAAATAATATTATACTTTAATTAGTGGTAGTTCGGTTGTTAGCATTAATTTGATTGGTTTGTTTAGATACTATCTGATGAAAATCGCAAAAGACGATATGATTATTTTGGAGATGAGGAGAACATTGTTATAGGAGAACCTCACAAACATCGTAACACTGGTCGTGATGAGGAGGAAGAGGAGCCTGCTCCTCCTCCATTCACCTTCACATTTGATAATCAGGACACTTCAGATGAGATTAATAGTCAAGAGTTCTTCAAGGAAGTGTTGCCAGCTAGTAACAACACGCCAGTACTGCTCTACTTCTACAATGATTTTTGTGAAGAATGTGATGTCTGTGCAGAAAAATGGAATAACATGAGAGAGGTGAGTTGCCTACACTGACACATCTACTGTAGATTATTATTGTACAAGTTATTATTATGCCTCGGTGGGCAGAGCCACGAGGCACATGGTAGTCGTGTTGTGTATCTGTCTGTCTGTCGGCAGGATTTCTCGTCGCTCGCTGAAAACTAAGTGCTGAGACATGCAACACAAGCTAAAGTCGATATTTGCTTGAAAATGGATTTTGGTTATAAGGCTCTGTTTTGAGTTACGGTGTGATTTGCTTATCTCGCGATCGATGGCGATCTAGAGTTCTCTGTAGACAAAACTATCCACTGCCTAGGTTAGCAGGATAGCAGTGCATGTCTAAAGAAATTGTGTAAGCAAGCTATGGCTCATGCACTTGGAACTGAACATTATAGACATGCCCAGTTGAATTAGTGGTCAGCTCTGATTGCTCTGATTGCATAACTATTGTGATTGCAGTGGCGTAGGAAGATATTTTCCAAAGTGATGCACTAGATGATAGAAGTGGGCGCGCAAAGCGCCCCCGAAAAATTTTGCTAATTAATTATTCATGATTATGCAATTTACAGTACGTTGTGCCGCGAATTTGCAGTCTTGATCTTGGTTGGTCTTGCTGAGACGGCTGCGTGGACGATCGCCTTGAACTTGAAAATATGCAATAATTATCGCTGTGCACCATGGGCCTATAATAACAAGCTTGTTTAATAATGATATTTACGAAGACTGGGCGTGTTACTAGTAGTGAATAATTATTATTAACTGGGTAAATTCAAGGTGATGCTCCAGCATCGGTGCACCATTTATTCCTACGCCACTGGATTGCTGTAAAGAAAGGTATAACAGCGGCAGTTTACTGTGTGTATGTGAAATGGTGGCATTCCACTGAGGCATCTGCACCTTTGGTGCTCATTTTATCCATGTTTTATATGCATCGTTCTTTCTCTGATTTGCTAAACAGTAGTTGCCAATGCTGTACATTGGTTGCCAATGCTGTACATTGGTTGTTGTAAAGAGTCTATAGTTAACTTACCTACAGTATCTCAAGTCACTGTCTTCTCTGTAATATTGTTTATAGGTAGTCTCTGTTAATTACACAATGCATCGAGTGCATTCTCTAATGAGCAACACTATCAGTAAACACTGTTCGGTAGTGCGACCACCAGTGTTTGTAGTGGTCAACAAGACGAAGACTGATGGATATATTCTAATTCACGGCAAGTCACAGCTAAAGTCGTCACCAAAGCCTTACAAGAATGAGACCGCTGTTGATTGTGCTGAACTGACACCCGAAAAGATGGCTGAATACCTATTTAATCTCACTATTCAGCCTGAAGTAAGTTTGTACTACATGTACTTTTTGTGAAAAGATCATTGTGTTATGTTATCCTTATTTAGCCTAAACGAGAACCTCTTCCTTGGCTTCAGGATGGAATACTTGATGATGTCTGCCCCTTTGAAAAGTAAGGAATTGTTCATCATTATAGTACCATTCATACTCAACCTGGGTTAGCAGTAAGATATTGTTATTGGTGGAATCTTCTGGAAATCATTTTTATCACATCTATCATCAATTCATCATTAGTTAGCTGAACACTTTAATTTTGATCTATTCTTTTAGGGATTGCTACTTGTTGTTAGTAGAGCCCTCTTGCGCTGAGGTCAATAAATCCGATTCAATGATTTTATGTTCACTACTTTCTGCCGAGGATCAGTTCAATGACTCACTTAGTTTTCAGTTTGGAGAGATGGCGAATTCAGCACCGAACATGAAGTTTGCTTATGTTGATAGAGCCAGTCAATGGGAATTTGTCAAGCTGTTTGATCTCACAATGTGCGGAGGAACACTTGATCCAACTGGCTGTAGAAAAGTGAGCACATTTAACCTGATTCAGAGTGGTTTCACAGCAGGAAATTTGCATGTTTATCTCTTTTAGGTGATCGTTCTTCACAGGAACTCAATAATGAACAGTCTGTATCATTGTGAGTGGTTTTGTGGTGAAAATCAAAGCGCCAGTGACCTAGAGAATACCAGTGCCAAAAATCTACATTTAGATAAACCCCTTGTACTCCTCAATAAGGACAATATCGTAAGTTTTGCCATGGTATGTCTGAATTTTGTATTATGAACTTCTATAGACAACGAGGACATATTATCTGTATTTGGCTAATACATTCAATTGGTAAGACAGCTTCAATATGTATTGAGTATGTGAATCCTTCTCCTCTCTTGCAGGCATTACTGGTGCTGTGCTACATTTGTACTTGTAATGATTTTGATTTGTTCCTGCTGTTATTTTAAAGGCAAGCCACAATAATATTGTCTAGCATACCTGTGTATTGCATTGAGTGCTGCATGCTTAATGTCCTGCCTGAGTAAAAATGTGTGTCCAGCTACAGTATAACACTTGGAATTTTGCTTAAATGAGCACAGGCAACTATTGGACACGGGGCATGGGCAAATGCAAATGTGAATCTTGGGCAAATATGATCAGATTATTTAATCCCACTATACTGTATACTTACATTGTGATATAAGTGTCTTTATCCTCTTCCTTAGCTAGTCTGTAGAAGGATCAAGATACACAAATTAAAGAAATGCATACTCATACAATATGGTGATTTAGATCAATCAATAGTTAAGCTGCTAGAAACACCCAAGAATACTAATGACCAAAAAGTCCCGGACAAGCAAGACAAAAAGAATGATGCTGTTACAAATACCCCACCAAAAAATGAACAATCCACTAAAAAGCAACAGGACAAGGGAGATGAGACTCCTGGTTCTTCAGAGACAGAACATGATGATTGTGCTCAAAGTTCAACCAATGGAGCGAACAATGGCGATACTGCACAATTAGCTGAAGGAGGACAAGTGAAGACTGAAGAGCAAGATGAGACAAGCAACCAGCAACAAGACAAAACTTGTGCTCAGACTCTAAACGCAAACCCAAATGGTGGTGCTAATTCAGAGAAGGATGCACAATCCATTGAAAAAGAGCTGGCAAGTACTCCTGAGCATCAAATGACTGGAGACCAGCAAGTTAGTAATGCTCAGACTTTAATTCCAGAGCTGAAAAGTGCTGAAAAGCAACAAGACAAGGAAGATGAGACTCCTGGTTCTTCAGAGACAGAACATGATGATTGTGCTCAAAGTTCAACCAATGGAGCAAACAATGGCGATACTGCACAATTAGCTGAAGGAGGACAAGTGAAGACTGAAGAGCAAGATGAGACAAGCAACCAGCAACAAGACAAAACTTGTGCTCAGACTCTAAACGCAAACCCAAATGGTGGTGCTAATTCAGAGAAGGATGCACAATCCATTGAAAAAGAGCTGGCAAGTACTCCTGAGCATCAAATGACTGGAGACCAGCAAGCTAGTAATGCTCAGACTTTAATTCCAGAGCTGAAAAGTGCTGAAAAGCAACAAGACAAGGAAGATGAGACTCCTGGTTCTTCAGAGACAGAACATGATGATTGTGCTCAAAGTTCAACCAATGGAGCAAACAATGGCGATACTGCACAATTAGCTGAAGGAGGACAAGTGAAGACTGAAGAGCAAGATGAGACAAGCAACCAGCAACAAGACAAAACTTGTGCTCAGACTCTAAACGCAAACCCAAATGGTGGTGCTACTTCAGAGAAGGATGCACAATCCATTGAAAAAGAGCTGGCAAGTACTCCTGAGCATCAAATGACTCAAGTTAGTAATGCTCAGACTTTAATTCCAGAGCTGAAAAGTGCTGAAGGAGAGTCGCCACATGAGCATTCTGATTCTCAAATGACTGGAGACCAGCAAAGGGAAATTCAAACTACAGCAATTCAATCAAAAGACTTGAAATAACTTGCCTGTAACATGGACCAAAGTTATAGTTGTACCTTAACTGTGTGCTCTTGTAACAGCACATTAAGTAGCGTAATGGGTGTGTAAAAATTATTACCGATCAAACAATCAACTGTCAATTATTACAACATAATGGGTAATCAGTTTATTTACAGATAAATTGGTATGAAAAGTATATTGGGTAGTATAGATTGGTAATAATTTAAATCCACCAGCATAAAGTGTGAGTGTTATAACAGTAATACATGTATGTAGGTCAAGGATGTGGGGGTTGTCTTAACCGAGACACAATGTCAAGTAGTCGCAGTGCAGGACCAAGCTTCATGTGGAACTGGTCTAAAAGATGAGACTCTTTTAAAAGAAACAAGCTTGAGCCGTTTAAATCGTTCTCTTGAAACTGGTCAGCATAGTTGCCAAATCCCTGAATGTGCAGGAACTCAGCAACCTCTTCCACATCCCATTCACTTGGCTTGTGTTTGAACGTGCCCAGCTCTGTTCTGTGGTATGACTGTGTGCTAGACCTCTTACGATGTGACCTTCTCGGCAAAAAATCTGACGAATCTGTGAAATTAATAATGAGACGCACAACAGTACAAATGTCTCTTGATCATGGCAACTAACCCAGTACTCCATGAGGTAGTGACTGGGTGTTGTGATCCACTCCACTCGATGGATGATACTCCTCCTCATTAGAGCTGCCATCAGCAGCTGGACCAGTCTCTACAGATGGCACAGTAACTTTATAATGTTAGTTCCTAAATAAGCCCTAACTACACAAAGACGCCGCCAGTGCTCTAAATGCCATAGAGCGCTCTTGTCATTTCATAGAGCACTAGGGGTGGGGCCACGGGTAGCAACTGTTGACGTAGTGAATCTAGCGATCGACTCCAGACTAGTTTCTGCAAGGTCACACTTCAAACCCGTTAAAGCACCACATCTCGTGCTCTATGGCATATGATTAGACTCTGGACGTTTCTCGACGACAAATAGACCACTCGGCTTCGGCTCGTGCTCTATTTGCCTCTCGCCACGCCCCTCGTGCAATTGTACGCCATAGAGCACTCGAAACGGTGCTTTAACTAGTACATAGAGACCAAAATACTTACCACCACTAGGTGACCATATTCTTGATACATCTGGAGTAGGATGAGGAGACTCTGATTTGATTGGGGCAGGGTTCTTCTTAGGTCTTCCTCTCTGTTTAGTTGAAAGGTTGGCAGGAGACTTGGACTCATTGTCTATGGTGCCTAGTTGAGTGGATCCAGTGAAATTTGGCTCTGTAGTGCTGAGGTTGTCAGCTTGACTGAGTCTTCGTTTCTTTGCTGCTAGCGCTAGAGCTCCTTCTTGTCTAAGCAGTTCAGAATCTCCACCAACACAAGCAGCACATGGGCAGTCTCTTGGGTGCTCCTGAAACAAACCTTGAACGATAAATTCCTTCAAACATCGCCCATGCAGTCTTATGCTTCTCTTCCAATCTTTTGAACTTTTTCGTCCAGATATAGCTTGGAATTCGTTAGGAGTGACCCAACGATCCTTAAATAAGATACACTTTCCTCTACTCCCTCTAGAGAACCGTTTCATGTACAGTTTGGCCTCATTTTTAGCACAGCTAACTTCCAAATACCTGGAAATGGAACAGAATTTTTCATAGCAGAAGTATATTATAAATGCAGTCTAATTGATGCGCACCAACCTTCCAAACTCGTCTTCTCGGAACAGACTGTCCATGGCCTCGTTGTTAGAGCTAGACCCCGAGGAGGAAGAAGAGCTAGAACTGTCACTCCCACTGGTGCTATCACTGCTAGTAGAGTCACTTGTTGTACCGCTTTCCATGCCCTCTCCCTCAGACGCGTCCTCCTCTTCGCTTGACGAACCGCCTTCTGTATCAGGTCCAGAAAGCGGGTCTTCCTCTTCGCTAGCCTTCCTTTTTCTACCCCTTTTATCGTTCGTGGCGCACCTCTCCTTGGATCTATTCATGACTTGCTCCTACCACGATAAGACCTCGAGATAATAAATTCACACCGCCCAAAATATTCGCGCGCTCCTCATGCGTCAACGCCCACGTAGTACAACTTGCTTCATAAAAATTATATCCGATCACCATGCATGCAAGTTATAATGCAATGATAAGTGGTAGAGTGGCTGCAGTATACACAATCAATATAAGTCAACCTATTCCCACTCTGTCGTTCCCGGAGGTTTGGCTGTGAGGTCATACAACACACGAGATATGCCCGGCACCTTCTTGATGCACCGCACCATATCATGGACAACCTGCAGCAATAAGTGCATTGCAAAGTTATGAGTTCACAAATACTCACACACATTACTTAAATTCCCACTATACTACCAAGTCTTTTGCAATGCTCTAGTAAAAAGCGCATAGCATTGTTAACAACAGTGACTACAGAGGCTAAAAACATTAGTACATGACTACAACACTTTTCACTTATAATTATAAGTTCACATAATGGAGGATGATCCGACATTAGTGGATGAAGGTGATGCTCTGCGCCCTATTATAATTATATAACAGCGTGTGTAATGCTCTACGGTTTTTTACGCAAGAAGATAAAAACAACAATAATACTTGTGTGGTGAGTGAGTGATGTCTCACATCTACAGGAATCTCGTGTCCTGGTGTAGCTGGTATTCCTGTCATAAAGTCAGCGGTGATAAAAGTTCTAATGACAACAGATCTTCGACAGGAAGGAATAAAAGGTCGGTCTTCAGGATTACGATCAAAGTGTATAGGGATCAGCACTACTGGCATCTGACTGACTGCGTGCAGTAGATCTATGATAATAAATAACATCTTTAATTCACATGCACAAAATTTTTTAAGAAAGTGATTAGACCTACTCTTACTTAATTTTACATGCACAAAATTAGATAGCATGGTAAAAATTTTCATGTGGTAAATTGTTACTAGACAAAAATCGGTGATCTTTTTCTGTGGTTAATATACTGTACCATTTGTAGCGAGAGTAGTTTGGGCAATATTGTCAACACGACGGAGAGTAGCGAGCACATCCGTGGTGAGGTGGGTAGGTGTGATCTCTGTGATAGGCCCTCTCACTGCTCCTCCAAACACCCACACCACTCTGAGAGTGAGAGTGCATACTCAGAGATTGCTCTACATGTTATTACCTGTTAACAGAATGACAAATTTTGGGAATAATTTTCGCTAGTTTGATCAGGTCGCTCCACTGTGGATCAGAGTCACTAGACAATGCTGCAACATAACTATAGCTACGACTGTCACCCTACGAGTGTTAGAGTACAGATCTTACCGACACATGGTCACATGACTTACCTGAACTCCGACAGAATATATCGGTAGAACAGTAGCACACACTTTGTAAGCTGCTGTGAATGAATTGAGAAACTGCTGGCTCTCTTGCGAGATCAACTTATCAATGGACTCCATAACAGATGATGACTGATCCAAGAGGGAGACATTTTACTACTTTAACTGCTTCACATACTCACCTTTTTACTTTTCTCGTGGTATGCAGTAATGGTGGCTAGACATTCATTGGAAAGGCGGAATTCAGGATCACCAATGTAAGCCTCGTCCTGGCATATCACCCTCACCGCCAGCCCTGGTCCCGGGAAAGGATGACGATGTACTATCTCTGCTGGTAGACCCAGAGTCAGTCCAAGAGCACGTACCTCGTCCTTGTGGAAGTCAGTGAGAGGTTCCACTACCCTGCCCCTCTGCCTCATCTTCCTGACTAGAGCAGTGTCGTTGTGATGAGTCTTGATGACATGAGCATTACTGCTGGCAATGGTAGAGGCACTCTCAATAAGATCAGGACGAAGTGTACCTAATACACAATACCACTGTAGCCAACCACTAGTGAGTGATGTGAGGAACACACCTTGAGCCATATAGACTAGTTCACCATCTGACTCTATTTTAGCCATCAATTCCATAACAATCTAGAGTAGCAAGATCATGATTACCATCTCGCACTAACCCTTTTCCCTCTCTCTTACCGCTGCAAAAGTGTCACCTATAATGTGTCTCTTCTCTTCAGCAGAGGTCACATTGTTGAGGGTTGCTGTCTCCCTCACACATACTGATCCCTCAAAGTCTCTGTACTGCACATTAGTAGTTGCGTGTTGAAACGTATGCCGTGCATCAATAACTGCAAGCAAACAAACACATCAGCAAATACAATTTTAATAAAAGTTCAAATTTTGTGTCAGCACTCTAACAAAATTGTGAATAATAACTATACACACAAAGCACTAGTCAACAACTATGATAAATCACCCTATTCTGAATTTATTGCTGCAAAACAGTTGTCATTTGTTCTATGCAATTTTGTATTACACCACCTCTTACTGATTTTGAGTGTTTGCTACTTACCTTGAAGTGTGAGTCCCAAGTTCTGCAGTGACTCTACTACCATTTCTCTCTCATTCAACCTCAAAAATCCATTATCAATGAGTACAGCAATGACCTGATCAGGACTGAGAGCAGCATTGAGTAGAGCAGTGCACACAGTGCTGTCCACTCCACCACTAACAAGAGACTTTAGACAAGACAGTGATGAAGAGGAGAGACACATTCAGTCACCACTCACCACCACTTTAGCTGATTCTACTTTCTCTCTAATGTACTTAATGCAAGATTCCTCTCTGCTCAATAGCTGAAAATCTCCAGTGCAGCCCGCTACCTGACGATGACGAAGCAAACAGAATGACAATGCACACACAAGAGCTGAATGGACGCTCACAGTGAATAGAAAGTTCTTAAGAATGGCTATTCCATTTACAGTGAGGTCCACCTCAGGATGAAACTGCAGCCCATACACCTTCCTCTGTTCATCAGCAATAGCAGTTACCACATCACCCGACCACCCAGTAGCTGACAGCCCCTCACCAACCTATCATACAGGATAGTTAGCTTGAGATCCTGATAGATCTAAAGTCTCACTTTAATGATGGAATCTCCATGAGTGAGCAAGACTGTCTGTCTCTCTGACAGTCCAGCAAACAGCGGGCATGTGGTATCCACTGTCACATCAAACTGCCCATCCTCACGAAGTCCATTGTGCCCTACCATACCATTATAAGCCAAGTTGATGAGCTGGTGACCATAACATATGCCCAGAATGGGAATATTGAGCTTGAATATATCAGGATCATAATGCAGAGCTGTGGAGTTGTAGACACTGTTACCCCCTCCACTGATGATAATAGCTCTAGAATGGACCACCATGATCATTTTGTACCATTCCTCAGACACTCACCGATATCTTTGTTTATGTAGTTCACTAGCAGAAGTGTTCAATGGTCTCAAGTCACTCTCTACATTCAGTTCTCTCACTCGTCTATCAATAATCTATGATTGAGCATGCATGCAAATGGTGGTTACAAATATATGACAACTCTGAACAGCAAAATTTTTGCATTCAAGACTACCAAGTAGCTTTAAATTATACGAGTGAGTCTGTACCTTGCCGTACTGTGCGCCAGCATCTAGAATCACCACTCTCTCTCCTCCAGTAGCGCTCTGCTTTAGGACGGTAGCACTACCAACACTTTCCATACTATCGGAACGCCGTCTCTTATTTCCAGCACAGTGCTCATCATCTGAAACTGTAGACAGTAGATATAATAATGCAACGTGCTACATAAAGAGATCTTACCACAGTTTTCTGCCATTTTCGCACCCGAGTTCGCGCACCTGTCAAAAAGAACCGCCTATAGGCGTGGCTCATTTGAATGTACAATGAATGCATTATATTATATAGGTTAGACGACGGATCGAGGCAACTACGGGATTTAGAGTGCCGCGGGAACCGATGTATAGACGTTCCGAGCGCGTAGCGCGAGGGCGTCTGTTTCGGTTACCAAGGCGCTCTAAATCCCGTAGTTGCCGATGATTCGTCGTCTAAGGTATTTATACTACAGCTACATGGCAACAATAAACCGACGCAGATATTTTTGAAAAACAATGGTTGATGACCGTCCCAAAGCTGCTCACTAGCAGTTCCTGCAGCATGAGCGTTTCTTCTTGCTCGAAAACACGTGCTGTGACCCGGCTGCCACACCCACAAACGCCGCTTTGCGTTACACTGAACTTGGACTCCAACGAACGGTTAGAATGATAGTTACTAGAGTCCAGCCGTCTTTTGTACGTGCTGTGTGCGTTTATTAGGCAATCTTTAAGCTGTCAACATAGCAAAACGTGGTGAGTTACTTGCTTTCTTACGTTTTTCATGCACAACAAGTCGAGTCAATCGTTGCATCGATCGTAGCCAAGTACCCGAGTCTATAGACGCTGTGCTGCCCATGCCAGAAGCCGGAACACAACACGTACTGACCCAGTAACTACCAAAGCTATTACCTGTGCAAAAGAAACTCATGCCAGAGGAAAACATGATCATGAGTTCCAGCGGAAAAATATGAGTTCCAGCGGAAAAATACGAGTTCCCGCGGAAGAATACGTGATTTATTATCCTCCAATTGACCAATCAGATTCTAGAATTACATTGAACTGTAGTATAAGTAGTATAGTATAGGCGTGGCTCATTTGAATGTACAATGAATGCATTATGCATGGTTATTTTTGATAACTTATTATGCGTTCAGCCCACAAAGGCAATCGTCGAGCTGACTCAGCCTGACTGTGAGTGTCTATCTAGGCATTATTCTGTTACAGGCGAGCCTCAGTATCTGTAAATTCGTCTTAGTCTTTTAATGTTTTCATGCTTCAGCACAATAATAATAATTATAATTATTATATAAAAATTATAGTGATTAGTTTTTTTACTCTACTCATTGTCGGTTATGTGTGTATATTGCGCAGTCAATAATATTAACAACAATAATTTAGTAGACATGAATCCCAATCCAGAAGACAAAGGTATAGCATTGCACTTCAGTTGAAAGCTACAACAGTAAGAGAAGGCCGTCACTATGCTGATTCTCCCCTTTGCTTACCCCTTGGATACATCATCAGCATTGCTCACTCTTCATATAGCCCTGTTTTATAGCACTTTTGTGCTATTGGCAATTCATTTTGACATGATACATGGATTATTGTTTCACAAAATCCTGATAGGTTATTAATTGTGTAAAGAAAAACATTTTTGTTGCTGTTCACTTGTTGGGTGGTTTTTGCTTGCTTTACTGACAATAGTAATGCTACCGCTCACTTGTATTTGTATCATTTTCTGTACCAGTTTGTCATAATTAGAAGTGACAGCAACCAAATAAGTTACAGTAGTGATAATAATTATTATTGTCAAGTATATTCCTACTATTGTCAAGTATATTCCTACTATTGTCATTGGTCTCTTTGGGAATGCTCTACAAAACAAAGGATTTGGTGGGAACAACAATGACACTAAACTTCTCGGTCCCAACATTATGAATGTATCTGTACTTTGTATCTTCTTTTGTGCTTTATTATGGTAGTGAGACAACATTGTGATCTAGTGGGGTGTGGCTGGATCCTTGCACTCCTCTGCCATATTCATCACATCCATTGAAAAATCAACCAGGTCTTCAACTTCTGTCAAGATCTCTTGAATCATACTTGGATCATTTACCTTTCGTATCAATTTTACCTGTAAAATCATTGATTTACATAACTCAACCGGACATCACAGCTAGTCTAGACAACATGCAACTACTGTAGTACCTCTATTTCTTGGTTTTCATTGTGCTCCAGGTCAACCACTTCATCCTCTGGGAGTCCATCAGTATTAGTCTCCTTTAGCTCATAGAAATTAACATCATGCTTTTGATCTTTGAGTATAATATCCCATGTTCTCATTTGGCGAACAAACTTAACCTTTACAGAACCATGCTTTAGAATCATTCTGAGCTTCCCGTCATCACTACACAAACAATCAGAGTATTACATAACTAGTGTAGTCACTTACATTCGTTGAATGCTTTTACAAATTTTGTCAATACTTTCTATAACATCAGGTGGCATTGTTTGTTTAAACTTACAAGCACTTGATATTCGAACATCATATGACCTACAATAACAATCATAATGCATCCATCATGAAACACTGCATAAGATACCTTCCAACGCAGATGAAGTCAGCATCAAGACGTTTAAGATTTACCGTGTGTTGTTCACATGCCTCGCACGAGTTAAAGGAAAACTTTCCTTGATATTCATTGAGTGAAATTTTGTACCCGACTTCTTCTTTACTGGCAGCTGTATCTTCAACAGTAAGCACGACCGTATCTATTATGGGTTCTTCAATTTTTAAGCTGCATAAAGGCCGAAACTTATCAATCATTTCCTTGGTTTTAGTAGTCGTCCTAAAGAATAGGCTAGACAATGCTAAAGACAATCACAAATCATTACCGTGTATAAAACTCTCTTTTACGAAGGCTTGAAATATCTTTTACAGTTAGATTTCTTTTTAGGTCATCTTCACTAGCTCTCCAATCAACTTTTCCAAACCGTGCTTCACACCATAGTTGGTATTCACTTTGTTTCTCAAAGCATGTCATCAGCAGAATTTCCAATTCTTTTTTCAATTGCTCAAGATTTTCCTGATTTTTTTTCCTGAAAAATAGAATAGTAAGCCTAGCCAAATAATTATGCACATACCTAAATTGAGAAGGTCCATGTTTCTGCATAAGCAAAAAAATATTCTAGTACAGTGTTATGAGCAATAATCTATCTACATGTATGAAATAAGAAACTTGGGAGTTAAAAAGTTTTCCTGGCAATCAATTTATGAAAAACTTTTACTATGGTCGGACAATTAACCGGACATTTCATTAATCTCAAAAATTGTCCCTAAATGCAGGTAGCTAATGTTGATTTGTAATTTATTAACCAAAAAGAAGAAGACAATTATGGACAAATGTCCTTTTCATAGTCTATAAAAGTGGACAATTTTTGAAAAACCAGACAATGTCTGGCAATTTCAATAAGAAACAATTCAATAAAACTGTTTCTCTGCTATGGCAAAATCTCTAAAAGACAACTCGGGCAGTTTCGGGCAGTTGTAGTGTAGCGAGAGAATACTTGTGCAAGCCGACTGAAGTATATTAATGTCTGGCAGTTTCCACAGCACTAGTGGCAATAAAGATTAAGTGCATACAATGATCTAACAAACGTGCATGTAAGCTAGTGCTGGACAAAAATTCGTAACAGATGAATTGTTTTACAAACCAAATTCCTAGCTGTGTCTAAAGAACATGCAGCATGAGCAGTACAAGAATGAGATGGTGCAGAAGAGTAAGAGATTTACCAACTCACAGGGTCTACAGAAATGAGCATGCTGGTTCTAATCAATCAACAGAGACTACACTGATCGACAGACAAGTATTATGGTCGTTTTTTACCTCATCACGTGTCTCATCAGTCAGCTTCAACCAGTAACGTTGTGCTGCGGAGTCAAAGTTAGACTTGAACTTCCATTTCAAATCATCTGGGATCTTCTCCAGCACAACTGACAACTCTGGAGGTGCACTAGCTTCAACTAGGGCTATCTGTGTCAAAAATTTTACATAGTGTCTACACGTATATGTACATCCCTAGCTATGCAGGCACGGTATACAAGATTTGCAGACTATAGTGGTCAAGTCTCGGTTCAAGCCAAGTAAATCGCCAAACGCCTGAAACGGTGAGAGACGAGACTCAAAATCTAGAGGCTTGTTTGGAGCTGTGCGGGCTGACGTTGGTACTCTAGCAGAGGTACTACTACCGACTAGATCCTATAATTATCAATACCTTCTTCTTTTTTCCATGATAGTTAGCCATTTCCAAAGCCGGACACAATGCCGGATTTTTGGCTTGTTGGGTGTTTTGCTCAGTGTTTTGCTATTTTAACGTGCGCACAGTGTTCATTACGTCACATAACGTCAATAGCCGGCCCAGATACAAAATAATGTACAGTACTATTCAAAGCTCAAGATGTCAACAGTTTCTAGTATTGGATGACTGGATCCTTGTACTCCTCATATCCACTACATCCATAGCAAGATCAAACAGCTGTCTGATCTCACAAAGAGTCTCATCAATAGTTGTTTCATCATCCACTTCTTTGGATGGTAATTTCATCCGCAACGTAAAGCACTGTACGTCAACCAGACACAAATCATAATACACTAATTACCTCTATTTCATGATTTTCATTGTACTCAACCACCTGATTCTCTATCAGCTGGTGGAGTGATCAGATATCACTCTCCTTCAGCTCAAGCAAGCTAATGCATGATGGCTTTTTGCTCTGTTTGTAAAAACTCCAATGTTTTCTTCTGACAAACATGCTCTATTTCCACACAGCCACTTTTCAAAATCATCTTATTGGGTGAGTTAAACCTCAGCTTGGTCATTACAAATTCAGCCAAGCATACTTGCGTTCTCTGCATGCAATGCTGCTTGAAATTTTTTCTACTATTGGGTTTCACACCATCGTTTGGCACATGACTCGATTTTCTTTCTTTTTGCAATCAGTAGCTATTTGAACATCATGTGACCTACAATCGTATTACAACTTTGCACTTGTTCAATTATAATCTAAAATAATTTACCTGTAGAGAATTTCAGACTTAATTATTGCTTCCAACATTCTCCACACATCTTTTCTCAATGTTTAAAGTGAAAGTTCCGTATGGATATTTGTTCAAGAACACCCAATTTTCTCCATCTTGGGCAGGATCATTCATTTACTGTAGAAGACAGTTATGATTGGTGCGATATTTCAACTGCTGAGTTAAGAATTTACCTTTGACTTGCAGTGAAACAAGGCCTGGTCTCCATTCATTGTGTATAAGCTTTGAAATTTTAGTAGTTGTCCTAAACATTGAACAAGCATTTTTTACCAGCACTCTACACACCCTGTGTAGAATTTTGTCCATGATATTGACAGACATCTTTCAAATAATTTTTTTCTCATTGCCATATCTCAAACCAAGTTTGCTGAGAAGTGTCTCACATTTCAGCATATGATGGAGGAACATTTTCATCATCCCAGCCAACTCCACCCTCCCAGCCACCTCCAGCTCAACCAGTTGCTCCCACTGATCTTCCTCCATCATCTGGTGAACTCCTTCTCCTTCATTTCAGCACATTTCCCTTTTCAGAGACACATGAAATTTTTTAGTACTACAGGTTTCTCTGAAATTATCAATAATCTATAGTAGTTGTTGTGATTACCTCATCAATCAGCTCCACCCAGTATACATGTAACGCTGTGCCTCAGGCTTTCAGTTAGACATTTTAGATCAATTCAAGCTCAACTTAATAGTCCAGTGCACATAGTATCATCTAATATCATCTCTTGAATACAAACATGCAGTTAAGATTACCCTTGTTTGAACTTAGCCTCTGTAATGACAACCTTGATCATCATGCAGGGTACCCACGACCCCCTCGATCACATGATATCTATGACCCCTCGATCACCATGGTATACCCACAGCCCCCTTGATCACCATGATATTCACAACCCCCTCGATCACCATGGTACCCACGACCACCTTGATGGTACCCTAGCTCAATCACCATGGTACCCACGACCACCTCAATCACCATGATATCCACGTCCACTATCTATGACCTCTTTATCCACGACCACCTTGATCACCACCACTACGATAGTAATGAGCCATTATAACTGACTGCTAGTAGTCACTGCTGCTAACACAGAACAGTGCTACAGCAGGACTTTATACAGTGTCAGATTAAGTGAAAGACTATTCTTGCAAACTTGACTTTCAGTGTACAGTATAGTAATGAATTTCATTTATAAGATTCCCAATACATATGTTATCAATACAGTCATACTAGTAAATCACACCTGCACATACATGTACCAATGACTTTCACAGCTACTGTGTTTACTCGTAACTTCAGTTCTTTTTATGTCAGTAATCAGAATCTGACAAATTATTGTACACAATAATAATATGGTTCAAATGTACTGGTATGTGCACAGTTTATATCAAAATGTGCTATGAAAGTGTACATTATCTAGTTCCTAGTATGGTATTTCTGGATCCTTGCATCGCTCTGCTTTATCAACCACATCCATGGCATAGTCAACCAGCTCCTCAACTTCTTGTAATATCTCGTCAATCTTGTGATCTTTTTTATTAACATTTCGGATCATTTTTACCTTATTAAAAATAATAATCACACAGTTTATGAGCTGCAGGTCAATAAATGCTACAGACAAGCATAGAATAGTGTGAGGCTTGCTTACTGTGTGCTGTGCTAAGTCACCTACAAGCATGCAGGAAATGTTTACAAGTATAGTACCTCTATTTCCTGGTTGTCATGGTGTTCCAGCTCAACTGACTGACTCTCTTTTAGATCAAGTAACTCAGCATTAGTCTCCTTCACCTCATAAAAATGAACTCCATGATGTCCAACTTCAGGTCTAATGTTCCATCTTTTCATTTGGCGAACAAACTTTACTTCCACACAACCACACTTCAGAATCATCTTGAGCTTTCCGTTATCACTAGAGTAAGAACGAATGAGTGACAAAGCAAGTACCGTAACCCTCGCGCATGCGCCGAGGGTTAATAAATGTACTTACACTTGGTGCACACTGTCTGCAATCTTTCTAACATCTTCAATGACTTGAGGTGGTTTTGATGATGATGATACCTGGTACTTACAAGTGCTGCATATTCGGACATCATATGACCTGCGTACATTATAAACACTATCCTTAAAGCAAATTTAAAACAAAAGTTATAAATGAACACATACCCGTGCGCTGAGCTAAGATCTACATAGTTAGTACACGACTACTCCAGCATTACTGCAGCAGTCCATAGACAGCTCCAGATAAATGACAATAGCATAGCTACTCATATTATTTCACTAATTACAGACTAACAGTTGACTAGCACATCAAAGAATGCCTCAAGAAAGACTGATACCCTATGATCCAAGGCCTCAAGAACTGCATTGTCGTTCTTCTCAACAGATTAATGTACGGTACATGTGAGATTGAGTGCAGGCCAGGACGTCGATGTGGATAGCTAGGAGGTTAGGTGGCACACCCACAATGACGTAAAGTGCTCTTACAAGGACACATAGCTTTAGAAACCCATGGATTAGCCGCTCGAGCAAGGCTTGCCAGCACCAAAAAAAATGTCTTCACAGGACTATACATTCAGTGACGCTGCAGAGTGTTTTCGTGGAGATTTTTTGAGCAGTAAGACGTAAACAGGTGTGTTTTTGACGACACACATACGTACGTACGCAGATAAACTCAAACACATAAGCCTCTTGCATACTGCTCACGGGTAAAAAGTAATTTTCAGTAAAGTGTGTATTCTCACAAACATAAGTGAGGTTACACCTCCTGGCTGCAATACAAATTGAGCAGGCCTGAGACCACAAAAAGAAAAAAATGTCTTTCACATAATTTATTGGATCTATCTTACTACAGTAGACCCTCGCTAATCCGAACACCTTGGTACCCTGCTAACAGAAACATGTAGATGATACAGATAGCTAACAATGCTAATTATGTACATGTAATGAGATTCACAATCCTATAATGATATTCACAATCAAATTTCCCCATTCGGACTAGCGAGGGTACGGATTAGGGTTGTTCGGATTAGCGAGGGTTCACTGTAGCATGAAAATACCAACTATTTTTTGTGAATTATTTGCAATTAATCTGGTTTTGGTATATTCACAAAAATATCTCCCTATAGATTTCCCGCAATAATTTTACTAAAAATAATGATTAAACTTGATAAATATTTTAGCCAGTTAAATTATACAATGTATTTTTAAATTGTGGTCATCCCTACATCCAGGTGCTCCAGGGGGTACGACAAGCTCATTATGACGTAATGTAGGAATGTAAGGCTTTGGAATGTATGCAGGATAGTTTAAACAGTTTGCTATCGCGCTGTAATACATGATATCGAGCTCAAGTGTGAATTGTTTACACTCCAGATTAAGGTAAGTAATATTCCAGAACAATCTACTGAAAATAGCTGAAACAAGTTTTCTGCTGTTACAGTGATTGGACAATGTTTGTGCATATTGTAGCCAGAGTTTGTGCGCCACAGCCGAAATTTCTTTACATTATTAACTGAATGATGCTCTAGAATGATAGCAATGCTGTTTTTATCACGTTGGTGCTTTCTTGGGTGAATAATTTTGCCAACCAATTCTCTACTTTCATCTCTCTGTACTGCAAAAACTAAAAGAGGTAAGGGTGGGGTACGGTAGCTTAAATGAAAGGTCTTGGGCAGTAGAATCTATTTAGCAACATACTTACCGGTCAAATTGTCCTCTAAAGGCGTAGCAGACCAGGAAAACGCAATGTATTCTGGTTTACTTTATGTGAAGCTACGTCAGCATTACGTCAGAATAAATTAGCTTGTCGTATCCCCTGCAGGTGCTCTATCAACGTCTATGTTAATAATTATACAGCAATACCTTCCAACACAGATAAAGTCAGCAGTAACACGTCCAAGATGATCTGAGTAGTGATGGAATGCCTCATCCTCATTAAAGACAAAGATTCCATTTGGACCTTTATCAATAGTAATCTTGTACTTGCCATCATCATTTCCAGGAACAGTGACATCTTTAACAGTGAGCACAACACTATCTCTGGGCTCTTCATCAGTTACACTGCATAAACTCTTAATCATATCTTCAGTTCTAGTGGTTGTTCTAGAGAGTTTGCTGTATGGTTTACAATGATGATATTATTGTAAATCACTTACCTCACACAAAAATCACTTTTTTTATGAAGACCTAATAGACCTACATCTTTTACACATAATTCTTTATGCAGTTCAGTTTCACAGTCTCTCAGAGCAGATTTTCCAAAACGTGCCTCACACCATAGTTCATATTCATTTTGCTTTTTCAGAGAATTGTTGAAAAGAGCATCTAAATCTTGCTTTAAAGTCTCTAAATTTGTTTTGTGTTGATCTGCCGCGGCCTTTCTAATGTATTAACATCATGACATGTTTTTGACAAAGTATTCATAAAACTTGTACCTCCCTTCACTGACGGTGACATCTTGGGCAGTGAGAACCTCTGCTGATTTCAGCTTCACCCAGTAACGTGGCGCATCAGGGTTTGATGTAAACTTCCAGCTAAGATCACATGGAATCCGCTGCAACTCGATTGGTGAGTCCATAGCTACTCTAATACGTGAGTCTAAAGGTGCAGTAGTCTCCAGCAGCACTATCTGTAGAATAAACCATGCTGTAATGAATCTAAAATAATTTTTCGATGAGCATGTCTTACCTTTCCTGGACGACCACGTCCACCTCCACCACGGCCACCACCACGTCCACCGCGACCACCACGTGCACGTCCACCTCTAGGTCCACGCCAGTGTTTACCACCACGTCCACCTTCATCATGGGATCTACTATCACGTCCACCGTCACCATGGTATCCACTACCACGACGTCCACGGTTACCAGTGCCACTAGCTCCACGAGTAGCCATGTTTGAAATTGTGGGCACGAGACAGGCACGAGAGTTGCTTTGCTACCCGCATGCATACCTGCATGCACAAAAGTTATCAGAAGATAGAGTTCTACTATCTATGGTCGCCTCGCATCACAATACGAGGATCGGATCTCTGATCTGCATCATCTATGCTTGATGATGCAGCCAGGCTAGATAACGTTCCTGAAGGATGGAGAGACACCATTCTCAGTGAGTAGCACTGCAAGCAAAATAGTCCAGTAGCTTATGTAGACTATAGTAAACTATAGTCTACTATAGCAGCTCTCCATTACTCCTCCATCCTGATGATCATGAATGGACAACAGTGATTGACAACAGTCATAACAGCTTCAATATGATAGTAGTCTATCAACAGGATTCTCATTTTTGCTTGTCAGTTAAGATTTAAGTCAGCTTCAATAGCTCTCCAACCAACTTATCAAAACGTGCTTTGCACCATAGTTTGTATTCTCAAATGATGTGTAATCCGCAGAGTTCTCAAATGCTTTTTTAAAGGTTTATCTTTCTGATGAAGTAGCAATAAGCTTGGAATATTCTCTGCCAACAATCTGTCTAGGTTTATGACATAGATAAGAAATTTCAGGTGTTTAAATTTTTTTGCCACTCATCCTGGTAATGCATACATTCAACGTGCACGTAATCCAGGAAACAAAAGGATGAGCGGTAATGAGATCAGGGCTACAGGTAATCAGAATGAGATCAGGGCTATTGTGTAAGTAGCCTCGTGCTCAGGCTGCTCCCTAAGATGGGTACGAGGCTTAGGAGTAAGAAGAAAGCTACATGTATCACATTCTATCTACTGTGATAACTGTGCTTCTGCTTTTGTAATCAGTGCAACTCCTCTAAAATAAATTTTTCTACACAATGTAAACACAAGTATATACTGACTAAAAAGCAAAGGACATCATAAACTACTTTACATGAAATGTTTATGCAGGAAAATTGTAGTTCTTAGAATGGTATGTCTGGATCCTTGCACTTCTCCATTTTTTCAACCATATCCATGGCATAATCAATCAGGTCCTCAACTTCTTTCAACATGTCATCAATCTTATGATCTCCCTTCACATCTTTGATCACTTTTACCTATGAAAAAAAAGAACAAAAAATCACAACGATTTGTTGAGTATCAGAAAGCAAACAGTATCTTTATCATTTTTACACAAGATCAGGATTGTAGCACCTCTATTTCTCGGTTGTCATGGTAATCCAATTCAACTACTTCATCTAGTACTAAATGGAGTGTATCAGTGTTGGTCTCCTTCACTTCATATAAATTGACTCCGTGATGTCTTTCTTTAAGTGTTACATTCCATCTTTTCATTTGCCGAATAAACTTAACCTCCACACAACCAGACTTCAGAACCATCTTGAGTTTCCCATCATCACTAAATTAATATGCATGATACTTACACAGACCACAATCACACCAGCAATAAAATGAACTTACGCTCGGTGCACACTGTCTGCAATCTTTCTAACATCTTCGATGACTTGAGTTGGTTTTGATGATGATGATACCTGGTACTTACAGGTAGTGGATATCCGGACATCATATGACCTGTATATTGCTTTATAACAGCAATTTAATGGTTGTTATACCTTACCTTCCAATACAGATAAAGTCAGCAGTAACTTTTCCAAGATGCTTTGAGTAGTGATCAAATGCCTCGTCTTCATTAAAGATAAATTCTCCTCGTGGATTTTCATCGAATGAAATCTTGTACCTACTGCCATTGTTAATATCTTTGACAGTGAGCACAACACTATCTCTGGGCTCTTCATCAGGGATACTGCATAAACTCTTAATCATATCTTCAGTTCTAGTAGTTGTTCTACATTTATTCATAGTATTGATACATTGTCAATTGCAATTTATCACTTACCTAACATAAAACTCTCTTTTACAAAGATTTGGTACATCTTTAATGCACAAATTCTTATTCAATTCTTTATTTTTACAGGTTCTCCAATCAGCCTTCCCATAGCGTGCCTCGCACCACAGTGTGTATTCACATTGGCTGCTTGATGATTTTATTAAAGTAGCCAATTCTTCCTTTAATAAATCTACATTTTGCTTGTGTTGATCTGCCACACATGTTTCCCTATAATTATTAACATTTTAAAAGTTTCTGCAGATGCAATTGGCATTGGTACAAACATACTTTCCCATTGATTTCAGTTTCACCCAGTAACGTGGTGCCTTTGGGTCAGGGTTAGATAGAAACTTCCAGCTAAGATCAGGCGGGATCGGCTCAAACACAATTGGTGAGTCTAGAGGTGCAGCGGATTCAAGAAACATCATCTGCAAATTAAAAGGTAAGTACAGGCACTCTCTATTGAGTTGTAGCCTGAGCGGGTACAAGTTTTGTATGCTCCTAGGTGAGAATTAATGTAGGTATAGTCCAACTCCAAGGGTCAGTATCTATGGCTAGAAGCATGCACTGCTCTCGTAATAGCTGCAATACAGACAGACTGAGACGACATTTTGCTGTGCGTTGAGTGCAGTCCTGACTGAACTCCCAATCATTATTAATTTTTTATTGCGAGTCAAATACGTAAAGTTAGTACCTGCCAGATCAGATCTAAGTATATAGTTTAAGAACAAACGTACCGGACCATCGCGGCGCTCTTTGGTTCCACAACAGGTAAGCTCAGCAGCCATTATGATATTTAGATGGGCGGGTGGCGATACCACTAAATAGGTACCGCCACCTTAATTTGTACTCCCACTTGTGAAGCAACTTGGGATGAACTCAAGCAACTAACAACTAATAATATCATAATTATTATCTTTAATAACTCTAGTAAATAACTCTAGTTCTCGTCACTGTCTGAAACACATAAAGTTGGTCTAGTTGTCTGCTTCTTCATCGCTCCTTTTCCCTTCCTTTTCCTTGGTTTAACAAAATCTTCATCCTCATTTTCACCACTAGTCTGAGCAATACGAGATCTGCTACCCGATCGTCTTGCTGATGATACAGCACTCAGCTTGAAATCATCTCCCTCCTGATCCATAGATCGATTGTGATCAGATAGCGGCTGTCTCTTTCTCTCTGATGACGTAGCTGTCCTACTCTGAAGAGTTTTATCTGAAAGAAAATTGTCAGATGCTCATACTGCACTCGGTGCAAGCTCACTGTGTGGAGTAGGTGCTACCATGTTGCTAGTCTCCTCCTCCTCTCCTTCAGCAGTGATGGTGCGGTCACCTTCAGTAGTTGCTTCTACTTCTGTTGGTTCAAGTCTCTCTGTCAAACCCTTACGATGGGCAGCAAGCATTTTCACCTCCAGCTCCTCCACAAGAGCCTGTAAAAATGTGACAGTGTTAACTAAAGATTATTACAGCAATAGAGTTACTGCACCTTTACTTCAGGCTTAGAGAACTTTTTAGCTTTCTGAAGGATAGAGGATAGAGCAGTGTAGACACCATTCTCGGTGAGCTTGTTCTGGTAGCAAGCAAAGTTGTCCTGCAGCTTATGTAGACACTTCTCACTATAGTTAAGCTGAGAGAGACAGAACGCCATATCTCTCCATTGCTCCTCCGTTCTGAATGAACAACAGTGAAATACGGTATTGTGTTGTACCTATTACGCTGTACCTAGCAGCTCTTAGTCGATGGCAGAGTTTATCAACAAGATTTTCATTTTGCTTGTCTTTCTGAATAAACCCAAGTATGTACCTGAACACAAGAGATGGTATACAGGTACGCAGTTCAGCAGGTCTATGTAACTCACTTCATGATGGCTCTGAAGCCAGTCTCAGAGACTGACAATGATGGATCAGAGAGACGACTAACCACATCAGGGATGACATTGTATAATGTATTGCCCTGGAATAATTAGAGCTTAATAAATTCTTGATGTGCACAAGGTAAGAACATCACCTTTTTAGATAGTTCTAGAAAGAACAGTCGAGCACGGTCAGCAATACAAGACTCTTTATCCTCTAGGCAGAGAGCCATCTCACTAACAGAGCCATGAACCTTGATCATATCATTGAGCACAAGATGAGTGAGTACCACGATAGCGTGATGACGCACTAACGATGAGTTATCCCTCACTCTACAATAAAAAGATTCAACTCACATCATCTCCACTTTCTGATCTACCTGGCATAAAGATGATGTGTCCAAGGCTCAATAAGATTGGGAAACCTCACAGCCATGTCCCCTAAAGCAACAACAGCATTAGCTCTGATGCAAGGAGTGGGAGACTTCTCCAACAGAGTAAACATGAGCTGGAGATAACACTCACACACTCTGGAGCTGGAGGAGAGTGACAGACTGACATAGATGTCATCATACTGTGTGTGTGTGTGTGTGTGTGTGTGTGTGTGTGTGTGTGTGTGTGTGTGACCTGTGTACATACCTTACTAACATGTACTTGGAGAGGGCAAGTACAGCAGAGCTCTGTAGCTGAACACTAGGATACAGTGAAGGGTTGCTAAGCACCATTACAATGAGAGGCAGGAGGGAGGCCATCATACCACTGCCACACACATCCTCCTCACACACTCTCCTCATCAGCTCTCCCTCCATATCATCAGCAGCAGCACCATCAAATCCCATCTCTTCCTCCATAGAGGTCATCTCTGAGACCTAAAAATACATCAGTGTTATCTACTTTTAGGAAGAACAGGTTCTTGGTACATATAAACTACAAACAACAGTTGATCTTTAGTATAGTATTGTTGTCATGTCTGTTGTAGCTTGTATGATATGGGCTATACCAACCAATGGTGGTTAGTCAACCACCTGCAACATTACCTGTTTGTTAATGCTCCTTCGTCCTTTATCAGACCTGGAGGCGCTTTCCTTCACATTCCGTTCCTCATGCTGCAGTCTCCTTCGCTTCATCTCCTTGAGAACAGCTACTTCCAGATGAATCATCTGCTCTTTGATCACTTGGCCCGCCATGAAGAACAATCGAGACAGTAGCACAGAGTAGGACTGACATGCTGGAAAGAGCAATAAGACCAATATACACGTGAGTGCTGCTGAGAGCTTACTGAAGCTGTTGTCATTATTTCCAAGCACACGGTAACACACATCCTTCAGCACGGTAGCACACACAAGATCTGGTTGCTCAGCAAGCTTGAAGATGGTTGCTATAGCTTGCTCAGCAAAGGGGCACCACAGCACTGTAGCTGTGTTACTGATTTCATCCGTCATTAGACAAGAAAGACGTTGAAACAACTGATGAATAGCAGGCATGCGCGCTTCAGTTGGTGCTGCAAGCCGCTGGAGGGCAAGACAGCAGTTCCTAGCCAGACCAAGATCTTTCCCTAACCCATTCTGTACTAGTAGACCAATATTTGAGGACACTATCTCCCGATCCACTCGGGCAACCATTGATAGCAGCAGCATAGCTTGGCAGGCGTCAGTGAAAGAGGGAACACGACCAGCAACAATGTCTACTAGCATCTGCAGAGCAAGCTTGGAGACCTTGCCAGCCTTCATCAGCAAGACTAGTAGTTCCTCTAACGATGTGAGTTCACCCACTGTGGCACCAGAGACCAGAGAGAGAAGATTGCGTACGACATCAGTGACTTGCTGCTGGCTGGAAGCAGTCTCGTCAGGAGTGAGATACAAACGAACATACACATTTGTCACTGCTGTCTTTACTGATGTTTCAGACGACCAAACAAGAGCGAGTGCTTTGCGGAGTCCATCATGTGCCCCCTGCAAACCAAACTGCTGACACACAGCAAGAAACTCCAATGCCTCGAGAATATCAGAGGTCACTCTTGAACCAAGAAGCTGAGCAGCCACAGGAACACATGCAATCATCTTTTCAGTGAACTCTACAGCGTCCTATAGTATAGATACAATCAACCGGGTTTAGTACACATTGTGTAACTGACCTGTAGGAACTTGACAACCACTAGTTGCTGGGCTACCTCTCCAACTTGCTCTGCATCTCTAGACCCTTCAGCTTCACCATCAGGCAGTAGCTGTCTCAGATCATTCTTTGCTGCTTCTAACTTGCTCCTGTACTCTTCCAGTTTGAGCTATAGTAAAACATGACACTAGCAGCCATACAACACACACTTAGAGTAAACATACTCAGCAAAAACAGCGAAACATACTAAGCAAAAAAACATTTTTTTCAACCAGACAAGCTCTGGAGTACACACACTTACTGTAGCAGCAAATGGGTTTCTGGTCAGAAACGTTGTCAGCAGTTGGACTGCATTCTTGCGTACCAGACTGCTCTTATCCCTCAGCCGTCCCACGGCTAAATCCAGTACCACTTTGAGACGTGGGAGAGGAATAGCCTGTACAATAGGATAGAGCGAAGACACATGATTAGTTATGACAAACCTTATCATTGCACAGTTGTTGCCATATATTCAGAGATTTGCTCCTAACAAAGGCATTCACATCATGAAGATGATCCTAAACATGAGTGGTCAAATCTAAGATCAGCTATACGTATAAGGATTGTGTACCTGTAGTTTATCCAGTAGTTGATCTCTAGTGTCACGTTGTTGCTCGCTGAGGTTGACAGGGTCAGCCATTTCATGAGACACCACAGCTCCGATCACTGCCAACACTCCATTACGCATTGTATAAGACTAAGAGACATAATGTCAAAGGACAAACAGTCACATACAGCACTACTGCAGCTGATATTCTAGCTAAGGTTACTAATAGCAAGAAGATTTGAGTCGTATTATGCAGTCGAGCATATCATATTAAGAGAGTAGTAGTAGTAGTGTTCACCTCTCCATTAAGATGAGGAAGAAGATGAGATATGGATGGATGGACTAGACCTGGTACAGCCAGGGCTACCTCCACGATGAAGGCAGCATAGTAGCGAGTACCACTGCTGTCAGTAGATAGTTCACCAGGGTCCTTCTGACCCACCTCCCTGTATAGAGCAAGCTGTGGTATACCAGTCCTAGTCACTATGACCTTCTCCTCACCTTATGATGTCGGCAACAAAACTGTGAGCCTCAAACTTGTTAGCAATGACAGCAACAGCACGAGCTAGTGGACTCACAATATGCTCAAAGTGTTGCAACAACTGAACTGCCTTCAAACTAATGCCTAAAATATAACAAAGAATAGGATTACGAGTAATTTCTTTTTCCTTGCGCAATGCTGAAGTGAAAAGCACAGTGTCACCTTTATGCACTAATGTGTTCAGTATCTGACCATCCACAGAGACTGAATGCATTAGTGTATGAAGCTATACTTTAACTGCAATGAGCCTAAGCTTTAGACACAGGGTTATATTCGAACTCACCCACTCCCTGATTGTATGTCTTCACCACAACTCCAAGCAGGTTGAATATCATTTCACAAACGTCTTTGTCTTGTACCACTGCAGGGTTTTCAAGCAGCTTGAAACAGCATCCAGCAACCATGCTGTAGAGATGAGAGTGGACACATCCTCACAGCTAACAAAAGGGAATTACTTGGTGAAGTTGTCCAGCATCTCAGGCATGGGAGGGTCACAGAGCTGTATCAACTGTAGCTCGAGCAGGTGCAGCAATGTCTGTATCACCCTCTCCCTCTCCATCTCCCACACACACCTACCAGAACCGCTCACAGATACAGTCTTCTTTTTTCTTCTCTAGAACACGAGAGCAGAACTACCTCACAATGTAACATGTTGTACAGATTGGTAGTAAATAGTACAGATGTAGAGCAAATACAAGCTAAAGCTGATCTGAGTAGTAAACAAACCAACACAAGATCATGTGTGCTAAGATAACAAACTCGTGTTGGGATCTCTAGTCCTGATGGTTTAATAGCCTCATTCTCAAAAGCCTCAGCAAATTGTACCACCACATAGACCAGCATCTGCAGCAGTGCAGGGAGAGAGTGTGGAGTGCAGTGACTATAGGGACCTCACCTTAAGTGTATTCCTCAGCTCTAGTTTGTTACTAGGACAACCTCCGCTGCCACTCATCCAATCAGCCTCGTCCAACATCTTACACAAGTCAACCAAACCTAGAGCACAATAACTCATATCAGTAGGTACAGTACAATCTCACACCTTCCATTATACAATTCCAATAGCTTTCCTTGATAGATGGATCAGCATTGGTGAAATGTCTATGATTGAGATAAAGTGAGCACAACAACATAACACATGATGATACTCACTGCAGCACGCTGAAAAATACGTCAAAACATTCTATGATAGCAGCAGGACCAATTTCAGCAAACAAAGATTGACACTCTATAAAATAAAATGGACAGTAGGAGGGTTGTTGAACAGCTAAACATCCATTACCATCGATGTGCCTAACTAGTTCTACACTAGCGAGGCATTCTTTCACAGCATAGGTTCCCTTTCCGTCGTCTTTAAGCAGTTCCTCGCGACACAGCGGTATGGCAAACTCCATCACTTTAGCTTCGATGCTCGGCTTGCTCGCTTCGATCGATGGGTCGTTCACTTTCCCGCGCAAGCAGTTGATAGCCGCACCTTAACCACACCCACAGTGTACAAGCAACAAGCCACACCTCCATTATTTTGCAGTCTAGTCATGAGTATTTCTCCTGTTGGTCGTTCTCTTTCCCTGGTGTGCAGAAGAGGCGTATCGACTACTTCAAGTTGTCATGGCAAGGAGAAGGTGTACGTCATTGGTGTGGGAATGACCAAGGTGAGTGACACTTCTTACCCTCATTGTCATCTTATTGCATTCTCCTCTCCTGCAGTTTGATAAGGTAGGATAAAACATTGAACTGTGTATGCAAACAAGCCATGCTTGTGACTCAGCCTCGAGGATCAGAGGGACCCTCTTATGTTGAGATGGCCAAAGAAGCAGTCACTAATGCACTCACCGATGCTCGAGTGTCCTTTGATGCTGTGGAAGCTGCTGTAAGATAGTGTACTGCAATGCTGCTTCTCTCTTGTCTGGATATACTTATTACTGTAGATAATATGATTGTTCCTTTATTAGAATGTTGGTTATGTGTTTGGTAGCTCAACTCGAGGTCAGAGAGCAGTCTATGAGCTTGGTCTGTCTGGTATACCAATCACTAACTGCAATAACAACTGCTCTACTGGTAGCTCTGCTCTGTGGCTCTCACATAACCTAGTAGCTGGAGGCCTCACACAGTGTGCCCTAGCACTTGGGTTTGAGAAAATGCAGGTCAGCTATAGAAAGAGAGTATGTGTATGTGTGCATTGTGATGTGGACATGAACTGTAGAAAGGAGCTTTATCTGTAGATGATGAAGGAGTCAATCCTCTTGGTGAGTGAACAATTATCATTCCTAGTCTCACTAATTTTGTTGCCTCTTAAGACAAGCACATGCACACTATGGGCAAGTTTGCTGGAGGGTATTCCGGTGAGCCTCCTGCACCATGGCTATTTGCAGTAGCCGGGAGGGAGCATAGTAAGAGGTAATGATATCAGATGTATTATCAGAGACTACTATAATATGCTTGCTCTACTGAAGGTATGGAACCACAGAGAAACAGTATGCTATGATTAGTGTTGTTTTAGTAGCCAGATTCCATTTTGGTATTAGTATTAGTATTTTCCTCAGGATAAATTTATTCTAGTTTTAGTTTTAGTTATAGTAATTACTTCTCATTGTTTTAGTTATAGTATTAGTATAGTATACTATAACACAATTAATTTGGTTTTAGTTTTAGTATACCATATTGAATATTATAGTTTTGGTATAAAATTGGGCATTCTACTAAGATTTGTAGTATGCATTTAATTTAGGAGAGGATAACTCGACTGTTTTAGGGTAATTTGACCCCAAGGAATAAGATGTGATATTTGCCAAATTGTCTATCTGCTGCGAAATACCCGAAAATAATGTCACTAACAATAATTGCTTATCTTCTTAATCATTTTAGTAGCCTACTTTCTAGCAACTGTTCTAAGGTAATATGACCCTAAGGAATGTATTAGGATGTGTTCCAAAACCAATATTCACTGCAAAAAAACAGCTACACCTTTTTCAGAAATGCATTAACATGTCTATTTTAAAGTGTTTAATATTTTAAGATTCTTATGGTTTGAAAACAGTACAAGTACAGGGTATTACCAACAAGAAGACACAATTTATTCACTTGAGGAGTCACTTAAATATAAACTTAGGCAGTATTTAAAAATGATGTTCACAAAAATTATGTTATTCAGTGATAGGGTTTTTGCTTGCAGTATTTGCAACACTAGCTTGATTCCAGCTGCAACGACATATCCATTCTTGTGGGCACGTTTACCACATGTACCACATTTACCACATTTAGCACATGTACAAGGATCAGGAAGGTCTTCAGGCTTGGAGGTAACAATACCAGTAACTTCTTTGTGAAACCATTTCTAAACCATCTTTAAGTGGGGCTTGTATCCATAGCTGTTGTTGATAATATGCCCTTTGAATATGCTTTCTTGCATTGGGTGACATGCAGGGAATTTTCTCAAAGTCTATTTTGAGGGAATTGCTATTAAAAGCAGCAAGACGCAAGTCATCAAATGTTTCCAAGTCTTTCGTTGGCTTGAGATACCTTACTAGATAATTTTCTGCTCTCTGTCAACTCTGAGTTGTTAAAGACTTGAAGTTCTGTATCAGTGTTAAATTGTTGTGGATAGCTTTCATTGCTGCATGCTTCATAGAAATCTTGCTAGTTGTATCACATCCAGTCAGAGCACGGAGTGCAGGGAGACACCTTCCAAGCTTGTCCCCAGTGCTGTATAGTAAGGTGTCTCAAACCAACAAAAGACTTGGAAACATTTGATGGCTTGCGTCTTGCTGCTTTAATAGCAATTCCCTCAAAATGGACTTTGAGAAAATTCCCTGCACGTCAGCCAATGCAAGAAAGCATATTCAAAGGGCACATTATCAACAACAGCTATGGATACAAGCCCCACTTAAAGATGGTTTAGAAATGGTTTCACAAAGAAAATTTAATAGTTCCTGGTATTGTTACCTCCAAGCCTGAAGACCTTCCTGATCCTTGTACATGTGGTAAATGTGTCCACAAGAATGGATATGTCGCTGCAGGGTAGCTGGAATCAAGTGTTGCAAATACTGCGAAGTGAATCCTGCAAAAACCCTATCACTGAATAACTTAATAATTTTTGTGAATATCATTTTTAAATACTGCCTAAGTTTATATTTAAGTGACTCCTCAAGTTAATAAATTGTGTCTTAATACCCTGTACTTTACTGTTTTCAAACCATCAGAATCTTAAAAATTAATATTAAACTCTTTAAAATAGACATTTCTGAAAAAGGTGTAGCTGTTTTTTTTTGCAGTCAATATTGGTTTTGGCACACATCCCAATACATTCCTTAGGGTCATATTACCTTAGAACAGTTGCTAGAAAATAGGTTACTAAAATTGTTAAGAAGATAGAGCAATTATTGTTAGTGACACTGCCGATAAAAAGGGCGTGGTTATTTTCAGGTATTTTGCAGCGGATAGACAATTTGGCATATATCAAATCTTATTCCTTGGGGTCAAAATTAATTACCCTATAATAGTTGAGTTATCCTCTCCTAAATTAAATGCATACAAATCTTAGTCAGGGCCTAGACTAAAGTACACATGTACGGTCACAAGTAGTTTTTATTTTGCCTATATTACTTCTCGCTCTAAGTTTAAATCTGTTAGTCAATTTCGCTTTCCAGTTGTAGCTTCTCCTGCTGTCGAAAAAACACTCTACCGGGGCTGAGGAAGCTAGACACTAACTAAATGAAAAACAATTTAGTTATGATTTAGTTTGCAGTGAGAATTTACTTATAGTTCTAGTTTTAGTTTAGTACAGCCATGATTGATCTTTTTAGTATTAGTATTAGTTTAGTATACTAAAACAAAATACCCTCTAGTATAAGGTGTTTTAGTTTTAGTATTAGTATACCAATACAACACTAGCTATGATAGCAGAGAAGAACCACAAGCACTCTGTCAACAATCCTTATGCACAATTTCAGCAGGTTTACAGCTTGGATGGGATCCTGTCCTCTAAGAGCATTGTTCCTCCTCTTACTGTTAGTATTTTCTAGTCATCTCTTGTACACTTTCTCTACTGTTGTAGAAGCTTCAGTGTAGTCCAACATCAGATGGTGCTGGAGCTGCCCTACTGGCTACTGAAGTAAGAGAATGATGTGCAACTACATAGCAAAACAAGATTCAGTACTATTTTTATTAGAGGTTTGTAAAAGAGAGAGGACTTCAGGACAAAGCCATAGAAATTGCTGGTATCTCTCTTGCAACTGATACCAGCACTACATTTGATGACCCCATTAGTGAGTTGACCAATAATGATGCCATACTATGCATACTACATTATGTTATGGGATTCTGTACATGCTAATAGATTAGGGAATATAGTTTTGTTGACTTCAGCCTCAATTTGTAGCTGTAAGTACCCATTGCTTAATATGGGACAAGTACAGTATAATTCTGAAAATGGTAGCACTTTTAGAGCATCTACATGTGCTCAAATGTTTTCTACATATTCTCTCATATCATCAAGAACTGATTGGTTATGATATGGCTCGCAAAGCTACTAGTGAGGCCATGAAGCAAGCAGGTCAGTCTAGTGGTGGTATTGCTCTCTGATGATGATATAGCTGTATAGGCATGATGGCTGATGATGTTGATGTGATTGAACTCCATGACTGCTTCTCTACTAATGAGCTCATCACCTATGAAGCTCTTGTAAGGCTTGTTCTTACAATGCTACTAATATTTATTTTTGTATAGGGACTGTGTAAAGAAGGTGAAGGAGGGACTTTAATCAGTGAGGGCCAAGTTACGTATGGTGGCAAGTGGGTTGTTAACCCAAGGTGTGTGTGGCATCTCATATGGGAGAGGGCTGTGGAGATGCATGAGCATACTTGCCATTCTTTAGTCAACTACATGTGTAAAAGTTGTAATTATTGGTATGAATTCCAGTGGAGGGTTGATCTCTAAAGGGCATCCATTAGGAGCCACTGGATTGGCTCAGTGTTCTGAACTCACATGGCAGGTACAATAAGCTAGTGTGTGTGTGTGTGACATTTCTAACATACCATTGCTTAGTTGAGAGGAGAGGCAGGCAAGAGGCAGGTGGCAGGAGCCTCTGTAGGACTGCAGCACAATCTTGGACTAGGTGGAGCAGCTGTAGTGACGGTCTATCGTAAGCCTCAACTATAATGAACAAGAGTGGTTATACTTGCAAAATAACAAGATTTCATTCAGTTCCTCGTAGTTCCTGGTATTGCACATACCAGCAGCATTCACTATAGTTGTCATTCTATCCTCCTCTACTTACATGCATTCTATCATTGAGTTAATCAACTGTCATGGTGAACGAAGGCATTGTTCTTGAAAGTGTTCAACTTGTGATATTTTGATAAATGGTATGCGATTCTCTTGTTGTAATAAGATATATTTGACCTCACACCAATAAAACAACCTCAATTTAATAGATGCATAATAATTAGTGAGACAGCATAAACAATCCTTGATCTATCAGGCACCTTGTAGTGAAAGTTTATCACTTCTTTCTAAGAAATGTGTACTCATTGCTACTATTATCAAAACATAGTAAATTGCTGGTGACATTTCAAAGGCATTCTCATATTGTGCTGGGCTCTGATTTTGAATTTTTGTCACTTTTATCCATTGTTAAGAGTGAGGAGGAGAGAAGAGGGAGAGACACACACGTACATTGTTACTCATAGCATAGCACCCAATAGATACATATCTATCTTGCTCTTCCTCTTGTTGTTGAACTCACAAGAAACTACATGTAATATCCTACCTGGCACCGTGCCGTTAGTCAACACAGAAAGTGTCTACGACAGAAGGATGTGATGCTTAAAGAAGACAACATATACTATGTCCATGCACTCCTTCAGCTATTTGTGGTGGACCTAAAGCTCTTCGAATAAATTGTGAAATTGTCAAATATACGACAAATGAATCTAGGCTATAGCTTTGAATTCTGATTGTTATTATAAGTCTGCATGCATTATGAGTCAAATTTTTGTTTGTTTGTTTGTTGCCGGATGCGGGTCAATATTACGCGATTTATAACGCCAAATCTGTTGATAACTGCAAAGCATTCACTAGGGCTCCTCGTCTTACATGCTACTGCTGGAACGTGTAAGCTGTAGTAACTAGCCAAGATCGTACTAACGTAAGTAGATAAACGAATTCACTTGTTGTGTATGTGTATAGCCATTGTTCCTCGTGCAGCGTTGGCGGTATATTCATCGCTCGAGCTCGGTGGTTAACAAACTGCAGCTAAATCATGGAGTACAACAACACTACAAACTGCAGTGGTATGAACGGAACATGTTCAGACCAAAGCATAGATGCGACGAGACTATTGGTGATTCCTATATTCATCATCTCTCTGATTGGGAACACAGCCACCATCGCCATCATCAGCTGCTTCAAGCAACCCAGGGTGACGGATGTACTAGTGCTGGGTCTGGCGATTACTGATCTTCTCGCAACTTTGATTCCTCTTCCAATGACCATTTACGCGTACTTGAGTCTGACAGATTTTCTCGAGGGTTCAGCAGCTTGCAACACGTACGGCACCATTGCTCAGTTCACAAGATACTCCTCTGCACTCATCACTACTGTCATTGCAATAGAGAGATACATTGCTGTACTTCATCCAATTGTATATCGTAACAAAGTCAAACCACCATTGTTTGCTGGTGTTCTTCTCGGCTGTTGGGGTATTGCTTTCATTTTAGCCTTCCCTCCTGCTGTTGATCCCAACACTCCAATATCAAGTCATCAAGGATTCTGCTTGTTCAATTTCTTGACGCCTTATGCCGTCTTCATAGTAGTTTATGGTCTGGTACAGTTTGTAGCAGTTCTGGTGTGTTTTATTGTAACTACTGTTGCTCTCATACGACTCCTCCTACGTTATCGACATGTTCGCACAGCCAACAATCAAGTCTCCAGGCAGAGAAGAGACAGTACCTCGGCATTGAGGCAGCCTGGAAGATCTCGCTCATTGATCAAGAAATTCAGTCAAATGAAGCTTACTGCCCAAGAGGGACTACAGCTTGGAATAGAGGCAAAATTCATGATCATGTTTGCTACGGTAGTTATCCTCTTCTACATCAGTTGGCTTCCAATTGTTGTAAGTACTATACTGAAATGCATTCCTTAGAATTTGTCCCATTTGGTGGATCATTTGGTGCAATCAACTGTACATTTTTCTCATCCTTACTAGGTCATGATAATTTACGTGCAAGCAGTCGGAGATGACAACATTGAAGATGCATTGTTCTGGGGAATCAGACTCACTATCCTTAGCCTGGGTATTAATCCGTTCCTATACGGCCTGCTCAGTGGTCCCTACAGACAGTCATATGTCTATATACTCAGATTAGTGTTCAGTCGATGCTGCAAGTGTATAGATCCACCAAGCAGAACTGGATATGGTGAGTAAAGTGTCTCAAGTTTACTTCATGTCTGTTCCATGTATTATAGCACGGGCTCTCTGGATTTCCAAGCTAAATCATCAGCCAAACCTGGATCTGTCGTATTCATATGGAAGCAAGCATATTCCAAATAACAGGTATGTTTAATCTTAATGAGTGTATTTACACAACATTCAAGTACAGGTCAAGCAGTAATCTGCAAGACTAATCAAATATGCTGTAGGTATTTATGCCTTTACTAGAATGTCTAGCATTTTGAATGGTCTCAGCTGATGAGAGCTTCTGTTTACCATCACTGGACTTCATAGTCGTGTGTTAGGTGTGAGTTGGGTGTATCTGACCACACCAACACTAGCTTGGAGTGTGTTTGTTGCCACTTTACCTGATTCTCTTATTATCTGTGGGTTTAGATTAGGTCGTGTTTACACATGTGGTGTGGTCTGTTGTAGATTTGTTTCACAGGATCTTTAGTGGAGCATTGATGGGTTCTTGTTGTAATACTTGGAGATGTTTATTGCTAGCCATGATACTTCTATTGAACACTCAAAGAGTGTTGCATCGTAATTACCATGCAGCGCCAACTTTTGTTTACGTTGTTGATCTAAGTTTGTAAAGCCAACATAGAAGATGCAAGTTTATGGAAGTGGAAGTTGCTGTTTTCAGTGTTAGACAAAGTGATAATTTGAAACTGTAGTGTGCACTGGACTGTGTGTTGTATAATAACTTAGATTGTAATTAGTAGGAAATGATTTTGAAATGGTATTAGCATTTTGGCAAGAGTCAGCAGATCAAAGTGTACTGTTGTGTCTAGGAAATAGTTCTAGTACAAGCTCTTCGTTTCCTCAGATCTTATAATACACATTGAAGAATTTATTTATGTAGGACTACTTGTATACAGTGGCGTAGCCAGGACTTACAGTCAGGTGGGGCACAGTAATGGCCGCACTTGTGCCCCCTCGAAATTTTGCCAAACAACGCTCATTTCTGGTCAAAATTCGAGCGTTCGAGCCACGTTGTTGAACAATCTGGTTCATCAGCCGATAAGATCAGTGTACTACTTAAGAAGAAGTGGCTTGGCGTTAGTCTCACTAGTACTGTATGGCCACCCAAGAGGTGGCCCACCAATGGTGGGGCACCTCCTTGACTTGGTGGGCCCACCCGTAGATACGCCACTGCTTGTATACTGGTCTTCACGACTAGAACTAGTAAGTCGGCATAACATGCAATAAGCGTGCTTGTGATTACTCGATTTGTTAGGCTGTGAAATTTATTGTTTACTGTTGTCATGCCAAGAACTGAAAAATTGTTTTAAAGGAATGACAAATGCTGTGTTGCAAGTTTAGAATCATGTATTTGATCATGCACCATGATAATTTTGACATAATTATTTTTCCTCTTCAGCAGGTCTGAGTTAGACGCATCTAGTGGAGCTCTTGCTTCACCTCGAAAATTACAAATGCGAGCATCAGAACCTATTCTATCAACTTACAAAAAATCGTATTCCAATGAACAAATCAACCACCTCCCCACAGTGGCTGAACATCCTGAGGAAAGAAAGACTGTCACAATCAACATTGAGCCTGTAAGCTTTACTTGTCTACATGTGTATTTACTCAAAAATAATAGCAACTGTGTGTGCACTGGTTCTATCCAATATACAGCTTTTTTTCTCATTCATGCAACCGTCACTTTTGCCCATTTATTTTCTTCGACACATCAAGCTAGAACAGTAAATTTAATACCCCTGCAAAATATCGCACCTGTAAATAATTTTGTAGCACTCTGCATGGGCACCGCGCCAGTTCTATAATTTCCATAATGCGAATGGTTGAAAAATATAACACCAGGAAGGGAAGTTATAGCACTGTGGGCGGAGACTGACCTTCAAGAAAAAGAGAAAAAGTGACCCAGGCACAAAGATTCAGCGAAAACGGCAGGCCGTCGTGCTACAAACCAGTAAAAGCATCGTCTGCTCATGCAATACGGGAATTATTGCGTTCGGGGCATCGGTCTCGATGCTGATACAGCGCCTCATGCTGTATCATCATCTCCATCTACTAGCAATGATAGTGCTCGAGACATGATTATAGCAGCTATTGGGAAAGTTGTTCACATCACTGCACTATAATCAGCGATGTGTTATCAGATGTGTACTCTACAATCATTTAGACAATTTTCAATATCACATCCACATGCATAACACATTGTATTGTAGGTATCATTCATAATCCTGCTGGGCATGTGGGCTAAAGCGTTAGGGACTATCTGTGTGTATGATGTATGGCAGCTATTTTCTGCTCAAATATTGTCATGAAGTAGCTCTCTCTCTGCTCAATCGTGAAAATTTATTCTTCTAAAGATGCCTACAGAGTCTGTTGCATGCTATGGTGATGCCTTTCTAATAGCTGCTATGGTGATGCCTTTCTAATAGCTGCTATGGTGATGCCTTTCTAATAGCTGCTATGGTGATGCCTTTCTAATAGCTGCTATGGTGATGCCTTTCTAATAGCTGCTATGGTGATGCCTTTCTAATAGCTGGTATGGTGATGCCTTTCTAATAGCTGCTATGGTGATGCCTTTCTAATAGCTGCTATGGTGATGCCTTTCCAATAGCTGCTATGGTGATGCCTTTCTAATAGCTGCTATGGTGATGCCTTTCTAATAGCTGCTATGGTGATGCCTTTCTAATAGCTGCTATGGTGATGCCTTTCCAATAGCTGCTATGGTGATGCCTTTCCAATAGCTGCTATGGTGATGCCTTTCTAATAGCTGCTATGGTGATGCCTTTCTAATAGCTGCTATGGTGATGCCTTTCTAATAGCTGCTATGGTGATGCCTTTCTAATAGCTGCTATGGTGATGCCTTTCTAATAGCTGCTATGGTGATGCCTTTCTAATAGCTGCTATGGTGATGCCTTTCTAATAGCTGCTATGGTGATGCCTTTCTAATAGCTGCTATGGTGATGCCTTTCTAATAGCTGCTATGGTGATGCCTTTCTAATAGCTGCTATGGTGATGCCTTTCTAATAGCTGCTATGGTGATGCCTTTCTAATAGCTGCTATGGTGATGCCTTTCATTCTTACAGTAGGTTCAACGACAACAAGACTGAGTGAACGAAGCCCGAGTGAAAACACTCATGTATATTATGGTGTGCTGTGGTGCTTGGCTATGTATTCCAAAGAACCCTAGTTATTCTCTAGCCTCATCTAAAACAATGTGAAATAGTAGAAAGACTGTTGTACCTAGTAATTCCCAAATCTTAAAGTCAACATATTTCTATATTATGTACATATACAATACATTCCCGCATATTCTATCGGATATGCAGATAAATTGACGTCATCAATCTGGCAACAGTCATTGGCACGTCATAACTAAGACGAAGACGAACAGAGCGGGCGAGTGCTGCTGCTACCAGCACCTCGTATTCGCCGACGGTGTAAGTTACAGCCACGAGCGAAGAGCTGTGATTAGCTAAGGCATAAGGCTACTTGCCTGCAGAGCGCTTTTTCTTAACTAACAAAATTAATGGAGTTAGTTGGTTAACTGTTTCGTACTTAGACTGCTGAGAGATTTTGCAAGCTAACAGTAGCATATGTGAGAGTTAGACTTCCATTTTAACCCACATAATAGCTGACCTACATACTCAACTGCACGTCTTATGTTTTTTCTTAACTAGCAGGATTACAATTTTTATTTGGTTAAAACTAATGAATTTAATGGCGTCCATTTCGCTGCTGATATTTTCAGACTGAAATAAAAGATAAGCTAAATACTTGACAAACATACTCAAGAAAGGTGAATTAATGTAAATATTAAGTTTTAGTACTGTAGTGTTAAGCAAAATGTTTTTATGAGTTAATATGTTTCCAATTATTGAAAATTAAAAAATGGACTCTTTAGATGAGAAGCACTGTATGTGTTAAATCGCTATACGTGTTAAATCATCAGAGAATATCTAAAGTCTTCTCTTGAGACAGTTGCATGCGTTTAGTATTATTAAAAAATACGTTCAGTGAAAAAAATTATTTAGTGCTACCGATCAGGCTATTAGTTGGTATTTCATTAGAATAACATGGCAATGGGAGCATTTCCCCTTTTTCTTATGCTATTCTGATAAGAAAATTTCCCCTACCACTAAAATTATCTTGCTAATATTTTCTGTTCTCGTCCTTACTATGGCTAGCTAGTTGAGTGCACGGAACTCTGTGGTAGTTGCAATGAGTCTGCACAATTGTGAGGAAGACATCACTGCAGCAGATGACACATATCTAGATCACAAAATTTCGTGCACACTATGATCCTTTTGTACTGTGTCATATATAGGATTACTATAGTGGAAAACCCAATCACATAATTCAGAATAAAATCTTGGTGCAACATGATACTTCCAGTGCCATCAAGGAAGAGATCAGTACTCATTGTTTTAGGCACAGAGTACTATGGACCGAATAGTCACTTAGCTTTACTGGCTTGCTCAGAAGTGCAGCATACTATATTCGGTTGTACAAAGGACTGAAGTAACAGACATTATAGAGTTAGACTATACTAAATGAAATTGTAGCCAAGTTATGGTTTTGCAGGCAACATTTAGGGATGTGAAACAGCATTCTGAGGCTCTATAGCTGCAAGAATACAGTGTGATGTGTCGTACAGTGTAGTTATTCAGTTTAACAACTAGTTTCAAAAAGAGAATGCTCCAAACAGGTACCGAGATAATCCTATTTGTCTGTACTGAGTCTCCTGGCTTCTACAGCGTTGTCTACAGTTACAAGAATTGATTTTTACTGCAAAAGTGAAGTTGACCCCTGGGCTGGCACAACTGTGAAGGCGCTAATACCCACAAGATCTCCTAGATCACCTTTGCAGTCACTGCTTCTGCAATCATCTCATATATGCGTCCGTTGCATATCCACTTGTATTGTATCCTAGGAGATCTATGATTGAGGTCTACATTGAACCATGCACTACTCACGACCTCAAAGTGCATTTTGTGTTCTTTCTTCCTCTTGCGCAATGTAAGAACTATGCATTTTCAAAAGCCCTAAGCATCTTTACATGTTGTTATAAAAGCCAACACTAGTTGGGACGTACAACAATCATCGTAGGTACATACTGAGTGAGGATATTGTGTCGCAATAATAAAGGTTCAGTGCATTGTCATTTTAGCTTCTCTATATTGATGACCACTCTAACTGCTGCTTGTGGAAGTGTGCACTTTGATTAGCTGCATGGTCTATCAGTTCAGCATTCTTCATCTTTGAACTCATTTTGACGTCAACTCATTGCAGTTGCTATTATTATTCAAGTCAGACACATTTGTGAGACACTATGAATACAGTGACATCTCTCTATAACGGACAAGTTAATTGGGCAAGTGCTTTTTGTCCGTTACATGGAGGTTCGATCTGTATTGTGTTATGTACATCTGTTGTTATATTGAGGTGTCCACTATTGGGAGTGTCCGTTGAGAGAGGTTCCACTGGTAGTCAATAGTTTTCTTAGAAACTCAAATTATGCTACTATTAATCAACTTTTTTAAAAGTAACACTGATATGGTTACTGTTTAAGATCAAAGTGTAACTTCCAGAAAGAGGTGTCTTGCTCATTAAAATAAGTCTGTGGCACCTTTTATCTCTAGTACAGCTACATAAGAGAGGCTAATGTGACATGGTAAATATGTGATAATACCATGTTGCACCGTTGTTCAACAAGACAGTTTGAAAGGATGTCTGTATTTACCATCAGTCAATTAGAGTTGTACTTGTTATTCCTGGCTTTTGACTGCATGCTGGCTTATTCTCCAACAATACAGTTGATTTTTCATGGAGAATTTTTTTATTTTTTTACAGACAAACATGGAAGACGGCCAGAGACCACTACTGTCCTCGAACAACAATAACAATTCAGTCTCTCTGCTGAAAGTCAAGTGTCCCCCAGTCTATCCTACCTCACCATCTAACTGTGATCTTCACACGTACTCTGAGCCTGAGCCTTCAAAGAAACGTAGCATTTCATTACCAGACTATCCTTTCGATGATGACTCAGTAACACACCCTGATATAAACACAAATCATTCATTAATCATCTAGTATATTCTGTATCTATACATTGATATCTAGAAATGTCCTACAGCTAGTACATGACTTTGGTGTTAACTTTATTCTTACGATTATTCATAGCTACTACAAACAGGAAATTATCGAAGATTTTATTATGAGCGAGTTTACATAAATCAGGAGCAACGAGCCGGTGCTGTGTCTAGAACAGGTGCGATGTCTGGAGATAATACTACAGCGAATTGCACTTGTGTTGGAGGAGATGGGGAGGGAATTTGCAACCGACTACAAACAGTCGACTTGGAAGTTCAGCTGCTGGTGGTTCCAATCTTTGTCATCTCGCTGATCGGCAATGTCGCCACGATCGCCATCATCAGTCTATTCAAAGAGCGCAAAGTTCCCGACGTGCTCGTCCTGGGCTTAGCAATCACCGATCTACTTGCAACTATCATACCTGTTCCGATGAGCATATTCTCCTACGTGTCGATGATGGATTTCTGCCAGGGCTCGGCAGCATGCGATATGTATGGCACCATAGCTATGTTCACAAGAAACTCATCGGTTTTGATTACTACTGTAATTGCAGTCGAGAGATACTTCGCCATTTGCAAGCCATTCTTTTACAAGAGACAATGCACTCCTCTGAGATTTGCTATCGTGTTGATCATCAGTTGGGCAACTGCATTTGTGTTAGCCATCGTACCTGCTATTCACCCAGACATTATCATTAGAACTCATCATGGATTCTGCTTATTCGATTTTGCTTCCAGATACTCCATTGCTGTGATAGTGTATGGCACTATTCTTTTCATAGTCATGCTAGTCTGCTTCATTCTTGTCACAATAGTATTAGTGAAGCATAGATGCAGGCAAAAAGGCCTGAGAAGCACTTCTAGTATAAAAGGCTCTACTCCCAGTTTGAAGAGGAGGATGGATGGTAGTCAGAAAAGGTCACCCAGTCCAAAGGACGGGAAGCGACCTGTCCCCAAACTAGTGTCACAAATAAGTGATGTTGGTCGCACTTTGAAGAGAGCTGCGTCCGCAAGATTCCAGTACGGTGTGGAGATCCAGTTTTTGTGGATGTTTTCTGCTGTGGTTACCCTATTCTACATCAGCTGGCTACCAATAGTGGTGAGTGTGCACATGTGTGGATTGTGTGGTTGTTATTGCAGGATGTGATAACACACTCTTGATTGCTGGGTGTTATCTCTCACACAGGGCATGCTAATATATGCACAGATTCAGCAAGGACAAGAGTCACTGCTAGAGACAGTCAGCTTCTGGGCCATCAGATTCACTGTCGTCAGCCTGGCTATCAATCCATTTCTTTACGGGTTGTTAGCTGGGCAGTACCGACAGGTATACGTGTTCTTGATAAAACTTCTCTTCAGCAAGTGCTGTCCATGCATAAAGAAACCAGAACAAAATATTCATGGTGAGTAAGATAATGATAATGTTATCATGAGCTCACAAAGGTCATGTACTCATCATGTGCATTTAAAGGAATGTATAGTTATTAAATACCAAGAGTAAATACCTATCTTTCTTTTTAGCTCGGCAATTGCGTATATCAAAAATTTCTAGCTTGAAGAGACATCAAATTACGTTTAGACATTCAAATGTGGTCAAAAGAGCAGTCAGAATTAGCACGTAAGTTTCATGTTGTGAGTAAATATGTTGTAACATAATTTATGTTACATAAAGCTGTGCAATCAATAAGAATTAATCAGTTTCATCAAGATGGTATTATTATTGTAACTACAATACAGATGTTAATGTGTACAGTCGTTTTGAATGCATGTCAAGCACTTTCTTTATCTGCAGACACTTTCGCAATTCTATATTTGGTCAGGTACTGTCTACTTCTCCTGCTGGTGACACACACAGCCATACATCCTCCAGTCCCGAGAGACAGTGTTCATCATCGGATAGTGGAGTACACTCAGGTGTTGATACAGTCAGCTGTGTCAACCCTGTCGAGGCAGGACAATCCACATTGCAGGTGCACCATTAGGCTGTCTACCATGGGCTTGTACTGTGGTGATGATAGTTAATAAGTACATTACATTTATAATTACTCGTACACATTCGTTATGCCTTAAACAGGTACATGTTCTTGTGGTCCTAATTTGACTGTCTTGTGTATTTCACACGTGAATTGCAAATACTGTTTGTGAGCCTAGTCTTGGGAAGCAATTAGAGTGAATACGATAAGCACAGTCCTGGGATATGAGAATACATGTATTAGCTAAGAAACTAATTCCCAATGGGCTCTGTTCTATTATTATGGCGTTCTAGTTTTGTGACAAACACATAACCTTTTGCACAGCTACATCTCAAAGCAAAGACAGATAAATGCTTGGGGAGGTAGTTAGTGTCACAACCTATACTATTAAACAAGTAACACAGAGTATAATTTATAGTGTCACGTGGGACTGTAGCATAAGTTATAGTCTGCTAGGGAGTCTGGGACGTGCCCCTCTAAGAAATTTTTTTTAATTTAGACTTTCAAATTGCCATTAATTTTTGATGCCATTAAATAATTTTGGGAGAACCTTTCACTCCACCCGGCCACCCCTGAACCCAGTCTGTACTAGGTACATGTATCTTGACCTCTTCACTACTCTGTTACATACTTTTATATTTGCACAACTACTATTAATGTTTAGCCTAAGAGTTGAGAACCAATCCATAACCTGGTGCCAGTATAGAAGGTCGAATGTTCGTCAGTATGCACATTGGTTTGTGTGTGTGATCAATAACATGGCTAGCAAATACTTATTAAACTTTGTTGTGCGTATGCATGTCAGATTTCTTGTGATATTGTATTGTACCAGACGCGGGCTTTATATTTGCTTAGTTAGTAGTATATGGATATTCTGTCCGTATAAAATTTTGCTTGGTACACAGATATCCTGGAGGCATGAGACTCACGTCCAAGGCATGAGACTTGAAGGGTCTGATTGCACGAGTGGCTTTCTTGTTATGTGATCTTAACAGCGATTATCTATGTGATCACGACACTTCATATTACTGCTCGAATACAGAATACATGTTGCACTCTGTAGCTTGGTTTGCAATTCACATTCTTAGAATAAAATCGAGAAAGCCTTTCTGTCAAATGCTGTGGTCATGCCTTTCTATTTATGAACATACAGTTATATCAGCCACATCCACAACAATGCTGCATGGCAAAATGCAGGGCCCATTTGTAGCTGTACAGGAGTGAGCTACTTACAGTCATTTAACTTCAACTTGTGCAGTTGTATAGCTTGCTTGCCAAATTTAGCAGTTGATTAAAACTTCTTCATTTGTCTGCATTATTGTATTTGTGTATGTTCATTGACAAAGAATTGTATGGCACTAGGTAAGAACAATGGTATTATGAAACTGATCATCAATGATAGATACTGTTGCAAAAACTGATCATTGTTATAGTAAATTTCTTTAGAAGTGGTATATATACCTGACAACCTTATAAAGAAAAGTTTTCTTTCTAGTACCTTATATGTTCATGATCTTATTACAGGTTACACACATTGAGCTAGACGTTGCAGCTGTTGTGTGAGTACACATGGCATCTCTCAACTGTCTTTCTGGCACAATTTCTTAAACATCTCCTTCCAGACACTATAACAATCCACATTTTTTCACTATTATAGTTAAAACATTATTTTTTGTGTATACACATTGCAAATAATTGATCATTATTGCAAATTTAGCTGCAGTGTGGATTAGTCGGGCTATAATCGGCGCCGCTATTTTGTTCGTCACAGGAAATTATCAGCTGTCGTTAATGTTTCTCAGTAGTACGCCATTTGATGTGGTAAACTTAAATTGCGCGGGATGACGGGGTCTTGTAAAATAGGGCGTGGTACACTTGTTTTTAATTTTTTGAGAGACAGACACACCCAACATAAAAACCACCACGAGGCCGAGTTGAGGTGACGAAGAGGAAGTTCACAGATTCATGCCACCTGCAGTTCCTCTACTCAAGGTTGCCTGATAATAGACTCTGTCTGGACTTTGAAGAATCATTGTAACTTTTGACTGACTGTGACCAGCTGGGCCTTCAGAGCCCGCCCAAACGCGGTTTCTATCTTGAAACTGCTTGCTTACCACAGAGTACTCAACAGTTGTCCCGTACTACTTTATCGAGACATGGAGAACGCTACAAACAATTGCTCTCTTATAGAGAACATGGTCAACTCATCAGAATCTGCGGCAACCTACGCAACGCAGCTTCTTGTAGTTCCCATCTTTGTAATCTCTCTTGTCGGCAACACATGTACTATAGCAGTTATAGCAAGTTTTAAGAAGCAACGAGTACCCGATGTGTTAGTACTTGGTCTGGCCATCACTGACATGATTGCCACTCTTATTCCCATCCCCATGACAATATACTCGTATGTAACTCTGAAGACATTCCCTGAGTGTTCTCCGTTGTGTGTGATTTATGCAACCATTGCTCAGTTCACAAGATACTCCTCTGCTCTCATCACCACTATCATTGCATTTGAGAGATACCTGGCTATTTGCAGGCCATTCTTCTACAGGAGCCGATGCTCTCCTGCAGTATTCTGGCTGTGCTTGGTGATAAGCTGGCTGTTAGCAGGGATACTGGCCATTCCTCCGGGCCCTCTTTGGCTGTTGTCAACACACACAGGGTACTGCCTATTTGATTTCACCACAGACTATGCCATTGCAATCATTGTGTATGGTCTGGTTCAGTTTGTGGTGGTGCTTGTGTGTTTTGTGAGAGTGACAGTCGAGTTGATTAAAGTAAAGAGGAGACGTGATCGCATGAGCTTCTTTAGACGTGCAGCAAAGAAACGATCGGCATCAACATCAACGAGCAAAGAGTCCAGGCCACCACCATCACCAGGGCTTGTGTCTAGGATCAGTGATTTGGGCAAATCTCTGAAGACAGCAGCTCCAGTATTGTCTGACAAGTTGCAGCTTGGATCAGAAGCACAGTTCTTACGCATGTTTATTGTTGTTGTCATTTTCTTCTACCTCAGCTGGCTTCCAGTAGTGGTGAGTGTCCCTTCCATTGCATATTCTTTACTTCCTTTATTCTATTTCCCACTTCCTCAACTCTGTTGTTGTATAATGGCTTTCAGCATGTAACTCATATGGAGTATGTGGGTATGTATCATCTTGTTTCTGGCTAGCCACCTTGATAACCTATACTAGGCATCTGATGTATGTTTATGTTTCTCATCAGTACTCTGAACAGCATGCTGTCTATACTGCATGCTGTCTATACTCAGTGTTTCTTTAGCTATTTAAGGAGGTGGATGATCAACATGTGCAGTAGAAAAACAGCAACAAAGATAAACTAGCCTGTAAACTGTGCTTGTTTAGAAGTGCATCAACAGAAAAATAACTCAATGTGTTGTTGTGCTTGCACATTATCTTGGTCTGGCACGAGCTAGTGTAGCTGTTGTACTGCACTTGTTCAATTTGTATCAGCAATGACCCTTCAACTGTTCTTTTGTTTTGTTAGCATTATTACTGTTAGTATGTGAGATGCAGCGAAATAAATGCACTCAACAGATGATACGTGCCTCTGGTACCAAACAACATGCCAGTATGGTATCCCAATAGTTAGTTAAGATCTAATGTGAAGCTCATGAATTGAGTCTTTGTTGTGGTTGACTCTCTAATCTAAGTAGTTACATCTGTTTGTCAGAGGAAAGAACCCAGAGAAGGGGTCTGTTCATATAAGCAACTAATATTTTTGCCTCAAGTACTTGTATCATTGATGTGAAATAGAGAGCCAAATAGATGATTTGGTGAACCTGCATCAGGAGGCTGGAATAATTGTCTTTCTCAGAGAATAAACTAGCTCACTGATAGCCGGAACTTAGTATCAAAATAAGATTCATTGAGACCAGTGCTAGTGTGTATCCTTCTCTCTGGAATTAGTCCAATTCCTATTTTGAGAACTAGTATGGTACTTAGTTGATTTAGGCACTACGCTAAGAATGACAGATGTTGTGTGCCTCGATGTATGACAATTGTCAGTACATGTAACATGGCTGGTTTAGTCAAGAGGGGAAATGAACACAAGGTTACATTCCATTCACATGGGCTAATTGTATGCAGCAAATAACATGTTTGTTGGCACTTGCTCAGCACATTAAGCATGCAAGGTTCTCAGATGACTTGTGTTTACTACAAGATATCATATGAGTAGTGGTGGAAACATGATGTACAGATGAGATCTGTTTGGAGGTGTTATAGTACCCTTACATGTAGTCAGCAAGCTGGCTAGCAGCTTTGCACCCTCAAATGAATAATCTTCCTCTGCATACTTAACTCAATCCTCACCTGTAGGTGATGATCATTCATGCTCAGGTGGTGAAAAGGGAAGATTCAGATGCTATTTTTTGGGGCATCAGACTCACTGTCATTAGTTTGGCTATCAACCCATTTCTCTATGGCTTGCTGGCTGGACAGTACAGAAAAGCGTACCTGTACGTGCTAAGACTGATATTAAGCAAATGTTGCTCATGTGTGAGCCCACCAAAGAGGAATGTATTTGGTGAGTGAGAAGTTGCACACTGACAGCCGTGGGCAAGGGAAATAGTAATGGAGCTGTAAAGCTATGTACTTGTTTTGTGCGTTTGGAATGCTTTGTGTCTGTACTGACAAGAGCATATTGGATTTCCTATTGTAGTTCTGCTAGCGACAGAATTAAGTGACCATGTAGGAATTGCCTATTGTGGAGTGTTGTTGTTGTTGTGTACAAGACACACAGAGAGAGACTACGGGTGTGACCAATCCTTATTGAGTCTACCCTTTGTTTTGACAAGAGAATTTAAGATCAGATAAAAGTCGCATTAAGGTCGTTAGTGATTTACACTAAGTAACACTTGTAAACTGTAATGGAATGCAATACTTTGTCTTCTGCTTTAACTAATAATTGATCGCTGTGTGCGTGAACACACAACATTTGTACTCAGTACACATTTATAGTCAAGTGTGTACTGTGTATCTGTTCTATAGCAAGAGCATCCAGTTTCGTGGACTCGTCTATCTCCTCAGATGATGGTCATCGAAGGACCCATCCTCAGTTCCATCTAGCAGCTGTCACTAACAAATCTGCATTTATCCCAACTGAGTAAGTATACTACGCTTATAAATATAAGTTAGACAATGGTTTGAGGTGTCTGTGGAGTGTTAGATTGCTGCAGAAACCGATTTATGGACTTTCCAAACGTGTAACATGTGGGCATCTATTTCGGTTTCCAAGGCCGATCTACACTCTGTAGACAACAAACGAAGTGCTCAAGGTAGTAGAAAGCCATAGGAGTCGGCAGTGTTGACCAACAGCGCGTTTCGAACAATAGCAGTATAATCTCTTGTGCTTTTTTTGACAACGCCATGTTTTTGTGATATTAAGTGCGTGTTTATAAGTGAATAAGTTGAGTCCAGAGGTGAATAAGTAACTTATACCACCTCTGGCTGACCAATCAGATTGCTGAATTGCACTTAGTTCCCTCTAGCTATGGTCTGACCTGTCTGCCATACAAAGCAGTATGCTCACTCAGTAGTGCATGATGGCTACAGTGGAGCCCTCTAAGGCGGACACCATCGGGACCAACAAAAATTGTCCATTGTAGAGAGCGTGTCCTCTGGTCAGGGGTATATTATACATTATGTGGGTTGTCCTCCAAGAGGGGTCCGGTTCCGCTGTACACCATTTGTGATTACCTCATTTTCTTATAGCTCTGAGTCGCTGGAGAATGGGACAGTATTTACTCCCACTATTGATAATGATAGAGATGAAGAAAAATTTATAGTGCCCATCACAAAGGTAAAATTATATTTATAGAAAAGACTTATTGCATTTGAATTGTCTTGCAACACTCTCTCAGGAAGAATCAGGTGCCAAGAACACTCAACCGCGATCTAACTCACTAACAAATGGCCATGCCATGTTTCCACATCACACAAGTAAACACCTCTCTCCCTTCTCCCTCAGTGGCTTCATGGTCAGATTCAACAGTCTACAAAGCCTCGCCAAGACACGAAGGTTAGAGAGCAACATTTCAAGTCATCGCAGTCAACCAGCCCTCATCTAGTTAATGTATCGAAACTGTATCATACTCAATTGTATTATTGTTGAAAGCAAGACAAGACATTATCTTGAACATATTAAATAAACATTATACTGCAGTCATAATGATTAACAACACTTCATCTGTAAGACTCTGACTTCCGCAATTGGTGGTTGTAATAATCACGATCTCTTGAAGAACGATCTGACGAACTGCGTACCATGTCATACTTTGTATAGCGTTGCTCATGTTCTCTCTTGGATTCGTGATCCCTTCTGTGACGATGTCGATGGTGATGGCGACGATGATGCTCAGGACTCATGCTCCTACTTCTACTCCTCTCTCTGTGTCTGTGTTTGTCTGATGATCGATGCTTGTGGTGTCGTCGATGAGTATATCTTTCATCGTCTGATCCTTGTAGGGCCGATGCACCATTGTAAGTGGACGATGGGCTACCACTACTGCGTGTGCTATGGCCATCTTCAGAACTGATCCGGATTGGGCTGTGTATTGGTTTGTATGCTTGAGGCAGAGACCCTCGTCTACTGTCTGACTTAACAAGGCGAGGCTTCTTCTCGGAAGGAGACCCAGAAGGTGATGATGCAGCGGAATTTCCTCTTTTCTGACCATTACTGATTGGTGAGGATTGCTTAGAGTTCGAGGGAGATATCCTAGAGGTCTGCTGTACTAGAGGACTGTTCCTGTAGTCAAAAGCAAGTGCATCAAAAACAGTGCACAGCAAACTAGTAGCTACTTACTTAGCTCCCTTCTGTAGTGGACTCTTAGACTGGGGTCTGAGCTGACCAGAGATAGGCAGAGCTAACAGTGGAGAACCAACATTAGGAGACCCTATAGAGACAAAAACAAACCAGTGCAGGAGCATGTGTGTTATAGCAGCTACCTGATTGCGAGTTTGTTGATGGACCTTTCACTAAAGCAACCTCTTTAATTTCTATCTGTCTCTTTTGCTGAAACAAAGTATATTGAGAAATAATAAAGCAGGACAGTACTCACCACCTGTTCTCTGAGTGCTGTGATCTGCTTCTCCAGTTCTTCTAGAGGCTGCTTAGTGTGCTGGTACAGAGCAAGCAACTCAACACAAATAGCCTGAAGTGAGAATAATGACACAGAGACACTCACAGGCAGTCATATAATCATGCTCACTTTGACATCTCTATACTTTACATCAAACAGCAGCCACCATGCTGGCTTTTCAGGCAGAGGAATCTGAAGGAGCACACAGTAGTTGCTAGCATGGTGTCGTAATAACCAGACTCACCTCAAGATGGCGAGCTGACAGGAATAGACATGCACAGGCAATAGCTTGAATAGAAAACCTTACAAACACATTGGTCTGTAGGCTGTCATTCATGTAGTTCCTATAATACAATGATGTAAACTAAATTGGGTCACTATAATTCTCTTACCATGCTCTCTGTGCTAGCTGAGTGTTGTCCTTTTGCTCAAGAAATTTCAGGTAAGAAATAATCAGCTAAAGTATGAGTTGAGTAACTATATTATAGCGACAAGGACAGACACACATACCTTATGAGGGTGCTGTACATGTACACAAAAGCCTAGCTCCTTTAGAAGAAACCGCTCGTACTTGATGACAGTATTCTTAGTAGAGAAATACTGCTCTCCAGTATACTCCATGGGCACTATAGTCCTGAAAGAAGAGAAGATTATCATGACAGATGACAGAGAATCAGAGGTGTGAGCACAGTGATGTTGGGTGGACAATATTGTGCAGCTTCAAGGTACACATCCATCAGGAAAGCTACCAAACACACAAAGTCTGACATAACATACACAATATTTCCGCCATGAAGGATCTTGATCAGTACATAACAAAATACAATCACACTTTGTCGTGTTCTAACACTCCAGATAGTTACAAAGTACATCCTTAGCTTACAGCTTCTTTCAGTCATTGGTGGCCATCTTCAAAGCATCACCATAGCTACATAGCTTACTACTGCAGTCTGCATGTTCACAATTTCTTCTCCATTAGTTTAACTGCATACAATGTGGTGGAGGTGACATCCAGGTCTATTAGTTTACTGCTAGATCAAACAGGTCCAATGAATTACTGTTCCCATTACATCGTAGAAGACAATAATCAAGAACGCTCCATTTAGCAGAAAGATATGGTGTCTCCCACAGCTTGTTGTGGCAGTCTTGATACAAACAAAATAATGTGGAAAACAAAATTAACAAAGGTATACATTATGTAACATTTCTACCAGAGTGTGCAAGGAGAGAGAGAGAGAGATCACTTGTACCAATACAGACAGTCCCTGTGATGGCTTACCAGATAAGAGTTGAGCTGCTGTCACCACGCCACGCTAGCGCTCATGCTGGCTGCGAGTGGCTGGGACAGCAACAAAATGCATACAGTAAGTACACAATGATAACACATCACACACACACACACACTCTCTCAAGTTGATTTTAGACCACCATACCCTAGTGAACTTTTGTCACATAACAAAATTCGATATGTTATTTTCTGTCTTGGTCACCAACATGACAAGTTCTTTTCAGGCCCGGCGCGGGCAGTAGGGCCAGGCCCATACCACTTTTCGTCTGAATATAGCCACACCTGCACGTTATACCCACAAACGCATGCGGTAAACGAGCACGATACACCCTTTCGCAACGACGACTAGGTCCAGTACGAGCAGTAGGGGTTCTGTACAATAATCATATGAATTCTGTAGATTATAACATGGTATCAGAAAAACTAATTTTGCCAACACCGGCCACGGAATTACTGTAAAAAGCAATAATAGGTTCTGGGTGCAGCCCCCAGACCCCTGCTATGTGGTTTTCAAATGCCCCTACCACTTGCTCAGAGCCTTAAAACTAAAATAGATTTGAACTTATTAGAAAAATTGTGACAAAAGGTGCCATATGTATGGTGTTCCTTATACAGCTCTCAATAATAATGTCTAAAATGATGAAATTTTCGATTCAGGTCTTGCTATACAATAAGTTGTGCGATTCAACATACGTACAATGTGGCGTCGACACTGTCTGCAACCCCACCCAACACACCACTGCTCAGCATGACAATATGCAATGACCAACCTTCCAGTTCTCTTCTGTTTTAGATGATGAAATACATTAATAACATCTCTTAACCGACGACAGTTCTCCTCAATCTTTGCCGCTAGGAATAGACATGCCATTGCCATTGGCTGTTCATAGGAGAAATGGTTAAGGTTATTATATCAACAGACAAATAATATTGTCAACGAACTCACAAATATGCTGTACTTGACAAATGATTTGGAATAGAAAAACCTTTGAAACAAGACTTGGGCAGTCGCCATAGCAACCTTGCAAACACAAAAGGATTAAAACCTAGAAGCACAACTAGGGCAAAAACTGTTACCTGTGGCAATCTTAACAAAAGACCAGCCGATTGAATATACTCGCATCCTACTATCCTTAAATCTGCCTCCAACCCGGGACTGACACCATCCTTACGAGAAGGAGTCTCTCTTAGTCTTTCTTCGGAAATGAAACAGTTTTCCAAGCTAAGAGATACACGAGAATACTCCTTTGGAGGGGCTGATACCGCCATGGCGAGGTTTACTATAATACTATAAAATACAAATTACAATAATGAACAGTAAAATACCTAAATAGGCAAAGGTAGGTTGTTGAACAATTACGAGGGTTGACAAATCTAGAGGAAGGGACGAACGTACTATCGAATGGGACACTTTACGAGTCACGACGCCATTTTGTTGTGCACAAACCAATTTTAACCGCAAATGAGCTAATTGCGACGTCATGATTACGTTTTGCGCATGCGTTCAACTAGCGCGCGCTAGTTTGCGCGCACGTGACTAAACCGATGATGTCATCGGGCGCGTGTACTGACAACGCAGTTTGAGTTTTCGAATCTTATTGGGCGACGGTGACGGTGTCCTTTCCCAGCCAGAACTGAAAAGTGCGCGATATAGCAGAAAAACAGTGATTGTGTGCGTTCGATATTTGAGTTCATGTCGTGCAGAAAAGATATTTGTTTTCAACCTCTTTTGCTCTGTTCTTTCAAGTCCAACGATGTCGATCTACGTTTCCCGAGCTAATAAGCGTGGTGGTTCATCTAGTCCTGTCACTCCCAACAGTACAATGGTGTCTACCAGTTCTTCAGTCGAAGAAGTGAAGGCAAAGTTGAATTTCAGGTGTGTAGTTGTGGGCGGGGCTTAGCAATTATGTAGCTCATTATTAATTTTATTGCACTGGTCTTCTCGTACAGTTTAGCTAACAGATCTCCTTTGCTCAAGACCAGCAGCAGCAGGGTGTCACCATACAATGTCCCATTGCACAACAACAAGTATCACTTACGAGAATATCACATGTCCAGACAAGACCCAGCTGTTCTTGATCACATGTACTTTTCAAACTCGCACTTAGATTCTACACTTCAGAAATCTCCTCCCGACACATTCAACAGGTATAATATAATTTTGTCAAGTCAGTCAAGACTTTAGCTTTTGTTTCATTGCAGGCCCCGACATCAAAAAATGGGATTACCATCTGCTCCACTAGCTAGAGCTGGTCAGAGACAGTCTGTTGTAATGGCTGCACTCAGAAAGCATGTGCTGACTAACAATCATAGTCCTCCTGGTGTCTCCAGCTTAGTGCGGCTGGCCTCTCAAGGGCCTTCTACCAGCTCTCGTAACCTCACCATCAGTCCTGTTGTGGTGCATCACTCTCAAATCAATAATGAGCCACCATTGCTAGATGTATCAAAACTGTCCACTCCTCCTTCAAACCTGCCTGCTCAGCCTGACCCTTGTGACAAGAATGTAGTTGTGTCTGCTCTAAAGCAAAAGAGGTGAATGAGTTAATTTGTGTCTCTGCACTCTGTCAGCTTATTCTTTATCTTCAGTCGTAAGCGTTGGTTCAATAAAACTGACAACCATTCTCTAGCTGATGAAGACCTGTCTGGGCTCAGTCAGCCAGTGGCTAAAAAATCAAGGCCCCACTCTGTTAGGGATCAGTTAACCAATAACTTAACTCCTCATAAGGTGGTGGGAATCAAAAGATCCAACGTGGCCAGTTCACTCTCTACTGAAACACTATCAAAGAAACCTACTTTAGTAACCAAGAGAAACAGGTATGTTCAAAAACCACTTTTTATAGAATGCATGGAAAAGGTACTGTAACATGTGCATGTTTGCTACAGTACATGCTATATGGTATCATGATTCAGTGCTAACTGCACAACCTTATTTTGTTTTTCTGACTGTCAATAGAATCAGTCTACCTGATCCTAATGTGGAAGACAATAGTCAACACTCTTCATCACCAGTAAATGTGACAGTAGCAACAGAGGAGAGTGAAATCTGCTCTGATGAGAGTGACCCTGCTAAAGTGAGCTTTACTCAGTTGGTTTGGTATGCTTTGATGTCTACTAAAGTAAATCAACACTTGTGTATACTAATTGCTTAACTGTGACCTTTCTTCCAGGAGGAGGCATTGCTCAAGCTAAAGCAGAAACTAACACAGGTGTTTCCTTCACCTAGCTCTGGACCCTCTACTTGTAAGAGAAAGAAGCGACCCGTTTATTGTGCTACTGGATCTGTGATGCCATTAGTAAGTGCTTGTCATGCAATAATTACTGTAAAAAATTATTGTTCTTATTTACAGCCACCTCCTTCTGCCTATCCTGTGACAGCTGAAGACTTGAGAAAGGACAGAGAAGAGGGTCTGGCCAGGATCAGAAGATATCTTCTCTCTGATAATGATAACAACCAAGGTATAGTAGTTATGAGCACATTTCTCTTTTGAGTGATCTGAGGTCACAAGTGTGTGTTTTATGGATGTATTGTCTTTCCACAGTTTCTGCTGATAATACACAACAAGTCTCTTCTCTTGCTCTCTCTACCTCTTCATCTGCCTTGCTGTCAGCTGGTCCCCTACCTACCATTACCACCACTACTGCCACTATCGGCAACAACATCACACTCAGTGGAGGATTGAGCTTAGGAGTAACAGCTTCAGCTAGCGCTCCAAGCATTTTAGCCAAACCAGTTACTACTTCTTCTGTTGGAGGCAGTCATGTTTTAGGAGAGCTAGGGAAGCTGTCTAGTGGAGACATTGCTAAACAGTCTTCAAGTGGTCCCTCGTTCTTTGCTACTTCAACTGCTTCACTGCTTCCTATTGCTTCAAATTGTAACCTTGTTTCGTCATCTGAAAGTGCTGCAATGTTGTCTTTTCCTCCTTCTGTATCTAGTTCATCAATATCTGCTTCTCCAATGCTTTGTTCACGAGGTACTAGTACTGCAGCTGTTACTTCTAACACTACCCTAGTCTCCAGTGATGCCTCTGCTTCTTCTGTCCCTGATAGTTCATGTTCCAAGGCTGCGAGTACTGGCACTGTCATAGATAATTCCAGTATCACAAACAGTACACAGTCTTCAGCAAAAAGTGAACCTCTAGCTTCTGGTCAACAGTTAGCTACAACTACCAGCAGTTCTGCATTGGCTTCCAAAGCTTCTATCCAGGGTTCTTCCTCTATTCAGCTGCCTAAAACAGCACTGCCTCTTAATGTTCAACCACAAAGTGCAATGATATTCAACTCACAAACACAGCAGGCATCATCAACTGTTGCTAGCGTTTCACAATCCATCAATCAAGCGAATGTGCTTTTATCTTTTGATGGCTCAGCGAAACAGTCTGTAGCCAGTAGTGTACCAAGCATGACATTTGGTCAACAACTAAACAAACCAATTACCTCTCAGCAGTCACAGCAAGCAGTAGGGATACTCTTTGGAAAACTTCAAACAGCCACCTTGCCATCATCTCAGTTAGGTGCACAACAGCCATCGGGCACAGGGAATCAGCAACTATCAGGCTTTGGTTCGCAGCAACAGCCATTAACCACTGGACTCCAGCAGCCATTGACCACAGGGCTTTCAGGCTTTGGTCTCCAGCAACAGCCATCATCCACTGGGAATCAACAACTATCAGGTTTTAGTCTAGCCACAGGGATCCAGCAGCCATCAGCTACAGGCCAATTAGGCTTTGGTCTTCAACAACAATCATCAACCACTGGACTCCAACAAAAATCGGCCACTGGTCTCCAACAGCCGTCGTCAGCCACTGGACTATTAGGCTTTGGTCTACAGCAACAATCGTCAACCACTGGACTCCAACAAATATCGGCCACTGGTCTCCAACAGCCGTCAGCCACTGGACTATTAGGCTTTGGTCTACAGCAACAATCATCAACCACTGGACTCCAACAAATATCGGCCACTGGTCTCCAACAGCCGTCAGCCACTGGACTATTAGGCTTTGGTCTACAGCAACAATCGTCAACCACTGGACTCCAACAAAAATCGACCACTGGTTTCCAACAGCCGTCAGCCACTGGACTATTAGGCTTTGGTCCACAGCAACAATCCTCAACTACAGGACAACAGCCATTGGCTACTGGACTATTAGGTTTTGGTCCGCAACAACAATCAACCACAGGGCAACAGCCATCAGCCACAGGACTCCAACAGCCATCAGCCACAGGACTCCAACAGCCATCAGCCACAGGACTCCAACAGCCATCAGCCACAGGACTCCAACAGCCATCAATCACAGGACTCCAACAGCCATCAGCCACAGGACTCCAACAGCCATCAATCACAGGACTTCAACAGCCATCAGCTACAGGACTGTTTGGCTTTGGTCTGCAACAGCAACCATCCGCTACTGGACTCCAGCAACCATCCGCTACTGGACTCCAGCAACCATCCGCTACTGGACTCCAACGACCATCCGCTACTGGACTCCAGCAACCATCTGGTGCCAGCTTTGGTATTCAGCTTTCAGGAGGTACTAAAACGTTACAGTTTGGTGCTACTACTCAGTCATCTAATGATCAGACTATTGGTTCACCAATGCAGCAAGCCAGTGCTAGTGTCATGTTTGGAGCAAATAAAAGCACAGTTACGGCCTCTCAGCAAGGGAGCATCTTTGGAGGAAATAACTTAATGCAGTCAAATGGGCAACAGCAATCATCTTCTGTCAATTTGTTCGGTGGAGCTGGTACTAGTACATCTAGTGCTCCAACATTTCAGTTTGGCAGCAGCAGCAGTATTCAATCTTCCAATCTATTTGGTGGTAACAATGCAGCATCCATCAGCACAGCTTCCAGCATGCCCAGTACTTTCAACTTTGGCTTATCTAGTCAGTCCCGACAAAACTCAACAACAACCACAACCACAGCTTCTACTTTTCAGTTTGGTCTGCCTACTAACCAGACTGCAGCTCCTAGTAATACAAATATATTTGGTGCTCAGAATCAGCAAAAGTCAATGTCTGGTTTTAGTTTCTCTCTTGGAACCCAGCAACAACAGCAGCTCTCAGGTGCAACTGGGCAGTCGTCAGCAGGTATTAGCAACAAATCGTCTGTACCAGCCTTAGGAGGGTTTAATTTTTCTGCTAATCAAAGTACTACTAATGTATTTGGAGGTCAGAGTTCTACTCAGCAACTGATGGCTGGCAGTACATCTGGGTTCAACTTTTCAGCTGCTACTCAAACTCCTTCGTTCAATTTTGCAGCTGGAGGCAACTCAAAACCATCTATTTCAAGATCTTCTAGCAAAACAGCAGGTCGAAGAAGGACAAAAAAGTAACTTATTTCATTATTAATTTTTTGCATCCTCATTAATTTGTGCACGTGTATAATAAAAAAAATTGAGGTTTTGGCGCATAATTTTCGTAACGAATAGTAAGTTGCTTTCACTGATAATTTGAATTTCGAATATACAGTTCACATACTGGTTGGGGCTAATAGACCATAGGACATTCTATATATTGCTAACAAGAGCTGCCTAAGAGAATCTGCAAGAACATGTCAATTGTGATGAGTAGCTCAGGCTGAGTAAGTGGAGGCAGACACGTTTCCACCATGTCCGGTCCAGTTGGTGTGAACAAACTTTCCTGGGTCACTCAACAGCTCATAGGTGTGGGCTCCAAAGTAGTCACGCTGGGCCTGGATGAGGTTAGCTGGTACATGCTCAGATCTGGAAGCAAAATCAATACTAAACTTGTCATTGCAATAATGCTGACCTGTATCCATCAAAGAAGGCAAGAGCACAGCTGAAGCAAGGTGTTGGGATGCCAAGACCAACTGCAGCGGCAACTACTTTACGCCATGCATCCTGGACAAGTTCATTGAAGGCATAGAAGACAGGAATTATTGCAGTCACGTACCTGGCACTTGAGGATTTCATTGCGGAAAAAGTCGTCCAAAAGTAAATTTGTAAGTTCAGGATTTTTGTCAAATGCCTCTTTAATGTTTCCCAAAAATCGGCTGTAAGATTACAATAATAAGTGGACAATAATTGGAACACCTCCACATACCTGCGGATGATACAACCACCACGCCACATGAGGGCAATGGATCCATAGTTGAGCTTCCAGTTGTAGTCTTTGGCTGCTTGTTTTAGCAACATGAATCCTTGAGCATAGGAGACTATCTTGGAGGCATACAAGGCCTTGGAAAGAACCACAATGATAATAGCAATGAGAACACAATTTTAGAGCATACCTTTCTGATGAGTTCAACAAGTTCTGACCTGTCACCCTCCCATTTACTCGATGATGGTCCGGGAAGCACTTTGGAAGCTTGAACTCGTTCACTCTTCAAAGAAGAGAGACATCGTGCAAACACAGCCTCACCTATAGCCAACAAATCATGGTGCTAGCATACTCACAACACATTGGTTCATCTACCAATAAGAGTGACAGGCATTCCCTTGTCAAGAGCAGAAATGGCAGTCCATTTCCCTGTTCCTTTTTGTCCAGCAGAGTCTCTGATTTTCTCGACAAGAGGAGTACCATCAGTGTCTCTGAATGCCATGATGTCTGCTGTGATCTCAATCAGGAAGGAATCTAGCTCTCCCTTGTTCCACTCCTTGAAAACCTGAAGACAGAGCATAGCACCAAATAATTTAGACCAGTAGAAATAAGCACTTACTGATGTCATCTCATCATGATTCATACCGAGCGCATTCTTCATCAAATCATATGCCTCACCAATCAACTAAGAAATCGACACACATAAGCAGTGTCCATGAATTTGTTTATTCTATGCTTTACCTGCATGTCACCATACTCGATACCATTGTGCACCATCTTGACATAGTGACCTGCTCCATCTGCTCCAACCCAGTCACAGCATGGTTCTTCACCAACCTTAGCAGCGATGCTCTGGAACACACCCTTGATGTGTGGCCAAGCTTCTTCAGCACCGCCAGGCATAAGAGAAGGACCATATCGAGCTCCATCTTCTCCTCCACTTACTCCACTACCAACAAACAGAATACCCTTTTCGGCTAATGCCTTGCAGCGACGCTGCAGCAAAGAAAAATTAAGTTTGACTAATTATTTTGTTGTAGCTATAGTAACAAAAATACCCTTGCCTTTGCTATACCTGGCTGTCAAGATATTCAGAGTTCCCACCATCGATGATGATGTCACCTTTCTCAAGCAATGGAACTAGTTTATCAATGAAAGCGTCCACAGCACTGCCAGCCTTTACCAGCATCATGACACGACGAGGCTTCTTGAGCTTGCTGACCATGTCTTCTAGACTCTTTGCACCAATCACTTTAGTGCCTGAAATAAGAGAAGGAAGTAATTGGTTGCAAGAAGGAGAATAAGATTGACAATGACAAACTCACCCTTGGCTTCGTTTGCAAGAAAGTTATCAACCTTCTCAACAGTTCTGTTGTACGCACATACAACAAACCCATGATCGTTCATGTTGAGAATGAGGTTCTGGCCCTGAGAATGGGAATGGGAAAGACAGAAGGAAAAGTATGAGAACAGGAAATTAGCACAATAATGGTGCTTCTATTGATGTAATTATGATAATAACCATGCAGTAAGGGCTGTTATTGCAATTACAGGAAGTGAATATACGGAAGCAGTTGACAGGGTGTATATGATCAAAACTGCTATCTCTTCCTTCTATGTTTAGCTACTTGTGTATTCAACCAACTCCAAGAAGCAAGCTGACATTGCTACACAAGTTACAGTAGATTTTCTCAATGCACATCATCTGCAAATACCCTTGTATCAATTATTATATTTTATTCCAACAAAAATTTCAAGTCTGCTGGATAGACGCAAGGCAGCCACATAATTATTATAATATAGATAGTGGTATTAGTAAATAATAGAAAAACTATACATGGTTTAAAATCACTCACTCACCATGACAGCCAAACCAATAAGTGCAATGTCAGCTCTGAAAGAAACAATAATATTATTATTATAATAATTAATAATTATATATATATATATTATTAGCAAAACATGATGTAGTTCAGAATGAGTCGATAGCTAGCTATACTTATAGATGAACTTACTGTCCACTCATTGTAGCACCGTGTCAAACCAAACGAGAGAAATATTTAGTTGGTAGATTAGCCCTGCAACTGCCCTTGCACCAGTAATCAGGTCAGATAACGGATCGATCCCGGAAGCAAGCAGAAAACTTTATGTTTAGTGGGTGTGGTTCATCCGTTGATTGACTGCGCATGCGTTTGGTGAGGAGGCGCTAGGCGTGCATACAATGTATGGGCGGGGCTGCATATGCTGAATGATCGACTAGAGATGCAACCAGTTTTCTGTACTACTACCTCAACAGGCTCAACTGTCTGGCGGCTCATGTCACAAAATCTTCTGATTAATCATATAAGATCGTTTGTCACTAAGCAAGGAAGAAATTATCTGAGACACTCGGCCAGTTGCAGATTACGTATTGGCCACTCAAGGAAACATACATCAGCATTTACTGCTCTACCACGTACCTGTAGCAGAAAGGGGAATAGAGCACTAAAATATTTGATCAACAGTAGTTTATGGAGCAGTGAATTGATTCAGAAATTTGTTAGGTTCACATCGTCTGAGAGTGCTACCAACACAGCTACTGCTGGCCCACCTTACTCCGCAACTCTTCCTCAACTAACAGTTGTGAGTATAGCAGTAGCCAGGCAATGGTACAATGATTTTGTGTTTCTATGTTAGGTGAGATTTGATGCTCAAGGAAATTGTTCCGTCAGATCTGTTAAAAAGGCTGAACTCCTTTCAGAGTTTAGTCTGCAACCTCGTGACCTCAGAGTGTCAGCTCTCTCTTCACTGTATGTCCGCCAGTCAAGCATTATCTTGAAACTTCAGGTAAATATTATCATATTATAGCTCAATCTCAATGACACCAAGAGCATAATTTTTGCCTCCAAGTTTTTCAACACATAAAATGTTCAATTACTTTAGCCGAAGATTTTCCTGAAAACTGACTAGGTTGTTGATAACGGAGGAAAGTGACCTGCATTATAGACTTCAAGAACAAAAAGTCTGATCCCACTTAGACGGTTTGCTAAAAGTGTGTAAAAAATTTTAATTGTCGAGCGCCTTAGCTCAAAGCAAATTTTGAAAGTTATTGTGTTTGCTACTCACCACGAGGCATTCCCTGCGTATTTTCTATCTCCAGTTACTATGTAGTATGGTGAGCTTCTCCTTGTATTGATACTCACAATGCATGGGCAAAACAATACCCCTACCTTGTTATACCGTATATTTTGCTATAATAGTGGTCATATAACACACATACCTTGGGATCAATGCCGTCTGTGAAAATCGCGAAACTGTTGAACCACTTAAAATTACAGCGATTTTATTACTTCTTGCAAGAGTAAATCATAAACCGTAGAGCGTAGACCGTAAAGCGTGGAGCACTAATGCATTAAAATTCCATTAAATCTTTCATCATGCTCCACTGTGTGAATAAAATTAATACCAGTGACTTGACACATTAGTGACTGCAAGGTGACATTTTATACTCTTTGCAAGGAGTAATAAATCTCTGTAATTACAATTTTAGCCTCATGAATAATTACCCACTATAAAAAGTATTATGGTAAGCTCCTTCATTCAGTTATTATGGTTTTGTTATAGCACATCAAGGCCATTATCAATGCTGACAGTGTTGTACTAATGGATACTGATCATCCTGTCATACAAGAACTTGTTAATGATCTGAAGGTATACAAAGTAATAGTTAGATCATACTTTGCAGTGTATTACACGGTTATAAATGCACGAGATCGTTATTGGCACACCCGAGTGCTTTCATGGCTGCGTAATACACTGACACTGTGTGATCTAAGTGTTTTAGGGTTTACCAAGTGACCTCCACGATCTTGTGCCCAACCGGCGTTCCTCGAAGTGTGCATTAAGAACTTAATGCACGGAAAAGTGTGTTATACACACTGGCAGGCGACACGTTTCAAGCGATCTGATTGGCTGGAGGTCACATGGTATGCTCTAATGAGGATTTAGTCAGACTCTGTTGCCATAGGGACGATTGAAGACAACGGAAATGTTGCCTTACGAATTTATTGCACTGGAGGCTATGTTGACAAGTATGGTTAGTAATATTATACATTCTTTTGCATGTCTACTATTTAGCATACACTACTGATTAGTGATCACTGGTCACTACTGATTAATGTTGCTAGTCACTACTGATTAATGTTGCTAGTCACTACTGATTAATGTTGCTAGTCACTACTGATTAATGTTGCTAGTCACTACTGATTAATGTTGCTAGTCACTACTGATTAATGTTGCTAGTCACTACTGATTAGTGATCACTGGTCACTACTGATTAATGTTGCTAGTCACTACTGATTAATGTTGCTAGTCACTACTGATTAATGTTGCTAGTCACTACTGATTAATGTTGCTAGTCACTACTGATTAGTGATCACTGGTCACTACTGATTAATGTTGCTAGTCACTACTGATTAATGTTGCTAGTCACTACTGATTAAGGGTGGAAATCCCAAACATCAGGATTACGAATATTTTGGTTTCTACTGTTAGTTGAAGGTTTGGTCAGTCACACTGATCACCCAAGAAAGTCGCCATTCGTCTTGTGGGCGTAGCAAGCCCCACCCAATGACGAAAAGTTGCGTTTGTTTCCTGAGCATGCCACACCCACAAAAAATGTCAGACATAAACTTTGGTACACAAGGAAGAAACGTATGTATCGGATTTTGCAAAAAGGTCTCTGTCTGTAAGTTACAGAGGGGCGAATATTTAATGAGAACAAACGATTTCGGCAAAAATCCCCTACCAGCAAGAGCGATGGAAGAAGATACATCTCCTTTTGCCAGAGCGCCAAAAAAATGCCACCTGACGCCCTCCCGCCCTCCCCACGACCCACCCACCCCTATGTGGGTCTCTGGTGATTGCCGAGTACGAAATAATTTTGTTCCAAATACGGCAAGTGCTACTGGAGTGTGGGTACACCCATTTTCCTTGTAAAACGGGCAAGTAATAGCCAGGACACTGTAGATTATATTGTGCAAAGGGCAGCAAGAAAGAAAAGTTCGGGTTTTCCTGGCTTAAAGCTCTAACTCAGGCTATAAATAGCAAAGTAGACAATGAATACCATTATAGTAACTCAACTTTATCTTTAAGGGTGGAAATCCCAAACATCAGGATTACGAATATTTTGGTTTCTACTGTTAGTTGAAGGTTTGGTCAGTCACACTGATCACCCAAGAAAGTCGCCATTCGTCTTGTGGGCGTAGCAAGCCCCACCCAATGACGAAAAGTTGCGTTTGTTTCCTGAGCATGCCACACCCACAAAAAATGTCAGACATAAACTTTGGTACACAAGGAAGAAACGTATGTATCGGATTTTGCAAAAAGGTCTCTGTCTGTAAGTTACAGAGGGGCGAATATTTAATGAGAACAAACGATTTCGGCAAAAATCCCCTACCAGCAAGAGCGATGGAAGAAGATACATCTCCTTTTGCCAGAGCGCCAAAAAAATGCCACCTGACGCCCTCCCGCCCTCCCCACGACCCACCCACCCCTATGTGGGTCTCTGGTGATTGCCGAGTACGAAATAATTTTGTTCCAAATACGGCAAGTGCTACTGGAGTGTGGGTACACCCATTTTCCTTGTAAAACGGGCAAGTAATAGCCAGGACACTGTAGATTATATTGTGCAAAGGGCAGCAAGAAAGAAAAGTTCGGGTTTTCCTGGCTTAATGTTGCTAGTCACTACTGATTAATGTTGCTAGTCACTACTGATTAATGTTGCTAGTCACTACTGATTAATGTTGCTGATTAATGTTGCTAGTCACTACTGATTAGTGATCACTGGTCACTACTGAAATGGTAGGACGAGTGTTTTCGTGGTTTCAGAGCAATAATTGATAGAGTGGCATATCCACTAGCAGTGGTGCTGGTGATCTGGTAGCATCAGTAGTGATCCCTAACAAAATAACTAATGGTAGAATCTTCCTTTGAAAACAATAGATCCGTTGTAATTTTAAGAAGATATTCTTGGTAGAGATATAGCTACTGATTTGAATAGACTTGGTGCTAACAGAGTCAAGATTAGAACTTTTCATAAAATTATACAGTCGTCCGGCCAACAGACCGGAACTCCAATCAAATCCATACAAATTTATCTTTCAGCATAAATCACCTATTCACCTGTTCACCTATTATGGCTATAGCTATCCTATTCATCACCTATTCAATTTTTTTATCTTCCGTTCTTTTCCTTTCATTTACACATGTATGCAACCTAAAGTCTTCTGTACTTGGTCTTGATATTCCTCTAAACACACGGCGCAAGGCGCCCTCATACACGAACGGCAGTTGTTTAAAGTCAACAATAAAACAGCGTCAGGAAATTTTTATGACAACAACTGCAGCATTCTCATAGTTCATTTCTTTGATAAGTGTAATAAGCTTGCTGAAGAGCAGATCTGAAGGTGTTCTAGCATATAACAATAGAGTTATGACTACACCAATATTCTGTTAATTGGTTATTTCTAATACTTCTGGTAGCTGCACAGAAAATGGTTAAAACAACCTGTACTAGATACTGCAATCTAGCTTGCATAAACCGAATGCATTATCAAGTTTCTTCCAGCATTATGATTGATGGCTCTTTAGTCGTTCAGTATGCATACAATCAAAATTACAAATGTGTGCTGCAAGGCATGTACCGTATAGCCGGTTTTTTTCGCTGGTCAAATATTTAAAAATTTATAAAACAAATGACATCATGCAAAAGATAAATTCACGTGAGCACGTCGATTGGCCGGACGACTGTATATATACATGAGAATAAGATTGAAGCTCTAAGGCCTGTATCATCTGCTTTTTTGTGAAGCGAATTTGATAGAGCTACTGTATTTTGCGTTGTTTGATGTATCCCACCGATAGCTTAGTTGGTAGAGCGATGGACTGTAGTGGTTGTGGTTATCCATAGGTCGCTGGTTCGAATCCGGCTCGGTGGATTTGATTTTTTTCATCTCTGAAGCAGTTTGGTTCATAACTAGGGTCCTGCATCATACAAAATAATAGGTGCGTAATGTTTGCTGATGTGATCATTTTTGTGTTTGCAGTTTAGAGGTCTTGATGCAGAACTGAACCATCTTGAACCATCACTGGTTGAGGTATTAGACAATCTACTAGATCCTCAGCTTTTCTCAGTGGACAGGACCCAGCTGCATATCCTCCTGTTGCAGAGCAAACGGTAAAATTATGACTCTGTGGCTGTATTTTTACTCTCTGGCACATTTAATAGTTTGTCAGAATTTCACACGCTAGTAAAAGATGTGGAGGCTACACTCAGTGACAGACTGGACTATGAGGAAGATATGGCAGACATGTACCTCACACACTACAGTAGAACACAGTAAGACTGTATACTAGCTGTGAGCATTACCTACTCTTGTATTCCTACCCAACCAGTGAAGACAGACCTATAGATGATATTGAAGAGGTCAGTAACATTTTAGAGGCATTTCAAATGCAGGTTAGCAAATCAGGGCAACTGTCGTGATAGTATTCGTGTTCTCTCACTACTGCTTAGGCAGAGGATCTGCTGAGTCGCATTGACCAACTAAAAGAACTGATGGAACAGAGTGAGAACATCATTAACATCAATCTAGACAGTCAGAGAAACATCATGCTCAGGATCAGCCTTCAACTAGAGATGGGAATGTTCTCTGTGACTGTGTGTGGTCTTGTAGGAGTGGCATTTGGTATGAACCTTGATTCATCTCTTGAAAATGTGAGTTGATAATACTTGCAATATTTATCACTTTACTCTCACTAGAATGTCTATGCATTCTGGGTGGTAACTGGTCTGATGATGGCTAGCGCTGGACTCTTGTGGCGTCGACTACTAATGTTTCTTGGTAACAGAACGACATTCAAAAGACTTACTAGTAAAGGAAAAGATGACTATTCAATTTCACGAAAGCTATAAATTTTTGCTAAAGTACAATGATGATATTATTATGGCAATGATAATAGTGGCTATGTGTTCTGTCATTATATTTCACTAGCATCATCAGTACCAGAGGAGACTAATGTAGCTGCTTCTGCATCAGGAGCTATGTCTGTTTTGATCTTCAGACACGTGAAGTCTACGTGTCTGCTTTTAGCCTCTTCCTTTTCCCATGACATTCGAAGGTAAGGACGCTGAATGTAGTTATACTCCACCTCTGTCCTACCAGTATTGGGTCTAACTCTTATCTTTTCTTTAGTAGTAGGGTATCCTTTAGTAAATAGAGAGATTTGAATAATTATGATACAATGGTAATTGACAGAACCTTCAACTCCAATTCTGATTTTTTTGAGTCCTTTCTCTCTTAGGACGTCTTTGGCAATGTCTCTGTTCTCAAAGTACTTGAAGAATCGACACAATTCATTGCTGTGTACACCTACAACATGATCACATTACCACACTTGTATTGAATAGTGTCAGAGTAGTGCTTACGTCTGATGCGTTCGTCTCCAACTGAAGGTGGATAGTTTTCATCCCAATCTATGATATCTTCGTCCATTAGCACAACAACATGGCACTCTCGCTCTCCCTTCTGAACACACAAGTAGTGTAACAGCAAATAGACATACAAACAGCTCACTTTAGCACACTGTACCATGGCTGGTAGCATGTAGATTTTAACATACTCTTCAAACTGATTTCTTGCACCATCATTTGAAAGTTCGTGAAAAAAGTCCCCTAAAACAGAAAAAATTCAGTGCTGGTAATGGTACTATCACATGAGCTCACTGAGATTATTGGTTTGAATGGTGTTCTCATCAAATGGGATGAGCAAGTAGTCACAAGCCTCTCTCACCTCCTGCACTGACTCAGATGAGGGACAAGTCAACACTCCTGTACGGTAATAGTCCTATACATAACGGATCCAACATTACTCATGAAAGTGTATACGTAACAATAATGCATGACTGACTCACCAACACAGCTCTAAATATTGAAGCAGACAGTCCTTTAGCTACCTCATACTCACCGTTGTCGTTTGGTTTCAATGGCAAGTGATTGGCTAGAGAAGAGTTGAACATCCTAATGAAGAATTATAAAATTATAATGAGTCACTTGGCAACTTGCTCATTCACCTTCCCAACATAGTATTGGGCTGCTTTGTGAACAGAGTCGGGTTGACTGAAAACCTTTTACCATCCACTAACAAAGTCACTTTCTCGCCACGACTTGATACACTCAAATTTGAACCACTAGAGTGTGTCTTCTCTCTCGCCGGAGAATCACAGTGAAGATGTCTATCCTGCCGATGGCCATCAGATGTAGCCATAGAACGCGTTGGAGTAGAAGGTAGTGACATTGTGGTAGAGAGCTATCGCTAAAGTAATCTTCAAAAACTTCAAGCCGCGGTCATGTGGGGACGAGGCTACGGTCATGCCTGCATAGCGCATTGTGACATTGTCAAGTTTTGGGTGTGGTTTTGTATTACGCAATCGCTTTTTGCAATACTAGATTGGGCGTAGCTGAAGCTGCTGTTGGAGAATCGTTTTCTCTTGGCATAAATCCAGAAAATGGCTCAACTTGATAAGACGGCTAAAGCTAAAGCTGCTTTACGGCATCTTGAGTCCACTTTTATCAGGAAGCTCGATCCTGGCATTGTATATGAGCTTTACTCGAAAGATATTCTAACATTTTCTGAGAAGGAAGAAGTAGAAGCTGGTAAATCGAATTCAGAAAGAAACAGTGCCATAATGAGAGCCTTAGGGCGAAAAGAACCCATAAGTGCGCTAGAAACTCTGATAGAAGCATTGGAAGGAGAAGATGGAGTAGACAAGCAAGCTAATTCTTATCTTCTAAAGAAAATTGCTGAAGGTATTATTATACAAATTATCCTTTTTACAGCTGTTATTACTTATTGCAAAAGTGACAAAAGCATAGAGCATACCATATTATTTGAATGGTGTATTACATTGCCACACCCTACATGAACACAGTTTATGTTTTACAGTTGATACTTTACTGCAAGTCGGAAAAGCACAAAGCATGACTTGTGCCATGTTTGGATTACATTGCCATTTCCTATTATGAACATGTATTTGGTACAAGAAGCAATAAAATAATGTCCTCTACCATGTGGTGAACACATGGTGTAGTTAGTAATTCGCACCAAAATGTCTTCGGGGGTTAAGAGATAAAATTGATTTACTAATTTCATTATAGAGTGGCTTCTAGTATAATTATTATTGTTAGCAATAACAAGTACTGCTATTCAATGTGCATTACACAATGTTTGTTCACAGAATATCCTGTGTACAATTTTGAGTCAGGATTGGCCAAACATCTGTCAGAAGCTATTGTTCCACCAATTTCGCTACTACCAGCTTCTCAACACTCTGGTAAGTGTAGAAAAATCGTAACTTTTGAATTTATTTTTATTATTAATGCAGGTGTGTCATATCCTTCTCCTGGTTGCTTAGAGTTGTCAAGCATTACTTCAAGCAGTTCTAGGGAGACCACTGATACTGGTGGAAATAGTTATCGCATGTCCAGTACACCTCGTGGGTACTGTGTCATCATTAATAACATGAACTTCACCAACATGAAAGATCGTCCAGGCAGCAACTGGGATGCCCAGGCATTGCAAGATGAATTTGGCAACCATCTTGGATTCCATGTAGAGCCCTTCAAAGATCTCTCATCAAAAGAAATCTACACTCTGATGCGAAACTTGCAAGAGAAAGATCACTCTAAGCTAGATTGTCTTGTTGTCGCAATACTTTCGCATGGAGAAAACGGCAATGTTTATGGCACAGATGGTGTAATGGTTTCAGTAGAACGTATCACTGGCTACTTTAGTGGTACGCAGTGCCCGTCGCTTATTGGAAAGCCAAAGGTGTTTATAATGCAGGCTTGCCGGGGCAAGAAATTTGACTATGGAGCTAGTGTGGTGGCCACAGATGGACCTGATGATGATGACCCTGAGGAACTGGAGAATATAGCGATGAAAGAGGATGAGACAGATGGCGGAAGTTATGCAATGGCTCTTCCTGAAGAGGCTGATTTTATTCTTGCATATGCTACAACTCCAGGCTATGTTTCTTGGCGCAACTCAGCTTTTGGTACATGGTTCATTAAGGCACTTACTGATGTCCTACGTGAGCAGGCACATCAAGAAGACTTCCTCAGCATGCTAACTGAGGTCAACAGGAAGGTAGCTGAAGAATTTGAGTCTCGAGGCAAAAATAAGCAGATGCCAGCTCCTGTTACAATGCTGCGCTACAAGCTCTACTTCAATCCTACTAGAAAATGACAACACACTCTGTAGTATTGTGACAGAGTGTGTTGTATATTTATTTGGGAAAATATACAACACACTCCATAATATTTTTATTTGGGAACAATAACTGTTAACTTGTATATACATGTAAAATATTTTTAGTTTTTGCAATAAAATCTAGAAGTGCATATTTGCTGGCCTGTGGTACTGTCATCAACTTGACCGCCTACTTGACGTGTGCGCTTATTGCAAAGCGCAGTGTGCAATACAGTCCTTAGTTTCGTACCCAGGTTCCATGTGTTTGGGAACGAGACTACTTGCAGCCCTTTTTGAGGTCACGCCTGTTTTCAGCAATGTCTTGTTTTAGGTTTACATGGCGCTGCGGGATAGCGCTGCTGGTGTTGGCCCTTTTCGTTGGACTTGTCCACGTATGGCTAAGGAACAAGAGCTACGTTTTCTCGGCAGAAAAAGTAGATTCGATCACGCAAGAAATTCTGAAAATAACAAGTAAAAATAATTATGACTACAATTTTTAATAATAATTATATACCTTATTGCAGAAGAAGGTGAAGTGAACAAAACGCTGACACTGGTTGAAAGTCAATTACGTTTGCAGTTTGATGGTCACATTCTTCCTTCAGAGGAGACTGAGTGGATATTCATCAACTGTGGCGGGTGGATGGGGGCAATGCACCTACTGCATGCTTCCCTCACAGAGTATGTACTCTTCTTTGGAACAGCCATAGACACATCAGGACACTCTGGTAAGTGTATCTATCCTTTATGGTTATGCATTGTACCTCAGTGTATAAATCTCTATTCTGTTTATGTCCATGCATGCATATGGTCATACATTTACCAAAGAACAGGATAGGAAACTGCTCACATGAGCGTATTGCCTCAGTACATTTCGCTGTGTGCAATCCGCATTGTCTAAAAAATTTTACGGGTAATTAAAGCAATACAAAGAGAGAGAGAAAGGTCAGGAATATTCTTGGGACTACATGTAGAGAGAACGGAGAAGCTCACGGTACAGTCAAAAGGCAGGAAAGAGTTGCCTGAGGGTGTTACGCACTGGGTCGCAGGATCAGTTAGTAACTATTCATCGTAAAACATGGATACAATTGATGGCGGTTGGGTGCTGGTACAAAAGATTGCTGACGGCCTGCTCTACGTGCAAGTAGGACATCTATTCCAGTAGACGCTATAGGTTACCAATTATAATTTCATGAATGCAGGCAAGGCTGCAGTCTCAAATTCTATGGTAGTAGTCTTGCTGCCAGCGAAATTGCATGGTATAATGGCAGTTGCTATTATAGATTGGCTTATTGACATAATAATTTTTGATGGGTGGATTCTGTACTATCATATTCGCAAATTGCTGTCGAACACACTGAACAACAGCCTTCACTGGCTGCAGATCCACCGACCATGACCTCTCATGCTTCTAATAACACACATCTATGGACACCGCTGATTAATCGCTCGTCAAGGACAGTTTCCTATCCTGTACTTTGGTAATCTATGAAATGGTATAAAGCTTGAAGCCTTGTTCTTAAGTTATAATAATTAGCTACTCTTCACAATGCCAGTATTGCATGTTCCACTTTGAGCAAGTATTGTAATTCTGTGTTCTCTTTTATAATGGAGTCTACAGAACAGTCAACGATTGTATCGATCCTTGAGGTCTCATAATTATTGAAGGTTTTTACTAAACCCAGCTCATGCAAGCATGATAGTTATATTAGTGGTATGACCTCTAGATCATTCTATATAATTATTATTTCACAGGTCGATATTGGGCCAATATAACAGACACTATGGTGAATGGTACCTATCGTCAGTGGGTTGAAGGAGGCATGACAGTCAACCATTATAAGAGAGGTGACCTGGTCTTCCATGGAATGGGGGATGCTACTGCTATGCAGTGGAGCAAGGGAACATGGATGGTGGAGTATGGTCGTGGGTTTATCCCTTCCACTCTGTTATTTGCCCTTGCTGACAACTTGTTTTCCACCACTGATCACTACCTATTGTACAAGGTGCTTCGTATCTATAGTATTTCTATCGTCAGAGAAATCTTACAAGGAAATTTATAAGTTGAATTGATACCAGACTAGAATAGTAGTATTTATTTTTGTCATAGTGAATTGATACAGTTTGCAGTGATTTTTTTATGATAGTAAAGGAATGTCTGATGCAAGGTAGCAAGCAATGATTAGCAATAACCCCAGTAACAGGTTAAGTCGAGTCAGATCATGTGATATAGATTTGTTGCCAGGATTTTCTCTAAATGCTCTCTCCAGAGGAAAGCACATTGTCAATGTGATACATGGTATGCCAAACCACAAAGAATATCGTGTGGCCCACATTAGAAAGAAGAAGTAAGGAAGAAAAAGAAGCAGCGTAAACAGCAAATAAGAGCCTTGCTGACCTAAGAGGACGACCAATGAGACAATTCCTGTGCGATGATGTGTGATAGAGTCACGAGCATGTTTGCTGTGCAGAAAGGCCTCAGTGTTCAGAGCTAGTGGAGTAGCCATCAGAAGCGGAGCATATGAGAAATTACCACATTGAGCAACGAATGAAAACAGTACTGCAAGAGGTCCAAATGTAATGATCACTAACAGATCGCCCAGCACATAATACTTGAGTCCAATGCCTCCTGTGTATAAAAACGAACTAGATAGACCACCAAAGAACAGTCCTGCCAGATGTTCGCTACGAGCCGGAGAGAATAACATCAGCAGCCATAAAAATACCATGCCACACCCATAAAGATATGCCGCCATATTGACAACCTGACTGGGAGAAAGGTGCTTGTCCACGAGTGTCCTATCATCTGTCGTACCGCCGGGAGCATCCACGCCCTGAATATAGTCAAAATACGTGTTCACCAGATTACCAGCTGCATGAACGGCCAGTACAGCACCACTTGATAAAATAGCCACCAGTATCGACCATTCTACATGTGCTTTATGGCACAGAACAGTTCCCAACAACACAGGAGCGAGAGAAGCTGTAAGAGTCCATGGTCTTAGAGCCGTAAAGAACGGTTTCATCCGCAGCAAGAAATTCATGACGTATTGACGAACCGCAGTGACGCATCGAGCGCGCGCTGAGCCTGATCTGAGCGAAGCAGAAATTGTCAATGGTAATTATTAATGAAACCACTATTTATCATCAGGAACTTGAGTGTTACCAGAATGCATTTCTTCTTGTGAAGAATAATCTTTTACCACGGTAGTATCTATTGGTCTCTTGTCTCCTGAGCTAGGAGGCAACTTGGCCACCGCTACTGACTGAATGTGTTGACCAGGTACTATAGCCAGTGCCAATGTTCTGATGTTGGCTTTTCGTGGTACACGTCCAGGACTTGCATCTCTTGCTTCTAATAACAAAAATAAACCAACTATATGAAGGACGTCATGAGTATGGGCCTAGCCTGTAGACCTAGCTGTTAATTAACTAAGTTGTTGGCTCCTCTTTTATTGCTAGTATGAGCGCGTAAGCATAATGGAATGATAATTATTATAGTAATCTATAGCCATTATACATAATGATCTGCTTACCAACGTCAGCCTGACAGAGAAACTCTTCGCAGTCACCTATAACAATGTTACATTCGGAATCGGTGCAGAGAAAATTGCCATCCACGACCCTTCCATCACTAAGAACTAGTCTCAGTCGTCTATTAAGATGGCATCGCAGTAAATCACGACTTTCTTCACCATCCATCACGTGGATGCGCTTTAATAAGAATTTACATGTTGCTATAGAAACCAACACTGCACACGCTCCAATCTCTACCGCCAAATCGTCATGTCTCGTCCGCGCTACTACACTCCCGCGGAGGTGAGCGCACACAACTCACCCAGCGACTGTTGGGTCTCCTTTCTAGGACGAGTATACGATCTCACTTCCTTGTGTAAAGACCACGCAGGTGGGTGATGCTATAAATCGTTGATCAAACCACTAACAACGATATATTATTACTAGGAAGTGTTTTGCTAAATCCGATTGTAGCCAGTGCTGGTAAGGACATCTCGCACTGGTTTAACAGAAAAACACATGATGTAAGTTTTAATACTAAAATTAAAATTATTATTATTCTCGAACAGATCAAGACATTTGTTCATCCTGTGACTGGCTGCATTGCTCCGTACACTCCAATGGGTCGGTTTGTACACATTCCTCCACCCTTCCCTCGATCTGACTGGGCTAACAACTTTGGTCAGCCCTGGTGGAAAAACGAAACATACTGTATCGGACTTCTGTCAGAGAGGAACAGAAGAGTGAGAGTAATCAACACACTGACACTTGAGGAACAAGTGCTGGAGGTAAGAGCAGACATGACAGAAGATACTTTCATTGTTACTTTCTCAAGGTGTGTGCTGAAGAGACTTTAGATGAGATCCTACAGCGATACCTACCATACAACTCACATGCTCACAGCTACACATGGAAATACTTTGGTCAAAATTTGGACATGTCAAAAACTCTTATAGAGAATGGAGTAGAAGACGAAGGAGAAGATTTCTACAATTTAAGAATGGACGAGGATGAGTTTCTGCCTCCACTCAACTTGTACTTCAATGACGACCTCACTGAAGCATAGGCTTTGCCTTTGTTATACAATGCAATGAACTTATAGAATTAGATTTTTAAATCGCTCAACTCTAACAAAGTCTGGAATATAATTTTTTGATTCAAACACTGTAATATTATGTTACTTGGATTTGAACATGTTATACACAGGTCTGGTTAGTCTTCTCCACCACACAACATGCTCACTTCCCTCCCATACTCCTCTGCCTCTGGACTGGGCCCGCTTCTCACTCTTTCTCAGTAAAACTTGGAACTTGTCTTGTGCTTTGGTACTTTTGAACCCAGTACACTCTGTCATCACTCCAAGTCCAGCAGACAGTAGTGCCCTGTTCACACTGTATCTCCTTTGAAAGAATCCCTGCACATGAGAACCACAAATATCATAATTATCCACAGCAATTTTCAAACTTTTTTCTTGGACTGCACTACACATTCTAGTGCCTGTTGGTCTCTGTTGATTGCTAGTAGAGTGAACCACACTGGTCGCTGCAATAGCTCTCTCTCCAGCCAGTGACGGGACTCATGAGGACTAGTGATTGCCACACCAGCAAACTTGACACGAAGGAAATTTTCAGAAGAAATATCAGCTGGAAAAACATGGGCACAGAAATCAATATTACAGCGAACTTACCAGGAGGTCTTGTTCTCCAACTAATAGCTCTCATAATGGGAGACACATGCCATACATTAACTGAGTCCCATTCGCATGAGACAGCATGACCATACATTTTAGTATTAGCTCCAATAATGTGCTTGGATATTGTTCTAACATTTTGAAACTGTCTCAACTAATAAGATAAAGACACGTACCAGTGAGCTGAACGCATGCAGGTATAATAGGAGTCATTACCAAGTGAGTATTCCGATACACTAGTATTATACCAATTCCTCCAATGACCCACGGTATTGCCTATAGATAATAAACATCGTTGTCATGATCACTTCATATGCTAGCTAGCTCACTCTAAACAGTCTGAGATTATTATCAGCCAGTTCTCCCACTTTATCCAACCAACTTTTTTCCCCTTGTCCTCCTATTTCTTTCACAATCCAAACAGTAGACACATTCTCCTTGCTCTCCTCTCTTTTTGTACAGCTGGCAGTACTGGCTTCTTCCTTGGCCATGTGTGGAATCGATTGAAATTCATTGACCAACGATAACACCACGCCTATCTCTTGCATGACAGTATGGCTGCTAGAAGCTCGTCCAGAACGAGAATGAAGGATGTTCTTCTAGAGCATGTGTCCAGGGACATCAAAGCAGTAAGTACATGTTGTATACTTTCCTCGCGTACACTATGTTGCGAGGAGAGAGTGAACTCGTTGTTACACGATTTTATTGTTCTAGCTGCACGTACAGCAGAGCGACCTTGCTACTATGCAAGATGCTCTCTCTAACAATAACAAGCACACCAAAAGCCTCTGTGATCATCTGGACCTTGTTCTCATGCATGGGTCAGTTCTAGGTCCTAGATCCTACACGTGACCGTCACGCCTACTTTCACCATCTTTCTCCTATCTGTAGGTTGATTAATGATGATACTGGCTATTGGGATCTGTCGAGTTACTTCTCTCGGAAAGATGCTGTAGGAATACTTTGTTCACTGAATTCCGTCAAGACATGGAAAGGCAGAGGTATGGCATAAGCAAATCCTGTTGCAAACTCTCTGTATGGTCAATGATCATCAGGTCGGGCATGGATTTGCTTGGCACTCAATGAGCAATCACTAGAGTGCTACTTTCGTATGTTTGTGGAGAACCAGAGTGTCATACAGCAGTGGTACTCAAGGTATGCACCATGCATGCTATCAACACTGGTTCAATTTTTGTATGTGTTGTTTCTTTACAGAGATGCATTTCTTAGAGATGTTGAAGTAAGTCAAATCTGCAAGATAGTAGTTCATCTATAATGTTTCTTTAACCTACAGCTGCTCTCAGTAATACAAACACTGTTGTCTGGATTGGACTATGTCACATTTGATCTCTCTCTTGTGTGTAACACAAGCATACATACTCTCTCTTTCTCTCTCTCTCTCCTTTGTTAACTAAATCTCTCTCTTTTTAGGATGAGGAATACTTTGACACTTCTGCCTCCCCTCGTTTGCTTAAAGGAGTCCCTCAAGCAAAGCCACTTGACTTTAGTGAGTGTGTGTTGCATAGTACAAAGGCATTTTGTCACTTTGTGCTGATAAATAGTTATGTTAAGTTACAAATAGTTGCTGTAGTATGATAGTGTCAGTGAAGATTAACTTGTTTTTCTATTTCTCTAGATATAAACCCTTCCTTTGTTAGTTTAGTCAGTCCTGAGGTGCAGAAGAAACAGCGTCAGGCTGCTCAGCTCTCATCTTCACTGCCTGCATCTCTTCCTGCAGCAGCACCTGTCTCTATTACGACTCCTGTCCTGAGTTCAGCTAGTGAGAGTACTGATGATGCAGTGACCTCTATCGATACTAAGCCGCCAGTAGCCCCACCACCTGCTGATGTAGTGACTGAGAGTCCAGTTGAGACAACCGTGATGATTCCAGACACAGACACACAGTCTACTGACACTGGACATAAACATGAGCCAACACTGCTAGAGCGCATGTCACTCGCTGAGTCTAATTCTCTTGCTGCTGCCACTGGGACTGTAGCAGCTGAGGCTGATGGTGTGGCTGTGACAAGCCGCCAACGGAAGAGTAAGGGAAGGAAGAAGAAGCGTCGTCCCAAAGACACTTTAGTTGAAGAAGGAAGGCACAGCAGGAGAGGAATTGAGCAACAGCATGTTCCATCTCAAGAGAAGGAAGAGGAGGGACCACTACCATCAACAACTCACACACAATCTACAACAGTTGAGCAACATGACACAGTAACCCACAGTAATCAAGAAACACCTGAAATACCTGCTGTAGGTGAAGGCAGTGAAGCAGACATGCTAACAGATCCCATAGTTGCAACTGGTAATATAGAACCAGATGCTATGCCTGTTCAACCGGAATCAGTAGTGAAGGAGATAGTTGAAGAGCCAGTAATCAGACCACAGTTAGACAGTACTAATCCCTTTGATAGCAATGGAGTAAATGAGGAAGAAGAGAAAACCATTGGACACAGCAGCCATGATTCTAACCAACCAGAGGACCCATCAAGAACACCTTTCATTACTGATGAGCCTGACAATGACGAGATTAATGATGACTTTCGTGACCTTGAAGCAGCAGGAGCTATGGCTGTGGCAGCACGTAGGGCCAGCAGGCAGAGGGGTCGGTCAGATGCTATCTCATCTCCTGTCAGATCATCACATGATTACTGTATGGTAGATGATTCCTCACCAGGAGAGATAGAGAGAGCCTCTGACAGTCCTTTAGTCACTGGTTAGCTCACATAGAAGAGTATTCTGCTTTATACCGTATAGCGGGAAATTTTCGCGGCAGAAAATGTTTGCGAATTACAGGCTATTCGTGAAAATATTATCCGCGAATGTCTTGTTTTTTGTTGGCAAAGATAGGGCATTAGCGCTGATTCGTGAAATATTATTCGCAAAATGCTCTATCTCGTGAACTGATCTCGTGCATATTTTCTCTCACGAAAATTTCCCGCTATACGGTAGCTGGTTAAGTTTGTGGGAATTTAGTTTTGCAGTTTGTCATTAAAATTAACTTTTATTCCTGCAATTAGCTAAAAATGCATTGAATTTGCTTGTACTGTACACTTTAATTCCGTAACTAGGGCTACATGCATGTAGCCCTAGTTATTTTGTAAGGTTAAAACAGGTTAAAAATAATTATTTTCTCATCATTTTTGAAAAACAGATGAGTTCTGATTGTACTCACAAAGTATGACCGCATGATCATTGTTCCTTGATATCAAGTAATACAGCCACTTCCATACGCTCATTAGCCCTGCTATGTAATTTGATTAGCTTGTAAAAATAATTTGTGATCTCTATTTTTACCCATAATTTTTTTGCACCTGTTCGTAGGAGAGAGTGCAAATCTTTATGAGACACGTCCTAGGCGTCAGAGTGGCATTACAGATTGGGCAGGCCATGCAGCTGATGTTGTCATAGATGATAACACTCGACTGCTACTAGCTATAGGTGTGTTCTTAGACTCTGCAGAAGAATTTGAACGGGTGAGTCCAGATACTGTCACACACAAAAATTTTCTTATGCTTAACCCTTCAAGTGCGGACAGCAATTCTAGCCTCTATTTTGTGAATTTCACTAACCTTTGAAACCATTAGACAGACAAACTAGCGCTGTGATCACTGTTAATATGCAAAATCAACTTGCACAACGTGCGGGCTTGTTGTCAATGACAATTGCGGTTAACCACGCCCACTTGACGATCTACCAACTGTCGCGTGCTAGAATCACTCTCACCGGAGCAAAAAATGCCACTTGTTTGGTCAAAACAGCACGTGTGAGACAAAGTTAGTGCACGTATGGCTGCTTTTTATGTCAAGAAGCCCCTGGAGGCTGGAGACCCAGTGGTGCTAGGTAATCCCGCCATAGCTCTGCTTGGCGGGGCCGCAGGCCCCGCCAATGGCTCGCCATCACACCCCACATAGCTGTATTTGGTCCATAGGTGAAATAAACTATCTTCGAATTTTAACGCCCACTTCCGGTGACGTCAAACTTGCCGGGCGACTATAGTCGCCCGCAGCTTGTGAAGGGTTAATAGTTAGTACATGTTTCGTCACTATTTTATGTGGTGATAGTTAATGATGGCAGCTGTATCTTCTCAGCTTGTTCAAGTGAGGATTCCAGCTGGATCCGGCTGCTATCAGACTGCATATGTCACTGTCACTGATGAAGGTGTTTATCTAGTGCAGAAAGGTATGAGCTGATTATAGTGTTTCTAGTTCAAGTAGAAAGGTTAAATAATAGATTTTAGGGTGTCTAATATGATTTGAAGGGTGTCTACTCAAACATGCTCTTTCCGTCTGGATATAATGTGTCATAGTTCCCACTGATACTGGATATATTGTGGTCACCAGTATACTGCTTGTCACCAGCTTATTTGTGCACGTTTACTGCAAATTGGGCTCAATATTAATACGAGAATGTTACATGGCTCAATTTGAGTGTTACTATTGTTGTTACTCAGATGGCAGTGAGGGTTCATACAGTAGAATGCTAGTCATAAGATTCACACAGCTACATCACATAATCATTGGATTGAGCTGGCAGTCACTGGGCCTGGCTTACACTAAGAGAGAAGAAGGAGAACCAGTAGTTGGTAGGAGAAGAGAAGCCAAATATCACAAACAGATACTAATCACTGGCAATGAAGCTGTTTCAAGGTATTTACTGTCACTTTCTCTCACATTGCACCACTTTACTCCATCATTTTTAGGAGTATAGCTAATCTAATCAGGAAAACTGCTAGTCTTTCTCCTGGCTTTGGCCGCTCTATTCCACTCAACAGAGATGATGAATCACGTATTGAAGCTATTGAAAGAGAACTCATTAAGCTAGGCAGCCAAGTGGGTGCATGTTCTTTATCATTGAATTAATGTTCAACAGTTGTTGATATGTTTTAACAAGTGTTTTGTTTTCCTTTTTGCTTTCATCAGACAAGCATGGAAGTGGTCCGATACAGCTTAGTACACTGGGAACAACTAATGGGAGACCCCCCTTCAGTGCTACCTACAGTGACTAGTGAAAATGAACCTGAAGGTAACCACAGTAGTAGGATTGATTCAATTAGCTAATACACACTATAATTATTGTTTGTTATACAGGCCCACTATCGGGTACATTGTATGTTAAAGGAACCAGTCTCCTGGGTAGTGGGTGGAGACCGGCTTACTTTGTGCTAAGAGTTGACACACTCTTCCAGTACAATGATCAGGCAAGTGTGTTTGCTGCACCTATCTGGTTGCTACTTTTCGGTTGTTTTCTTTTCAGGGTGAAATCAGTCCTAAAGCGTCATACCCACTAAGGTACAGAATAGTTTTCTATTGTCATGAGACAATAATTATTCTACTTTTCTCTTGTAGAGGTTTGAAATTTGGTGGCTGCACAAGAGCACCTGGAGAAAATAGGACGTTTGCTTTCAAGGTGACCTGTTCCTGCATCCCTTTTAATACAATCTGGTGATGTTAATGTCTCTTTGCAGATGATAGACAGCAATGGATCATCAACACTGTTAGCAGCTGATAGTGAGGAAGAGATGACAAAGTGGATGCAGTCGCTGTGTCTGGCAGCATGTGGCTCTGAGGTGAGGAAGATTCGGTTGCTATAGTTAATATTTCATCACACTCTCAGCAGTCACCCCAGCACTCTCCTGTGCACAGTAAAGGAGGAATGGATTGTGCAGTGATGCTAACTAACACTGGAGTAAGTTAATTATGCATATACAAGTCAGTAAAAGTATTTTGATTGCAATTGTTGCTATAGTTACATGTGCTGTTAGAGGACTGGTCAAATGAGTCTGTCCGATTAACAACCAGTATTACTGTTGAAGAAGTCACAGAGATTGGTGTTGACAAAGATCTCCCTCTATACTGTACTCTGGTCAGTGATATAACATGACACAAATAAACTTCGTGGGTTATAGAAATTACGCTGCATGTAGTACACAACCTCAATAAAATTAGTATCTCGGTTACCAGCGCTGTGTCACTGTTTCTTGTTCAGGCATATGACGATTCTACATCTGGTGCCCAAGGGCTCTGGATGCTCTGCTTTAGCTCTGAGTATGAACTCGGTCAATTTGAAGCAGCGTTAAGTTCTAAGTGGAAAGAAAAATTTGAGGTTAGATTGATACAAGGACTGTATCTGTCTTCAGTTTTGACTTCTATCCACTACTAGGTGGATATCACATTTGTAGAGATGCTGGACCCTACAGTGAAGGCAAGAGCAAAGAGAGCAGTTGAACTAATGATGAGCAGTAGTAGTCGCAGTGACAGCATCACAAGAGGGCGAACTGAGTACACATAGTATAATGTAATAATGCTGTTTGTGTGATTTTATGAAGGTTATTCAAAATTGTTTTGTGTTATCATTATTTTTTGTCATAACAAAACCAGCAGCTTTTAGTGCCAGTGTTTCAAAGCATGATGTATCCTAGGATTTGCTTTTTTGGCTTGCTCAGTGCACTGCTAACACACCGAGTAGTGTTCTCCTATATTGATACGTACCCGACTGTTGAAAGCACTGACAACACGACTACAGAGCCACTGTTCTTCGCACTAATTTTGTCCTTTGGCGGTGGATTTAACAGCTCGCACATGATTCCTGGAGTACAACTGGCGCTGGATCGCATAAATCAAGACCCTCAAATGCTTCCCGGGTATACACTCCACTACACTCTCACTGACTCTCAGGTACACGCATAAATCAGTTCGTGTACCTGTATAGTATTTTTTACTCAACAGTGCAATGATTCAGTAGCTTTGAAAGGATTCTTCCAGCAAATAGTACCTGGGCCTACCAAAATTGCAGTGATCGGTGCTGGCTGCTCTGTAGCTACAGAACCAGTCGCAGCCATAAGCCACTTGTACAATATCACTCATGTAGGTTCGTCAAACGTTAGTATGCTACTTGTTACACTTCCTGACAGGTTTCTTGTTCCTCATCCTCATCATCACTTGCGAACAGGAATAAATTCAAAAGTTATTTTCAACTCCTACCAACAGATGATCGTCTTTCTCCAGCATTTGTAGCCCTCAGTGAAGAGTACAACTGGAGACGCATAACAATCATCAAGCAAAATGAGAATCTATTTAATAGAGTAATAATTATTTTAAAGATAAAGCAGATACAATATACAAAAGTAATTATTATTTTTAGCTGGTAGATCAAATGGTGGATTCATTTTCTCAAATGAACATTTCATGGATCTTACATGACTTTGACAGCTCAAGAGGAGTGATTTCATTAGGAGAAACAATATTGTTTGTATGTTACTAACAATAATTAATACATTGGAACCCCTCTTAGCGGACACCCCTCTCCAGAGGACACCCTCTCTATAATAGACACTTACTGAATCCCAAATATAACCCAAAAGTATAATAAACCCCTGACCAGAAGACACCCTCTCTATAATGGGCAATTTTGTTGGTCCCAATGGTGTCCACCTTAGAGAGGTTCCACTGTGCAACATTATAAAATTGTGTTGTTGTTGTTTTTCCTGCAGAATTCAAAAAACAGGATTACCTTTCTTGCTATGTATTCTAATCATGCTAGATCATACATTTGTGAGGTCAGAACTATAGTCTGTGTTTTGTGCTGTTCTATTACATTCACACAGGCTTCCAAGCGAGGATTGCGTTACCCTCAGTATGTGTTCATTGTTTATGGCTGGTATCGATACCAATGGTGGTACCCTTCCAAAAATGACAACATCACATGCAATATTACTGAAATGGAACAAGTGCTCGATAGGAGCTTGCTAGTAACACAGTATCCAGATATACTGAACCAAACTGAGATAACCGATACTGGAGAGGTCAGTTATACTATAGGAACTCTTAGTTATTACTTATTTCTCATGAACATAGGATTATGAAACGTTTAGAATGGATCTAGATAGCCTATTGAATATGACAGATTTTGAGTACTTCGATCTTGCTGAGCAATGTTACGATGCCACATGGACTCTGGCAAAAGCATTAAATGACACAATTTCAGGTTTGATTCGTGTGTATGAGAGCTTTTGAATTCTTAACTTGTGCGCACAGACCTTCAGAACAATGCTACACTGAATTTGTTAGCAGCTCAAGCAGAGAAACTTAATGGCACCGAGTTTACTTTGGACGACTTTACCTACCAAAACAACATTGTAGAGACTATCATGTTCAGACATCTTGAACAGACAAACTTCACTGGAATAACAGTAGGTCACATACAGTGTCTACAAGCAGCAACTAATGGCTCTATTCATGTAGGGAAATGTGACATTTGATAGTTTAGGAATTCGGACTGTAAGTCGACTAAGAATTTCTCAGTATCAAAAAGATAGTGAGTTTATTGTTACACGTGTTCCATACGAGTATGCGAGTGATGAATTATTCATTAGGTGACATGATGCTGAATAGAGTCGAAATAGGTTCAGTATTTACAGGAGACAAAGGGTTCCAATACAGAGATGGCGCTAATTCATCTAATGTTTGGCCAAGTTAGTTAACTAGTCATTGTTTTTTCTTAGTCTACTTTCAATTTCCACAGTATTTGTCCCGTATGATGGTGTTGCTGAGAATGTAACAGTCTCAGTCCATGTGGCAGTTACTGTTTCTTACACTCTATTGATTGTTCCTGGAATTGTATTTGCTGTCATCTGTTTGTCATTTAATATTTTCTATAGAAACACAAGGTAATAATTATTTTTGTGCACAATATTTCTGTGTGTTATACTTCAACAATTACAGACTTGTTCGTTTGTCAAGTTCATCTCTCAACTACGTCATCATTGGTGGAGCATTGATCATGTATTTTAGCATCATTCTGTACATATTACCAGTAGTGGATCAGACGGCTACTACAGTTCTGTGTAATGTAAGTGCATGACATATAAATACTTTTGGTTATAAAGTAATTTTAATAGATAAGGCCAAGATTGCTAAGTCTTGGATATTGTCTTTGTTTTGGGACTATATTAGCCAAGATGTGGAGGGTGTATTACATATTCACTAATCCTACACCTAACAGAAAGGTAAGCCGAAATGCATAATATCATTTTAATTTCCATTGTGTTTTCAGGGTATCAGAGATTGGCATTTGGGCATATTTGTTGCAGCACTTGTACTCATTGATGTGGTGTTGTTTGGAGTTGTAGCCGCTCTACCTTTTGCACGAGACCTAGCTCCATTGGTACCCAATGAAGAGCATCTTACAGAAGAGACCGGGGTAAGTTACATACCTGTTGCAAGTTGTACTGAGTGCATTATAATACTAAGTCGGTTTTTAGATTCTCCGACGCAGAACTGATTTCTTCATTTATACCTGCAACCAGCGATCTAACTATACGTTAAGTGGAGTCTTATTTGGATACATAGCTTTACTCCAAGTTGCTGCCATTTTTCTCGCATTTGGAACACGTAAAGTGAAAGTGAAGGGGCTGAATGATTCACTGTATATTGCAGCTATCATCTACATTACCAGCATTCTGTGGGTAGCAATTATTCTGGTATCAGTTTTATTGAACAACTCAGTAAATACTTATTCTGTGTTGCTAGCTACCATCATCTTCATATCAGCCTCTGTTATACTAGGATTGGTGTTTGTACCAAAGGTATATAAAAGTAGTTAGTCGGTTGTCAACTTCAAGATGTGTGCTAAAAAAATTAATGTGCTTTCTTTGCTTTAGATGGTGTGGCTCTCAAAGGATCTAAAAGGAGTAAATATTTTCAGCAGTACTCAGAATGCCCAACAGCAGCCATCCACTGTTCTAGCTCACTTCTCCAGCAACACTGTTGATAGTATCTTGTCAGACAAGACCATCACGGACAATAAAAAGATTGAGCTACTAGCAACACGAGTTAGAGAACTGGAAGCAAATGTTGGTTTGATCATAATAATTATCGGCTCTGCTTTTCATTTGTCTCACTTAATCTTTCGTCAGGAAAAAATATTGAAGAGTTTGGACACAGTTAATGGCAGAGCTAGTGTTAGTTCTACACTTAATGACATGTAGAGGACACAGATTAATCACGACAGCTGCAGATTCTCACTATATAATAGCAATCATGTTTTTTCATTAATTTTATGTAGTTAGACTGTAATTTTATGAGACCATTGTGAGCAGAATTTAGAGACACCATCACTATGTGTATATGCAGTGTATACTGTTGACTGCACATGGTGTGTCATTATCCATGCAGTGCTGTAATCAGACATTAAACCAGTTGGATTTCCTGTTATTAACACCTTGTATCAGATGTCCCTAGTGTCATTGGTTGTTATCTTAATTGTTTCCAGTCACTGGGTGTTGCAGACACTAGTTTACTTAAGCCAAGAATAGTTCGACAAAATTGCTGCTGATCGTTAGGATGTCTCCAGCGATTCGGGTATTTGTCTTGCTCAGTGCACTGTTAACACATGAAGTAGTGTTCTCCTATATTGGTACGTACCCGACTGTGGAAAACTCCAGCGAAAATGCGACTACAAAGCCGTTGTTCTTTGCGTTGATTACGTCGTTTGGCGGTGGATTCAACAGCTCCCACATGATTCCTGGAGTACAACTGGCGCTGGATCGCATAAATCAAGACCCTCAAATACTTCCAGGGTACACGCTCCACTACACTCTCACTGACTCTCAGGTGCGTGCGTGTGAGCAACTAGATCGCAGTATCATGTTTTTTTACTCAACAGTGCAATCATTCAGTAGCTTTAAAGGGATTCTTCCAGCAAATAGTACCTGGGCCTACCAAGGTTGCAGTGATCGGTGCTGGCTGCTCTGTAGCTACAGAACCTGTTGCAGACATAAGCCACTTCTACAATATCACTCATGTAAGTCTATATAATACATCCCATCATGGTAACCTGTGACTTGTTCCACAGATTTCTTGTGCCTCATCCTCATCAATACTTGCAAACAGGATCAGATTCAAGAGTTATTTTCAACTCCTACCAGTAGAAGATGGTCTCTCTCCAGCATTTGTAGCCCTCAGTGAAGAGTACAACTGGAGACGCATAACAATCATCAAGCAAAACGAGAATCTGTTCAGCACGGTATAATTTTTTAAAGAGACATAAGACAATGCATGCATGTCATAAATTTTCTGTAGTTGGTTAATCAAATGGTGAGTTCTTTTTCACAAGTGAACATCTCTTGGAATTTACACGAGTTTGACAGTCCGAAGGGAGTACTCTCACTAGGCAATACCATATTTGTATGTTCATCTGCAGATTGTTATCAACTCATTATTATAGTACATATGGTTCTTGTTTATAGGACCCAGATAACAGGATTACCTTTCTTGCTATGTATTCTGATCATGCTAGATCATACATTTGTGAGGTCAGAACTATAGTCTGTGTTTTGTGCTGTTCTATTACATTCACACAGGCTTCCAAGCGAGGATTGAGCTACCCTCAGTATGTGTTCATTGTTTATGGCTGGTATCGATACCAATGGTGGTACCCATCCAAAAATGACAACATCACATGTAATATTACTGAAATGGAACAAGTGCTCGATAGGAGCTTGCTAGTAACACAGTATCCAGATATACTGAACCAAACTGAGATAACCGATACTGGAGAGGTCAGTTATACTATAGGAACTCTTTGTTATTACTTATTTCTCTTGAGCATAGGATTATGAAACGTTTAGAATGGATTTAGATAGCCTATTGAATATGACAGATTTTGAGTACTTCGATCTTGCTGAGCAATGTTACGATGCCACGTGGACTTTGGCAAAAGCATTAAATGACACAATTTCAGGTTTGATTCGTGTGTATGAGAGCTTTTGAATTCTTAACTTGTGCGCACAGACCTTCAGAACAATGCTACACTGAATATGTTAGCAGCTCAAGCAGAGAAACTTAATGGCACTGAGTTTACTTTGGAAGACTTTACCTACAAAAACAACATTGTAGAGACTATCATGTTCAGACATCTTGAACAGACAAACTTCACTGGAATAACAGTAGGTCACGTACATTGTCTACAAGCAGCAACTAATGGCTCTATTCATGTAGGGAAATGTGACATTTGATAGTTTAGGAATTCGGACAGTAAACCGATTAAGAATTTCTCAGTATCAAAAGGATAGTGAGTAATTTACATTGTTCAATGCGAGTGATGAATTATTCATCAGGTGACATGATGCTGAATAGAGTCGAAATAGGTTCAGTATTTACAGGAGACAAAGGGTTCCAATACAGAGAAGGTGCTAATTCATCTAATGTTTGGCCAAGTTAGTTATATAGTCTATTGCTGCTACATTTAAATAGTTATTATTGTTTCACAGTATTTGTCCCGTATGATGGTGTTGCTAAAAATGTCACAGTCTCAGTCCATGTGGCAGTTACTGTTTCATATACACTTCTGATGTTCACTGGAATTACATTTGCCATTGTCTGTCTATTATTCAACATAATCTTCAGAAAGACGAGGTTATTTTATATCACAAACACTTTGAATAGTTAGTGTGAGTGTGTCAAGAGTTAAGGAGTAATGATACATAACATCACAATAATCATAATACGCTTTCCTTCTCAAAGACTTGTTCGTTTGTCAAGTTCATCTCTCAACTACGTCATCATTGCTGGAGCATTGATCATGTATTTTAGCATCATTCTGTACGTATTACCAGTAGTGGATCAGACGGCTACTACAGTTCTGTGTAATGTAAGTGCATGACATATAAATACTTTTGGTTATAAAGTAATTTTAATAGATAAGGCCAAGATTGCTAAGTCTTGGATATTGTCTTTGTTTTGGGACTATATTAGCCAAGATGTGGAGGGTGTATTACATATTCACTAATCCTACACCAAACAGAAAGGTAAGCCGAAATGTATAATATCATTTTAATTTCTATTGTGTTTTCAGGGTATCAGAGATTGGCATTTGGGCATATTTGTTGCAGCACTTGTACTCATTGATGTGGTGTTGTTTGGAGTTGTAGCCGCTCTACCTTTTGCACGAGACCTAGCTCCATTGGTACCCAATGAAGAGCATCTTACAGAAGAGACTGGGGTAAGTTACATACCTGTTGCAAGTTGTACTGAGTGCATTATAATACTAAATCGGTTTTAGATTCTCCGACGCAGAACTGATTTCTTCATTTATACCTGCAACCAGCGATCTAACTATACATTAAGTGGAGTCTTATTTGGATACATAGCTTTACTCCAAGTTGCTGCCATTTTTCTCGCATTTGGAACACGTAAAGTGAAAGTGAAGGGGCTGAATGATTCACTGTATATTGCAGCTATCATCTACATTACCAGCATTCTGTGGGTAGCAATTATTCTGGTATCAGTTTTATTGAACAACTCAGTAAATACTTATTCTGTGTTGCTAGCTACCATCATCTTCATATCAGCCTCTGTTATACTAGGATTGGTGTTTGTACCAAAGGTAACTCACGTGCTACATCATACCATAATATGCATTCTTTGCTACAGATGGTGTGGCTCTACAAAGATCCAGATGGGAAAAGTATTTTCAGTACTTCTCAGAATGGTCAACAGCAGCAGCCACCCACTGTTCTCGCTCACTTCTCCAGCAATACTGTCGATAGTATCCTGTCAGACAAGTCTACCACTGACAGTACAAAGATTGAGCTACTAGCAACGCGAGTTAGAGAACTGGAAGCAAATGTTAGTTTGAGCATACATTTAGTTCATTTAGTCACATGGACAAGATTACAGTAAGTTATCATAGACATGCTAATCTAATTTTGCAGGAGAAAAGGCTGAAGTCTCGAGCTGGTAGGGCTAGTATTGATTCTACACTGGACATGCCCTAACTACAAGTGGCAATAACAATACTGTTTGCTATAATAATTATGTTGCTTTGACTGATAAATAATTAATGATTAGTTTCTATCAAAATTAATAGATGCGCTCGCTCAGGCTCAGAAGGCGAAACTTGTAGGCGGAGCGTACTTTGATCAATCTCGGCGGCGGCCATGTCTCAGTTCTTTGTTAATTTGCGGAGCAGGAGCGAAGAGGTGAGGTTGAGGGCTGCCCGTGACTTGCAGAAGTATGTTTCTACTGAGCTTCGTGAGCTACCTACGTGTGGACAACAGTTGGATGAGATCAATCAGCACATTTACCAGCTGATATCAAGCACTGAGGTACACGAGAAGAAGGGTGGCATACTAGCAATTGGTGAGACTGAGTAGGTGGAAGATGATCAGTTGATCATTGATGTTTTTATTTGATGCACACTGAACACACACAGTGAGTCTGGTAGCACTTGAAGGCAATGTGACTCGTCTTGGTCGTTATGCCAACTACTTGCGTGTCATCATTCCTCACAATGATGTCTCACTCACTGAAATGGTGGCTAAGGCAATGGGTCAGCTTGCTCTGTGTGAGGGTACATACACTGCTGAGTATGTTGAGTTTGAGATCAAGAGAGCTCTGGAGTGGTTATCTGGCAATGAAAATAAGAAACTAGCAGCTGTCATGATCCTGAGAGAACTTGCTACACACACACCAACACTGTTCTACATGCAGTTCCCACAGTTCTTTGAGAATGTGTTTGTTGCTGTTCGTGATCCTAAGGTTAGTGTCATCATGCTTGTCATTAACCCTCAGCGCATGCGCGAGGGTTACGGTACTTGGTTTGTCATTCGTTCGTTCTGTCCATCGAGCTGCAGAGATCAGCGATTACTTCTACACGCTGGTGATTTCACACAGTAGTACTTCACTAGCTAGCCTTGCCGGGGCTGTATGACCAAGACAATTACCCCATACTTATAGCACATTTTGTGCTGACTTCACCATTACTGTACATCCATCATACATATTACATGTTTCCTCTTTTTACTAGCCACTGATCCGTGAAAGAACTGTATCTGCATTGAGAGCTTGCTTGAGGCTTGTTGCTGAACGAGAGAGCAAAGAGACTGTCAACACTCGCTACTATGAGGTCACCAGCTCATACTCGCTTTGTCTCTGATATTCAGTACCACCTCTCTCTCTCTCTCTCTCTCTCTCTCTAGTTAGCCTATGAGGAAGCTGTGTCTGGGTTTGTTGAGGGAGGAGCTGCTCGTGATAAAACCAGTGGACTCACTCGTGATGACCGTATACATGGTTCCCTGTTAGTGATCAATGAGCTCATTATGAACAGCTCATTCCCGGATGAGGTATACTGCAAATTATGTGGTGTGCAGCAAGCACCGTTGGAATCAATTTTTTCACATCCAGAGTGTTAGAGCTGAGCTGATGGACGACCATGAGTCAGAGGATGTTGCTGGGCTAGAATCACTCATGGATGGAGCTGAGAACAAATCATTCAGTCATCTTGCTACTCCCTCTTCTTTCTCATCATCTTCCTCATCCAGTTCCTCTGCATTATCCTCTGTCTCCTCCACTAGTCTTGTTTCATCGTCCACCACACTCCTTGTACGAACTCCTGAAAGAAGTAGGAGTTCTTTATGTTAATATTTTGATTATATTGCTGTGTGTTTGTTGCAGGTCCTCTCACATCGCATAGCTCACAGCAGATACGCAGGTTCCCCGGATTCTCTTTTAGTTTTGGCGTAGGCAAGAGAACTGAGCAGAAGTTTCAGCCTAGCAAGAACTGTCAACAATTTATGAATAAACGGTTTGATGAGGTGAGTTTCAGGAGTCATGCAGATTTTTCTTCTAAATTGTATACCGTAGATCTGCCGTAGATCGTATTATTTTCATGGACAATGAATTAGAGCGGAACAGTGATTTTGTGAAAACTATTTTTCGCAAATTGAGAGCGTGCCACATGGAAATGTATGGCTAAAGCAACACATCCTAAATTTTGTCCCATTTAAGTTTCACAAATGCATGCTAATTCAAATAATACGATCTACGGTAAATACCAGGTTTTCAGTGTTGTGCTGTATCAATCTGTTGCCTTCCTTTCTGTGTGCAGGTTTGTCGTTTGGTGATGAAGAACAAGAACAGTCGTAGCACCCTCATACAGCAGACTCTACTCACACTGTTACCACGCATTGCAGCTCTCAACTCAGAACTATTTGCTCTCAAGTAATGACTACACATGCATGTTGCTGCTATACTGCTCACTCCTTCTCTATAGCTACATGACTGATGCAGTCGGTTACCTGATGAGCTCACTCAAAAAGGACAGAGAAAGGTCTACAGCATTCAGAGCTGTGGGTCAGATGGTATTAGTACTGAAGGACAGAATGGATCTCGCCCCAGTCATACTGACAGTGAAGAATAACTTACCACGTCAAGACATTGGAACTCGGTAAAGTACCATCTTGCTTTACTCCTCTTATTTTCAATCCCCTCCCTTTAGTCGTCCTGGTAAGAGTGCTGCAGTACCAGAGCCGGCAGTGTTCCTGTGTATCAGCATGCTGGCTAGGGCAGTGGGCTCCAATATCGAGGCAGCCATAAAGCCAATCCTGGATCAAATGTTTAGTGTTGGTCTCAGTATCGAACTCACTAGTGCTCTTAAAGTGCTCGCTCAAGAGATACCTAACCTGCAGAAAGAGATACAAGGTGACTTTTGAATCGTGACGAGAAAAGATAGTTTAATGTTATGCACTGCAGATGGTCTTTTGAAGATGTTGTACATGATCCTGCTCCATCGACAGTTTAAACATCCTGGGGCTCCCAAGCAGGGCCCTGCCACATCACCCTCTAGTAAGATCTCCTTCCTCTCTTGCTCACTCATTTTTTCTCTCTCCTCTAGACCCTGCCCTGTCCTCATTACCTGACTCAGACATCAGCAACATCACACTAGCACTGCAGACACTGGGAAGCTTCAATTTTGGAGGTCAGCACTACTGGTCATAGTATCTCTCACAACTGCTAGTGATGATAGTAGTGTTATCAGTCTGTTCATTGTACTCATTATTCCTCTCTTAGCTCACCTCCCTCTTCAGCTGGTTCAGAATGTGGCTGACATGTATCTTGCCTCAGAACATAAAAGTGTTCGTCTGGAGGCAGTCAAGACATGTACTGCACTCCTTGTTCCTGCTCTCCTCCCAACAACTATATTTACACAGCCATTTGTCCAGTTCAGTCAGACGTCAGCTTCTGTTGTTGCTGACGTACTCAAAAAGCTGCTCTCTGTTGGTATTACTGACACAGGTGTGTGTGTGTGTGTGTGTGTGTGTGTGTGTGTGTGTGTGTGTGTGTGTGTGTGTGTACATGTCAGTTTTCTTATGTACTGTCTACAGATGATGAGGTCAGACAGTGTGTATTGGTGTCTCTGGATGAGAGGTTTGACGCTCATTTAGCTCAAGCTGAAAATCTCACCTCTTTGTTTGTGGCTATATATGACGGGGTCAGTCACTTACTAGTGTAACAACGTCACATTATTTGTTTCCTGTCACTGATCAGGTGTTTCGTATCAGAGAGCTGGCTATGTGTGCTATAGGTCGCCTCAGTAATCTCAACCCAGCTTATGTCATGCCCACTCTCAGGAAAGTGCTCATACAGGTACTACAGAACAAGTGTATAGCATGCTTAATAACTGAATAAACTATCTGATCCGTTTTAGTTTGTGCAATATATTATGGTGATTACCCAGCTGTATATTTGTGTGCTAGATACTTACTGAACTGGAGTACAGTGGTGTTGGTCGCAATAAGGAGCAGAGTGCACAGCTGTTGGGTCACCTCATTGCTAATGCTCCTAAACTAGTCAAACCCTATCAGGAGCCCATCTTGAAGGTAATGCTCACTCCAAGCAGTGCCCACCTCACTTGATCTCAACCTCAGGTTCTCATACCCAAGCTGAAGGAACTTGATGCCAACCCTAATGTAGTGGTCAGTATAATGGCTGCTGTAGGTGAGCTAGCTCAGGTAGCTGGAGTCACCATGAGGCCCTGGGTGGACAAGCTGTGCCCCCTACTGGTGGAGATGCTACAGGATGCTAGCTCTTTGGCTAAGAGAGAGGTAAGTGTGAGAGAGGAATAGTTCGTGTCAGTCTTGTGTGTACAGGTTGCACTTTGGACTTTTGGTCAACTAGTTGAGAACACAGGGTATGTGCATGTATGCATGATTGTGTGCACGCGTGCATGCGTGCATGTGTGTGTGTGTGTGTGTGTGTGTGTGTGTGTGTGTGTGTGTGTGTGTGTGTGTGTGTGTGTGTGTGTGCGTGCGTGTTTGATGTAATCTTTCATACATATAGCTATGTCATCGACCCTTACAATGACTACCCTAACTTGATGGATATTCTGTTCAACTTTCTCAAGTCTGAGCAGACACAGGGAATCAGGAGAGAGGTTAGTGTGTACATCAGGTTCTTAATCTCTACATGTATTGTGCAGGTTATTAGAGTGCTGGGTCTGTTAGGAGCACTCGACCCTCACAAGCACAGGGTACAGAAGGGCAGGACACAGCGCAGCAACATGGGCATGCCCATCAGTAAACCAATGGACAAATCATCCAAACAGACTGGAGGTATTGTGAATTTATCACAAAATTTCAATCCTTCTCTTTTCCTCAGCCATAGCTGACACAGCTAGTGATCTTCTCGTCCAGATGTCCAGCAACAATCTTGATGACTTCTATCCAGCTGTCGCCATTAATGCTCTCATGCGTATTCTCAAGGACCAGTCTCTCTCTCAACATCACACCATGGCTATCCAGGCTCTAGGCTTCATCTTCAAGAGCCTTGGCATGAAGAGTGTGCCTTACCTTCCTCAGGTAATGGTACTATACATGCTGTGTGCTCAGTAACCACCCTCCCTTGCCTTTCCAGGTCATGCCACCATTTCTGAGCGTGATTGGTACTTGTGAGAAGAACATGAGAGAATTCATGTTCAAACAGCTTGGTCAGATTATATCAATCATCAAGCAACATGCCAGGAGGTTCATGCCAGACATACTAAATGTCATGAGAGTGAGTTATCTTATCACTATTGTTATTATATTCCACCCTCTCTATTTTTCTCTCTCTCTCTATTCAGGAGTTCTGGGCACCAGACAGTCCCATACAGACCACCATTATCTTCTTGATGGAGAAGATCATAGCATCAATGGGCGATGAGCTCAAGGTGTATCTGCCTCCAATGGTGCAACCTGTACTGAAGCTGTTCATGCAAGACTCTAGTCAACAGAAACTAGTGACACAAAAAGTGAGTTGGGATGGAGATAGATCGGCTTTGTTACATGTTGTTTGTTCTAGATGCTCAGTGCATTGCAGCTGTGTGGAGCTAGTCTTGATGACTATCTTCATCTGCTGGTACCGCCAATTGTCAAAGTGTTTCACACTACGTCCAACCCTATTGAAGTCAGAAGGTATAGTAGCATCACTAATATAGAGCTAGTGATGTGTGTCTCTCTACCTGTAGAACTGCTCTGGAGACCATTGAGAAGTTGACTGCCACACTCGACTTTACTGACTTCTCATCTCAGATTATCCATGCTATTGTGGAGGTAAGCTCAATGGTAGTCAACAACAACTATCGTTATTCTATTGTGGGCGAAGGACAGCATGTATCAGTGTTTTGAGCATGTAGAGTACATGTGCAACAATTTTCTATGTTATTCCTTTAGATTTACTGTAAACAGTGTCCTTTTTCACTCTTTGTTACTTTTATACTGTGCATAGGTGGTTGACAATTGTGTCGAGCTGCGTCCCGCTGCCATGGAAACACTGTGCTGTTTGATGACTCAGCTCAACCAACGCTACAAAATATTCATTCCAATGGTCAAGAAGGTAATAGGGTGTGGCATAGTGTAGGGGTGTGGTCAGCAACCTCTCATATCATCTAGGTACTGTTGAAACATCGCTATCAGCACTCAACCTATGATCTGCAGCTGTGCAGGCTACTGAAGGTATGAATGGGACTATTGTAGTCAAGTTGATTTCCTTGTGTGTGGAATACTGTTTGCACTTGGTTGATGTGTTCCTTGTGCTCAGGGTGAGCCCCTCACTCCTGATGATGATGTGGATAGACAAATCAAGGCTCACAAGCACCAAACTCATGAAGATGATTCAGCTGAAATTGAAGCCGCTTCCTTCAAGAAGTTTCCAGTTGAAGTCAATTGCCTCACTAGGGTAGGCATTGCTAATACCATCTCCTATCATTATTTTTTTCTTGTGATAGGCATGGTCCACTGTGGGTCGTGTCTCTAAGGATGACTGGATGGAGTTCCTGCGTCGTCTCAGTGTTGAGCTACTCAAGGAGTCTCCCTCACCTGCTCTCCGTTCCTGCTGGGCTCTAGCACAGGCCTACAATATACTAGCTAGAGAACTCTTCAATGCAGCTTTTGTCTCCTGTTGGATGGAGCTAAAGTTAGTTACTGTCATATTTCACACACACACACACACACACACACACACACACACACACATCACTCTATGCTCCTCCTATTAGGTCAGTCCATCAAGAGGATCTAGTGGTTAACCTAAAGCAGGCACTCACACGTGACTCCATACCTGAGATTACTCAGACTATACTCAACCTGGCTGAGTTCATGGAACATTGCGAGGAAGCCACAGTGAGTGTGTGCACAAACCAAACCTGTCATGAGCTCATGTCGCATCATATACAAGCCCATAGTCAGAGAGTCAACTGACCATGCAATATTGTTTAGCGAGTTCTCATACTATGGACTATGGAGTTCTCATAATTATTATAATATGTGCATTTCTATTCAGGGTCGTCTTCCATTGGGTGCTGAGCTGCTGGGTGAGTGTGCTATGAACTGCAGAGCCTACGCTAAGGCTCTGCACTATAAGGAGGAGGAGTTTCATCGAGGAGTGACACCTAAACTACTGGAGTCCTTGATCTCTATCAACAACAAGCTACAGCAACCTGATGCAGCTGCTGGTGTCCTTGTGTATGCTAAGGAGCACCATCAAGCTGAATTTGTGAGTCACTTCTATCAGCATGTGTTCAACATGTTTTCTCTCTTCAGAGGGTGCAGGAGGAGTGGTACGAGAGTCTCAATGACTGGGAGTCCGCCATGAAGCTGTACCAGAACAAGCAGTACATACGACCTGATGATACCAAGATAACACTCGGTAGAATGAGATGTCTACATGCTCTTGGAGAATGGTGAGCATATTCCCTCATGCATACTGCTGCACAAAATTTTCCGTTCCTTATGAGCAGCATATTCTAATGTTGATGTATGTTTTGTTTATTCAAGGAACAAGCTAAATGAGATAGCAAGCGAGACATGGGGACTAGGAGATGACGAGACACGGCAGAACATGTCAGTGATGGTGAGTGCGGCTGCCTGGGGCATGGGTCAATGGGACAGCATGGAGGAGTACGTGAGGTCCATCCCTCCTGTGAGCTTTGAAGGATACTTCTACCAGGCTCTACTGAATATACACCATAGACGGTTCTCTGCTGCACAACTGGTAAGGAGGGCTACAGTACATGAGCACTAACTCTCTTTGTTCTTTAGTGTATAGATCAAGCTCGTGATACATTAGATGCTGATCTTACAGCACTAGTAGGAGAGTCTTACAGCAGAGCATATCATGTAATGGTCAGTGTACAGTTGCTGTCAGAGCTCGAGGAGATCACTCAGTGCCTACTGAGACCAGAGAGAAAGCAACAGCTGCAGATTACATGGTGGAAACGACTCCTGGTATGTTATTACATGAGGTATTAACATAGTCATGAACTGGTCACATTGAAAAAGAGCAAGTGATGTATTTATTCTTTGAGTGCTTTGTCTGGGGGCTTGTTGTGTTACTCAATGGTGAAGAAAAACAAAATTACAGGACCAACTATGATATTTTGTTTCAATGCAAGATTTCACATACGTACTAGTTGTTGTTTACAAAAGTTCAAGAAATGAGAACAGAGAGAACTGATATTAAACCAACTATAAGACACAGATGATGTGATGAGGCAGAAGATGGATGCATGATGCAGCAATGTGGCTCCAAACAGCATGATGGATTACTGCAGTTCTGGCTGCATGCATTAGGGTTAATATCGGGACAACAATCTATTGGGCAGTTAGAACCATCTTCTCCAGTCTGACAAACTCTATCTCCACAGAACGTTCCTACATCAACAATTCCGTCATTACTTTGTCTTTTACGATTTGCAGTAGCTTTTATACAACAGCCTCGAAAGCATCCTGACCAATAAGGGCAAAACCCGGGAATGTTTGTCGATATGGAGTTTTGGTTGCAAATTTCTTGGCACTGTAGCTGCTGGCTGCAGCTTGCACAGTTAAAGCGGTAGGTAGGTCTTCCTGTGAGCCCGTCAGACGTTGATCTATTTCCACACTGGTTGCAGTATATGCCTGACGAGCCACCGCCCTGATAGGTCAGCCCACTACAGCTGGTGTCTTGCGGATCGTTGCAGTTGTTGCAACACGTGAAGAAGTGAACTCCAGACTCGCCTCCGTTATCATATTGGGTGCAGAAACTTGATTCGGTCGCTCGAGAATCGACTGCTGGCCAGTACTGGCAACGACATTGGTTGAATAGTGTTTCCAATGGTCGCTCGTAGTCGACTGCTTTATCGCAAACGCATCGGGTGTCGTACTCTGAACCGCATCGGATTGGCAGACCACTGACCGGATTACAGCTCGATCTACTGCTGTCTGGAATGTCCACGACACTGCTTAGAGCGTAATCATTGATTGGTTTGCAGGTTTGCCACCATCTGCTTCTTGCACAATCGGCTACACTCGTCGAAACCAAGTCTGCTTTGGCGCAGGATCCGTACTGTCGTGGGTCGCAGCTGTACGATAACGGCAGCTCTCGTTTGTTTCTACCATGCACACTATGAACAGCGACAAGCGCCAAGAAACAAGCGTAGTAGAACATACTTTTGGCTGCTGCTCTGGGTGGTGTGACGTCATGAACGAAATTTCGCAGGATCGCAGAGATCATTCTGTGTTCCTTGTTTAGCATAGATGATGGAGTACAATCTGTGTGTGTATAATCTGTGTCCTCCAGGGGTGTCAGTACAATCTGTGTGTGTATAATCTGTGTCCTCCAGGGGTGTCAGCGCAATGTAGAGGACTGGCAGAGAGTGCTGCAGGTGCGTTCACTAGTGCTCTCACAGGAAGAGGAACTCAAGGGTTGGATCAAGTTTGCATCAATATGTCGTAAGAGTGGCAAGCTGGTGCTTTCAGAGCGAACATTGCTCAACCTGCTCAGTCAGGATTCTAGCTGTACTGCTGATGAGCCTCTCTCTAGAAAGTATCCTCAAGTATGCTAATACTATTGAGGAAGATCCACTCATATTGCTGCCTCTTCAGGTGACACTGGCTTACATGAAGCACTTATGGAAGGCAGATCGGAAACAGAATGCATTTGATTTATTGGGGAAATTTGTGAATCAACTCCAGCCAAGAGACTCTCATGAGCAGCTCTCACAAGAAACCAACCAACTACTGGCTCAGTCAGTATTACCTGTTTAGTGTATTGGACATAACTTAATTCTCTCTTTCTCATGCTATTCCAGGTGCTATGTTAAACTAGGGGACTGGAGGGCAGAGCTTGACCAAGACTCCTCCCACATTAACTCTATTCTTCATTATTATCGGCAAGCCACTGAGCACAATCGTACTTGGTACAAGGCATGGCACAATTGGGCCTACATGAACTTCCAAGCTCTTCTCCAACACAAGCATTCACTGGGTCAACAAGTAAATGGACCAGAGGTAGCTTGAACTATGTGTTACTGACTGGTCTGTGGGGCTATGTCTGGTGCTACACATAATTTGTTCATTTTATTAGTCATTATTTATTCTTTCCTCTAGTTTGCATCTCCTGGTGAAATTGGTAGTGGCAGTGAACCCTCTGATTCTCCATCAGTAGGTAACATCACCACTTCGTCCTCCTCCCCTCCTCTTGTCTCCACTATTTCTCCCGGATACGAGCAAGTTACTATCAATGGCATAGATCCCAGCCAGTATGCCTGTTCTGCTGTTCATGGGTTCTTCCGATCAATTGGTCTCTCTGTAGACAACTCTCTACAGGATACTCTCAGGTATGTAGACTGTGTGCACTCCATTATTGATTGCTATACCTCTATATCTAGACTGCTGACTCTCTGGTTCGACTACGGCCACATGATTGAAGTGAATGCAGCTATTGTTGATGGTATCAAGACTGTAGATATTGACAACTGGCTCCAGGTTAGTGATATTGCAGTCAGTAAAGCTGTAATTGAGGTTGGTTGCTGTGCTTGTTAGGTGATACCTCAACTGATTGCTCGTATTGACTCACCTCGTCGACTAGTGTCTAAGCTAGTTCATGAGTTGTTGACTGAGGTTGGCAGGCATCATCCACAGGTATCTCTATGACTCATACTAGCATGCTAATCACTCACCCTCCTCAGGCACTGATCTATCCACTGACAGTAGCTGCTAAGAGTCAGAGCAGCATAAGAAGAGAAGCTGCTGACACTATACTGGGTAACTTGAAGGAACACAGCTCTGCTCTTGTCCAGCAAGCTGTCATGGTGTCTGAAGAGCTCATTAGAGTGGCCATACTCTGGCATGAACAATGGCATGAGGCACTAGAAGACGCTTCAAGGTGAAACTATGTGGTCTTCTTTATCCACACTCACCCTTTCTTTTCAGATTGTATTTTGGTGAGCACAATGTTACTGGAATGTTCAATGTACTGGAGCCTCTACATCAGAAGATGGAGAAAGGTCCAGAGACTCTCAAGGAGATATCATTCAATCAGGTGCTCAGTTAGCTAGAGTGCTTATCATGCTTGAGCTGTTTTAATGTAGGCGTATGGGCGTGATTTGGCTGAGGCATTTGACTGGTGTCGCAAGTATCAAACCACCTCAAATGTGAAGGACCTCACTCAGGCCTGGGAGCTTTACTATCATGTGTTCAGACGTATCTCTAAACAGCTTCCTCAGGTACATATCTTAACACATCGCTGTTTCACTTTAACATGCTTTGTTTCTAGCTGACCACACTAGAACTACAGTATGTGTCTCCTAAGTTGCTGGAGTGTCAGGACCAAGAGCTAGCCATACCAGGCACATATGAGCCTCACCAACCTGTCATACACATCAAGAATGTATCTCCATCACTTAATGTCATCACATCAAAGCAGCGACCTAGAAAACTCATCATGGAAGGTAACTACCATCTCTCTGGTATTGCATCGTGTTATCGACACATCTCACAGGCAGCAATGGTCACAGCTACATGTTCCTTCTCAAGGGACATGAGGATCTTCGTCAAGACGAGCGAGTGATGCAGTTGTTTGGTCTAGTAAACACACTGCTTGCTAATGATCCCGAGACATTCCGACGCCACCTGCGCATCCAGCGATACTCCGTGATTCCTCTCTCTCCCAATTCTGGACTGATTGGTTGGGTCCCACATTGTGACACTATACATGCCCTCATCAGGGACTATAGAGACAAGAAGAAGATCATGCTAAATATAGAACACAGACTAATGCTTCAGGTAGACTACAGCACGTACCTAACTGCTAGTATGATAATGTTACCCTCTACAGACGTCCTCTGACTATGATCATCTGATGCTGATGCAGAAGGTTGAAGTATTTGAGCAAGCTATCAACAGTACAACCGGTGATGACCTTGCTAAAGTGCTCTGGTTGAAGAGCCCTAACTCTGAGGTCTGCTCTTTCTATTCCGCTGTCTCTCATTGTTTCCTTGCTGTAGGTGTGGTTTGATCGTCGTACTAACTACACTCGCTCACTGGCTGTCATGTCCATGGTTGGTTATGTACTGGGACTAGGAGACAGGTTAGTCAGACTTGTATCATTCTTGTCCACACATTCCTTCTTTGTGTTAGGCATCCGTCTAATCTGATGTTGGATAGACTCACTGGACGGATCCTCCACATTGACTTTGGTGACTGTTTTGAAGTTGCTATGACTCGGGAAAAGTTTCCAGAGAAGATACCATTCAGACTAACTAGAATGCTGACTAACGCTATGGAGGTTAGCAGAGGGTAGCTGGAAGAGTCTAGAATAAAAAACCTTTGCTTGTCCCAGGTGACTGGTATAGAAGGTAACTTCCGTAAAACATGTTGCAGTGTAATGAAAGTGCTCCGAGAGAACAAGGACAGTGTAATGGCTGTTCTAGAGGCATTCGTGTATGATCCTCTTTTGAACTGGAGACTGATAGATGGTGAGTCCTGTGCTCTAGCCTTGCCTCGATGACTACTATCTTATGCAGACAACGCCAAGACTAAGGTCAAGGTAGATCACAAGCGTGTCCAGGATGCTACCACAGGTATCTCATCAGTCAATCTCAGTTTGTTTACAATCATTTTTTTATTACTCTCTAATAGTAGGGTTCTCCCCTTACCCTGGGGTTCAGGTACCTGAGTCACAACAGTACCATCCTGAAGAGCTCAACAAGAAGGCACTAGCTATTACTGACAGAGTGAAACAAAAACTGACAGGTCAGTCACACCCTTCGTCCTGAACCTCTGGTTCACACTCCGTCATTCACAGGTAATGATTTCCCTCATGAGAAAATGATTTCTGTGGATAGACAAGTACAGCTGCTAATAGAACAAGCTACCAGTCATGAAAACCTGTGCCAGTGCTATATAGGCTGGTGCCCATTCTGGTAGAATTAAATCAGAACTACAACTCATGATCCAATAATTTTGACAGTTTTGATACTTAAAGCTATTCTTGTAAGTAAAATAATAATAGATGACAAGTGTGTTTTCAAAAAAACTACTACTGTTATGTTCTTGGTAATTCCAGTTCTGGTACATGTAGTCACTTCCTAATGGGTAGTTACAGAATTATCCTCAAGATTCTCAAGGCTTTTTGCCTTGAGACGCCTTCAATTAGTCTAGTCTTATACACTAGACAAGTTTCTCTAATCCAAGACTGTTCGTATGGTTTGTGTTACTATTAATAATTATTATGAAAACAGCACAGTAAACAACTGCAATAAAATCAAGATGTGCTTGCAGCATAATGTACACAACAACAAGAGAGTCCACACACACACACAGTTCCAGCTAGCTCTCCATATCATTTGTGATTCTGCGTTGCCACCGCAATAATGATGATGACTAGGAGAAGGAAGAATGCCGTCAGCATAGAGCATGCAATGTAGTGAGTGATAAAGCTGCTGCATATCCACTGGTAGTGCTGAAACCAAATTAATGGTTGCATCCAGCCGTACCAAGTACACATGCAACATGCATTTATTATAGATTATAACATGCTATGATCAGTTCCTAAGCCAATAATAACAGCTGATGGAACACTAACATCTTTAGAACAAGACAAAATGTAAGTGTCTCATTATTATCATTATTGTATACACTACAGTTGACATTAAACTGTAAAGACAACACAAGAAATGCTACAAAAACTGACAAGGAATTTGAGAATAAAATTAATACATAAAACTATGGATCAGGCACAGAAATAAAACACCAAAATGGTGGACTATAGTAACTAATATTATTATCTATACAGAATATCAACAACAGCGCATGAACACCACTGTCCTCCATCACCATCACCATAATATTATCATTGATTTTTCTGAACAACAACAGCAATGATGATGATAACTAGGAGGAGGAGAGGAGAGGGATTTTCACTACATGTACACCACTAGCTATACACAATAATCAACTATACTAGGTTTGAATGACTTACTAACGATCGCCAGTACAATCCCAACGATAATAGATATCAGGATTATCCACAGCTGGAAGGAGGCGGAAGTTATTATGTGTGTGTTAGCTAGTTAGTGCAGTACCTTGACGTTCTGCCACCAAAGCTTCCTCTTCAGACGCACAGCTTGACGCTGAAACATGTCTGCATTCTGGTTGAGGTATTCTACAAGATAGGTGTAAATCAGACTCTACTGTGATAGGTTTCTGCTAACCTGCTCTCTCCCCCAAATCTTCAAGTTTTTCTCCTCTCTCAGCAACTTTGTTGATGTTCTGACGCATTACACCTTTTACCTGAGAGGAATGAAGAATGATAGGATATAGACTAAGATATGTGTGCACTGAAAGTAAAAGTTACAAAAGCATAGCATAATTATTATTTTAACCAAGGTACCATAGCATAACTGTTCACCAAGATAAGTTGAGATTTGTAATAAAACTATGTCATGACAGTCATGTGGCACATCGTGGTATGCAGAGAGCATGTGTCTACCTAAATTGTGTTATGTGGGTGAATGTATTATAAGAATCAGTACAGGAAACAGGATGCTAGTACAGGTATACTAGTGTAAGCTGTATACCTGTAGGATGTTAAGTTGCTCTTAATACGATAATAATAATTATTAAGACATTACTGTTCAGAGTTTCTCTATTGTCAACATGAAGCATGTACATGATGAACAGACAGGTTGGTGCCTGCCTATAACTTCTGTGTGAAGTAGTTATACGGTGTGCAAGAAAAGGAGCACCGTGTTTGAGGGAACAGTGCATGGTCTCTAAGTATGTGCAGTTCTAGGAATCAAAATGTGTGAAAATCATCAATTCTCACACAACCCTGTCACACACATGTAACACCAGATGGTTGGTTATTTACTAACTTTTAAACCTTCCACACAAAGACATGCGTAGTGAAACTACTTATTGTTTCTAAGCTATGCTCCAGGCATAAGGTCTTGTACTACAGCTGTCAATAATGGAGGCTCAGGAACCCAGCTGTCAGCTAATTAGCAAGAAACACACACCATTTGTGGTGCTAATGTATTCAATATTGCGTGGACTGATAAAATTATGTGAAATTACAAATAATACACTGACTAACAAAAATTAATAGTGAGCTAAATTACAAATTACACACATTGTGCTGAATCAGCATACTGTACTGACCTGATCTACTTGATTTTTGAGTCGGTCCACCCTGTCTTCACCCGCTGTTCCATACGACCTACAAGCAACGCACAGGTGTGTCAGGATGACATATCCATCATGAAGTCACTTGACAGTACAAGGTACTTTATCAGTTAACCCACAAGTAAGTAGGAAGCAGGCTTAAACTCGTTTCAATAGATAGTTATCAAAATTATAAGTCTGTTTTAAGTGGCAGGAAAACTAAACCGTGTATTCACGAGAGCTTTAGGATGAATGGAAATGGACAGGAAGCAACATAGACTTAGAACAAGGGATACAGAAAAGGGGCAAGCGAGTACAGATAACGAGACTAGACTTACATTTTGGCAGTTCGAAGAGTAAACTGTTGTGAACTTAGAAAACTGCGGGGAGAAAAGAGCTAGAGATGATATTATTATGATTTTATATATATATACATGTACAGTAGTGCTGCGTCATAAACACAAACTCAGATGGCTTGCACTTATCGGAAGCTTACATTTCTTGATGTTTTCTGACTTTTAAACAACACTGAGGAAGACAGACGCCGCCAAGGCCAGGTTTGAGAGAGAGACAAAGCTGAACCCGCCTGTTGTCAACGAGCAAAGTCGAGAGGTGTGTCACATGAGCTGCACGTTACACAATCATGACGTCATTAGAACATTACCGGCAAGAAGGCGCGTGAGTCTCGGCGTGAGTGTAATAGTGTGGATTTGCCTGGCAATATGTCAGATTACGTGTTAGTAAAGCCAGAATTGGATCCAGATGCTGATGAGAAGAAAATAGAGACATTAGAACTACCGACCGAAGAAGATGGCACGCTACTGTTGTCTGTATTGAAATCACAATTTGAGAGAGCCACAGGGCTTAAGTACAGGTTTATACACTGCTTCAAATCTCTCCTCTTTTTATTGTTTGACCAGGAACCCATCCAGTGGAGCATGGAGAGTGGTTAAAGTGTCAGAGGGTATACTATACCCTCCCAGCACAGGCTGGGGAGAGCGCGAGTATGTGGTAGTGGTGTCAGCAGCTGAGAGAGGGTCAGTGGGCAGTAGTGTGAGTGAGCTTGGTTCGGAAGAGAGAAGAGAGAGTGGCCTCGGTGAGAGGGATATTAGTAACTATGTGTTTGTGTGTCTTTGTTGTATTTTCATACCCTCTTTGTGAATACACTCTTCATGCATGTAACACTTTTTATACACTGCAAAATGACTGTATATACTTTCCAGCTGGAATGAAGCGCAGGGCTGACGATCAAACCTATTGGGATTTTCCAACTAAAGTTCCTGAAATAGATTATGACTCAGTTTGTGATCTTATTGCGCTTGGCCTGGAGTGGTCAGTTACTGATAGTGAACTGCTTGAATATTTTCAACAGTTCGGAAAAGTCAGTTTTGCCGAGGTGGGTTACTGCACACAGAATATTCCTACTTAGTGTTCTCTGATAATCTTTATTTTCAGGTAAAAAAAGATGCCTCTGGCAAGTCTCGAGGATTTGGGTTTGTTCGTTATGTGGATACAAAGGTCCAGCATCAGGTTTATGAGATGAGACATACTATTAGAGGACGTCGCTGTGAACTGAAGTATCCACGAAAGGTAGGCATAACATTCAAAACCTGATCTTTTGTCATCTCGTTCTATCTTAGAGCCCCTCTAACCTTCCCTGTAAATTTTTTGTTGGTTATCTGCCTAACCACCCAGCAGTTTCAAAGGAAGAACTTGAAACTTATTTCACCAAATTTGGAGAGCTCTCAGATGTCTACATACCCCACCCTTACAGGGGGTTTGGTTTTGTTACGTACAACAATGGATTCAACTCCCAGCACATTCTCTCCACTACTCACACACTTCGAGGTGTCAAGCTTAATGTAACTGTTGCTGAACCCAAAGGTGGGCCTAAAGGCGGTCCAGGTGCTGCCACTCCTGAGCAACCTGATTACTCAAACTATGGCTATGGAACTCCTCGCGGTGGTTACACTACCACTACCTATCCTAACCAACCAGTGCAATACCAGCAATCTCCACAATACGGTCAGCAAGCGTACAACACAGCAACCTACAATCAGCAATACTATGGTCCCACTGGCTACTCCTCTCAAGGTGACTATCAGAGACAACACTATGTAGGCTACAACCAGCAGCAACAACAACAGCAGCAACAACAGCAGCAGCAGCAGCCACCTCCACCTCCCCCACCACCTGCAGCTGGATACACTAATAGTGGACGATGATAGCCATACTGTATGTGTCTTCTGTTAATCAATTTCTTGTTGAACATAATAAGAATACATTTCTTTGTTGAACATAATAAGAATACAACAGCAGCGTAGTATGTGAGAGTCAAACATAATGCGGTAGAACAGATGAGAGAATGATTATAAGAACCACCAAGCTACAAATGATGATGAATGGTAGCCAGGTCTTCATAAAACCACATGTACTGTAGTGGAGACAGCAGTAACTTAGTACCATGAGTGAGTGACTACTAACTTGACAAATTTTCCTTTGAAGACCATCATGACTCCTAGCTTGTACATGTTCCAATTAGTAGAGCCATTGTATTGCATGAGGTTGAGTGAACGACCCACATGAGAGTGGCAGTTATCACAGAACAGGTTGTGCTACACAGAGAGACCCGTCATGCAATGAAGTGACTTCCCCATTGCAATATCCAAAAATCAATCAGGATTATTTACCATTCTACGAGAGTACTCTTCTGATGCTTGATGTACTGCGCTATCCCACGCTGAGCTTTCTGCACGAGATGGGTTCAACTGCCAGTACCTATTAGAGTGAAGCAGCCAGTGATTAGCCATGATACATGCATGTACTCACATAGTTGGGTTACCAAAACCCATGTTGTCCTCCTGTGTGAAAAACCATACTGCTACAGTTTTAACGAAATTAGTTTAGCTTACAGATACAAAATATGGTCCTGCAAAATCACGAATTATACCAGCTGATGTACATATGCCCATGTGTCCGATGAATGGAACAAACCATCTGCAATTTTTATGTGGCCATCACAGTTCAAATGTAGTACTTGAGCACACATAACAAGACAGCGTGCAAGCTTTATGTCTTACGTAATTATAGGTAGAGGAGTCCACACAATGCAGTAAGGATATCGATTCCTAGCAGGGTCGATATTATAGCCTAGTACTGTTGAAGTTTCACCGGCCATCATTCGCTTTGCCTTAGCTTTAGACATAATTGCCGTAAATATCTAATAACTGGGCAGTTCGCTTTGAATTGAAATTACTATGCTAATAATGCGCATGCGCCGAAAGTATAAAAATGCAATGCGTATGCACGCAGTACATTATATTACAGTGCACTGCAGCTCTTCATCACACTAGCAGCAATAAAATCATGGACGAGTTTAAGAAAGGATGGTTTTCTGAAATATCTTCAGTATGGCCTGGCCAGAGTCTCTCCTTGCAAGTGGATAAGATTTTGCATAAAGAAAGATCTAAATTTCAAGATATTATTGTTTTCAAAAGGTTAGTGAACTGATGCTCTTACTTCCACTTGACTAGATTTCCCATTATAGTAAAACCTATGGTAATGTGTTGATTCTGGACGGAATTATCCAACTCACTGAGCGTGAGGAGCATGGCTATCATGAAATAATGGTGCACGTCCCACTGTTTTCTCACCCTTGTCCCAAAAAGGTATAATAGTTTGCAGTACAGATGTGTTGTGATGTGTGTTACAGGTACTGATAGTTGGTGGTGGTGATGGTGGAGCAGTCAGAGAGATTGCAAAGCACCCTGAAGTAGAAGAAATCCATCAGTGTGAGATTGATGAGGTGAGCTTACTCTTTTAACAATAACTGTGATAGTGAGATGATGCATGTAAGTATATTTCAATAGTGCTACTGTGGTACAGGAATTTAAACATTGTAACAATTCAGACTTCCTCTTTGTTGCAAAGGCAGCTAATAATTGTCAAAAACTGCATGAATGAGAGTGTTTGTGGAAGTTACCGAGACCATCAATTCCTGTTCATCCTATACAGCGTGTCATTGAAGTCAGTAAGCAGTTTCTACCTACACTCTCTTCTGGGTACTCATCGCCAAAACTGACTATACACATTGAGGATGCTAACAAATACATGGAACGGCATGCAGGAGAGTTTGATGTCATCATCACTGACTCATGTGATCCTATTGGTGAGTGGTAAACAATTCATGTGTAGTGGTTAATAAAATCTATTTGAATAGGTCCTGCTAAACCTCTATTTGAAAAGGGATATTTTGAAAAGATCAAGTCTGCTTTACAACCTGGAGGAATTCTGTGTTCACTAGGTAAATGAAATGTACCCGTACGTATGGTGATACACACTGTCTCATTTTAAGGAGAAAGTGTGTATTCTCATTTGGACCTGATCCGTTCCTCCACTGACAGTCTCATGGAGCTGTTCCCTGTTGTTGGTTACACCACATCAGCTACACCAGCCTACCCAACTGGTCAATGTGGGTTCATATTGGGCTGCAAGAACAAGGCAAGAAAAATGCGGGATTATTTTTTTTATTTTACTCAATAATATTATTAATTATTACAGAACGCAATACTTTCTAAACCACTGCGAAAGTTGACTGCCCAACAGGTCAAAGAGATGGGACTGAAGTATTACAATAGTGATATACACCAAGCTTCATTTGTACTGCCGCAGTTTGCAAAAGAAGCCCTCAACTTCAGTCAATAGAACACAAAACAATAATTTAATACTTGTAGTGATAGTACTGTTGTAAAAATATTTATTCATAATAATTCACCAAGCTTTGCATGATTCAGATGCAGCTAAATTCTAGCATAATATCATGCTGCTTTTGCAGCAGACTAAGTACTGGTATAATATCATTGACTGCCAATGATGCCAGCCTTAGAATAGTAGAGGAAGGACAATAAGTGAGTGCATGTGTATAAAACCGCTCAGGCTCTACGTAGGGGCGGCAACCTCAACCACGTGTCAGAACTAGTGTCAGAAACACGTGTGTTCGAGCATGAACAAGCTAAAGAACGGGTGGTTCTCAGAAATTAGCTCTCTGTGGCCAGGTCAGTCTTTCTCTTTAGAAGTGGAGAACATTTTACATCACGAGAAGTCGCCCTACCAGGATATTCTCTTGTTCGAAAGGTGAATTTTTAACTATGATGCCTATCTCGGATTTATCAGTTTTGTTTCTATAGCAAAGCATATGGCAGAGTGTTAGTGTTAGATGGAATTATACAATGTACAGAACGAGATGAGTATGGTTATCATGAGATTATGGTTCATGTTCCCTTGTTTGCTCATCCTTCTCCTAACAAGGTCAGGATTTTGCAACAATTATGTGCCTATCAATGTCACACGCTCCACCACTCCCAACACGGGGCGAGGTGGGGTTGTCACAAAAAAATCCGCCCCCCTCATTTTTTTCTGGGGGTTCAATTATTATTAATAATACAGCCCCCGGAACTTTTTCTTCTGATAATAATGGACCAGACTCCCCCGGAACTAAAAAACGGACCTTCAGGAATGTATTGTTCGATAAAAAGGACCCCAAAAGAGTGACATTATTAGATTCTTTGTATAAGCATAGATACAGTATACCAACAGGGATTAGCAATGCGTGCGCATTCCAATACATTTTGTATTACGAGCTGAATTTACATCCTCGTTACGGGTTAAAAATTAAACGTTGCCTTGCAACGAGCTCGTTGCTAAGCTAGCTCTTGACGACCGTGCTAAGAAGAGTCACTGGCACGGCACGTTGTCGAGCTCTGGTGATTGACTAGTACGTTCTGCATACACTTCGATAGTAAAGGCGACTTGAGTACTGTTTCGTTTTGATTGCTAACCGGCGAATCGGTTGTTGGTTGCAGGACAAGGGTTGTAAAACGCTAACAAACAGCTTGTTTACTCTGCTGAAAAGTGGTTGTGTACCTGTTACTAGTTTTTAGTTGTGCTTCGGTCCATTCTTTGCTGATAACATGTTAGTTCATACATGTCCTCATGGCACTAGCGCATTTTCTATTCTCGATCTCACACGGTGTAGCGCTATCACACTAGACAAACTAAGCCGTTCAGCCCTACGGTACGGGTCTTTGTGTACCTCTTCTGACAATAGATACACTCTGGCTGATCTTGTTTTCAGTTTATCCTCGAGAAGAAAGGCAGTTCTATGGAAATAACGGTGCTGAAAGAAGATCTTACTTTTAACATTGGTTTTCTCGTGCTTTGAATCCTTCATTGTACTGACAATTTTCCTGCCTTCGCGCTACAGCAGTCCTACCCACACGCGCGATTAGTCAAGCCATGCTATTTGGCGGGCCCTACTCTTCGCACGCTGTGCTCTAACACGTTGGAAATTTAACCCGTAACGCGGATGTATTTGAAATTCCTGTCCGTTGCTAATCCCTGTGAGTATATTGTATCTATGGTATAAGTAAGATAATATCTCAAAATGTAAGTAATGAAATAAAATCTTACAAAGAAAAGTGAATACCAGAAAGAAGTGACTACGAGCTACAAAATTTGCAAGTCCATCTCTTGTCCAGTTCTTCAAATGAAACCATTGTTTACACTTAACCATTTTTTTGGAGAATTTTGCCGCCATTCTGCAATCACAGAAGATTTTGATTTGCCATTGTGTTCTTACTCTTGTCTTATTGCTTCTTCCAATCTTCAATATAAGAAAAAGGGGAAATTTTTCCATCTACAAAGCATCTACATTAAGACAAATAAATGAATACTACTATTGCAGGTGACTCCTCATAATAGTATCTTGATTAAGTACATACTACTAGGGTGATCACCTTTAGCCAGCACTGAAGTACATACTACTAGGGTGATCACCTTTAGCCAGCACTGAAGTACATACTACTAGGGTGATCACAGTAGAGCACTTCACCTCTTTCAACCACCAGCCTCCTGGCTCTCTTCCTCACACTACGCTTTTTTCCTTTGACAGTTGCGGAGAGTATGTGCCATTTGAATAGCTAAATCTAGTATTGGATCATCCAGAGCTCTATCCTCCTCGTCCATTCTCGACGCGATGTGATCTCAAAAGGCTGTAAAACATCGCACATGGCAGATTACTCATGGGTCCTTTTTATCGTGGTAAAATTGGACCCCCTGGGCCGTTTTGAGGGAGTCCAAAATAAACGTTACAGGGCAATGTGAGGATTTGCACTTATTTCTCGTGGTTACAATGCCCCAGGGGTGGGGGAGCGATTGGCATGCAAATCCCCTACATATCCCCACTAGCCTCTACTGGTGACCACAGTCCAAACAGAGAACACTATGCTACGGCATTCTTGTACTTGTTTTGAATGTGTCAAATGCCCCACCCCTCGGGCAGCTAACAGCTGGCAAATCCCCACGTAACGCCCACCCTACCCCATGGTGGGGTGATTGTGTGTGCAGAATTATCAATTTTACTATTCAAAGTGATCGAGATACATGTATTTGTTCTGGTGACACTTCATATGGACACCTAGGTGGTATTTTTAAGGTGGCTGGTACAAGAATTACAATAAAACTTTATTCATAAGAGAATACAGAAATGTGCGGCAAATATACGAATTTTTGTTAGTTAATTAATAATTAGAATAGTTAGATAACATTGTCGTTTTCAACTTTTGGTAGTCTCCATAAAAGTACGCGGATTATTATACACACTTTTATTATGACGCCTGATGTTTGCAATTTTTTGATATGATAGCTTCAAGATATGCAGCCTGGTATCCTTCATGGTACTATGCATGCATTTGAATCATGATAACTTTTTGCTCATGTTATGCTCGCCAGAGTGGTGCGTGGGCATACACGATCGCTCGGTTGGCGGCCTTAGAAGCTGAGGATCGGCTAATCCATGCATAGTACAATGACCAGGTATATAACAAAGCTCTGTAGCGAATAATAGCTAGATAGAATGTTGTCTGTAAAACTGAGCCGTCACAAACCAGGGTTTAGTAGGCAGAAACTTAGACATGTCGCACTACAACAGGATGCAATGCTACCACCATTTGGATCCTTTTTGTACATTGTCTGAAGATCAGCAGCATTGACGATCAACACTTTGGCCTGCTGACTACCATCGTAAAAGCCCACATAAAAGTCTACAGTGTTCGGTACATACTCATCGCATTCACTGATCAATTTTAGTCTGACGTCTAAAGGAGACTCAAATTTGGAAGTAAACATGTTCAGTTGCTGCACCATAATGTCACTCTTCTTGAGAGGATTTATTATTTTTACCTTGTAAGAATAAATTATTGGTGTTGAGCATTGCCAGGCATTGCACTAGTACTGCTCTGAGTAACATTTGAGCCTACCAGTGGTTGTTGATGAACTTGCTGGGCCGCCCGGGCGATGCTTATGCCTCTTTGGATCCTAGTTATTACGTTTGACAAGGTCTGAGCTGACGAATCCATTACACAAAGAATCTGGTAAACTTCTCCTTGAGTAAACTGTAGCAATACTGCAGTGGAACACGTTATGCAGATCTTCGCAAACAACTGTATAATGTTTCCTAATATGAAAAATATCATGCTGTGAAATCCTTTGTTGGAAAAGTGACAAAATTAGGTGCCAAAATCAAACAATGAGGCATAGACAATAGAATTGCAAGCCTAGCAATGTCAGAAATCCCTAGCTGCTGCATCCATATCACCATTACACATGCTTGGAAACATACAGTACCACAGTGTGAAACGTTTCATGCTTTCTGGTGCATTGTAGTCGGCATCCGAGTTCCAGCGTCCGTAAGCAGTGGTGACGATTTTGGAGGTGATGGGAAGCTGGGACCAATTCAGCTCGCGCTTTTTCTATGCAGGTTCACTCGATCAAGCCATCGAGGAGTAGTCATTTCGTCGCCAACCGCCAAATCCTATGCCTCTACGTAATAAATCAGTTAATATGCACTACCTGGCTAATGCAAAAGTACAGACAATCGCAGCTCTCTGTACCCAACTACACTGCTACTGTTACTCTGGAACTGGAAGTCATCACTGATATCCTGCTCAGCACTCATTTTCATCAATGTGATGATTCTGTCAAACAAGAGTCCTTCTAGGAGTTGGTTCGGCAACCTTAGTTGAAGTGATCGGAGCTCAGCGAAGGAACCACCTTGTCTATTTTAGATATTTCCCCCTTGAATCTACTAAGTGATCGCTGCAACTTCGCATTTGTCATTCAATGGCAAGTTTTCTGCTGATTTTGTGTATCCACTGCTTCAGTACTGTCAATTGAGACGGTGATAAGAGATGTTTCTTTCAATCCGACTAGCCAAGAACACAGCAAACTGAGGCATTGTACAGTAGTAACTGTACACCATACCAGATAATCACCATAAATGAATAACTGTTACACGCAAGTCTATGGGCTGCCTAAGCCAGGTGAACATAATTACAACATTGGGTGACCAAAGCTCTATTGCTTTACTTTGCTGAGTCAGAGCAGAAGTATTTCAAATTTGAAAACTCAAATTTGCCAATACTGGGTTTCAGGGTTTTCAAATTTGCCAAATACTGCTATGGTCTATCTGATCTTTCAACATGGTGTTAATCCTTTGTCATCTTCTCCTTGGATTTGGACACCTTCCACACTTTCAGTTTTTTGCCACATTACTGGCTGGGCATTTTTTTGGCGCTGGAATGTGATAAAGGTTTTAACTGTTTGCCTAAGTTTTGCCTGCACACAGTGTCGTTCCATCCTGTTGCCTCTGGCTGCTGCCAATCCTCGTAACTGGTAGTCGTATGCCAGCCAGCCAGCTAGCTAGCCTGCACTCTTATACTCCTTAGCACCTTTGACAATGAGGGCCCTGTAGGCCAGAAGGGCATGTACTGAGGATGCTTCCTGATACGTATTGTTGCAAACAACAGGAACTCTTCCATCCAAGAGCCAATATACTGAAGTCTGTTCTTTAAGATGATGAGATTCATTAACTATGATGTATCCTTAGCCAAATCTGTAAATGATGGGTCTTCTATGCCGGGCTTCCTGGGCAGTAAATCTACAAAGTCGATGTATTCACCTTTCTCCAATTTCTTTACAATCTTTGTTGCGATAGGAAATTAATAAAAGTCAAATCATAGGACTTTCTAAGCACCTTTGGTGCCTGGGACAAGCAGACTGTCATCCATCAGTAAGTCAGACAGTATCATCCTAGAGCTGCTCTTTTTATGGCCAGGGATGGCATCAGAAGTGCATCCCTTCCTGCAGGGGCAGTAGAGAACAGTGTTATCTGTACAACTGTACTATTACTGCCGACGGTCCTGAAGGACACGTGTTTAGACCATGAGATTTTAAGCTGTATTGTTTTAATTTCTTTGCTACTGTGTGCAAATTAATTTTGTTCTACATTCTCAGGTGTTAGTTATCGGAGGTGGTGATGGTGGTGCAGTAAGAGAAGTTGCTAAGCACCCTGAAGTGAAAGAAATTCATCAATGTGAGATAGATCAGGTGATTGGCAATATCATAAAACAGGAGATGTAACTCTTCTCTACCCTTCTAGCGTGTTGTTGAGCTCAGTAAACAGTTCTTGCCTGCACTCTCTGCTGGATACTGCTCTTCTAAACTGACCCTCCATTTTGAGGATGGGGTCAAGTTCATGGAGCGACATAAAGAACAGTTTGATGTAATAATCACAGATTCTTCGGATCCTATTGGTATGAACATAGTTTCTTTGTGAGCCTTGCCAATGATTATCCACTGGATTCACTTGATTGTACAATTACAATGTACTTTCACATTATTTTTAGGACATACCATGCTGGTGCATTATTAGACACATGCACTTATATTTGTGCGCCTGTAAGTGAGCAGCACAACGTGCCAGTATAGTATGCCACTTCAGTTTTATGATTGAACAGTTTTACTACATACTTGCTTGTACTATTATTATGTTGTGTTGCAGGGCCAGCTGAGCCACTGTTTGAGAAACCTTACTTTGAAAAAGTCAATGCAGCACTGAAACCTAATGGCATTATGTGCTCTCAAGGTTAGCAATGCTACAGCAACATACATCCTACTGACCCTAGCAACATACATCCTACTGACCCTAGCAACATACATCCTACTGACCCTAGCAACATACATCCTACTGACCCTAGCAACATACATCCTACTGACCCTAGCAACATACATCCTACTGACCCTAGCAACATACATCCTACTGACCCTAGCACTGCCTGAAGAATTATTAATGAGTGGTCTAAGTGCGACACGCCTTATGGCAATGCACTGCAAACCTTGTGCAATTGCTCTGTATTTATTTTTAAAACTTTGGCAGTGGTATTCATGCACAATATTGTGCCTTGAAAATCAGCACCAAAATGAACACAGCATCACTGCCAGCAGAGATAATATATACTACGTAACCGGGATAGGTAACTCTATTTAAGCGAATGAAACAACCCGCGTTATGAGCGTGATACGTCACCTGACGTCTCAAAATGTCTACTTCAATATGCATGTAAGCAGACGTACATCATCAGCTATTGCTGGACCTAGACGAGCTGAAAAGTGACACTACCTGTACGTGGAAGCCATTCGACAACTTCTTTGTCTGGACAAAGGACCAATGGCTAATACGTTCGACGGCAGAAGCTAGTCGAACGGGTATAGCCAGGCGATCGTATGTGCAGATGCTAGACTCCGTCAAGCGAAGGCGATCTGTAACTTCCAAGCTGGATAAGCCTTACCACGAGTTTCACGAGTTCTCTGTTGGCAAAGGCTTTGAAACGTGCACGTGCTTGACTTTAAAATTGCTACAATAATTATTGTAAATATTATATATTGCTTTGAAATTGCTATACTAATGAGTCACTGGGAGGGATAGACTGTGATGGAGCTGGCTTCTGCTGAACACGTGACTTCGTTTTGAGCCCAAGTTTGCCTTTACTTCTTTCTTCCAAGACTTGCCACGCCTACAAAATGGGAGAACAATACAAATTACATGATACTTTCAGTCGGTATAGCTTTTTTAGGTACTATTGCAGTTCACATTTTACGAAGTATAACAACATTCCAACATACACTCTACTTACCTACAGGCATATGCATACTCATACTGTAAGCTTGTAAGAGAAAACGTGTCAAAACTATATGCACCATATGACACGAGAGACAGAAACAATTTGCTTTTTACTCGCCGTAAACGGCGAATAGGAACATAAAATCTTAACTAAACAACACACCGACACATTCACATTGAATAAGTACTGGAGCTAGCCAAGCAAACCCAAACACTTCGAAGTAAACGTGTCTAAAAGTTTACAGGCAATACAAACAGGCTTACCTCGGTTGAAGATCCGTTTCACAATCGTGTATTTCCATTGCTACTGCCAGTAAACACCGACATCGTGAAAGAATAACTCTTGAGAAGTAGGAAGGAAGTCGGTTTATAGAAAAGACGAGACGCGGAAAATTGCTACAGAGCGAGTTTCTCTGTCAAGTGTTAGTCGCCGAGCCGTTAATGAGCATAACGCGGGCTGTTTCAGACTGATGACGTCATGTAATACATTTTGATATGGTACCGTAAATCGTAAATAGAGTTTCTTATCCCGGTTACGTAGTATATATTATCTCTGCTGCCAGTGAGCTCACATTAAGTATTCTGCTACATGTAATAGAAACATTTCACTGTTAATGAGCAGTTGTGTGTGTTGCACAGGAGAGAACATGTTTCTTCATTCTGATCTGATCAGATCCTCGCTGGACAGTTTGAATACAATATTTCCTGTCACTGGATATTGCTACACATCTGTGCCAACATATCCTAATGGTCAGATTGGATTCTTTCTTGGCAGTAAGAACAAGGTACGTCACATGTCTATGATACTAATAATGTGATGCTTCATACAGAGTTCTGTTCTTTCTGAACCTGTCCGCAACTTGACAAATGATCTCTCAAAAACTATGGAACTCAAGTATTATAACTCTGCCATCCACAGAGCTTCATTTATTCTGCCTCAGTTTGCCAAACAAGCAATGTCTCTCAATCAGTCATGAAAGAGACTATACTGTGAAGTGTGTGTACAATTATTTGTATTATTATTACGCATAATGAAGAGAATCAATAATCGACTGCACCTCAATGATGAACTCTAGAAAGTAGTACGACCAGTATGTCCTCATCAGTTAGGTGACAATTGCAATGGTTGAAGTGCAGAAAATTAGACCCATGCAAGTGCCAAGTGGTAAAAATTCGCATTCGATGGCGTATACATGTACTCGCCCGCAATCGATTTCTCTCTCGTGTGTTCATACCGGAATTGTTTTTTTAATCCGATCATCAACATCATGTTTGAAAGATGATGTCGAAATCAAAGATCACTAAGCCGCTTTAGCCTACTAGGCATGGCAAAGAGCTTAAAAGCCAGTGGTGAGCGACCGAGCTCGAGGAGGCTTCATACTATAATATCCAAGGAAGAACAAGATAAAGGAAGATCCACGAGATGGACAGGGCTGGAGATGCGTGGTCCCATCAAAAACCTCAGCCCATCTCTGTGGACGTTCCAACATCTTACAGCACTCTACCTAAATGACAACAGCCTGCAACGCATTCCCCCTGACATTGTGAAACTACACAATCTGTCTCATCTTGATCTCTCGGGTAATAAGTTGCGTAGCTTGCCTACCGAATTGGGAGACATGACACACTTGAGGGAGCTGTTGCTCAACAACAACGCGCTTCGTGTCTTGCCCTGTGAACTAGGAAGACTGTTCCTCCTTCACTCGTTCGGTATCTCAGGGAACCCACTCTCTACAGATATACTGAGCATGGTTGGTGAACCCAATGGCACTGGAAAGCTGCTCACCTTCTTGTTAGACAACCTCACGGGTAAGTACAGGTGTGGTCATTATAATAGGCATGCTGGAGCATGGTAAGCCTGTATGTGTAGCAATAACTGCTGTTGACAGAGTTGTAACCCATTTGTCAACAAACTGCTTCATCAAGACACTGTATATACATAACATCACTGCAATGAGTTGATGAGGAAATCACATACAGCACTTCATGTTATTGCCAATACTTTACAATGTGTTGTCTTTGTGCAGTGTGCCCACGGCCTCCAGAGCGTGAGTGGATGCAATTGGTTCCTTCGATGCAGAGAAGTAGACAAGCAGGTGAGTGTAACGCTGTGTCGTCAAGTTATATGAAAAATTTTGGTCTAGTGAAATGCTGGCTTGCAAATGGCTCATCGCCACTCTAGTGTAAACATACATGCTCTCCCACTTGCCATATCATCCCTCTCTCTTTCTAACAGCTCCATTTATTGTGATGTCATACAATATTTTGTGTGATAAGTACGCCACACGTGCTATGTACGGCTACTGTCCCAGTTGGGCTCTAGGCTGGGACTACCGCAAGCAATCGATTCTCAAGGAGCTGATAGACAGTATGGCTGATATCATATCCCTGCAGGTCATTGCTTACCACATTAATAGTGTATTGTAGTTAATCACCTTGTGCGATTTTCTTGCTCACACAAAACCTATGAATTGATAATATCAACATACAAATTCTATCACCATTCTTTCTTGTAGGAGGTAGAGACTGAACAGTTTTATATGTTTCTTCAACCAGAGTTGAGAAGAGCAGGATATGAAGGCATCTTCAGCCCAAAGTCTCGGTCAAAAACCATGTCTGAATCTGATAGAAAATATGTTGATGGATGTGCCATTTTCTACCAAACTGCCAAGTATGTCTGCTATAAAATGAAAGTTTTATTTGGCAGTCATTCTTATCTGTCTGTCCTCTTTAGGTTCACTTTAATAGACCGGAATCTCATTGAGTTCAATCAGACTGCTATGGCATATGGAGAAAACTCAGAGGCTATGTTAAATCGTGTCATGCCACGTGACAACATCTGCCTCACAGCTCTACTTGAGTTCAAGGATCGCCCGTATACAAGTCACCCTAACTTACCCCAGCATCTTCTTGTGGTAAATACCCACATCCACTGGGACCCAGAATTCTGTGATGTAAAGCTTGTCCAGGCTATAATGCTAATGTCTGAGCTAGAAGCAATAGTGATGAGAGCTCAAAATGAGTGTGGTATAGGTGTGAAGAGTTCGATACCTGGTCTACCTGGCATTCCAATAGTCATGTGTGGCGACCTCAACTCTCTGCCTAACTCTGGTGTACTCGAGTACCTTGTCAAAGGTCGGGTACCTACAAACCACCCGGACTTCCTTAACTGTCCATATGATGCTTTCTTTGATGCTGCTATACAAGCACAGTTTCCTTTTTCAACATCTTCGAAATCTGATTTAAGACACCAGTTCCGGTTGAAGAGTACTTACTTAGATGATCAACTTGGCTATACCAACTTCACCTATGAATTCAAGGGCATCATAGACTATGTATTCTATAGTGGAGATTACCTTCAACCCTTAAGTGTGTTAGGTGGTGTTAACCAAAGCTGGTTACAGCAGTGCAGGGTCATTGGGTGTCCAAATCCGCATTTTCCATCGGACCACTTTCCTTTGTGTAGTGAGTTTGAGCTGACAGCTCCACCCTAGTTCATCCACCAGGGATTGTCCTCTCCTCCTGGCAACTTGGACTTTCTGTTTGTGAGGCATAGAGAGCTGGTCACTCCGGCGTCTCACTCACACAATCCCACATCTTTCCATTATTGTTTTTAACGATGTAAGAGTAGTATTAAAATCATTATTATTATAAAAAATAATAATTGCTTTTAAACTGAACAGACAGTAATTTACAAAACGACACGCCCACTGCACTGTCCACGTGGCTTGCAGCATGGATTGGTTGTGGGGTAGCTTCAACAAGCCTCGCCTGCCTACTGCACCTAGCGGTGCCCCGGGTCAGAGTGATGGTCCTCCAGTACCACCACAAGACAGCAAATCTGACCGCGCGTTACAAGATCAGCTAACTCAAGAGAGCAAGAAATGGGTCGGGTTTGATCCTACTGGTTTGGAGCGAGCGGCCAAAGCAGCAAGGGAACTCAACCAATCACGTTAGTCTGTTGCCGAAGTTAGAATATTTTATTGCTGTAATCATTAGCTCACGCTCAAGAGGCACTGCATTTGTCCAGACAGCAAGAAGCCACCGAGCAGCTGAAGTATCAGCAACAGATCAAGGTTAGGTGATGTGGTTGCACTGCTCGCAAGTTATTGTATGTTGATTTTAGGAGTATGAAGCTGCTGTAAAACAGATGGAGCTTGAGAAGGTCAGGGTAGAGCACGAGGAGAAGAGGAAGACTATAGGGTCTGAAACAGAGCAGCATCAGAGAGTAAGAAGAATGTGCATTTCACTGTCTAATATTTTGTGAATTCTAGAGAGCACAGTATCAAGACCAGCTTGCTAGAAGACGCTATGATGACCAATTAGCACAACAGGTAGAACCGATCTAGTGTATAATCTACACAGTGCACTATCTATTGATCCAGCGTCATATGCAAGAAGATAATTTAAAGAAACAGGAAGAATCTGTAAGGAAGCAAGAGGCAATGCGAAGAGGTGTGTCTCTGTGTGTTCAGTCATTAGGTATTACCTATTGCCAAACCTATTCAAGGTACTATTGAATATGAAGCTGAGCTAAGACATAAGAATGAAATGACACGTCTGCAAGCAGAACTTAAGGGAAAGTGGGTTAATAAGTGTAGGAAGGAAAGAATCACTATTTTTATCTGTTGTAGAGCTGTCATAGAGCGTGAAAATCATGACTTGACACTAGAGCAGATCAAGTTGAAGGCTGCAGAACACAGAGTGACAGTGCTGGAGAGTGTCAAGTGAGTGACTGTCCATGCTTGCTTAGCTTTAATTATTTGTTTCAGAGCTGCTGGTACAATTATTGGTGAAGGAGTAACTAATTTTATCACCAATTGGGACAAAGTTTCTGCTGCTGTGAGTTGAATACGAGTGCTGCAATAGGTATACCACCATTGCTTCTTTATCACAGGCAGCAGGGCTAACACTGATAGCTGTTGGTGTCTACTCAGCAAAGATTGGAACAGGTCTTGCTGGTAGATTTTTAGAAGCAAGATTGGGCAAACCGTCACTGATAAGGGAAACCTCTAGGCTCTCTGTTTTACAAGCACTTAGACACCCTTTCAAGGTTATATTGAATCTTCTTTACAACGTTCAAATTCTGTTAACTGCAGAGTATGGGTCGACTATTTACTAAATCCACAGATCCTTTACGAGGAATAGTATTTGAAGTAAGCGCCTAACTATCACTGAGTGATGTTGTTACTGTCTGACCCATAGCCTCAGTTTGAGCAGAAGATGAGATCGATAGCAAAAGCTACTATTCATACCAAGATGAACGGAGGTGTCTATCGTAATGTTCTTATGTATGGACCTCCAGGGACAGGCAAGACTATGTTTGCTAAGGTATGTTAGTTTTATTTTAGCAGTTCATTACTCTCTGTGGTGATGGTAGAGTCTTGCACGTCACTCTGGCATGGACTATGCTATCATGACAGGAGGTGACATTGTTCCTTTGGGTAGAGAAGGAGTAACTGCAATTCACCGAGTGTTTGACTGGGCCAATGCCAGCAGAAGAGGGTATGTTACTGTGATGCTTGGACAAATTTCAGGTGTGTGTCCCTTGCAGAGTGGTATTATTTGTAGACGAGGCTGATGCATTCCTGAGGAAGAGAAGTAAAGTAAGCTAGCCAATAACACGTTTATTGATAGTCATCTGTCATACACTGCAGGTAGTGATAAGTGAAGACTTGAGGAGCAGCTTGAATGCATTTCTGTACTGTACTGGAGAAGCCTCTAGCAAGTAAGTAGCTAGCATAAACAACTTTATAAGGTTTTTGCAACACACTGAGAAGGGGAAATACTATTATCACATAATTGCACAGATGCACAATATCTGAAATTAACAAGTTTGTTTGCATGTAATGTGTTGCACGGGTTACATCATCATAGTCACATATTGCAAGATTTATTGCCCTCTGAAAAGTGCTTTTGAGGCATTAGCTGTATGACTGCCCCTGATGTATGATTTAATTTATACTAAACCCAACAATTATGTATTGTGCTGACCCACCTAGGTTCATGCTGGTGTTGGCTAGCAATCAGCCTGATCAGTTTGACTGGGCTATCAACGATCGTCTGGATGATCTCATTCCTTTCCCACTCCCTGGCACTGAAGAGCGTTATCGCATGTTAAAGCAGTACTTTGCACAGTATGTGCTCTCACCTCCTCGTACCTCGTGGTGGAGAAAGCAAAAAATGATTCCCCTCCCGTCAGACATAGACTGGGAGGACATGTTCAAGAAGCTAGCTGAGCAAGTTGAGGGTTTTTCTGGTAGAGAAATAGCAAAGCTAGCTATAGCATGGCAGGTTAGTGGTGCTCTCTGTATCGTAACCATGTGTTATAATAATACATGTTAGGCTGCAGCTTACGGTTCACGGGAAGGGAGTCTGACATTAGAGATGATGAAGGAGTGTGTGGAGGAAATGAAGATGCAACACCAACAGAAGACCTACTGGCAAGAGGTACAAGTTCCTCAAGTGACATAGCTAGTCCTCAAGAGACAGCCTAACAACAATAAAATTAATATTATTATTATTTAATTATTTTCCTCTATTTCACTATAATCACTGTGTTGAGTTTACTAAATTATTATTGTCATTATTACATGTAATAGCAGACAAGTGATCATGATAATTTCTACTTTCTCTGGTCACAGGAATGCAGCACCAGTTAGTGCCTGACACAACAGTGTGTTGTAGTCCTGCTGTAGTGATGCCACCTCTTTGGCTACTTGCTGGTAGTTGCCCTCAACTTCACGAGTAGCGATGACTTATAATTACTAGTTAAGAAAATTATCTGCTAAGAACGTAATAAAAACAGTGGGTGGGTGGGATACACTCCTTCATAGCGAAGTTGTTCAATTCATGGTAAGCCCACTTTTTCTCCAAGTTACCGAGCTAAGATTGAAACAAGGGAACTCACTCTAGTCTGATGCAAATAAATCGTTGATTACCTGTGTGTAGGTATCATTCTGTGATAGACTCAACTGCTCTGCATCATGCTTCTGCTGTAAATGCTGTGTATCTACAGAAGAACAGCACCTGTATCTATGGTTTAGTTAGTGCCTTGTGCTAGCTGCTCAACAGCTTGGTGTTGGTCCCTAGAGACCTCCAAAAATTGAGACGTTCACGAGGGAACGCCCGATTGTGTTGCAGAATTGGTGATAGCAGAACATGCCTCACGTAGCGATCACGGGCATGCCGCCTTCCCTCTGATAAGGACGGTAAACAGGTGCATATCCAATGCGCACTATTTATAAAATCGTTACAACAAGATACTAGTGGGACTTGAGGTTGCACTGTGAATGTGATTAGCAACCACTTACTGAATTTTACAGCTTCTCTCTTTTTTAGTAGTTCTTCTCTTTCAACTTCTAGAGCCTGAGAGCATAGTCAATCACTCATCTATCCCTCTTCACATAAGCAGTCCTTACCTGTCTCTTTGATTCTTCTTCCTCTTGTAGCCTGCCTAGGTCACTGAAGGTATCTAACTCCTACTCAAGAAGTGACTGATGTTTACTCTCGGTGATTCGCTCACCTCAGCCATAGTTTCTATGTCTCCTCGAAGCGTCTTCAGCTCTTTTGAAATTTTACCTTCCAGCTATTAAAATATCAGTTTTTATACCATTGCCGAGATTAATTTACCTCCTCTACTTTCAGCAAGTCACTCTGTAGCTTGTTGTTTTCTATTGAGAGACAGCAGTTATGTCAGTGATCATGCAATTCCAGTACACTAACGGATCTCCAGTGTATCAGCTGTTGAAGTTGCCTTTTTCATCTCCTCTTGCTTGAGCATCAGATCCTCCTCCATCTCCTGTAGCTGTCCCGATGAAGGTAGCGTCTGAGACTGCACCATAGTCTGGATATAGAACGCATCATGATTGTGTATTCATGTAGTCGGGTGCAGCTCACCTGACTAATGTGCTCCAACACAGCAACTATAGTGGATTCAAGTTGCTGGATGCGTTCCTAACATCAGAGTATTATAACACACCTACTACACTGTAATCCAATAGCAAACCTTTTCAATGTCTCTCTGCTTCTCAAAAGTGTCAAGAAAGTCTACTCGTAATGACAAGATGCAATAATGAAGTAGCGATAGCAGCCATTACCCACCTTTCCTCTCTAGCTCCTTTTGTTTCAGTTCCTTGAGCTTGGCAGCCTTTTCTCCCTGAGCCTCTTCCAGGTCACTCTCTACTTGCCTCAACTGTTCTTGAGCATGCTCCATCTGTTCACTGAGCTCACTCATCCTGTGCACAATATAACATAGCGCAGCTTCTCATCATAATTGTTTTAGTACCGTTTTTCCAGAGAAGCAATTTCCTGGTTATCTTGTTTGACCTGTTTAAGCAATCGTTCTCGCTCACGCTCAGGAGTCTCTTTGTCCTTGGCTCTCCATTCTTCTCTCTTCAGTACAGCTTCTGCTAGCTGCTGGTTCAGACGAACTACACAATCAAGTGCTAAACTTAGACACTAGAATCATTGTGAGTAGCTCACATGCTTCTTGTTTTAGTTCAGAACTGCTCAACTCCTGCAATAGTTGTTAAAACAACCTATTGAGCTAGTAATACCAGTCTTACCTCTTCCATTTGCTCTACTTTATCAACAAGTGTCTGTAACTCTCTCTCCTTCTCGTCTGCTTCCTTTCACACATGCCAAACAAACACTATTAAATTACAAGTCAATTGTCCTGGCTCACTGATTTCACAGCTTCACATTCAGACTTGAGTAGCTGATAGCGCTCACGATTATCCTCAACCTACAAACAGTGTCAACTCATCATCAACACTTCTTCTCATCATACCATTGTTTCAACAAAGTTTTCAGCAGCTTGCCTCTCTTCATCAATGGCTTCTTCCAGCTCTTTGATCTTGGCCTCTTTCCTAAAGACGAAGATGAGCAAAAATCAAAACCAGCTCAGCTGACTCACTGTTGCTTCTCAGCAAACATGGCATCAATAGCTCGTGACTCCAACTGATTCTGACGCTTGAGCTATTCAAAAATGAAACAGGCTGGCAGAGTACTAGCATTGTCACTATTGAGCTCACATTTTTACAGTCGACAAGAATGACATCAACCTCAGCATCAGTGTTGAGTTTATCAATGAGCTAAAGTTGGAAACAGCAGAAACATAATATTAATATTGACCGCATTACTTGACGCACAGTGTTATAGTCAGCTAGTTGTCCCCGCAGCTCCTCAATCTCAGCAGCCATGCTCTGTGCTCTAGTAGTATATCAACCACAGCAGCCATAATACCTCATCTGACCTAACCTCTTCTCATAGGTGAGGTAGGTGGCATTCTCTTGCTGGGCTTGCTCCAGTTCCCGGGTCAGCTTGATGATCTCTGTGTTCAGTTCCTGTATCCTACCCCTGTGATGATAATTCCAGTCCACTACTGCTAATGACCATACATGATCAATACCTCAACAATCCAAGAGAGTATGATTTATCCTGAACTTGTCTCATTGGACCTGAAAATAATGTGAACTTGAACTGCTGCTACTTCTACACAGCACTCTTCTACTACTAGATCCTAACCTCTTGAGGTACCAGTCCTCATGCCTCCAAGCCCCTGTTGTGTCACTGGTCGATCTGGTACACTGATTTGTGAGTTGAGAGCTCCTCCTGCTGCTTGGGAGTACCCTCCTCTGGTTCCCGGTCTCTGAAGAGATAAGACAAGCACACTCATAAATGTGGAAAACTGTATACTATAACAATAATTATATAGTTCCTCTAACCATTACACCAGATGGTTGTCTATTGAAACCAGTTGGTGGTTTACCAGCAGCAGTAGCACCTGAGTGTGAGGTGTAGGTTAATAGCAGATGGTGTGCTCAGCTAACCTGTTCGCATTCTAGTTCCTGTGGACACACGGTAGCCAGGAGGACGAGGATATGACCTGAGGGGATACATGTTGTTGGGTTACCATAGCAACAAACATAGCCAAGCGCCCCAAGAGCACTTTCACAGCTTGGTTGCTCAGCTCTTGTAGTAAACCACGCTACTAACTAATAAACTTACATGTTACTACAGTCTTCTTTGAGAAGAAAACGCGAGAAAACCCAAAATGAAAAAGAACAAGGAGTTTCCTAACACGCGCGTAAATCTAATCAGTAGGCGTGGTCATAGCGGCAAAAATAAAAATAAACATAGATAATAATTATTAGAGGGGCTCTAATATCTATGAAATAAACACTGATTGTGCGCTAACACAAAAAGCAGCAATGTAAAAATTCCACTGCAAAAAGTTATTTCTTCTGAACAGCATTAACAATCTGGACAAAGTCTGGCTTTAGTGAAGCTCCTCCCACTAAGAACCCGTCCACGTCACTTTGAGCAGCAAGATCATTGCAATTAGTAGCATTCACTGAGCCTAGGAAGCACAAGCACACTCATCTGCAAGTAATATCCAAAATATAAGCAATACCTCCATAAATGATTCTGGTCTTATTGGCTACCGAACTGGATACATTCTCTGTCAGCCATTTTCTCAAAAATGCATGGACTTCTTGAGCTTGGACAGGAGTGGCTGTGCGTCCTATATACCACAAAGGAGAAAGAATCTATCTTAATTATGCATGACTATCGTCATTATTCCAAGTCATAATTATTTGACATGATAATACCTGTTCCAATGGCCCACACCGGTTCATATGCTATCACAACATTAGACCAGTCCTTGATTTGACCTGTGTGGTGGTGAACCATATAGGAGCATTCACTGCATGCAGCTAGTTATTCATCACTAACCAGCTATAGCAGAGAGCTGTCTTGACACAACATTTTCAGTATCACCAGACTCTCGCTCGTTGAGCTGTTCACCAATACAAGCAATCACCTTCATACCACTGGAAAGGGCAAACCCTGCCTTCTCAGCCACTAACTGTAGAAATAGTACGTTATTGTCATAACAGATAACTGGTAACTACCTCGTCTGTTTCTTTAAAGATGTTTCTTCTCTCAGAGTGTCCCAGAATAACCCATTGACATCCAATATCTAGCAACATTTGAGGACTATAGAACAATAGTCATGCATACTATGATACTCCACTGTGCTCTGAAACCTTATCTCTCCAGTAAAAGCTCCTTTCTCAGCCTTGTAACAGTTCTGTCCCGCAACAGCAACACTAGAAGGTAGCTTATCAATAACATATTGCAAGTACAGTGATGGTGGTGCCACTACAACCTCTACAGAGATAAACACAGGCAGACATAACACGTGTAAAGTATATAAAAGACTCTAGTTAAGAATTTATATATACTTTGCTTGGAAGTTGCAATCACCTGCATCTAGAGGTAATGGTCCACTAGACAGAAAAGACACAATCCCGTCGATGCTATTGCGGTTGCCGTTCATCTTCCAATTTCCACCAACAAAAAACGTTCTCTGAGTGTCAGCCATTACTGTTACCTGCTGTTTTGATTACAAGAAGGCGTGGCTTTCGAAAGCATATATCATATCGATCGATCATCCTCGATATCATCACGCGACGTCATCACGTGTAATATAATAGGATCTCTTATCTTCTCGACACATGTAAGCAAAGCAGTTGCAACGAAGTATAATGTTGTCTTTATTACTAATATAGGGAACCAGAACAAAAAGAGTCAGATAAACTCTTAGCTGTAAAGGAACAGGCAAAAAGAGTGTGTTATTTAATTCAGTTATAATAATTATTGTTATTAATATTTTGTGAAGTACAGCATGCAGGAACAGTCAAATACTAGCTTCATATTATAATATAGGTTGAACATGTGGCAAGAGAGAATGCTCGTAAGGTGATATGTAGAGGTGAAAATTTGGATGACTTGCAACGACGAGCAGGTACGAATGATCAACTGATCGTGAGTTCATGTATTATGAACCAAAATCAGCACTAGTATTGATGAAAACACTGACATGGTGATGCCTGCTGTCGCATGATATATAGCTAGACCACTGGTATTAATGAATTCTGATTCTTGCTAGCATATACAGTATGTAGCTATGTATGATATGTCAGCAAGTGAGATCAATAGTTACATGTATACTAACAATTTCACAAGACTCACAATTGTATGAGTCTATTATCACCAGCAACAGCCCATTGAGGTAGAGCACAGCCTCGTTTAAAAAACTTCACTTGCTGTTTAAAAGTGAGATCAAGTTCTACTTGCACTGTTGGTTTCTTCACTTCATAGCACGTGTAATAAAATTTTAGTGTAAATGCTGCCCATTGATCTTATGTGAACGACTGATGATAAGTGGTTTCACTAATGTAGAAGCTCTCCAGACTACAGCTACCGGATTCAACTTGTACGCTCATCGACTGAACAGGAAAATGTTCTGGCAAAGTTTGACGGTATAGCACTACTATTCTATTGTTTACTATAACAATTACTGCTATTATCCTTTTTGTTGATTTAGTTATGGATAATTCTACTGGTTATCTTTGCAGTAGTGCTCATAGTTATAATAAGTAAGTCGTATAGTCGATCAGTTGTATGGTATTCTGTAATTGATCATAATGAGCACTTTTGTGTGTACGTGTTTCCCACAAATTACAGTCATGTTCATTTTTGTTCAGTTACATTGGCTGGAGTATTGCAGAGCCAGTGACAACAGCTAGCCCATTGTATCACTGGCAATCATTAACAAACTGTCTTATTATAAACAACAGACACTTCACATTCTAATAGTCAGAATTGATATTCATATTATTGCAAGATTCTTTCACAGTATTATATCAACATTTGTACAACTTTTCCTGTTACTGGTGTGGAAACATGGTTTGTATCAACAGGAAGTGGCTCCTTCCTACTGGCTACAGAGCTCATGATACAATGTAATATTAGTCTAGTTGATAAACTATGTGGTTCGCAACAATTGACAGATGTTTGTGGTAAGAGATACTTGATATGATGTGCATACCAGTGGCCTGCGGGATACTTATTTTATGGGTTTCTGTTGATGTCGATGTTCTAGTAGTATTCACACAACTCCTAGTGGTCTCGCAAGCCGCTGCAGGGTTTGTGGTTTGCTGGTAATTACTTTAATCCAGGTGACTTCATGTTTGCAACAGTTTTATGGTTCAATTAATGAGTAGAGCTGGTTTAGTACCGCATGCCAGGCTGTCATAGCGAGACGTCATTCAAGGAAAGATATCGTCACCCGGAAAACCGCTGAATACTGATTCGGCTAATTTGCTGGTGGTAACACGCGCGCGCTCGTACTATAAAAGATGCGAACACTTGCGTGTTAACAATAACGAGAAGCAAAATGCTGTCGTGCAATTTCTTACGGTGGCTGCTGTTGGCTTGTACCTGCAGCTGCGTACTGTTTCCAGGTAAGTGCACTTGCATACTAGTTCTAGCTGCGTACCTACTTCGTGTTCCTCAGTAACTCTTTGCCAGCAAATGAACCCGGACAGAATTGTTACCTGCTACGAAAATGGAGGGTGCTCATCTAGTCGATCTTCCCAGATAACGTTGAGAGAGTGCTGCATGCCGGATTCAGCAAGCCCCCTCCAGTCATTTCGTGTTGACTCTGGCACAGAATTATGTAGATCTTGTCTGGGTAAGATAATGATCTACTGTTAGTTTAGCACCATATGCAACTACTTCTGTACAGTGATTGGCTTTGAAAAATCTGAGTACTCATTACGAGAGAGGTCAGCGCCTCACAAGTTAAGTATTCGAGTCCTTTCAAATGGTGGTAGCATTCAAAATTTTGTAATGATGTCTGTCAAAGTAAAATCAGGAAATGCAACAGGTTCGTCTGTAGATGATTGTGAAGATTGAAAATTATTATCAACCCTTTGTAGCTTCTGATTATGCAATGAGTCAGCAGTCGTTGGTGGTGTACCCAGGAAAATATGAAGACACCTTGTCCATTTCAATTTTGCCTGATAGCGTTGTTTTAGAAGGAGTTCAAACACTTACGCTAGAAATAGAGAGAGTAGGTGGACAAGTAGTAGCCATATTCATGCCAACAACTATATCTATTGTGGATACTGATGGTAAGACCCTATTGTTGATTCATCGCAACTATCGAAATATTTTGTCTTTTTAGAATTCACTGCTGTTGCATGCTATAGTGGAGTAGACTGTGAAGCTGAACCAGTGCAGGTGCCATCCATACAAAATTGCTGCCAAGATTTGTCTGCTCTAAAGAGCTACAAGACAGTTGGTCATGTTGACACTTGCAATCCATGTCTAGGTATGCATGTGCTGTGCTTCTTTTGTCTGACAATCATGCACTTGTGCAGCAATTGGGTTTCAGAACACTGTTTACCAACTACAAGAAAGAAATGATTCTTATGAGGTTTCAGTTGAATTGTTGACTCCTCCTGCCTCACTCAAGCAGTCAGTCAGTGTTCGTGTCCAGAGTATATCAGGCACTGCTACAGGTTCATTCTTATCTATTCATCACGCTCATTATGGTTAACCATCATTAATTTTTGCTTCAGTTGGTAGTGACTTCTCTGTAGCTGATGAGGTACTCACATTGACACCTTCATCACTAAGAGTGAATCAGACCATCACTATTATACAAGATGGTATTGTTCTAGAGAACAATGAGACGTTTGCTCTAACACTAACTTACGATGAGGGACAGCCCACATTTGAGCTGCAGAATTCTACTGTTATTATTGTAGATACTGATGGTGAGTAACTGTAAAATCATCTCTACTACATCCAATCTCTTATCAGATTTTACTGGTGTGGCTTGCTATGATGGAAGGCAGTGTGATAATACACCTGATCACCTGTCCACTGTGAGTGACTGCTGTGAGAAGAACACTTCAGTACTCAAGTCTTACAGAACTCCAGATAATCCCGACACATGCACTGTCTGCCTAGGTAAAGTGTGAATTCTGTCACTGGTGATATACTACTGACACATTCTTCTGCAGTGATTGGTTTCGACAAAAGCCATTACCAACTGACGGAAAACTCTCTCCCTTACCATCTAACAGTAAAGGTTCTAACTCCACCTGAGTCTCTCATAGAAAGTGTTGGGCTGACAATTGGTGCTATACATGGATCTGCCTTACGTGAGCGCCAAAAATATTTTTAGCTTGTCGTTATCAATTCTTTCATTGTACAGGAGGTAGTGATTATTCAGTGGTGACAGGACCATCCAGTCTATTGACACTAAGCTCCACCAACCAGCAGACCACTACTGATGTCACCATCATCAGAGATGGTATTGTGCTGGAGGAGAATGAGACATTCAGTCTACAGCTACAACAGACCAGTGGACAGCAACCAGTGATTGCACTACGTAACACCACAATCACTATACTAGACGGAGATAGTGAGTTTCAAAAATACTAGTACTTGCACTAGCGTCATTTATGCTATAGCTTTGACTGGAGTTGCCTGCTATGTGGGAGACACATGTGGCGATACTCCACAACAGCTAGACAGTGTGAGTGACTGCTGTCTGAAGAATCTGTCAGCACTCAAATCATACAAGACAGTTAGTGATCAGGATACATGTATTCCATGCTTGGGTGAGTTTTGCTGATATGATTGTCAAGAATTTAGTTCATATGTTTGGTATTAGTAATTGGATATGACACCAACCAGTATCAGTTGGCTGAGCAATCCAATCCACACCAGCTAACTATTAGAGTGTTGACACCACCTGCTTCACTCAAGAGTGATGTCTTGGTTCAGGTTTCAGCTCTGTCTGAAAATGCTACTAGTGAGTGTATATAGTGATGTGAGTGTTGTTATATTGTACACACTCTACTATTGCAGATGGTACTGACTATTCTCTTGCTATGGGGAGCTATACACAGGTTACCCTAACTCCTACTAACCCAGCAGTGCACCATACAATCAATATCGTCAACGATGGAGTTGTGCTTGAAGAAAAAGAGACATTTTCTTTAGAATTACAATGGTTATCTGGACAGCATGTCGACGATCTTCACAACACTACCGTTGCAATAGTGGATACAGATGGTATGCTTTATACTGAGTGAGTGTGTGTGTGTTGAGTGTTGCCACAGTTCTGCAGGATGTAGGTTGCTATGTTGGAGCTCAATGCTCTGATCCGAGTCCTCCTATTGTGAACTCTGTGGAAGACTGTTGTTTGCTGAACATCTCCGCTCTGAAGTCATACAGAACAGCAGATAATGTTGACATGTGTTATCCATGCCTTGGTGAGATGGGTTGATATTACTGCAACATCACTTGATTTGATTTTTTTTCTGGTGATAGTGGTTGGTTTTGCACAAACTGGTTATTTCCTAGAAGAGCAAACCAATCCCCATCAGCTGTCTGTTAAAGTACTGTCTCCACCACAATCTATAATTGAACTAACTGGAATCACTTTTACTGCAACAGATGGAACAGCCATCAGTAAGTTTCATAATTTGTTTGTAAAGGATTATTTATTATTTTTGCTTATTGTACAGGAGGTAGTGATTATTCTGTGGTGACAGGACCATCCAGTCTATTGACACTAAGCTCCACCAACCAGCAGACCACTACTGATGTCACCATCATCAGAGATGGTATTGTGCTTGAGGGGAATGAGACATTCAGTCTACAGCTACAACAGACCAGTGGACAGCAACCAGTGATTGCACTACGTAACACCACGATCACTATACTAGATGGAGATGGTGAGCTGTTGTAGAATCTAGCAAGCTGTTGTTGATTCGCATCTTCATGCAGTGCTAACTGGTGTGGCTTGCTATACCAGTGGAGTATGTGGTGGTACACCTGATCACTTGCCTACAATGGGCGACTGTTGTCTACAGAATGTTTCAATGCTCAGATCTTACAGAAGCAGCAGTGACGACACCATTTGCACTCCATGCTTAGGTTTGTTGCTCACTATTGTCTATTAGTGATAGTGTTATCGCTCAATGTAGTGATTGGATTTTTAAAGGAGCATTATTCAATGGCCGAACAAACTACTCCTCACCAAATCTCCATTGAGGTGTTGAGCGACCCAGCATCACTACAAACCAATGTCACTTTAATAGTGAAAGCACAAAGCGGAAACTCAACCAGTAAGTGACCGCTAGGAATGACGATTAGGTACGACTATCCTGTTTCCTTGTGAAGGTGGTAGTGACTACTCACTGCCTGTTACTGAGGTCACTCTTACACCTGGCAGTCCACTGGTCACCATTCCCATCAACATTATTAATGATAATGTGGTACTTGAAGGAGTTGAAGTGTTCACACTACAGTTGGAGAGATCCAACGGACAGCTAGTTGCTGACACCCGTGATGCTGATGTTGCTATTACAGACACTGATGGTGAGAAAGTGTTCATTGTTTTGACTTTTATTTTACATTGCTGATAGGCATGTTCTGCCGAGAATTATTTTACGGAATTTTAAATTTGTTTTGTATGCGCAGTTCTGCAAGCTGTGGCATGTTACGATGGAGCACAATGTGATGGCTACTCACCTCCCATTGTGGGTAGTGTTGAAGAATGCTGCAACGACGTGTCAGCTCTGAAATCATACAGAACCTCCAGCAGTGTCAACACCTGTTATCCTTGCCTTGGTAACCACATGACTACATAATTCACAAGAATTTTGTGCGGTTTATAGTTTTTATACGCAACCTTGCTTATCGTTGCTGTAGTAATTGGATTTAACCAGACTGAGTATCGGCTCGAAGAACAAAGTGACTCGTATCAACTGACAATACAAGTTCTCACACCTCCACAGTCATTGGTGAGTGATGTTGGAGTGATTCTCTCTGTACCTCCTGGTGGATCTGCTAGCAGTAAGTTAATTAACTCATGATGATCTCATACTTTACACTTTCCAGGAGATAGTGATTATTCAGTGGTGACAGGACCATCCAGTCTATTGACACTAAGCTCCACCAACCAGCAGACCACTACTGATGTCACCATCATCAGAGATGGTATTGTGCTTGAGGAAGAGGAGACATTCAGTCTACAGCTACAACAGACTAGTGGACAGCAACCAGTGATTGCACTACGTAACACCACGATCACTATACTAGACAGAGATGGTGAGTACTGCTGCACTTGTTGAGTGTAGGTATGTTTTTGTTTACTCTAGTGTTGACTGGAGTGGCTTGCTATGATAGTGGATCGTGTGGAGACACACCTGAACACTTACCATCTGTCCAGTCATGCTGCTTGGGAAATACTTCCATGCTCAGAACGTATCAACTAGCCAGTAATCATGATCAATGTGTTTCATGCCTTGGTTAGTAACTTGATTGTGGCAGTGGTTTTGAATATTTTGTGTTATCATTCCTCTAGTGATTGGATTTCAATTGAATCACTATCTGTTGCAGGAGCAGGCTGACTCTTACCAGCTGATGGTTAGAGTAGTCACTCCTCCTGGCTCATTGACCAGTGCTGTTACACTGCGTGTGAGTGTATCTCAAGAGAATGTCACTGGTGAGACTATTAACACAGAATAGACATGGTATACTACTATTCCTCAGGACCAGCTGACTATTCTCTGCCAACCACTACAATCACACTGTCTCCATCAAACCAACAAGCTAGTCAGCCACTGTCTATTCTCACTGATGGAATTGTGCTTGAGGGATTGGAGATATTCTCGCTACAACTTGATCACGTATCAGGACAGCATGTAACTGAGCTCCGTGGAACTACAGTATCTATTGTTGACAGTGATGGTCAGTGGCGATGAGTGTAGTTACTCATTAATGTAATTGGTTATACAGTTCTGACTGGAGTGGCTTGTTACGCTGGAGCAACTTGTGGTGATACTCCTGATCACTTGCCAACAGTTGATGACTGTTGCTTACAAAACACATCAGCTCTAATATCATACAGATCAGCAAGTAACCCTGACAGCTGCTGGCCTTGTCTTGGTAATGCCCTCAGTATTCAGAAGTGCATGATAAGACCACATCACTCTAATCATACTAGTAGTAGCTACATTAACTTGATATTACCTACAGTTGTTGGGTTTGCTCAAAGCCAGTACCACTTTGAGGAAAATACGAATCCCCATCAGCTGTCTGTTAAAGTACTGTCTCCACCACAATCTATAATTGAACTAACTGGAATCACTTTTACTGCAACAGATGGAACAGCCATCAGTAAGTTTCATAATTAATTTTGTTTGTAAAGGATTGGTTATTATTTTTGCTTATTGTACAGGAGATAGTGATTATTCAGTGGTGACAGGACCATCCAGTCTATTGACACTAAGCTCCACCAACCAGCAGACCACTACTGATGTCACCATCATCAGTGATGGTATTGTGCTTGAGGGGAATGAGACATTCAGTCTACAACTACAACAGACCAGTGGACAGCAACCAGTGATTGCACTACGTAACACCACAATCACTATACTAGATGGAGATGGTGAGTTTCATACACATTATGCATACAATCAACTTCCTTGTCATCCATACAGTGCTAACTGGCGTGGCTTGCTATGATGCTGGAGTGTGTGGCAGCTCTCCTGTACACTTGCCTACAGTAGCAGATTGCTGTCAGCGAAATATCTCAGCGCTCAAGTCTTATAGAACTGCACAAGCAAAAGATGTCTGCACAGTGTGTCTCGGTTAGTCGAAGGGAGCTATGTAAATGAGATTGTTACTGTTGGATTGTACAGTGATTGGGTTTGATACTGAGCTCTATGAGCTAGATGAGCAAACTGGTTCACAGCAACTGACTATCATCGTCCTCACTCCTCCTACCTCTCTTACCAGTAACGTGACATTGCAGGTCACAGCTCAGTCTGGAAATGCCTCTGGTGAGATACATAGACTGCAACAAGTGAACATGCTTATACTCTGTCTATATAGGACCAGTTGATTACTCACTGCCATCAAATGCTGTCACGTTATCACCTGGCAATACACAGACTAACCTAGCCATTAACATTCTCTCTGATGGTGTTGTACTTGAAGGAAGGGAAGTCTTCTCTTTGCAGTTGCAAAGAACATCTGGTCAACTGACCTCTAATCTTATTGGAGCTATGGTAGCAATCAATGACAGAGATGGTTAGAATAACTGATTTATAGCGTCATCAATAATATTATTTCCCTAGATCTCACTGGAGTTGCATGTTATATTGGAGGCAGCTGTGCTAACACACCAGTTCATCTTCCCCAGTCAAGTGACTGCTGTTCTCAAAATGTATCAACTCTCAAGACTTACAGAACAGCTGCTGATCCCAGCACATGCCAGCTTTGTCTAGGTATGATTGTACAACATGCATGTTGAGTTCAGTTGACCATATATTCGTTATCTAGTGCTGGGATTTGCTCAGAAGCAGTACAAATTTGAAGAGAGATCAACGCCATACCAACTAGCTATAACTGTTCTTTCACCTCCTCAATCTCTTGTGAGCAGTATTGTACTGATTGTCACAGCTGTCGATGGAACAGCTGTTGGTGAGTCTACTAAATGATGATTGTGTTCTGTACAATACATCCTATGTGTAGGAGGGAGTGACTATTTAGCTCAGACTGGACGAGGCAGGCAGAAGAGTCTATCACCAAGCAATAGACAGAGCAGCTATCTGATCACACTTGTTGATGATGGTATTGTGCTGGAAGAAAATGAGACGTTCAGTCTACAGCTCCAGAAGATTAATGGACAGCAACCAGTGGCTGCTTTCCAGGATGCTATTGTCACCATAACTGATGGAGATGGTGAGGATCATGTCATCACAGAATCTGTTTAACTAATGTCTTCATGCAGAGCTAACTGGTGTGGCTTGCTATGCTAGTGGAGTGTGTGGCAGTACACCTGATCACTTGCCTACAGTGGATGACTGCTGTTTACAGAATGTTACATCTCTCAGGTCCTATAGGACGGCTAGTGATCACACCACATGTGCTACTTGCTTAGGTTAGTTGGTAACTAGGTTATGAAATAACACTCAATGATAAATTATTGTCACAGCCATTGGCTTTGAACTGAAGAAGTACACTTTGGATGAACAAACGGATGCGTATCAGCTTATGGTCAAAGTATTGTCACCTGCGGCTTCTCTAACCAGCAGTGTTACTGTACAGGTCACAGCTGTTCATGTCAACTCTACTGGTAGGACGCTATTCAGTCACTATCAGAAATCATTTTGTGTTTTCTCACAGATGGAGACATTTCTCTCTCTAGTGGTTCTCTAACGCTCACTCCCGGCAGCCCACAAGCTGTTCAGCTCTTAACTGTACTAAAAGATGGTGTTGTACTCGAAGGAAAGGAAGTGTTACAGTTGCAGCTCAACTTGGTATCAGCTGGTCAACCTGTAGCTAGACTAACAGGCACTGAAGTGATTATCAGAGACAGAGATGGTGAGCGACTGTGATCATTACGATGATTTAATATTGCTGATTTCTTATCAATGCAGTGTTTACTGGTGTAGCATGCTACTCTGAGAGCTCATGTCAAGGCTCTGGAGGTGTACTTATGAGTTCAGTCGCTGAGTGCTGTCAAGATTACTCAATTACTAAGACTTACAGAACTGCTGGAAATTTTGATGTTTGCAATACATGTCTTGGTGAGTGATCATGTTAGAACTGGAATGTAGACTTTGATGCAACTCTGCAGTTGTTGGGTTCTCTCAAAAGGAATACCAGTTTGATGAAAGACCTGATCCATACAATCTGGTAATTCAGGTTCTGTCTCCACCACAATCTCTAGTTCAGCCTGTATCAGTTACTGTTGCTGTTGGTACTGGCAATGCAACAAGTAAGATCTTGTTCATTTGTGCTACTGATGCACTAACTGTTCTGCTACTATTGCTCACAGGAGGCATAGACTATTCTATAACTACGGACTCACTGAGTCAAAAAGTTCTCACCCCTCGAGCAATCAGCAGAACTCATCCAATACTCATCCCTTTTGACAAGGTGTCTTTTGAGAAAAAGGAGACTTTGATGCTAGCACTGCAGCAAACAACAGGGCCTCCTATCTCTCTGCTCGTCAACACTACAATTATTATCACTGATCATGAAACGCGTGAGTTTGGGATCAATTGCTAACTTTGAGACTAGTAGTAAATTTGTTCAATCTTTATGTAGGTGTGGACTTCAGATTTTCAAAGCTATCATTCAATGGAAGTGAAAGCTCACGACAAGTCTGTGCAACAGTGTTGAGCATTGGTTTGGCTCTGATAGACATTAATCTCAGAATAACTCCCATGACTTTGACTGAGTACACTGCATTAAGACGTACTGAATCAAACTTGCCTTTATTTGACAGCAATTTGGATCCTGCAGAATGTAAGTACAATCATACAATCTGAGTATTGAGTAGTATTTGTGACTTTCTCAGATGATGAAAAGAATCAAAGAGATTTTAGTCGCACGGAAATGAGAGTCACTTTTGACGGAAGTGATTCCGAAAAGCGAGTTTGTTTTCATGTGATTAATGATGAAATTAATGAAGACAATGAAGCATTTGCAGTAGTGCTCCGTCTGGACTCCACCGGCCTGCCCGATTCAGCCATTGTTGTTTTGGTTCCCTCTCACAAAGCAGCAATACTAAGTATCACTGACGATGATTGTAAGTCATCATGACACTGTAATGATGATACTGCTCTTACATTAAATGAATGTCCTGTAGACTTTTATTTCGGTTTTAAGAAGAATCTATACATGTTTCCTGAAGTTACCGCTCAACACATGATTCCTATTTTACCGGCTCCTGGAAACACGACTGAACAGACGTTTTCTATGCTCATTACCCAGAATGGTACACTGTCTAATTTTGTTGGTAAGTTTGACAGTAACTATTTCAAGCAGCGTGAGAGTGAGTTTACCTTTTTATTATTTTAACTGAAGGGTCATCAATACGCAACTTCACGATTCCATTCCCATCTCAAGCAAATGGTCTCACTGTAGAGATTAAAAATGATCAGCTTCTGGACAGCCAGAAAGCGATCACATTTCTAATTGTGCCTCCTATGATCAACAACTTTGGAGGGTTTGTGAAGCACCAAGTGGCTCTGATTAGAATTGAAGAAGACGATGGTAAAAAATTAACACCCATAATAATAACGCAGGTATTATTCTCATCTCTATAATAGACTTCACAGCCACTCTGGAAGTTCCTTCAAGTGTTCAAGAGGGCAGAGATATAGAAGCTTGCATTGTTTTGATGTCACCAGAACGTACTAATCTACCTGCAAATATTTCACTCCTTCATCACTCTCAAAGTGCAACGTTTGGTAAGAGGTGTTGCTTGTCCATAGTGTTGACTAATTATTTGCTTGTTTTGCAGGATCTGATTATGTTGCTGGATTTGTACCATATTATGTGTTTGAACCTGGTGTGAATCCCAGAAGGCATTGCTTCACGTATACAATAACATCGGACAAACTAGCCGAAGGTCCTGAAACATTTGGTCTAGAGGCTCGAAAGAATGGAAATGGAGCAAATGTAGTCTTTGTAAAACAACGAGCAAATATTACAATTGTGGATGCAGATGGTAAGTGTATGATCATGTTACAATTGAAGTCACTATTGTCTTCTCACAGTGCTCACCATTGACTTTACAAAAAATCAAGGTACAACTGTCTATCCTGGAAATACAAGCGTGTCATTTACATATTCTATTCATGGAGAGGTGAAACTTGCCAGACCTATTAGACTCACCTTTTTCACATCACCTGGACCTGGTGAGTTGTGCTAGAATTGAACTATTGTACGTCATGTGTGCTTGTCTTCAGGAGCTAATGTTGACTATCAAGCAGTTAGAGAAACAGTTACTTTTGGTCCAAGCAAGACTAATCATACGTCCACAGTATCTATATTAAGAAGTGGAACGGCAGCAAGAACATTTTTTAGTTCAGCTCTACTCTCGATTGAGAATGACTATAATATTGATGTAAAATTTCTTGGTGGCGTTACAAGCAATTTGTTTTTTTGGAGTCCTTGATCAAATATTGTAATTTTTATTAATGTTGCTTTTTTGACTATTACCTTTTTATAATAATGTTTATTGTTTCAGTGCTACATGTTCACAATTACTATGAAATCTACACTCTAGACATAACACAATGATCAGTCTGCTTGTTCAGGTGTTGCATTAATAATCTGCACCGTATTTATTTTCAAGCTCTTTAAAATCTTCTACATTGGCTTCAAATATCGGGTTATCAAATATGTGCTGGTTTGCCAATGTATCAGTTGTCAGTTGGTTCTTGTTTCTGAACAATACAATCTTCTTTTTGAGAATTAAAATAGCCACAAGTCTAAAAAACAACAAATTATTAATGGATTGACAGACAAATGTATGAATGCTCACATAATGAACAACAGAATACCAGCTGCAAGCAGTACAGCCATAAACCCAACTACGCCATGCAGTACTTGTACAGACTGATCAGGCGGAGCTGTTGAACGAGTAGGCATCATTGATCGCCTGGTGGTACTTGATTGCACGACACAGACCACTCCTGCAACATTAATGTGGTCTACAATTTTAGTGCTATCTTGCAGAGAGAATGATTCTATAGTGCAATCAGCAAGTTTGGTTTCCTGTCCAGAGCACAGCACATTACTCAGATGAACAAACTTGCTTGGTTTACCAAATCTAGAGTCTACCACAGCTTTAGATCCTGTGCATTATAGTGAAAATAAATTACAGTACATGTATAAAACTGCATTACCAGCTGATACATAGCCTAGTTCTCGACAGACTACTTCAGCATTTATATCCAACCAGTTTGTAGCAGAGATGAGACCCCACAATGACATGGAACAGATCTCCACAGTTCCTTCAGATTCAACTGCTCCACCCACCAAACGAACATCACCAGAAGAACAATCTAATAACAAATTCTTATTCAACATTCTTATCTTTCATCAAAATACTTGCTCACCATCTCTGCATATTACTCCAGCAACATTGGTGTTTGGACATTCAAATTCACCATAAAGATCTTTAGAACACTCCACTATGTTAGACTCCCAACCATGACATACAACATTAGAGTATACGACTGGTCCATCTCCCTCTCCAAACATGGAAGAGTTGTTAATAGAAATTGGTTCTATAATTTTATTATAATTCAAAAGGTTTGATATCTGTAAGTTATAAAACTTACCACCTTCACCCATTCCAAGCTGTTTGCAAGCAACAAAAGCATCTGAAACATCCCATCCATCTGCACACACTGCACCCCATACTCCATCGAGACAGACCTCAAGTCTTCCATTCTTATCAACTGATCCTCCGACCAACCTCATTGCATCTGCCTGACAGGGTTGTGTATCATTCATAGCAACATCTGTAAAGTGTGAGATTATTAATTTGAACATGTGTTCACTATCGTCAACATACTATAGCATCTTATTCCAATAGTGCTTGCACATGATGAGGAACAACTGTCATTAAGGTTACAATCCTTTAGCTGAAGTTCATCGCCAGTACAGGACACATTTTGGAAGTAACTCATGTTATTAGGTGTACCAAACCTCCCATCAGTGAACACAGATGCCCCTGTATTGTAGACCCATACACACTATTCATGTGCATGATACTTGATCACTTACAGTCATAGTTTGTGTATCCCAGTTGCCTACAAGCTACACTGGCTTCTTTAGAACCAGCTGAACACAAAGGTGTCCAGGATCCCTGATAGCAGTATTCTAGTCTTCCTTCAGTGCTCTTGGCTTCTCCACTGAGTCGAATACTGTCATTAACACAGCTACTAGACTCATCATATGGCGGCACTTTGGCACACGAACTGTACACCTGACATGCCACACCAGCTACATCAACACTACTAGCCATCATTTTCCCTTGCTCGAGTGGATATGTAGTCAGTGTACAGTCGGTCAATGTCTGCTCATCACCAGCACACGTGACACCACTGGCATGAATAGTCTTGTTCGGTTTACCATAATGTGAGTCTCTGTATGATACAGCACCTGCAGAGAAGGAACACACACATATACCACAGCATAACAATTATTGAATACCTTCTCCAAGGAATCCTAACTGCCTACAAGTTGCTGCAGCATCATGATCTCCCCAGCCAGACTCTGATATCAGACCCCACAAGTTTCCAAAGCATATCTCCACAGTACCCTCTAAGTTAGTTGATCCTCCAACAAGACGTATATCACCATCATTGCATTCTATAGTGTAACTCAGTAAATGCATTAAAATAATGATAGTTATCATACGTTCTCCACAGAGAAGTCCAGCTGTGTGTCCACGAGAGCAAGAGAAGGAGAGGTACTCATTCTTAGAGCACATTGCAAAGCTTGTTTCCCAACCACCACACGATACATTAGAGTACAATATAGGACCATAGCCAGCACCAAAGTATGAGTTGTGATAAGCCACTGGTTCTGTAGGAGAAACAATACTTAATTTTAAAGGTACATTCACACAGTTCTTTACCAAGTTTTCCATAGCCCAACTCTTGACAGAGAATATGAGCATCAGTTTTGTCCCACGCTTGATCACACACGTTTCCCCATACTCCATTTGAACACACCTCAATCCTTCCTTCCTGTTGGATCACACCATCGATCAGTCTGACTGCACCTTCACTGCAGACACCAGGAGCTGTAGATGAGATCGCAATAGCACAACCCAAAATTTCAAACACATTGTAACATACTGTAGCAACGTATTCCAATGTTAGGGCATGATTGTAAACAGTCAGCAGAATTGTATTCATACATAGCGCAGTCTCCCAGTGCTGCCTCAGTCGCTGAACTGCTGCATGTGATATTCCGAAGGAAGCTGTAATTACCTACTGATCCAAACTGTCCATCAGTCATTATAGCAGTTTCTATAATAATAAGTTATGCTATAAAGTAGTGACATTAACATTTACTAGTATAATAAGTATATCCCAGTTGTTTACAAGCCACGGTAGCCTCTTGTGATCGTAGAGTACAGAATGGAGACCATTGTCCATTGTAACAATACTCTAGTCTTCCTTCATTTGATGTTTGTCCTCCCATTAGACGTATTGCATTATTCTGGCATACAGTAGTACTGGGTGGTGAAGAGGGAGGAACACAAGGAGCTTGAGTGGTAGGAGAACCATGGCAGGATACTGCTGCTGCAGGCTCATTAATGTAGGTTGTTTTTCCAACTGCCAGTGAAATTGATGATTTTGGACATTGTGTCAGTCTGTCCTCAGCTCCTGTACAGCCCACATGACTGTAATGCATTGATTTTCTAGGTCTCCCATAGTGAGAATTGCTTATAGCCATGGCATCTAAATGACAATAAAAGTTTAGTTGTATTATTATTGGTAAAACTTACTTTGCGAGTCAACTCCCAGTTGTCGGCAAACCACTTGAGCTTCATTATTGCTCCACCCAATCTCACTCACTAATCCCCACAGATTTTCTCGACATATCTCAACTGTTCCCTCAGCATCTGTGAGTCCACCAGTTAGACGAATATCTCCATCACTGCAATCTAAAATGAAATTCAAAATTTTTAATCAGAAATTTATGACCTTCATAACATCGAACTTCTGCAATATAGTTATTATTGAGACATGTGAATGATAGGTATTGTTGTTTAGAGCATTGAGACAAGCTCTTCTCATATCCCTGGCAGCTAATATTGGAATACATCATTGGACCATTTCCACTGCCGAACTGTGGGCCCAATTGCGCTGGAGCTGAATTACAACAATTAATCAAATTTATAAATAATCCCAACACACCAATTCCTGAGTCATATCCAAGCTGCTTGCACGCTACGTATGCATCACTAGCATCCCAGCCATAGAGACAGATTAATCCCCAAAGTCCATTTAAACAAACTTCTACTCTTCCCTCTTGCTCTATATCTCCATCAATCAGACGAACAGCTCCTTCAGGACACAGTACAGTTGGCATTGCTGCATGGAAAGAATTATGAATGTTTCATTGTATTTTCATTCTTACGTGTGCATCGAATGGCTCGTGAACAAGTTGGCAAAAGTGAAGTTGTAGATGTAGTACAAACTGAGTATCCATTGATGGTGCACTCATTAAGGTGATTATAGCTGGATTGGCAGGTCAAGGAAGGGATGGCTGACTGACTTGATCCATATCCTGTTGTGAAAACAGCTACATACAAGAGATAGCTATGTTATCTGGTTTAGCATAATATCAATGTAATTCACATGCAAATTGGCTATGTCCAAGTTGCTTGCAGGCAAGAGCAGCACTGTGCTGGTCCAAGTTACATACTGATGACCAGCGACCACTATAGCAGACTTCAAGTCTTCCTTCATACTCTGTTATCCCACTCTGTAGACGTATATCACCTTCTACATTCAGTGTGCAAGTTGCAGCAGTGTATGATGATAATGGGTTACACCGTATTCCAGCTGGTCTATAATAGTAGTACGAAGAATAAGAACACTGTGAGAAAGTTCCAGAACTGCAGTCTGATAACTTTGACTGATGATTACTACTGCAATACCATAGACGATTGTCTCTAGGGTTGTATGTTCCATAGTAGCCACAGCAGTGAGGATAGTGAGCTGTAAAAATCAAATAATTGATAAATATGTGGGGCATACAGGCAGGCCCTAGAAATAGATCGATCTGTGCTATAATGATTTATACCTATTGGTCCAGTGAATCCCATTTGTCGGCAGGCAACCTTAGCATCATTACAGTCCCAGCTGTATCCGCAAACTGAATACCAGGTGCTTGACTTGCATATTTGCAGTGTTCCTTGGCTTGGGTTGTTGCCATATATTCGAAGGTTGTTGTTAGTGCAGACTATGAGTTTTGTAGAAATGATAAGACACTATCTAAGATCGGTTACATACCAGCAATGGCACAAGATACCAGTACCAACACAACAAGCAGCTGCAAGACTGGCTTCATAGACATTCTCGCCGAAAAAGAGACACAATAAACTGACCTTAGATGCAATGCTGTTATAAAGAATAAGAGTTATTGTAAATTTTGGTAAAAATGCAATTGTATTCATTTTAAGGGTGGTTAGTTACGATTACACAATGGTGCCAATGGACAAAACTATTCTAAACAAAAACAGCGTCAATTAAAGGTTAATTTATTACTAAATCTGTGACAACCCCATCAAAGTGTCTTACGTTCATAATAATCATTGAAAATTTTTGGTTTTGCGATAAAAAGATGAAACACTGTTCATCAAACTTGCTTCTCATGTGTTTGATTCTCAATGCTAGCTTAGACACAAGTTTTGAGCATTATTATTAGATCATTGACTTTGACTCTCGTCTACCGTATAGCAGGAAATTTTGGAAGGTCAAAATTCATGTTCTTGTGAATTTACCCGGTTCCTAGCATTTGCAACAGCAACAGTCTGCTCATAATCTGACCCGCATAATTCAGTCTTTAAGAGTTGAACTGGGAATGCATTCTGTGGCTGTGTATGCACTACAAAAATCATGCAGGTGTTTAACCGAAGAATATCAATAATATTATTTACAGTATCATAAAGTGAGTAATAGATCAAAAGGTTCAAGTAGCTAATCTATAATGTAAGACTGTTTGTACAATAATATACTGTAATCAGCTGGTTCAAGTGTTGCTTTAGTCTGCTCCATATTCATTCTCAAGCTCTTTAAACCCTTCTGCTCCAAAAGCCGGGTTATTGATCTGTTGGTTTGTCACAGTTCCTGTAATCAGTTGGTCTTTGTCTCCGTACACTGCATTCCTCCTTCTAGCAACCACAATAACCACAAGTCTGGAAAAGAGACAGCAATAGTTATTATAATGAGTTGACAAGTGCTTACATTATGATCACTATGAGACCAACCACGAGAAGTACAGCCATTGCTCCAATCACACCATACAATGGTATCTGTATAGACTGGGAGATACCCTCTGTTGGAGCTGTTGGAGCTGTTGTACGAGTAGGCCCGGTAGTTGTCGACCGCCCAGTGGAAACTGAGTTTGATGATACAGCACAGATGACACCTGCCACATCAATGTGGTCTACAATGCTAGTGCTATCCTGCTGTGTGAAAGATTCGGAGACGCAGTCAGAAAGTTTGCTCTCCTCTCCAGTGCACTGCACATCACTCAAATGAACAAAATTGCTCGGTTTACCAAACCTAGAGTCCACCACAGCTTTAGATCCTGTTAAAAGAAATCACGGCACTGTACACTATTGCAAAGTAGACCTACCAGCTGGTACATAGCCTAGTTCTCGACAGACTACTTCAGCATTTATATCCAACCAGTTTGTAGCAGAGATAAGGCCCCACAATGACATGGAACAGATCTCTACACTTCCTTCTGATTCAACTGCTCCACCCACCAAACGAACATCACCAGAAGAACACACTATACAGCAAAAAAGAATTCAATATTCTTGTCCAAATACTTGCTCACCATCTCTGCATATTACTCCAGCAACATTGGTGTTTGGACATTCAAATTCACCATAAAGATCTTTAGAACACTCCACTATGTTAGACTCCCAACCATGACATACAACATTAGAGTATACGACTGGTCCATCTCCCTCTCCAAACATGGAAGAGTTGTTAATAGAAGTTGGTCCTATACAAATAATATTGCAAGTAAGCATACTAAGCATGTATTACGTATTATGGCTTACTTCCTTCACCCATTCCGAGCTGTTTGCAAGCAACAAAAGCATCTGAAACACCCCATCCATCTGCACACACTGCACCCCATACTCCATTGAGACAGACCTCAAGTCTTCCATTCTTATCAACTGATCCTCCGACCAACCTCATTGCATCTGCCTGACAGGGTTGTGTATCATTCATAGCAACATCTGTAAAGTGTGAGATTATTAATTTGAACATGTGTTCACTATCGTCAACATACTATAGCATCTTATTCCAATAGTGCTTGCACATGATGAGGAACAACTGTCATTAAGGTTACAATCCTTTAGCTGAAGTTCATTGCCAGTACAGGACACATTTTGGAAATAACTCATGTTATTAGGTGTACCAAACCTCCCATCAGTGAACACAGATGCCCCTGTATTGTAGACCCATACACACTATTCATGTGCATGATACTTGATCACTTACAGTCATAGTTTGTGTATCCCAGTTGCCTACAAGCTACACTGGCTTCTTTAGAACCAGCTGAACACAAAGGTGTCCAGGATCCCTGATAGCAGTATTCTAGTCTTCCTTCAGTGCTCTTGGCTCCTCCACTGAGTCGAATACTGTCATTAACACAGCTACTAGACTCATCATATGGCGGCACTTTGGCACACGAACTGTACACCTGACATGCCACACCAGCTACATCAACACTACTAGCCATCATTTTCCCTTGCTCGAGTGGATATGTAGTCAGTGTACAGTCGGTCAATGTCTGCTCATCACCACCACATGTGACACCACTGGCATGAATAGTCTTGTTCGGTTTACCATAATGTGAGTCTCTGTATGATACAGCACCTGCAGAGAAGGAACACACACATATACTACACAATAACAATTATTGAATACCTTCTCCAAGGAATCCTAACTGCCTACAAGTTGCTGCAGCATCATGATCTCCCCAGCCAGACTCTGATATCAGACCCCACAAGTTTCCAAAGCATATCTCCACAGTACCCTCTAAGTTAGTTGATCCTCCAACAAGACGTATATCACCATCATTGCATTCTATAGTGTAACTCAGTAAATGCATTAAAATAATGATAGTTATCATACGTTCTCCACAGAGAAGTCCAGCTGTGTGTCCACGAGAGCAAGAGAAGGAGAGATACTCATTCTTAGAGCACATTGCAAAGCTAGTTTCCCAACCACCACACGATACATTAGAGTACAATATAGGACCATAGCCAGCACCAAAGTATGAGTTGTGATAAGCCACTGGTTCTGTAGGAGAAACAATACTTAATTCTAAAGGTACATTCACACAGTTCTTTACCAAGTTCTCCATAGCCCAACTCTTGACAGAGAATATGAGCATCAGTTTTGTCCCACGCTTGATCACACACGCTTCCCCATACTCCATTTGAACACACCTCAATCCTTCCTTCCTGTTGGATCACACCATCGATCAGTCTGACTGCACCTTCACTGCAGACACCAGGAGCTGTAGATGAGATCGCAATAGCACAACCCAAATTTCAAGCACATTGTAACGTACTGTAGCAACGTATTCCAATGTTAGGGCATGATTGTAAACAGTCAGCAGAATTGTATTCATACATAGTGCAGTCTCCCAGTGCTGCCTCAGTTGCTGAACTGCTGCATGTGATATTCCGAAAGAAGCTGTAATTACCTACTGATCCAAACTGTCCATCAGTCATTATTGCAGCTCCTATAGAAACAATTGAATTTTATATGTAACGCAACAACAGGAAGGCAAGTTGATTTACCAGTATAATGAGTATATCCCAGTTGTTTACAAGCCACGGTAGCCTCTTGTGATCGTAGAGTACAGAATGGAGACCATTGTCCATTGTAACAATACTCTAGTCTTCCTTCATTTGTTGTTTGTCCTCCCATTAGACGTATCGCATTATTCTGGCATACAGTAGTACTGGGTGGTGAAGAGGGAGGAACACAAGGAGCTTGAGTGGTAGGAGAACCATGGCAGGATACTGCTGCTGCAGACTCATTAATGTAGGTTGTTTTTCCAACTGCCAGTGAAATTGATGTTTTGGGACATTGTGTCAGTCTGTCCTCAGCTCCTGTACACCCCAAGTGACTATAATGCATTGATTTTCTAGGTCTCCCATAGTGAGAATTATTCACAGCCATGGAATCTGTGAATATTAAACAAAAATGATGTGAAAGCTCTTTCTAAGGCTTACTTTGCGAGTCAACTCCCAGTTGTCGGCAAACCACTTGAGCTTCACTATTATTCCACCCAACTTCACTCACCAATCCCCACAGATTCCCACGACATATCTCAACTGTTCCTTCAGCATCTGTGAGTCCACCAGTTAGACGAATATCTCCATCACTGCAATTTAAAACGATATTCAACATTAATCACTTCTATGAAGTTTATGACCTTCATAACAACGAACTCCAGCAATATAGTTACTATTGAGACATGTGAATGATGGGTATTGTTGTTTAGAACATTGAGACAAGCTGTTCTCATATCCCTGGCAGCTAACATAAGAATACACTATAGGACCGTCTCCACTGCCAAACTGTGAGCCCAGTTGTGCCGGAGCTAAAATCAATGAGAATGCATGTTTTACTTTTCAAGACAAATAATTCCAACACACCAATTCCAGGATTGTAGCCCAGTTGTTTGCATGCTACATATGCATCGCTAGTCCCCCAACCATAGCTACATATTGATCCCCAAATTCCATTTGAACAAACTTCCATTCTTCCCTCTTGCTCTATATCTCCATCAATCAGACGAACAGCTCCTTCAGGACACAGTACAGTTGGCATTGCTGCATGGAAATGATGCTTACTTCATAATACTTAAGTTATATATTATTCTTACGTGTGCATTTAATAGCTCTTGAGCAAGTTGGTATAGTCAGTGTTGTAGATGTAGTACAAACCGCATATCCATTGATGGTGCACTCATTAAGGTGATTATAGCTGGATTGGCAGGTCAAGGAGGTGATGGCTGACTGACTTGATCCATATCCTGTTGTGAAAACAGCTACAAGTAGGATAAAAATAAGCTAAGCACAATATTCAGCAAGATATTTACATGCATATTGGCTATGTCCAAGTTGCTTGCAAGCAACAGAAGCATCAGAGATGTCCACATTACATACTGATGACCAGCGACCACCATAGCAGACTTCAAGTCTTCCTTCATACTCAGTTGTCCCACTCTGTAGACGTATATCACCTTCTAGATTTGATGTGCAATTTTCAGCAGTGTATGATGATAATGGGTTACACCGTATTCCAGCTGGTCTATAATAGTAGTACGAGGAATAAGAACACTGTGAGAAAGTTCCAAAACTGCAGTCTGATAACTTTGACTGATGATTACTACTGCAATACCATCGACGATTGTCTCTAGGGTTGTATGTCCCAAAATACCCACAGCAGTGAGAATAGTAGGCTGTAAATAAAATCATGGTTGGAGCAGGAAAAAAAAAAGAACTAAAGCATGCAGATAGCTGAGCACAATCAGGTGCATCGTGTCACCGTTTGTTATTGTGAATACCTAGTGGTCCAGAGAATCCCATTTGTCGGCAGGCAACCTTAGCATCGCTACAGCCCCAACTAGATCCGCAAACTGAATACCAGGCGTTTGACTTGCATATTTGCAGTGTTCCTTGGTTCGGATTATTGCCGACGATTCGGAGGTCGTTGACAGTGCAGACTGCAGCAGATAATGGTCATTAACAAAAATAATGAGTAAAACACACGAGTGTTACCTGCAATGGCGCCAGTGGTTAGCAGTATCACCGCTAGTAGCAAGGATATAATATGCGTTGCAGCCATCTCGCTGGATTAACACAAGCGTTACTGATGGTGAGTGTAGAAAAAAGTTACTGAGTTTGCAGGATGAATAACGGCAGTCACGGTGGCAACTGCAGTTAGCATTCATTGTTTACTTTTCTCAGCAGGAGTGCAAATGAATATCAAGTATTTTATTCATTGCGATTGCTACATCATGTTCACATGCACAATAAACAACACACACTAGCTAAATTTCCCTAAAACTATTAAGAATAAAGTAAAAAAGCTTTAATAAAAAAACTGGAAAGTGTAGGGATGACTCTTAAAAAAGGAAAGGAACAAGATGGGATGATTCTTGCAAAAGTAAAGGAACAAGATGGAATAATGCTAAGCTTGCAAATGTAAAAGTCCCAAGTATCCCTACATCAGCGGCTTGCTGCGACGCAACTGACAAATACGGAATCCTCTTCCTATACCTTTACAATTGTCGATTACTTCATCGGACTGCGTCCTCCAAACACAGCTATCTGCAGCTTATTTACAACTGTCAACTACTTCATCGGACTGCGTCCTCCTAAACAAAGATACCTCTAGTTATTTACAACCATCAATTACTTCATCGGACTGCGTCCTCCAAACACAGATACATCTAGTTATTTACAACTGTCAACTACTTGATCGGACTGCGTCCTCCTAAACACATATACCTCTAGTTATTTACAACCGTCAATTACTCCATCGGACTGCGTCCTCCTTCAAGCCGCTGATGTAGGGATACTTGGGACTTTTACATTTGCAAGCTTAGCATTATTCCATCTTGTTCCTTTACTTTTGCAAGAATCATCCCATCTTGTTCCTTTCCTTTTTTAAGAGTCATCCCTACACTTTCCAGTTTTTTTATTAAAGCTTTTTTACTTTACTTGTTCCTGTTACTTTTTTGATCACTATCAGTTTGAACTTATTATTTGTATTCTATGTTAGATGTTATTTCATTTTGACAACTCTGTGAGCAGCAGTTACTAGTCTAGCAGATGTGAACGTGCACAGCTAGGGTCTGGAGAGTAAGGAGTGTAGTTTAAAATAATGTTTAATAATTATTACCAATCATTCATTGAAAGGTTTAAAATAGTAAAGAGGTTAAGGACGCAGACAGCAAAATATCAAGTCCAGGTATGATTTGACAACATGATACTTGTTATTACAGTAATGGATGAAGGAAGAGACTAATACTGACAACTCATGATGCTGCAAGCCCAATAGTACGAGCGAGCACGCCTAGTAGAACCTTGTTGATGTCAATATCACACTCACAGAGGCTTCTAGTCCTTTACAACTTATCTGCGTGGTGTAGGAACCTTACTGTGCGTAGAATCTTGCTGCCGGTAACTTAGAATACTTGTTCACGTCTGGGTATGTCAGTTTTAACCCGCCATCTGAAGCTTTAACGAACAGATCAGTGTTACTTAGGGTATAGTACTGCTCTAGACAAATTTCATACCTCTGGCTTGCGCGCTGAAGCGTCCAGAGCAGAGACAAAACGCAGTATCGATCGAGATAGCTACAAAACTGATGTGGGCGGAGTTAATGATACGAGCGTCAAGAGGGTTAAATATTTAATGGCGTCTTCAGTCCAAAACGGCCCAAAAACCATGTTTTTCATGGATTACTCGCTTCTGGTAGTGTTTAATGCCTATCTAAGAAGTAAGTGCACTATTCCAGATGTATACACGTGCAATTGTGCAGGTTTGGTAGTGATTCGTTCACTCAGGACAGCGCTAGGCTTACTGAAAGAGGAAAGAAGAAAGAAGAAGAAAGAAGAAGAAGATGAACAATTCGCGTGGGCGGCGATTTTTGTTTACCACTTTAGAAACGTCTACTCGCTTCGCCAAAGGTATTTCCAAGCTCAGAACAATCTCCTGATCAATCCTAGATGTCTGGAATCTCGAGAAACGCTACAACAACGAAGATCTTCAACGGCCTCCCTGAGAGTCGCCATCTTGATTTTCGTCGACAAGCAAGCAGTCCCGGCGACTTTCATAGACTTCCTACAAGCGCTCGCACTTCAGATTCCCTTAGAGATAGTGAAAATGCAGTAGAAATGTATAACAGTGGAGATATGTGCGAAAACTCATTTTCACACATGAGTAGCCGCCATCTTAGTTCGAGGTCATCCCTACATATCATTGCCGATCGGCAATGATAATAGCGACATTATTATAATAGTTATTTGTGCTCATTGTCCATGTCCTCATAGTCTTCATCAAAGGCTGGATTGCTAACTGGCAAAGCACCTGCTGTGTCGATTAACTGATCCTTGTCTCCATATGTTGCCGACTTTCTCTTTGCAATCACAACAACAGCAAGCCTAAATAAGGTAGACGTTTACAAGACATGAATTACAGTATCAAATATTCTTACAAAATGATGACAACAAGGCCTACAACAAGCAGAACTGCCATAACTCCAACAACAGCAATCAATGGTAGCTGCATTTCGAGGTCACTCTGAGTATCACTGTTTGCGGTTTGTATTGGATTGCTCATAGTGGAAACAGATGTACTAGAAACAGTCGACATGCACACAACTCCAGCAACATTAATATGATCTACAAGACTACTGCTTCCTTGAGTAATTGTGGTTGCGGTACAATCAGCAAGTGCACCCTCCGATCCTGAGCATTGCACGTTGGTAAGATGAACAAAACTGCTCGGTTTACCAAATCTAGAGTCTACCACAGCACTGGCTCCTGTCACAACAGAATATTTATTACTGTTTGACGATTGTCCGAATGCTCACCACTATATTGGAGTCCCAGTTCGTGACAGACTACACCAGCATCTCTATCATTCCAATTTGTAGCAGAGATATGACCCCACAATGACATGGAACAAATCTCCACAGTTCCTTCTGATTCAACTGCTCCACCCACCAAACGAACATCACCAGAAGAACACACTATACAGCAAAAAAGAATTCAATACCCATATTCTTGTCCAAATACTTGCTCACCATCTCTGCATATTACTCCAGCAACATTGGTGTTTGGACATTCAAATTCACCATAAAGATCTTTAGAACACTCCACTATGTTAGACTCCCAACCATGACATACAACATTAGAGTATATGACTGGTCCATCTCCTTCTCCAAACATGGAAGAGTTGTTAATAGAAGTTGGTCCTATACAAATACACTCAAAACTTTGATATCCGTCATTTGTCAAGCTTACTTCCTTCACCCATTCCGAGCTGTTTGCAAGCAACAAAAGCATCTGAAACGCCCCATCCATCTGCACACACAGTTCCCCATAATCCATTGAGACAGACCTCAAGTCTTCCGTTCTTATCAACTGATCCTCCGACCAACCTCAATTCTCCTGCTGGGCATGATGCTGTATCATTTACCATATCTAAAAGACACAATTTTAAGTCCATTGAATATACATTTTGCAGTCAACACATACTATAGCATCTTATTCCAATAGTGCTTGCACATGACGAGGAACAACTGTCATTAAGGTTACAATCCTTTAGCTGAATTTCATCGCCAGTACAGGACACATTTTGGAAATAACTCATGTTATTAGGTGTACCAAACCTCCCATCAGTGAACACAGATGCCCCTGTATTGTAGACCCATACACACTATTCATGTGCATGATACTTGATCACTTACAGTCATAGTTTGTGTATCCCAGTTGCCTACAAGCTACACTGGCTTCTTTAGAACCAGCTGAACACAAAGGTGTCCAGGATCCCTGATAGCAGTATTCTAGTCTTCCTTCAGTGCTCTTGGCTCCTCCACTGAGTCGAATACTGTCATTAACACAGCTACTAGACTCATCATATGGCGGCACTTTGGCACACGAACTGTACACCTGACATGCCACACCAGCTACATCAACACTACTAGCCATCATTTTCCCTTGCTCGAGTGGATATGTAGTCAGTGTACAGTCGGTCAATGTCTGCTCATCACCACCACATGTGACACCACTGGCATGAATAGTCTTGTTCGGTTTACCATAATGTGAGTCTCTGTATGATACAGCACCTGCAGAGAAGGAACACACACATATTCCACACAATAACAATTATTTTAAATACCTTCTCCAAGGAATCCTAACTGCCTACAAGTTGCTGCAGCATCATGATCTCCCCAACCAGACTCTGATATCAGACCCCACAAGTTTCCAAAGCATATCTCCACAGTACCCTCTAAGTTAGTTGATCCTCCAACAAGACGTATATCACCATCATTGCATTCTATAATGTAACTCAGTAAATGCATTAAAATAATGATAGTTATCATACGTTCTCCACAGAGAAGTCCAGCTGTGTGTCCACGAGAGCAAGAGAAGGAGAGGTATTCATTCTTAGAGCACATTGCAAAGCTAGTTTCCCAACCACCACACGATACATTAGAGTACAATATAGGACCATAGCCAGCACCAAAGTATGAGTTGTGATAAGCCACTGGTTCTGTAGGAGAAACAATATTTACTTCTAAACGTACATTCACACAGTTCTTTACCAAGTTCTCCATAGCCCAACTCTTGACAGAGAATATGAGCATCAGTTTTGTCCCACGCTTGATCACACACGCTTCCCCATACTCCATTTGAACACACCTCAATCCTTCCTTCCTGTTGGATCACACCATCGATCAGTCTGACTGCACCTTCACTGCAGACACCAGGAGCTGTGTGTGCAGAGGTACACATCATGCAGCTACTTCACACAGTAAAGCAAGCTTACTGTAACAGCGTATCCCAATGCTTGGGCATGATGGCAAACAGTCAATAGCGTCATACATAGTGCAGTCTCCCAGCATTGCCTCAGATGCAGAACTGCTGCATGTGATATTCTGAAAAAGGCTGTAGTTGCTCACTGATCCAAATGTTCCATCAGTTATTACAGCAGCTCCTATGATATATTGATGAAACAATGATCAACTCTTTATTTTAAGGTTTACCAGTATAATGAGTATATCCCAGTTGTTTACAAGCCACAGTAGCCTCTTGTGATTGTAGAGTACAGAATGGAGACCATTGTCCATTGTAACAATACTCTAGTCTTCCTTCATTTGATGTTTGTCCTCCCATTAGACGTATCGCATTATTCTGGCATACAGTAGTACTGGGTGGTGAAGAGGGAGGAACACAAGGAGCTTGAGTGGTAGGAGAACCATGGCAGGACACTGCTGCTGCAGGCTCATTAATGTAGGTTGTTTTTCCAACTGCCAGTGAAATTGATGTTTTGGGACATTGTGTGAGTCTGTCCTCAGCTCCTGTACAGCCCAAGTGACTATAATGCATTGATTTCTTAGGTCTCTCATAGTGGGAATTGTTCACAGCCATGGGATCTGAGTGACAATAAACTTAGCTGTATAATTATTGGTAAAACTTACTTTGCGAGTCAACTCCCAACTGTCGGCAAACCACTTGAGCTTCATTATTGGTCCACCCAATCTCACTCACCAATCCCCACAGATTCCCGCGACATATCTCAACTGTTCCCTCAGCATCTGTGAGTCCACCAGTTAGACGAATATCCCCATCACTGCAATCTGAATAATAAGAACTATAATTATAAAAAGAAATGTATTTATAGAACCACCTTCATAGCAGCGAATTTCAGCAAAATAATTTGTGGGACATGTCACGGATGGATATTGTGTTTTAGAGCACTGAGAGACACTGTTCTCATATCCCATACAATTCATATAGGAATACACTACTGGTGCATCACTATCACCGAATTGTGTTGTCAGCAGTGCTGGGGCTAAAGTAGAGGAAACAATTATTAGTTTTGTGTAGTTCCTTTCAATGACTAACCAATTCCAGGATTATAACCAAGCTGCTTGCATGCTACATAAGCATCAACAGGGTTCCATCCATAGCGACATATCAATCCCCAAACTCCACCTAAACAAACTTCTACTCTTCCTTCCTGCTCAATCTGTCCATCAGCTAGACGAACAGCCCCTTCAGGACATGCTTGATCTGGGTATGCTGCACGGTTCTTAAAAGTGATTTTGCAATACACAAAATCAGTATTCTTACGTGTGCATCGAATGGCTCGTGAACAACTTGGCAGAGACAAAGTTGTAGATGTAGTGCAAGATGAGTATGCATTGATAGTACATTCATTAAGGTGATTATAGCTGGATTGGCAGGTCAAGGAGCTGATGGCTGACTGACTTGATCCATATCCTGTTGTGAAAACAGCTACATATGATAGAATAGAGTCACATCCACCAGAATAAATGGCATTATGCATTACATGAATATAAGCTGTGTCCAAGTTGCTTGCAGGCAACAGCAGCATCATGCTGGTCCAAGTTACATACTGATGACCAGCGACCACTATAGCAGACTTCAAGTCTTCCTTCATGCTCTGTTGTCCCACTCTGTAGACGTATATCACCTTCTAGATTTGATGTGCAAATTTCAGCAGTGTATGATGATATTGGATTACACCGTATTCCAGCTGGTCTATAATAGTAGTACGAAGAATAGGAACACTGTGAGAAATATCCAAAACCGCAGTCTGATAACTTTGACTGATGATTACTACTGCAATACCATCGACGATTGTCTCTAGGGTTGTATGTCCCAAAATACCCACAGCAGTGAGAATAGTAGGCTGTAAATAAAATCATGGTTGGAGCAGGAAAAAAAAAGAACTAAAGCATGCAGATAGCTGAGCACAATCAGGTGCATCGTGTCACCGTTTGTTATTGTGAATACCTAGTGGTCCAGAGAATCCCATTTGTCGGCAGGCAACCTTAGCATCGCTACAGCCCCAACTAGATCCGCAAACTGAATACCAGGCGTTTGACTTGCATATTTGCAGTGTTCCTTGGTTCGGATTATTGCCGACGATTCGGAGGTCGTTGACAGTGCAGACTGCAGCAGATAATGGTCATTAACAAAATAATGAGTAAAACACAAGAGTGTTACCTGCAATGGCGCCAGTGGTTAGCAGTATCACCGCTAGTAGCAAGGATATAATATGCGTTGCAGCCATCTCGCTGGATTAACACAAGCGTTACTGATGGTGAGTGTAGAAAACGTTACTGAGTTCGCAGGATGAATAGCAGTTAGCATTCATTGTTTACTTTTCTCAGCAGGAATGCAAATGAATATCAAGTATTTTTATTGCACAATAGACAACGCGCGTACGCACACCAGCTACATTTGTAAATTTGCCTAAAACTATTAAGAATAGCCTAAGCGACATTATTATAATAGTTATTTGTGCTCATTGTCCATGTCCTCATAGTCTTCATCAAAGGCTGGATTATTAACTGGCAAAGCACCTGCTGTGTCGATTAACTGATCCTTGTCTCCATATGTTGCTGACTTTCTCTTTGTAATCACAACAACAGCAAGCCTAAATAAGGTTGACGTTTACAAGACATGAATCACAGTATCAAATATTCTTACAAAATGATGACAACAAGGCCTACAACAAGCAGAACTGCCATAACTCCAACAACAACGATCAATGGTAGCTGCATTTCGAGGTCACTCTGAGTACCACTGTTTGCGGTTGGTCTTGGATTGCTCATAGTGGAAACAGATGTGCTAGAAACAGTCGACATGCACACAACTCCAGCAACATTAATATGATCTACAAGACTACTGCTTCCTTGAGTAATTGTGGTTGCGGTACAATCAGCAAGTGCACCCTCCGATCCTGAGCATTGCACGTTGGTGAGATGAACAAAACTGCTCGGTTTACCAAATCTAGAGTCTACCACAGCACTGGCTCCTGTCACAATAGAATATTTATTACTGTTTGACGATTGTCCGAATGCTCACCACTATATTGGAGTCCCAGTTCACGACAGACTACACCAGCATCCCTATCATTCCAATTTGTAGCAGAGATATGACCCCACAATGACATGGAACAGATCTCCACAGTTCCTTCTGATCCAACTGCTCCACCCACCAAACGAACTTCACCAGAAGAACACACTATATAGCAAAAAAGAATTCAACACCCATATTCTTGTCCAAATACTTGCTCACCATCTCTGCATATCACTCCAGCAACATTGGTGTTTGGACATTCAAATTCACCATAAAGATCTTTAGAACACTCCACTATGTTAGACTCCCAACCATGACATACAACATTAGAGTACACGACTGGTCCATCTCCCTCTCCAAACATGGAAGAGTTGTTAATAGAAGTTGGTCCTATACAAATACACTCAAAACTTTGATATCCGTCATTTGTCAAGCTTACTTCCTTCACCCATTCCGAGCTGTTTGCAAGCAACAAAAGCATCTGAAATGCCCCATCCATCTGCACACACAGTTCCCCATAATCCATTGAGACAGACCTCAAGTCTTCCGTTCTTATCAACTGATCCTCCGACCAACCTCAATTCTCCTGCTGGGCATGATGCTGTATCATTTATCATATCTAAAAGACACAATTTTAAGTCCATTGAATATACATTTTGCAGTCAACACATACTATAGCATCTTATTCCAATAGTGCTTGCACATGATGAGGAACAACTGTCATTAAGGTTACAATCCTTTAGCTGAATTTCATCGCCAGTACAGGACACATTTTGGAAATAACTCATGTTATTAGGTGTACCAAACCTCCCATCAGTGAACACAGATGCCCCTGTATTGTAGACCCATACACACTATTCATGTGCATGATACTTGATCACTTACAGTCATAGTTTGTGTATCCCAGTTGCCTACAAGCTACTCTGGCTTCTTTAGAACCAGCTGAACACAAAGGTGTCCAGGATCCCTGATAGCAGTATTCTAGTCTTCCTTCAGTGCTGTTGGCTCCTCCACTGAGTCGAATACTGTCATTAACACAGCTACTAGACTCATCATATGGCGGCACTTTGGCACACGAACTGTACACCTGACATGCCACACCAGCTACATCAACACTACTAGCCATCATTTTCCCTTGCTCGAGTGGATATGTAGTCAGTGTACAGTCAGTCAATGTCTGCTCATCACCAGCACACGTGACACCACTGGCATGAATAGTCTTGTTCGGTTTACCATAATGTGAGTCTCTGTATGATACAGCACCTGCAGAGAAGGAACACACACATATACTACACAATAACAATTATTGAATACCTTCTCCAAGGAATCCTAACTGCCTACAAGTTGCTGCAGCATCATGATCTCCCCAGCCAGACTCTGATATCAGACCCCACAAGTTTCCAAAGCATATCTCCACAGTACCCTCTAAGTTAGTTGATCCTCCAACAAGACGTATATCACCATCATTGCATTCTATAGTGTAACTCAGTAAATGCATTAAAATAATGATAGTTATCATACGTTCTCCACAGAGAAGTCCAGCTGTGTGTCCACGAGAGCAAGAGAAGGAGAGATACTCATTCTTAGAGCACATTGCAAAGCTAGTTTCCCAACCACCACACGATACATTAGAGTACAATATAGGACCATAGCCAGCACCAAAGTATGAGTTGTGATAAGCCACTGGTTCTGTAGGAGAAACAATACTTAATTCTAAAGGTACATTCACACAGTTCTTTACCAAGTTCTCCATAGCCCAACTCTTGACAGAGAATATGAGCATCAGTTTTGTCCCACGCTTGATCACACACGCTTCCCCATACTCCATTTGAACACACCTCAATCCTTCCTTCCTGTTGGATCACACCATCGATCAGTCTGACTGCACCTTCACTGCAGACACCAGGAGCTGTGTGTGTGTGTGTGGAGGTACACATCATGCAGCTACTTCACACAGTAAAGCAAGCTTACTGTAACAGCGTATCCCAATGCTTGGGCATGATGGCAAACAGTCAATAGCGTCATACATAGTGCAGTCTCCCAGCATTGCCTCAGATGCAGAACTGCTGCATGTGATATTCTGAAAAAGGCTGTAGTTGCTCACTGATCCAAATGTTCCATCAGTTATTACAGCAGCTCCTATGATATATTGATGGAATAATGATCAACTCTTTACTTTATGGTTTACCAGTATAATGAGTATATCCCAGTTGTTTACAAGCCACAGTAGCCTCTTGTGATCGTAGAGTACAGAATGGAGACCATTGTCCATTGTAACAATGCTCTAGTCTTCCTTCATTTGATGTTTGTCCTCCCATTAGACGTATCGCATTATTCTGGCATACAGTAGTACTGGGTGGTGAAGAGGGAGGAACACAAGGAGCTTGAGTGGTAGGAGAACCATGGCAGGACACTGCTGCTGCAGGCTCATTAATGTAGGTCGTTTTTCCAACTGCCAGTGAAATTGATGTTTTGGGACATTGTGTCAGTCTGTCCTCAGCTCCTGTACACCCCAAGTGACTATAATGCATTGATTTCTTAGGTCTCTCATAGTGGGAATTGTTCACAGCCATGGGATCTGAGTGACAATAAACTTAGCTGTATAATTATTGGTAAAACTAACTTTGTGAGTCAACTCCCAGTTGTCGGCAAACCACTTGAGCTTCATTATTGGTCCAACCAATCTCACTCACCAATCCCCACAGATTCCCACGACATATCTCAATTGTTCCCTCAGCACCTGTGAGTCCACCAGTTAGACGAATATCTCCATCAATGCAATCTGAATAATAAGAACTATAATTATAAAAATAAATGTATTTTATAGAATCACCTTCATAGCAGCGAATTTCAGCAAAATAATTTGTGGGACATGTCACGGATGGATATTGTGTTTTAGAGCACTGAGACACACTGTTCTCATATCCCATACAATTCATATAGGAATACACCACTGGTGCATCACTATCACCGAATTGTGTAGTCAGCAGTGCTGGGGCTAAAGTAGAGAAAACAATAATAGTTTTGTGTAGTTCCTTTCAATGACTAACCAATTCCAGGATTATAACCAAGCTGCTTGCATGCTACATAAGCATCAACAGGGTTCCATCCATAGCGACAGATCAATCCCCAAACTCCACCTAAACAAACTTCTACTCTTCCTTCCTGCTCAATCTGTCCATCAGCTAGACGAACAGCCCCTTCAGGACATGCTTGATCTGGGTATGCTGCACAGTTCTTAAAAGTGATTTTGTATACACAAAATCAGTATTCTTACGTGTGCATCGAATGGCTCGTGAACAACTTGGCAGAGACAAAGTTGTAGATGTAGTGCAAGATGAGTATCCATTGATGGTGCATTCATTAAGGTGATTATAGCTGGATTGGCAGGTCAAGGAGCTGATGGCTGACTGACTTGATCCATATCCTGTTGTGAAAACAGCTACATATGATAGAATAGAGTCACATCCACCAGAATAAATGGCATTATGCATTACATGAATATAAGCTGTGTCCAAGTTGCTTGCAGGCAACAGCAGCATCATGCTGGTCCAAGTTACAAAGTAAAGTAAAAAAGCTTTAATAAAAAAACTGGGAAGTGTAGGGATGACTCTTAAAAAAGGAAAGGAACAAGATGGGATGATGCTTGCAAAAGTAAAGGAACAAGATGGAATAATGCTAAGCTTGCAAATGTAAAAGTCCCAAGTATCCCTACATCAGCGGCTTGCTGCGAACTGACAAATACGGAATCCTCTTCCTATACCTTTACAATTGTCGATTACTTCATCGGACTGCATCCTCCAAGCACAGCTATCTGCAGCTTATTTACAACTGTCAACTACTTCATCGGACTGCGTCCTCCTAAACACAGATACCTCTAGTTATTTACAACCATCAATGACTTCATCGGACTGCGTCCTCCAAACACAGATACATCTAGTTATTTACAACTGTCAACTACTTGATCGGACTGCGTCCTCCTAAACACATATACCTCTAGTTATTTACAACCGTCAATTACTCCATCGGACTGCGTCCTCCTTCAAGCCGCTGATGTAGGGATACTTGGGACTTTTACATTTGCAAGCTTAGCATTATTCCATCTTGTTCCTTTACTTTTGCAAGCATCATCCCATCTTGTTCCTTTCCTTTTTTAAGAGTCATCCCTACACTTCCCAGTTTTTTTATTAAAGCTTTTTTACTTTACTTGTTCCTGTTACTTTTTTGATCACTATCAGTTTGAACTTATTATTTGTATTCTATGTTAGATGTTATTTCATTTTGACAACTCTGTGAGCAGCAGTTACTAGTCTAGCAGATGTGAACGTGCACAGCTAGGGTCTGGAGAGTAAGGAGTGTAGTTTAAAATAATGTTTAATAATTATTACTAATCATTCATTGAAAGGTTTAAAATAGTAAAGAGGTTAAGGACGCAGACAGCAAAATATCAAGTCCAGGTATGATTTGACAACATGATACTTGTTAGTACAGGGATGAAGGAAGAGACCGTAATACTGACAACTCATGATGCTGCAAGCCCAATAGTACGAGCGAGCACGCCTAGTAGAACCTTGTTGATGTCAATATCACACTCACAGAGGCTTCTAGTCCTTTACAACTTATCTGCGTGGTGTAGGAACCTTACTGTGCGTAGAATCTTGCTGCCGGTAACTTAGAATACTTGTTCACGTCTGGGTATGTCAGTTTTAACCCGCCATCTGAAGCTTTAACGAACAGATCAGTGTTACTTAGGGTATAGTACTGCTCTAGATAAATTTCATACCTCTGGCTTGCGCGCTGAAGCGTCCAGAGCAGAGACAAAACGCAGTATCGATCGAGATAGCTACAAAACTGATGTGGGCGGAGTTAATGATACGAGCGTCAAGAGGGTTAAATATTTAATGGCGTCTTCAGTCCAAAACGGTCCAAAAACCATGTTTTTCATGGATTACTCGCTTCTGGTAGTGTTTAATGCCCATCTAAGAAGTAAGTGCACTATTCCAGATGTATACACGTGCAATTGTGCAGGTTTGGTAGTGATTCGTTCACACAGGACAGCGCTAGGCTTACTGAAAGAAGAAAGAAGAAAGAAGAAGAAAGAAGAAGAAGATGAACAATTCGCGTGGGCGGCGATTTTTGTTTACCACTTTAGAAACGTCTACTCGCTTCGCCAAAGGTATTTCCAAGCTCAGAACAATCGCCTGATCAATCTTAGATGTCTGGAATCTCGAGAAACGCTACAACAACGAAGATCTTCAACGGCCTCCCTGAGAGTCGCCATCTTGATTTTCGTCGACAAGCAAGCAGTCTCGGCGACTTTCATAGACTTCCTACAAGCGCTCGCACTTCAGATTCCCTTAGAGATAGTGAAAATGCAGTAGAAATGTATACCAGTGGAGATATGTGCGAAAACTCATTTTCACACATGAGTAGCCGCCATCTTAGTTCGAGGTCATCCCTACATATCATTGCCGATCGGCAATGATAATACTGATGACCAGCGACCACTATAGCAGACTTCAAGTCTTCCTTCATACTCATTTGCCCCGCTCTGTAGTCGTATATCACCCTCTGCATTCGATGAACAAGTCGGAGCAGTGTAGGTTGATAATGATAATGGATTGCATCGTATCCCTGCTCCATACCAATAGTAATTGTTAGTGTAGGAACAAGAGTAACTATATCCATTGCTGCAGCTAGCCAGAGTTGACTGATGAGTACTACTGCAATACCATCGACGATTGTCTCTAGGGTTGTATGTTCCGTAGTAGCCACAGCAGTGAGCATAATATGCTGTAGTAAGTAACGATAATAATAATAGCATTTATCATTTTTATCGCTCAGTATTATCATTCTTCTGAATAGCAATTGTATCTACCTAGTGGTCCTGTGAACCCCATTTGTCGGCAAGCAACTCTAGCATCATTGCAGTCCCAGCTGTTTCCACAAACGTGCCACCAATTGTTTGATTTGCATATCTGCAGTGCTCCTTGGTTTGGATTAGAACCGAATATTCTAAGGTCGTTGTTAGTGCAAACTGCAGAAAAGAACGACACGAGTTCAGAATGCGTCTTTTTCAAGATGTACTTTTTTACCTGCAATGGCGCCAGTTGCTAACAGTACCAGCAAGATCACGGATATAAGCTTCGCAGACATTTTTCTAGGCAGCCTGATGCTGGCTTTATTCAGTTATTTGTGATGTGCAATTCAAGTATGTGTCCAACATTCATTGAGTCAGTACAGGTCACGACTATGCCACACACGTAATTACTTTATTCATAATGATGTAGGCAACAATGATTTAGAATAGGATATCATCTTGTGTGTACACAACAGAATCTGCATCAACAGCTAGAGATCACACAAACTAGTTACAGTGTGTTATGTTATATGCTTTAGTCTTCATTCTGTTGATCAGCCATTCGCCGAGCTAGCTCTTCATCTCTCTTAGCAGTCTCCTGAGCCTAAAACAACAAACAATAGATTTTACATGTAACATGAATACCTTTCTCTTCCTGTCATACTCTTCTGCTGCAAGTCGTTGCAAGGCTTCAAAGTCAACAACGTCTGTACCCTACAAAGAACAGGTGTGATAGTATTACCTTAGGATAGTTATAGTCATTTACAAGTTCTTCTCTTGTTAACTGTAAAGCCAATTCCTCATCTGCGGTATGCCGTGTTGTATGTTCCTTGTTATACTCAGCAGCAAGTCTTCTAGCTAACTCTTCATCTTCACGATATCGTTCTCCTTTCATTTCCAGCTGAAGCTGACGAGCTACTTGAGCATCATGAATCAAATTAGAGGACTGCATGAAATACAGAGACAAAAACATGATAAAACAATAGAGAGAGAGAGAGAGAGAGAAAGATAGATAGGGATCACCTGAGTAGACTGGTTCACTGGAGCTGTTGATTGTCTCAGCTGAGGACTACTTGCATTTTGAGCAACTCTGTTCCCAATATTTATCTGATACCCAGGTGGTCCTCCAATATGTTGTTGATATCCGCTAGCATGAGGAGGTCCTGCAGTATGTTGCTGATATCCAGATGCATGAGGAGGTCCTCCACTGGTAGTGTGCTGCCAGTTTGTCTGGCTTCCTCCAGCCCATTGCTGAGGTGTTGCTCCTGATTCTCTTCCATAAGTTTGTGGATTAGTTGCACCGGATCCAGTAGCAAGCTGTGCATTAGCTGGTGAGCTACCAGAAGAGTTCAAAGTATCGTTGCCGTCCTTTCTCTGGTCTAGTTCAACTCCAACTGCAGCTGCAAGATCCAAAGACTCTCTCCTCATTTTACGAGCTTCGTCCATTGCTTCTTTGGCACGAAGGTGATTCTCTTTAGTACGACGATCAGCTTCCTCTAATTCAGCTGCCCAGTTTCTTAAGCGGTCTTCCTCTTTCTGTAGATGAGACTCCCTCATCTTTAGATCATGCTCATGTGCTTGCAGTGCTGCAGCATGATCTGACTGATGAGAAAACAGCACTGTCACAGAAACACCAATGTACAATACATGATTATTTAAGTTAGCTCCCTTCTTGACTGTAGCTAGATTACTGTATTACCTATGTTCCTTACATTAGCACAGACAACACATGCCAACAACAACATGCATGTATTGATTAATATTTGTACCTGTTTCTGTTGTAGCTGCTGCTGCTCTGGTCCATTGCCTATATCAAACTCTCTCAGATTAAGCTCCTTTTCTCTCTGGAACAAAGCGTCTTCCTGACTCCTCAGCTCCATCTCCTTTTGCTGAATAGCCATTTCCTTTTCCTTTACATTATACTCTCTTTCTTCAATATCGGCTTGGCTTTTGCTGTGATGTTGGCTTTGTGAGAGTGTTTGGAATATCTCCATGTTTTGCTCATACTGGGCAATCTTCTGTTTCATTGATGTCACTTGATGAGTTAAGGTCTCAATTTCCTTCTGCATTGTCTGCTTTTCTTCTTGCAGGATCTCTTTCTGACTATGAAGCGAACTAACTTCTGAGACAAGACGATCTTTCTTCTCTTTTTGCTGTTCAATCTCAAGATGAAGTGCTTCCAGTTCAGCTGTATCATGATGAGGAACTACATTTCTTGGGGAAGTGAACGGTTGTTTGATTGCTGATTGAGAAGGTGTGTTGGGTAAGGTGCCCAAGGGACTGCCAAAACCAAGAGACTCAGGTGGTTCTTGTGAAAACGAACTTGATAAAGATGGCGGACAGTACTGGGAAGATGTGTCTGGTCTGCCTACTAGAAAGCAATGAAATAAAGCTGTAAGCGTTTGGACACTAAACCAAGTCATTTACCATTAGTATCAGCAGTCATACGTGGCTTGCGAGGGTGAGGACGAGGCGGTGTTGCCATGATGGAAAAGAAGAGGGGGACTTTCCCGCAGACATGCAACGCCCCTCTAAAGCCACACCTTGGCACGTGATGTGCACCAAGCCACCAACTACTGCAGAGAGAGCTGATTGCTTCGATTCATTGTCCCTGATTGTCATTTCCCGAGTCCGCAATAGTGGCTAGTAGTCTTAGGACAGGGTCTTTCGAACAATTCGAGACAAATATGGACGAGGAAGACCACGGTCTTGTTAGTAGAAGGGCTAGGAATGGCATCAAGTGCAGCCCTTTTCTTCTACTGATACTACTCGTGACTTTCCTTGCTCTCTCGGTGTTTCTTGCCGTGGCTTTAATAGGTGTGAGCGTGCCATTCGGACTAAAATCGAACTGTGACACTAGCACCTGCACCACTGCTAGTTGTGTTCAACTAGCTGCTACTGTCCTGTCGAACATGAACACCTCTGTGAATCCTTGTGAAGATTTTTACAACTACAGCTGTGGCGGCTGGGTGGATGATAACATTATCCCTCCTGGTCGTGGTCTATGGGGAGTCTTCGACCAGTTGAACAACAAAAATCAAGTTCGTCTGAAGAAACTGATTGAAGGAGAACAGGACAATGATGTACCAGCTATTCAACTTGCTCGTCAGCTGTATGAGGCATGCACAGATCTTGACGCAATTAACAAAATTGGTCCACAACCTCTTTTAGACACCCTCAACTCTACCGGGGGCTGGAGCTTGCTTGGACAAGTAGGAAACTGTAAGCATTCTTAAATAGTTTCATGATGCACCAATCTCAAATACGTGTACTAAAAATACAGTCGTGTGGATAAGATGGCAAGGGCTTAGACATGTAATGTATACACTAAGTTCCTGTTGGTGCTCATGTATTCCCATATACTGTATTACTTCCTTAAGGAAATAATTATTTTGTTGCTCTTAGCTTCACTGGACATCAACGGAATCTCTTTCCGTCAGTCAAAGAGTCTGGGCAATCCTGCATTCTTCTCTTTCGACCTTGGAATCGATGATAAAAATTCATCATTGCATATTACTGAGGTATCATTGACACTGTTCTTAACTCTCTTACTCACTCTCTCTCTCTCTCTCTCTCTCTCTCTCTCTCTCTCTCTCTCTCTCTCTCTCTCTCTTCTCTCCTCTCCCTCCCTCCCCCCCCTCTCTCTCTCTTGCACACAGCTGGTTCAATCTGGTCTCACTCTACCAAGCCGAGATGCTTATCTCAATCCAGACTCAGTCAAATCCGTATGTTACCCGTTGTATTTGTGTGATAATTCTACTATATTGCTGTAGGCTATTCCAGCTCTCAGAGCCTACATCACTAGCACACTGAAGCTGTTGTATCCTAATGGTGATGAGACTACATTTGAAAATGCTACCAATGACATCATCGACTTTGAGACTAGTCTAGCAAGAGTGAGTTGGTCCATCTTGTATAGCAATACAGCAAGTGTTAATGGTGTTTTATGAATACCTATTGCAAGTGTGGTTCAGTTTCTAAAGGCCACCATACATGGAGCAACTTTTGTCGCGCAACTAGTCGTGCGACAAAAGTTTATCAGTGTATGGTGCATAGTCACGCAGTCGCTAGTCGCCTGAAACATGTTGCGCGAAATAGAAACGATCCTATTTTCAGGCGACTTGTTGTTCGAAACTTGCGACAAAAGTTGCTTGCGACGAAGCAACAAAAGTTGCTCCGTGTATGGTGGCCTTAACAGAATATTTGAAATGTAACAGCATAGGTGATATTAATTTTGCTGACTTTGTGGTTAATTAAATGAATCAAAAAGCATCAGTTGTGACCTAATTATGAAGTGGATCAACTGCTTTGATTATAGTAGAGACTAATAATACATTTGTGCATTTGGTGAGGTCACTGGTGGCCTGTTAGGATTTATGATTCAATCACATCATTGTTGATAATATTGTGGCCCTTGCATCGATGCAATTCTGAACGCCATATCCATGTGTCGAATTGTAAATTGAGTCATAATGTGGAATTGTTTTTAACTTACACATGTTAATTCAGATACAAGTGAGTGCTGTCGCCCAGAGAGACCCAAATGCTGCTTACAACAAGTTCCAACTACATCAGCTAACAGATAATAAGTTTTGGAATCAGGTGAGAATCAGTGAATGTTGTTTGTATTATTGTACATGATGTTATTGTCTAGTTTGACTGGGTATCTTATGGTATTGCTGTGTATGGTGATGCTGGTGTTACTGTGACTGAAAACCTCACACTATTGGTTAGGACACCATCTTACTTCACTCAACTGACTGATTTATATGACTCTATTAGCAAGTCCAATCCCAGGTGGGTGTGTGGGTGTGTTCACAGATGATGTTAGTGCCATAAATTTCGTTATAGTGCTATTGAGAACTATTTTCAATGGCAGCTTGTACAACAGTTCATTCCCTACTTGGGTGATGACTTTCTTGATGTCTACTACACGTTCACCTCAGCTGTTGTTGGATCAGGCAAGGTGGAGCGATACCTTGTTTGTCTCGGATCTCTACAGACATTTGTTCCAATGTCAATGGCTCGTCTCTATACTATGTATGTGCTGGATCCTGGTACTAGGGCCAATGTGACCATCATGATTGAAGAAGTCAAGAATGCCTTCAAGCAACGCCTACAGAGTAACACATGGCTAGACCCACAGACTATACAAGCATCTGTTGCTAAGGTAAATACAACTGTAATATGGAGTTGCTGTTATTTGGGTGTGTTAGGTTGAAGCCATCACTCAGATGGTAGCATACCCTGACAGTATCTTCAACAATGAGTATCTCTTGAACAGGAGTGCAGCTGTCAACATGTCTATTGGAGACAACATGTACTTCAACACTTTCAAGAACTTTCAACTACTCAATGGCCGAGAGAATTTACAGCAATATGGTAAACCTGTCAACAAAACTGGGTAAGTGCGTACAATGTTGTTGATGTGTATTGATTGATAATCACTGTAGTTGGGAGATATCACCAACTGCTGTGAATGCTTACTATGATCCTCTCTTTAACTCTTTTGGTAAGTACATGTATTGCCTGTCTTCAATAAGTTACATTGTGTTTATAGTATTTCTTGAGGGAATCTTGCAGCCACCATTCTTTGAAGCAGGATGGCCTAAGTAAGCTAGTATAGACTAGGTACTGTATGATTTTCAATATTATTTTAGCTATTTCAAGTATGGTGCACTTGGTGTGGTGATAGGACACGAGCTAACTCATGGATTTGATGATCAAGGTACACACACACACACACACACACACAAAGTTTTGTTGCCATCGAAATCGATGATGCTCACCCAGCGGTGACAACCACCTGACAAGATCGTGAGTACCTGTGCGCTAAGCAGGTGTATAAAGCCAGTGTGTGCAGGAGCTGGCTTGCAGGAGCACTAGCTGAGATTAGGACCTTACAGCCATGTTCCCTTTTGCTTCCCCAGGTACCCGTTTTACAGATGGGTGGGCTGGAGGTATTTTAATGCCTTTTTCTCTGGTGGGATTCACCCTTGGGTTGTAAGCCAAATACTCTACCGGAGAACCACCAGGACACCCACATGCACAAACACACGTGCGCACATGCACGTTACTTTGTTTGCTTCTAGGCCAGCAGTATACCAAGGATGGTATCCTGACTCCATGGTGGACAGCAGCATCACAGAAGGAGTTCAATCAGAGGAAGGAATGCTTTGTACAGCAGTATTCCAAATATTCACTTTTTGGATACAACGTGAGAGCAGTGCCTGTGTGTGGTGGTAGATCATGTATATTTTATGGGTACAGATCAATGGCAGTCTTACTCTTGGAGAGAACATAGCTGATAATGGTGGAGTGCATACTGCCTTCCAGGTATACCCACTAATACTACAGCATGCAATAATTTGTATGTGTTACCCTCTTAGGCATATAGCAATGTGGCTACATCTGCTCAACCTGGACTCCCTGCTATAAACTTAACACCGGACCAATTATTTTTTGTTTCCTTTGGACAGGTCAGTAGTACACAGTGAAGCTACTGATGTCACTGTTATCATATTGTAGGTGTGGTGCTCGTTGTTCACGCCCACCTTCATACGCTCTAATCTTCAAACCAATCCGCACAGTCCCGGACCATATCGGTAAAGAACAAACAAACATTTCTATTTTCATTTTAACAACTATCTTCTCAGAGTACTGGGGGCACTAACTAATAGCAAGGATTTTGCAACAGCTTTCAATTGTCCTCTAGACTCACCTATGAATCCAAGTGACAAGTGCGAACTTTGGTGATTTTGCTGCCATTCGCTGTTTTTATTATGACATGTACAGTTATTATTACATGTGGAGCAGTATAATGAAATATTTAGCACAACTAGAATCACATGCCTGGGAATAACCGTTCAAAATAATATTATCAACATTCTTATACATGTAGCAAGCAGTTAATTCGCTATATTTATAGCAAGAGCCTTGTTAAGAGTAGTTACTAGTCTAAGCTAAGAGAATGAGGTACTGTAATATGCTGTCGCAAAGAGATCTTCACTCTACTTAACTACTAGTGCTCTCTGTATTGATCAACAGGTCAGCTTGGTAGCTTTGGGTCCTTGCTGTATTACTTTGTTTCATACACTTTGTGCTATGATGTGCCCACAGCCAGCAGTATTGTTTGTAGTCTGAGAAATACAAACTCCGTGAGAGGAACAGAGTGATCAACATAAAGCTATAGCAGAGGAACCCTACGATAGATACATTGACCAGGAGAAAGAGTGTCACTCAGAGCATGAAAAAAACAACAACAAAAGTTTACAATAATTGAACAAGTGCTGTTGTTGTGTTCAAGACAAAATGCTTGAATAGATGTAGAGTTTGTCATTTTAGAATGAAGTGATTAATTTTGTTATATACACCACTGTAACAAAATTAAAACAAAAACACACAACAACTAAAACACAATTTGTTCCTACAAAGTCATTCAAAGCTATTAATCTTCTATCTGCACTTCATCTAGCGCTACATCCGTGTAACGAACTATTCCGACTGAGTCTGTTCCTTCTTCTGACTTACCACAGCAACGACTACGAGTAAAGAATTTTTTGACCTTTCCCGGATACCGGATAACAGCTACTAATATTGCTGCTATTGTGAGAACAATAATGATCCCGACCACAGCTCCAAGGATCGCTAGAATACTGACAAGAGGAGAACCACTACTGGGAGGATGTGCGGTAGGAGTTGATTGAGCTGTAAGAAGGAACAGCAACGAATAGTATGGTTAGTAGATTATCACTAACTGGTTCTTGTGACAGAAGAGGAGATGCGAGAAGATGAAGACAAAGCAGGGATGGGGGTAGCTGGCAAAGGAGGGGCGGGGGTAGCTGATAGTGAGACAGTAGTTGGTGCTCTTGGATTGACTGTGAGAAGATGAGTATAATCAGGAGGATAGGGTATATGTGTAGTCTTACTGTTAGCATAAGTAACAGGTTCACTCCATGGACCAGCGCCAGCTTCAGTATAACCACGTACCTAGTACGGAATGAGAACATTAGGTTGCTCTACATACTCCTCCCACTAACTTGAACAAGGACAGGCTGTCCTGAAGAAGGAAGGTCTGCTGTGATGTTTGGTTGGTAGGAATTGGTAGACACATTGATTCCTGTTGCCTCAGATGCCGAGTTGACATAGAATCTGACTTCATATTGTGTGATTTGTCCTCGTGAGTTGTTTAGTGGTTGCCATGTTACCAGTTCATCAGCTATAGACACACCCACCACTTGCAGAGGAACTGAAAATACAATACAATAATTATCAATTAATTGGTATAAACACAGTTACCCACCGCCTGGTCCAGTTTTGAAAGAAATCTGAGCTCCTCTACCAAGTGCCAACTCTTCATATAAACTAACTCCATTTTCCGATAGTACGAATGCAATGTAAATAGTCAAAGGTTGTAAACCAGTGATGGTGAAGTTAGTGGCATAGATTGGTTCAGTGTTCTTCTGTACAAGATAAGTACCATTATCCAACAGTATATTGTAAAACAGATCAGTTCTCCCTCCCAGTATTGATGGTGGATCCCAGGATATGAAGGCAGTATCTCCAGTACTACCTACTAAATTGGTTCTACTAGGAGCAGATGGTGGTCCTGAGAAAAAGGTTACAATTGATACAATAAAAAATTATAAACTTACTTGTGCAAGGCACTTCAGGACCTTCACCCATTGCTCGATAAGAGCGAGTTCTGCACCCACATATAGCTGCACCGGCTTGATTACTTTCACTACTAGCAGGGCAGGTCAGGCAAGCAGTGTTACCAAGACCAGCTTTATACGTTCCCTTTTCACATGCTGCAAAGTAGATCAGTAATACACAATAATGACTCGATGGTGGAGGATTTACCTTGACACTGTGCCGCACCACCTATTGAAACAGAATGATGACCCTCTATGCAATAACACATGTCAGGATTAGACCAGATTCCAGCCGAATCCAGTGTAACATTCGGAGAAAATCCATTGATGGTTCCAGCATTAGCAATGCACGTGCCCATTACCATTATGGTACCAGTTGCAGGAGCTGGAGTCTCATCAAAAATAGTTTTATTGACCTGTTTACTAGGTCCTTTGAAGCGGTAGACAAGAACACGAGATACAGTCACATTGGTACCATTGTCAAAAAGTGCAAGATAAAACCCATTTTCGTTCTGAACCATGAAGTTGACCGTCACAAACTGCATATTAGTTGAATCATTACTTGGAGAGTATTGAGCTAACACTGTGTAGCTGTCAGTGTCGTTAGCTACTGTCTGATCAACACCATTAGTGATTTGGTTCTTGAGGACGAAACTAGGGTAGCATGTGTTTGGTGGACCAGTAGAGCATGTCTCCTCAAACTTGTAGGTTATGTTGACGTAGATTATAGTCTGATATTTGATCGGGGTAGGGATAGCAGTGGAGATGTACTGAGTGATCAGCCAGTTATTCTGAGGCAGTTGAGCTGGCTCAGCAACAAATACACTCTCTTGGCAAATCTCACTAGGAGTAGACATCCACTGAAGATTTAAGGTAACATAATAAGAAGTAGTCTGTGAGCATTTGAGTGGTGTAAGTGCTTAGGCATGCAGCATAGGTAACCATGCATTACAGAGACCCAACAACCAAGGGCAGAGAGTAATTTTATGAGCAATAACCGTAAGAAAACATTAACACTAACAAGTTATAATAGAATGCTTCCTTGCCACACAGAATACACGTTTCAACACCAAGCAGCTTATACATATAGCAATTCTTGCATAGCAATGTTAAAAGTGGAAGTCAATTCATGCATTTGATTGGTAAACGTCATACTCCTGCTTTTGACATGCTATACAAAAACTGCTGCATACATCGAAAACAGATTTATATTAGTGGCTTCAAAGTTTACATAAACAATGTGATGTCAGCATTTTATCAATAAACAAAATGACAGCAGCTCAACAACCTCTGTACTCCTATAAGTGCTTGCTCAGTCTCACACAAACAAGAAACAGGTGGCCAGGACATAACCACAATGGGTACAAGACAAAGTGCAAATAGTTGACAACATTATACATGTACTGTACATGTATACATGCAAGCTCAATTTGACAGGAAACAAGCCAGTGCAAGAAACACAGCTGAGAGCAATCATATGCTTCTAACAAGAAAATAATAATACTCACGTTGTGCAAGTCTCCATCTCTTTCTAGTGTGTGCCACACCCCGCTCTGGCCTAGTAGCTGGCGGTACCGCCAAGAGTCCATCAACGGTTTTACCGAGGGAGCATACGCAGGAGCCGAAGATATTTCTAGACAAAACGAATCTTCGTCTCCCGGTGCCTGAGAAGTTGCAAGGGCTATTAAGCCCAGTAGAATCGAGCACACGTACTTCATCTTTAGAGAAATACCGTCTTTCACAGCTTTTAGCAAATCATTTTTGTTATTAGCCCTTATTAGTAGTTTCGTTAGTGTTAGATAACTAACTAGACACCGCCTCTAGACACACCTCCTTCCAAGTCACTCTCGGGACTTCGAAGCTTTGTCCAGTCTAACCTCTAACCAGTCATGAACGAGGTACTTAAAAGCTGTTGCTGCTGCTTTTTTGCAGACGATGGAGAATACGAACCACTTATTGGCAGCAGCAGACCTTCGCGTCAGTTCGAAAAGGTCATTGTGGACGAAACCGGAGCACCCACGGACAAACGATGGTATCATGGCGGAATAACAGACGCCCAAGCTGACTACAGGCTCCGTTCGGTCACGTCAAAGGACGGAACCTACCTAGTATATGATAACCCTACCGTGAAAGGAGAGTACGTGTTGCTGGTCATTGTAGGTGGTAAACTGCACAGGTGGAGAATTAGCAGACGAAGCAGTGACAGCAAGTTCGTGCTAGGAATAAATTCGCCAGGAGTTCGAGGTCACGAGACGGTGAGAAAACTGATCAAGTACCACAGAGGGGTCACCGGGAAGCCAATAATGTTGGAACATGGTGGACGAGTGGTACTAAATGACTATGCGTATGTTGATGACTGAGTAGCTTGTTTTTATACATAGACCAGAGCCAGACATCTGGTCTGTATAGTTTTTATCTTTATTTTTTGTACATGTACGTGAAACAGGTGATGTTTTATTGTGTGTGATGAATTATCATTCGCTGTGTACAATCTATGGTACAATACACTATTATGACAGTTGCCCACCCCTGGCAGTTGATGTATCAAATGACTAATGAGATAACCCGTTGTTCTCCGTCGTGTAAACGGTAAACTTGCTCACGTAGCAGAATGGGTTGCTGTTTTTCAGCTGAGGACGATGACGAAGTGGTACAAGAGACTACGCCGATATCTAAAAGTCGATCATACCAACAAGCAAGCAAGAAAATCGTAGACGAAGGTCACAATTGGTATCACGGAGACATTTCACACCAAGAAGCCGAGTCTAGGTTGAGGTCAGGAGCTAAGGGCTCTGATGGCATTTACCTAGTGTACGACAATCCCTCGCGATCTGATGAGTACGTGTTGCTCGTGTATAACAGAGGAGAAATGCACAGGTGGACACTCACAACGCGACAAGATGAAAAGGTCGTTGTCGGAGGGAACGCACGTGCCCATGACTCTGTGCAGAAATTGCTCAAATATCACTCAGGAATTTTTGGAAAGAGTCTGAAACTCCAGTATGGAAGCCCTGTGAAGACAGTCAAGTTACGAGGATTTATTCAGCGTCCAGATGATTCTGCCTTGCGAACTATCTAATGTCTGTTTTTAGCTGATGCTATGTTTCGTGTGTTATTGTGTCAGTGTGTTTGTACATTCATCACTTGACTAGATACATCCATCATGCATGCATTAATTATTATTCTTGCACCATTTCGGAGGTGTGGCTCTAGCTAGACATGACCATTTTGCAAACGGAAGTGATGGCCCGCCCAGTTTATTAGCGAAGACGTCAGATCCGCTTGATCTAAGCATTCCACAACGGGCCCTCCTTCACTCCCTTAGACCTCCCTCCATTCTGCTATTGGATACAGCTCTGCTCCACCACCCAGTCTAACTAGACCGTGTATCACAGCTTGTACAGGTGAGCATCAAGTTTTTTCTACGTACATAAACGTGTGCGTTTCGTAATAGAGTCTGTTCACTTTGTTGCTGTGTTTATTATGTGTGATGCAGTCTACTCTAGTATCGTTATATCGCTAGCTAAAGCTTTGTTCTCGTCACGACTATGTATGATGCTAATTACCAGGTTACAAAATGTATATACGAGGCGAGGAGCATCTCTCATATGTCGTGGAATCGTTGTGTGTGTTAGCCTGTTCCCATGCTGTTGGTAGTGGTTTGTAGCCAGTGATGTGTGTCCAGGAATGTAACGCTATAGTGAGTTGACACCATACACCACTCTGTGGTCAAGAGGTGACATAACAGTCGACAGACGGTGTTTTGTTGATGCTGTTTACTTGAGGTCTCAATGCCTTGTATGTCTAGGGCACAAGACTAGGCTATACTGCATGCATGTCGATCATGCGATGCATGCTGCATGTTCCAAAATGTTGCTAGTTACAGCGGTTTTCAGGCTTCTTGCAACAAAAAAGCGTAGAGCGTAAAGCGTAAACCGTGGAGCGTCACACTGTCATTGCGCAATTTGCGCGGCGCGCGAATGACGACACGCCCACACGAAAACAACACTAGCACGTGTAGTCACTGAACGATCGCTACTAGCACGATGGAGGACGAAGGCTAGTGCTTAGGTCCAGTGCTTCATACTGATACACCATTCGCCAGCGAAGGTCCTCCGAATAAGCACTACAGCGACTTGGTTCACAGCTCGTTCGACGGTTACTTGCCATTTCTTTGCCTGACCACACCCCTGCAATGCGGCCAACTCATGATCACGCACGTGCGGCTCCACGGTCTACGGTTTTTCTAATGCAAGAAGCCTGAAAACCGCTGTACTGCATGATGGTGCTACCTTCCAGATATGATAGCCAGCTGAGCATTTAGATTATCATTACATGTGAAAATTATACTGATATCAATTCTCATACCCTGTCACTTGGGAATAATTTTAAAAGCTATCCACCATGATGCTGAGTGCTGACTCATCGAGTGTTGGTCACGATCACTAACTAAAGGACAAAATTCTATTATGATGTGCTATATGCATTCCTGTGGCTACCGTTCATGGTAGTATTACATGCAGTGTATGTGTATTCCTGTTAACTTTTCTGAATTGGGAAATGTTTGCAAATAGTAATATTTACAATGTATGTTACAATAATTATGCAGCAGATGATAAGGTGGTCACTATAATTGATAGCCACAAGTATGTCATGTTTGTACCAGCATCTGACCACCTAGTTAGAAGGTTGTTGCTTCTCAGTTTTTGTGACATAACAATTCTGACTTGTGTGTTTTCGTGCTGCATTACTCGGTTATAACAATCTTGACAAAAATGTCAATGTGACAGTGGTTCTGTATTGCGTCACACAAGCTGATATTGCATTTAGGTGATTGTAGATATTGTCAACCGTCTCAACCTGTTCTTAACATATTCTCATTATATTTATCATGTGGATTGATACTGGTATCTAAGGTCTCATAACCTGCTGTTTCTTATAGTCACATGTTTCTATCTTCTGTAGATTTGATAATGGAGTCCATTTGGAGATTATGTGCTTTAACCATTCTACTACCACTGAGCTTGGCTATTTCTCCTTTTCCTGGTAATGTAGTCAGTTGTGAGTGAGGTTGTATCAAACACATGTTCTCTGTAGATAATGTAACAATAACAATAGAGCCAGCAGATACTATCATGGAGGGAGGAACATTTCGACTGTGCACTGATTTTGATGAGAATATCACTTTTAGTTACTCCATCTCTCCTTCAACTGGTCTCGATAGAGGTGAGTTGGTGTGTGAGTGATATGTACAGGAATCGTTTTCATTTTGCTTTAGCTACTGGTACTGTACCTGCTGGTAACTGTTCCATGGACATCACTGTAGCTGATAACTGTTCTCCTAGCAGTGGTGTTGTGTTGAGTGTCACTGTGACTGCTACAGTTAACGGCAGTCAAGCACAGGAGATTGTCAATGTTATTGTTAGCGACGATGATGCTGGTTAGTGCTATGCAACTACTAGTGCAATATGTACTGAGCTGTACTGCAGCTGTCAATGCTACGCTCAGTAGGACTACTGCGGATGCGATTGAGGGTGAAGATGTTGAAGTGTGTGTAACCATTCCGTCGCCTGCTTGTGAGAACATTGTTTTCAATTTCTCTTTTGCTGGAACAGCATCTGGTAAGTGTTCTCTCAGAACTGTATGCATAAACACTGATTTTCTTAACTTTGCAGATAGTGATTATACTGCTAGTAATACCATGAATATATCAATGGGCGACAACCAGGCATGTATTACTATAAGAACCATGGAGGATGGTATGGACGAACCAAATGAGTCTTTAATCATCACATGGCAACCTACCACCCTCTCCTATGTTGGATTTGATGGTGGTAATCAAGTAACTGTCACTATTCGTCAGCGTAAGTTTGCATCATATACACTCATCTCGAAATCTGTTTTCTCTCGTTTTACGTACAAAATGAATGTGCGACTTTTTTCTGCTCCACAGGACCAAATGTCACTTTTGTACAGCCAACATACTCATTTAATGAGGGCAGCAACATGCAGACTGTGTCTGTAATGTTGAATACGGCTCTTGGAGCTGGTAGAAATGCTGCAATCAATGTGGAATATACTGGTATACTACCATTTATTCAGCTCATTCTATCTCATCTCTCTCTCTCTCTCTCTCAGGTGATGATTCTCGTTTCAGTTTGCAAACCAACAGCTCGACATTTAGTGATGGAGAAACAAGTGTTCAAGTCACTGTAATTATTGGTGATGATAACGTTGTCCAGATGAATGTCAGTATAATGCTAAGTATTACTGTTGCGAGTGGTCTTGTTCAACTTGGCTCTCAAACCACAACAATTCTCACCATCACTGATATTGGTGAGTGAGTGTGAGCGTGCGTGCATGTGTGTGTGTGTGTGTGTGTGTGTGTGCGTGTGTGTATGAGCGCGTGCGTGTGTGATTACATGGTGTCCCCCAGATACTGCTACGATCAGTATTCCTGCAAGTCGAACATATGACGAAACTGATAACATGCTCTGTCTCCAGTCGTCTATTGGTATCATTGGAGGCATAAATGTTATGTTTACTGTCACTGATGGGTCGGCAAAAGGTAGTTTTACTATAATTATGTGATTTGCTGACACGATGTTCATTGATCACAGAAAATACAGACTTCATGACTAGCCCATCACCGGTCATGATCCAATCAAACGCAACTAGTCAATTTTGCATTAATATCAGTGTGTCAGATGATGCCATTATTGAACCTAATGAAATGTTCAGTATCAGCTGGAGCTTGACAGAAAATTTCAATAATCGTGTGAGCTTGTCAAACTCTGTGACAGACATCACAATAACTGACGGAGGTATGAAGAAAATGCTTGCACGTACAACTAGCATTGTCATATGTGTTACTATTGTGCTTTCTCATAGATAGTGGAGTGGTTTCAGTACCTGAGTCCAGGTCTTTCTCAAAGACCAGTGCTGACAGGAATATCTGTGTTACAGTGCCCGCTCTTGGTCTTCAACCAGATGGAACCAGTTACCAACTTGACTACTCCATTACTGCTGGCTCTCAAGGTGTGTGTAGCTATAATATACCACCTTGATCTCGTCTGTTTCTCTTTTTGTTGCCTGTAGGTGATTTCAGTGTGTCACCATCAGTGCTGAACATATCGTCAAACAGTGAATCGATGTTCTGTATCACACTCAACATCATTGATGACTCACTAGTGGAGGGCAATGAGACGTTCACTGTAACATGGACGCTGGGATCTGGCGTCCCCTCCAGACTTACACTGAGCAGAAATACCACTACCATCACAATACAGGACAATGATGGTTAGTGATCTCTCATTTGTGTACTTCTGGTGAGAAATATGTGTAGGTTATATAGCGGGATATATGACCATTATATCCCGCGGGAAAGGGCACGCTTCCGAGACTTTATAAGAGTGCTAGCCCTTTCCCGAGGGATATAATGGGTCATACATCCCGCCAACATGTGATATAACTTACTTGTACCATGCTAAAGGCTGTTCTGATCTTGGGCACGTGACGCAGAGGGAAATATGACCCGTTATATCCCTCAAATAGCGCAATCTGATTGGTTGGAATAGTTTTATTATGGTATAATATTTATTATGTATCTACTATCTAGTTAGTAATACCAAAGGTTTGAGGTACAGTTACCAACTCAATGTCCTTTGATTGCTTGTTAGGTAACAAACTCATTTTGTCCTATCTGCAGTTGCTGTTGTAGGGTTTGATCCAGTGGCTTACACTGTGATGGAGGGACAATCAGTCGATGTAATGGTAAAAGTAATTAGTGGAGAACTGCAGACAACAATCTCTGTTACTGCAAGAACAGGGAGTGTGTCTGTAACAGGTAAGTAGAGAGTATGACTAAATTTGCAGGCATTTAATTATTTTTACCTTCTTTTAAACAGGTGTCACTCCAATTAACCAAACCATACAATTTTCTAATGCAAATCTGATGAGAACAGTCCCTGTATCAACTGAAGATGATGAGTTCTTCACAGGGAATAGATTGTTCACTTTAGTGCTTTCTTCAAGTGACTCATTAGTTCAAATTGTGAACGGCACTGCTTCTATTAACATAACTGAAGATGGTGAGTCTCATTTATTCCTGTTCTCTTGTGACTATCATCATCATGATGAGTCTGAGACACGTCCTAACTGTGTACCTAACTGATGTGTGTATTGATTCTAGTGTTATCTCATGTTATTTTTAGATATGCCACCTACTGTTCCAACTCCCTCCCCCTCTCCTTCTCCATCTGATGCAACTTCTGGTGGTCTCACCACTCCTGTTCTCATTGGTATTATAGTGGGAGGTGTTGCCCTGGCAATACTAGCTCTATTCATTGTCATACTGTGTGTATGCATAGCACGACTAAGAGTAAACAGACAAGGATTTTACTTTACCAATGAAGACAAATCTCAAGCACCTCAGATGCTTCGGTACAGCGCTTCTCTTCGGTCCATCTCCTCACAAACTGTCATGCCAATTGATGGTAGAGACAAAGAGAATGAGTACATGGTATAGTCTGACTACAGTAAAGCTCTCAAATGATCTCCGTCTGCACAACTCTTCTGCTGCTAGTTCATGCATGATTACCAACCTCTTTTCTTCAACCTATTTCATTTCTTTAAACTGAGTTTTAGCTTTCATTGTGTCATTAGTGTTTTACAGATTATTTAATAGAATGATATAATTATGATTTTTACTCTCATTGATGTTCATGTCTGTCCTTCAATCTAACTTTAAAGCACCAGTAATACAAATTTATTGCAAACTTCATTACGGGTCAGATCAGGTGACTATTGCGGTACAATACATAATGGATGGATACAGCAGTTTCACTCTCTCAGCATGTCATTCAACCTGTTGGAAATACCTACCAAGACAAATTGTTCAGTGCAATCATGATGTCCACCTAATGCACATGCTTACAGTTGGCACAAGTAAATGTAGCTATGTGGATAATAATTATTTGTCTGATAAATCACAAACATTTGAACTATTGACTACAACAACAAGAGTGCTGACTAAACCACGAGAAAGTATATATCAGGTTAGGGTTCATCATTCTTTTTGTTCCTTAACCGAACAATGACTTTAACTGATGTATATTGTTTTGCAAGTCCCATAATGTAGTTGTCAAGATTGAGTGGGTGTCCTGGAGCCTGCTCAATAGTGCACTGCTGCAAGATAATGGCAAAGAGCAGAAACACCTCCAAGTGTGCCACTGGTTCTCCTGCACAGCGACGAAAACCAAGTCCATATGGAACAATACACTTGGCAAGAGATGAATCTAGTGTCCCAGCATTGGTCAGGAATCTGCTGGGATCAAATCTCTCGGGATCAGTAAAGACTTTCTCATCATAATTGGCAGATTGCAGGTTAAAAATGACAGGAGTTTGCTTGGGAATAAAGTAGCCACCAAATTCAGTATCACAGGTTGTGGAGTGTGTTATAGCAAGTGCTGCTAGTGAGTGGTGACGTAAAATTTCAGTAATGGTAGCAACAGTGTATGGTAAAACACTTTCATCATCAAACTCTGGAAACCGGTCTCTACCAATCACATTGTCTATCTCTTCCTGCACTCGTTTCTGTATCTCTGGATTCAAAGCCATGATCATCATGGCATAAGACATAGTATGTGTTGCTGTGTCAAATCCTGCACCAAATGTTGTAAAAATGTGGCATTTTAGCATGTTATCATCAATTTTGAGTAGCTTTTTTTCATCCTCATTCATTCCTTCCGTTAGCTTACGAAACACATCTGACACATCTCTCATCGTCTTTCCATTGTAACTATCAATACGAACCGCTGAAATATTGTCAAAATGCTTAGAAAAATTTTCTAGCAGCTCTTCCAGTTCCTGTAATTGTTTCTTGACCAGAAATTTCATCCACGGCAAGAAATCACAAATGACTCCATAAGCCATCAATTTAGAGAATTTAATTGGAGATTCAAGAAGCTTTGTAACATCTTCACTTTCAACATCGAAATATTCTCCATAACAAATGTACCCAATGATGGTACAGGTGGCCTTGCACAATACAGGGTTCAGATCAATTGGTTGGTTATTTGCAATTCTGAATTCCTTCATCAGCATCTGCACAGCATTGTGGGCTACCTGCTGCAGTTCTTTCTTATGTACCTTAGCAAACTGACCGAATGCCTTTAAAGTGAGTTTCTTGTACACTCGATAAGCTGGCGAGAAATCATCAAAAATAAAACTTTTTACAGTTTTGTAGGTGTAGAAATCAGGTCTTCCAGCAAACACCGTTGGCTTATTCAACAGCGCCTTTCGAATCATCTCTTGACCACTGATTACCACTATATTGCGGCTACCCAGTTGAAGTTGGAATACATTTCCATATCTTTTGGCCAGCCTGTCGATAGTAAGATTCATTTTTCCACCAAGAAATGGCAAGTAACCAACAATAGGCAACCCCCATGGTCCTGGTAGCTGCATAGCCCGATCAACGAGTTGATTGTAGGCAAAGAACACTAAAATAAACAGAATGATAAGCACCCAAACGACGTCTGAACAAGCTGAAAGAATATTTAGGACCATGACTCGATTGATGCAGTCAGTGCAGTCTGAGACAGTGAGAGTAACAGGTTCTTCGTAGCCTATCTGTTGACTTTCTCCAGTAATAAGCCGAGCTGTAGCTACTGACGACTGTATTATCACCTAGTCCAAAAGGTGATAATACGGTCAGTAGCATTTTGCTATTTATTTTGTAGCGTAAGGGGCGGGGCTCTGTGGTCTTACGTCATGAGCAAAATGGCTGCCAATACTAGCGTTATTTATGAAATAACTCCAGAGAGTGCACCACCTGCTGACAAAGGGAAAAGGTGTCATCATCATGGACTTTCACTTTACTTGCTGTTGTGTGATTGCATTTATGCAGTCACGTGTACAGAATCGGAGAGATCCTCAGTGACAGGGAGTCCAGGAGAGTCGAGTACAAGACAGGCGGAGGCAACTACTCACATACTATACTAAAAGAAGTAAACACGGACAAATCTAATTCTTATCATGTGTGCATTTCACCATAGCACATTAGAAAGTATGGCTCAGCATTTTTAAATTCAGGTGGAGGTGCACTCATGATAGGTGTTGAAGACAATGGTATATGCATTATATATAGTGCTTCTGTTAGTTTACAAGTTGTAGGCAATGTTGTTGGTATTTATGCACCTTATCGCTATCGAGAGGGAATTAGAGAAAGGATTAGAACAGAATTTTCAGCTTTTACTCCATCAGTTGGAAAGGATCTATACGAGTGAGTTCTGATTGGTGTTGAGTGTTTTTATCTTGTTTTCATTTCACTGCTAGGGTTGAGTTCATTCCTACTAATAGGACTGATTACTTTGTCCTAAAGGTATTAATTAAACCTGGTAAAGCAGATGAAATATATTCTGACAGAGAAAACAAGGTTTCACAGTAATAGCTAGTGAATTGACATCATCAGACTGCATGTTTGTGTAGATGTTTGTGAGAAGAGATGGCTCAGTTCAGGGACCACTTTGGCCAAGAGATATAAGAGAAGTTGTGCTTAAAAAGTATACTGACAAAAAGGTGAGACAACCTACTGCGTGTGTAAAAGGACTTATTGAGCTGTGAGAGGCAGATGATATGTCATGCACAAGAGTCAATTGACTGTAATTCAATTTTTATATGACAGAATTCAAAGCAGTGCTCCTCTCAAACTTCACTACATGTGTCTGTGGCACTACCTATTGTTGCAACTCATCTAGATGCTATGTTGATAGTAGCCTTGCCTCCAGGCCACACCTCTCAGTTAATGGCCTGGTAATGACTGTCTGCGCTTGTACGAGATTCTACATATACTTCACAGTAAATCTACTGTTCACATACCTACCACACCCTTAAAATAATTATACAAACCGCGTATACATGTACTAGCAAAGAATACGTGTCTGCTTTGCTTTCAAGGTAGTGTCTGGCTTCCCAACATGAGAGATGGAAGGCCAGATGCTTGTTTGAAGGACATCTTAGTACCTTGGTTCACACACTAACAAACGTATTCAATTGCATTTGAATGGAAGCATACGGTTTTGGTATCCATACAGTGATTATTTGATGGTATCAAGTTCCCAGGAAAACCTGGGAAAATCAACACATGTGCAGACAGTCAATACCAGGCCACTAACTGAGAGGTGTGGCCTGGAGACGAGGCTATGTTGATAGTAACACAGCTGTGCTACTGAAATTTGAGAAAAAATTAGCCTTGTACTGTTTTACAATTGCATTCTGCACTAATGCTCTCTTGCTGTTTTACGGCTTGATCCCTTAACATGACCTTGTAGAACTCATAGACATGACCAAGCATGAGTTGTGGCACCATGAGTGCATGTCTCAGTGGGCAGAGCCATGAGGCATACAGTAGTCATGTTGTGTATCTGACTGTAATTCTGTCTGTCTGTTGGCAGGATTTCTTGTCGCTCGCTGAAAACTAAGCGCTGAAACATGCAATACAAGCTAAAGTCGATATTTGCTTGAAAATGAATTATAAGGATTTTGATTATAATGCTCTGTTCGTAAGTTATGGCGTGATTTACTTACGTCGCGATCAATGGCGATCTAGAGTTCTCCGTAGACAAAACTATCCACAGTTGACTGCCTAGAAGCTGATAGGTTAGCATTTCACTACAGGATAGCAGCGCATGTCTAAAGAAATTGTGTAAGCAAGCTATGGATGCTATCCAGCTCGTGTGCTGTGCCCTGCACTCGAACTGAACATTATAGACACTCTCAGTTTTGAATTAGTGGTCAGCACTGATTGGCTTCTGATAAAGCATGCAAGTCATGTACGCATCTGCAGCTATTGCGGTGTTCGTGGAATGGTAGATAGTTGTGTTTGTGGATATTTGTGTATGTTTTTATAACTGTTAGTTTTATGACTGCACCAAGGCATCAGCACCTTGGTGCTTTCATTTACTAATCTTTATGTATTTCTTCATTTTCGATAGGCGTCTTCCATATAGACAGCAACATCACAACTCTCTGGTTTGACTCATCAACTACATGTATATCAATCACACATAACACAGTGATGGTGTTCAATGTTATATAAATGAAGTGCATTTATCAGTAATTCAGACATTATAATTCCAGATCTTTCTAAATGAAAACATAAAGATTTGACACCATTGAATTTTTACAAGATACAATGAAATAAGAGCTGATAAATATAGCGATAAGACATATGAGAATGAAATAGAGATACTACGATGTATGGTCAGGTGGGGAAAGTCATAGCCTAGTCCAGTTTCTGTACACATCACATAGACTGGTTGGTGACAGATGTGGAGTGGAAATTAAGGATGATTGATAAAAACATGTTTAAAATTCCTTGGATCTTTTGGTTCGCTATTAAAAGAATTCATACAACAGAAATCTTACAAAAGACAGTAAACACTCTTATGCCATAGGCGAGCTAATGAAACATGCAGTGCGTACTTCCTTGGCTTCACGCTTTCCCACAAAATAATAACACGCTTGTGCTTTATAATCTCTGCAGTGGTTAGAGTCCACCAGCGTTTACAAACAAGATGAAACTCCAGCTACTATTGCTGCTCGTCATCGTAGTATCGGTGAATTGCGATGCCACCAGTTGTCCTAACACCACTGCTACTGGAGATACCAAGCCACTCTATCTACTGCTACTGGTGCCTCACAGCAGAACAGTTCATCAGAGTTTAGTTGCTCCACGCATTGCTCAAGAGGAGATCAACAATCGCAGTGACCTTCTACCTGGCTACCATGTTGAACTGATTGTGGACACAATTGAAGGTTGCTCTTCGGTTGAGGCAAGTATTGGAATAAGTAATCTAATCAAACACACTGTCAATCCATCATGTCGTCCAGTTATTGCAGTGATGGGGCTTAGATGCTCGTCACACACTGCAGTTCTGTCTCCTGTGGCAGGTCATAAAGGGTTTGATCTTATACAATTGTCGAGTGCTACGTCTCCGATATTCGATATCCAGAACAGTCGTTTTCCTCATTTGTGGCGATTTGTAGGAGCAGCCACTGTGTACTCAGACGCAGTTCTAGCCATAATGGATCAATTCAACTGGACAAGGGTGGGCATAGCTTACAACCTTGGATCATCACTTTTTTCAGAACTAGCAAAAGATATGGAACACAAACTTGAGTCAAATAACAGATCAGTAGCATTCAGCCTAGGAATAAGACAAACCAAATCTTATTATCTAGATGCTGTGATTTCTAATATCAAAAGCAAGGAAACAGGTATTCTTGTTACAATGCTTAGTGTAAAGCAGACGCGTGCTTTATTGCTAGAAACCTATCGCTATGGACTCACATATCCACATTACACATGGATACATGTTGCAAAGCGACCATCATATTATGCTTCCTATGGAAAAGAGTTTCTTAATAAAACTGCTTTTCATCATATTCTTCTTCGTACAAAATATGAATTCGAGGATCAAGATACACTACTGGTCTCAAATAGAACCATTTCTAGCTATAGAACCAGATTCAAAAACTTGGTAAAGCAACTTTACAATGAAACAGTTAGTTTTATAGGCGGATCTAGTTACTATGACCAGACATGGGCTATGGCACTGGCTGTAAATAGATCCATTCCAGAACTGATGAGTAGGAATCTCTCAATCAGCAACTACACAATTGGACAGCATGATGTCACTAAAGTGATCGAGAAACAGATAAAAGCTTCAAGTTTTCAAGGAGCAGGAAGCCGGATTGAGTTCAATCAGTATCGGACTGGATCTACACCAGTCGAAATACTTCAAATGGGGAAGAATGGAGAAGCCAGACTGGTTGGAAAGTATGATGCTTCAAATTTTTATGTCAATATAAATGCAAGTGATGTTCCAAACGACATAGTGCCTCGAGTGTACAAGTACTTGTTTATTTCCTTCTCCGTGACTATTGTGCTGAACACTCTCACTTGTGGTGTCATTGTCTTTACTACAATACAGCTGGTGATATATTTCTACCACAGGAAGCACAAAGCAATCAAGGCTACCAGTCCCTGCCTCACGTTGCTTGAGTTTACAGGATGCTATTTACTTTGCACAGCTGCTATTTTACTTAATCTACTTGGAAGCTTTTCATTCTCACCTGATATGTTTCTTCTCATTTCTATCAGTTACTTTGTATTCATCTTAAATGGAACAAGTCTTATATTTCACACGTTTTTCATCAAATTGCTCCGAGTTTATCGTATCTTCTTATGCTGGGACAAAAATCTCAGCAAGAGTTGGAACAATGTACCTCTTTTCTTCATAATCTCAGCATTAACCATTATTCCTAACATTGGTCTGGCAGTCCTGATTGCTTTGAGACCACCAACACTCTCTTCTTATCAACACAAATTCTTTGGAAGCAATCTTCCTGAAGTAGAGATTCATACAAGAATTGAACCGTCCTGTAATTACATATTTGTTGGTCTAACAGCTCTTTACAACACTTTTACTCTTACGTTGGTGGTTTATATGGGCATCTGTAATCGCAAGATAAAAATGAAGGATTTTAATAATTCTGGCAGAGTATTCAAGTTTCTATCCACTTTAGTAATCACAATGGGCCTGGCTTATTCTCTCATTTTCATCTTTCTAAAAACTGAACAGGAATCAATAGCAAATGTCATTTTGATCATTTTACTACTTGTCTATGTTCTAGTATGTCAAGCGGTTCTCTTTCTTCCAACCAATTTGGAGGTCTCACTACAGCACACCAAGTTTTACCAGGCATACAAAAAGACCAATGTTTTTGTCAGAAAATGTATTTTCTTTTAAAAGTGCGGGCACTTACTTCATAAATATAATTGTTAGTCTTTGTTTACCAAAAGCTTGCACATTTACACATGTATACTGGACTGGGGGGTTTTAGCGCAAGTTATAAAAATAATCAGAAAGTGTACCAGAATAATAATAATCATCTTAGCCTCGTTCCCAGGCCTTTGAAAGGGCCTGCTACAATCACCCGCACTGCTGCTACAGATCAGGTATGTAGTTACTTACATCATGGTTGGAACTTTGCTGTCTTCACTAAGCAGCAAATGCAATAATGTACATGTCATGTAATTAGTTTATTATGTAACGAGTAGTTAATCAAGAGAGGCCCAATTGAAGCCTGTCAACTCTAGTCAGGCATTGAGGTGGTTCAAAAATTTTCATTATGATGACATTATTGATACTAAGCAACAGTTCACAAAAATCATTACACAGTCAAAAATTTAATATCATTGTGCTATCTAGCATAGCAACAGTAATAGACTGAAAATAAACTTTCACTGTTCTTCAAAGCTTTGAGCTGTTTATTTAAAAACAATGCTTCCAATTCGTCCAATGACGCTGCTGTACATGTTGTAAACGCTGGTGTCTTCAGACATAATACCAGCATTCTTGGGAAGGAAGAGGACCAACTGACAACCTATGACAAAAACAAGAAGAACTGCCACTGTAATTGTGTTTGCAATGGATTCCTGGTTAGTCTTCAGAAAGATGATGATGAAGGAAATGGTCAAGATTATCGAAATTAGTAGGCCTGACATCAACCAGAACAATTCACATGAACTGTTGAAATTTTTCATTTTTATCTTGCGGTTAAGGATACCCATGTAGACCACCAATACGAAGAAGAGTGTAGTGTATACTGCAGCCAGACTAATGAAGATGTAATTACTCACCGGCTCAATTCTGGTGTGAACCTCTACTTCAGGGATGTTGCCTTGAAAAAATTTGAACTGATAAGAAGAGAGTGTTGGTGGTTTCAGAGCAATGAGTACAGATAGACCAATGTTAGGAAGAAGAGATAAGACTAAAATCAAAAAGAAAAGTGAAGCATCATTCCAACGTTTGCTGAGAGTTTTATCCCAGCAAGAGAAAATACGAAACACTCGCAGCAGTTTGATAAATAGGGTGAGGAAGACCAGACTGATTCCGTTTATGGTGAAAGTAAAATAACTGATTGACAAGACAAGGAATGCCTGAGGTGGGAGAATAAAGCTTCCAAGAGTATTATATTGAACAGCAGCGGCGCAAAACATGTAGCATCCAGTGAACTCAAGCAACGTGAGGAAGGGACTGGTAGCCTTGATTGCTTTGTGTTTTCTGTGGTTGAAGTATATCACGAGCTGTATTGTAGTAAAGACGATGACACCAGCAGAGAGAGTGTATAGCACAACAGTTGCAGAGAAGGGAATGAGGACATACTTGTACACTCGAGGTACTGTGTCATTTGGAATTTCATTTGTGCTTAAGTTAACAGAAAAGTTAGAATCATCTAGAACATCATACCGTCCAACAAATCTGGCTTCTCCATTATTCTCCATCTGTATTATTTCGACTGGTGTAGATCCACTTTGATACTGATTGAACTCAATCCAGCTTGATGCTCCTTGAAAACTTGAAGCTTTTATCTGTTTCTCGATCACTTCAGTAATATCATGCTGTCCAATTGTGTAGTTGCTGATTGAGAGATTCCTACTCATCAGTTCTGGAATGGATCTATTTACAGCCAGTGCCATAGCCCATGTCTGGTCATAGTAATGAGATCCGCTTATAAAACGAACTGTTTCATTGTAAAGTTGCTTTACCAAGTTTTTGAATCTGGTTCTATAGCTAGAAATGGTTCTATTTGAGACCAGTAGTGTATCTTGATCCTCGAATTCATATTTTGTACGAAGAAGAATATGATGAAAAGCAGTTTTATTAAGAAAGTCTTTGCCGTAGGAAGCATAATATGATGGTCGCTTTGCAACATGTATCCATGTGTAATGTGGATATGTGAGTCCTTTGCGATAGGTTTCTAGCAATAAAGCATGCGTCTGCTTTATACTCAGCATTGTAACAAGAATACCTGTTTCCTTGCTTTTGATATTAGAAATCACAGCATCAAGATAATAAGATTTGGTTTCTCTTATTCCTAGGCTGAATGCTACTGATCTGTTATTTGACTCAAGTTTGTGTGCCATATCTTTTGCTAGTTCTGAAAAAAGTGATGATCCAAGGTTGTAAGCTATGCCCACCCTTGTCCAGTTGAATTGATCCATTATGGCTAGAACTGTGTCTGAGTACACAGTGGCCGCTCCTACAAATCGCCACAAGTGAGGAAAACGACTGTTCTGGATATCGAATATCGGAGAGGTAGCACTCGACAATTGTATAAGATCAAACCCTTTATGACCTGCCACAGGAGACAGAACTGCAGTGTGTGATGAGCATCTTAGCCCCATCACTGCAATAACTGGACGACATGATGGATTGACAGTGTGTTTGATTAGATTACTTATTCCAATACTTGCCTCAACCGAAGAGCAACCTTCAATTGTGTCCACAATCAGTTCAACATGGTAGCCAGGTAGAAGGTCACTGCGATTGTTGATCTCCTCTTGAGCAATGCGTGGAGCAACTAAACTCTGATGAACTGTTCTGCTGTGAGGCACCAGTAGCAGTAGATAGAGTGGCTTGGTATCTCCAGTAGCAGTGGTGTTAGGACAACTGGTGGCATCGCAATTCACCGATACTACGATGACTAGCAGCAATAGTAGTTTCATCTTTTGAAACAGTGTTTGTTATTTTTTTGTTAGTTGCCGTTTTATAGCAATAGCAGATTAATGGGAATTCCATCAATATCGCACCTGAAGTTAAGTTGTCAATGACGTAGCAATTGACCATGTTGAAAGAAATAGTGTTTAAAGCCAAATAGCATGTAAATTAGCTTAAATTTATGGCTTTCATAGGTGTGAAAATGTCACTTTGAGGATTTTATATTAACCCTTTGAACAGAAGTTGTTAATTACAGTGTTAATAAGTTCGTGAGTAGTAAACAAAGTTGGTAGTCAGTCAAAATTTATCAATAATTTTGACAGAAACCCCTCCCCCGAAGACAATACCAAAAACATTTACAGTTGATTAAACAATCAGCATTATACATTATTGTGGGTAGTTGTTCTCATGAGGGTATCTACAGGATGGTGTAGTTTTAATAACACTATTGGAGCTTTGTGAATTTGTGTCTTTTAGTGAAGTTTCAAGTATCGAAGAAGACTGGCTGACAAGAGAACAAATGTATGCAGTAAAATCACAACTAAAGCATTTTGTATTGATTCCTGCAACTGGTTAATTATTGAGACGATAATCGCGACATAAACCAGGGTCATAAAGGAAAGCAAAATCCAGAATATTGGACAAACATTGCTGCAGAAAATCTTAGTCTTTAGATTACGCAGATGGTAGCAGATGTAAACCAACATTGTGAGAAAAAGGAAAGCAATGACCAGGACATTAAACAAAGAAAACATGGTTGATTCAATTTCTGGTTGAGTATCTTGAAAGATGCTGTATCGGTGTGTAGGTGGTTTCAGACCAAAAAGTACACCTAGACCAATATTGAAAATTATCGATAAGACAATGATTTTAAGGAAAACTGAGATCTTATTCCAGTACTTGCAACAATTTGTATTCCGGCATGAGAAAATGCGCAATAGATCTGTAAGAAGAATGAGGAATATAAGATTGATTCCATTTACAGTGAATAGGAAATAACTGATTGACAAAATGAAAAATATTTCATTCGAGACAGTAAAGCTACTAAGTGTGTTGAGTTGAGCAGCAGCTGTGGAAAGAATGTAGCAAACAGCAAAAATAAGCAAAGTGAGAAAGGGACTGGTAACCTTGATTACCTCATATTTTCTGTATATCACGAGCTGTATTGTAGTAAAGACAACGACACCAGCAGTGAGAGTGTATAGCACAACGGTTGCAAAGAAAGGAATGAGGACATACTTGTACACTCGAGGTACTGTGTCATTTGGAATTTGATTTGTGCTTATATCTACAAAAAAATTGGAAATGTTTAAGAGTTCATACTTTCCAACAAGTCTGGCTTTTCCATTCTTCCCCATTTGAAGTATTTCAACTGGTGTAGATCCAGTCCGATACTGATTGAACTCAATCCAGCTTGATGCTCCTTGAAAACTTGAAGCTTTTATCTGTTTCTCGATCACTTCAGTGATATCATGCTGTCCAATTGTGTAGTTGCTGATTGAGAGATTCCTACTCATCAGTTCTGGAATGGATCTATTTACAGCCAGTGCCATAGCCCATGTCTGGTCATAGTAATGAGATCCGCTTATAAAACGAACGGTTTCATTGTAAATTTGCTTTACCAAGTTTTTGAATCTAGCTCTATAACTAGAAATGGTTCGATTTGAGACCAGTAGTGTATTTTGATCCTCGAATTCATATTTTGTACGAAGAAGAATATGATGAAAAGCAGTTTTATTAAGAAACTCTTTGCCGTAGGAAGCATAATATGATGGACGCTTTGCAACATGTATCCATGTGTAATGTGGATATGTGAGTCCATAGCGATAGGTTTCTAGCAATAAAGCCTGCGTCTGCTTTGTACTCAGCATTGTAACAAGAATACCTGTTTCCTTGCTTTTGATATTAGAAATCACAGCATCAAGATAATAAGATTTAGTTTCTCTTATTCCTAGGCTGAATGCTACTGATCTGTTATTTGACTCAAGTTTGTGTTCCATATCTTTTGCTAGTTCTGAAAAAAGTGATGATCCAAGGTTGTAAGCTATGCCTACCCTTGTCCAGTTGAATTGATCCATTATGGCTAGAACTGTGTCTGAGTACACAGTGGCCGCTCCTACAAATCGCCACAAGTGAGGAAAACGACTGTTCTGGGTATCGAATATCGGAGACGTAGCACTCGACAATTGTATAAGATCAAACCCTTTATGACCTGCCACAGGAGACAGAACTGCAGTGTGTGATGAGCATCTAAGCCCCATCACTGCAATAACTGGACGACATGATGGATTGACAGTGTGTTTGATTAGATTACTTATTCCAATACTTGCCTCAACCGAAGAGCAACCTTCAATTGTGTCCACAATCAGTTCAACATGGTAGCCAGGTAGAAGGTCACTGCGATTGTTGATCTCCTCTTGAGCAATGCGTGGAGCAACCAAACTCTGATGAACTATTCTGCTGTGAGGCACCAGTAGCAGTAGATAGAGTGGCTTGGTATCTCCAGTAGCAGTGGTGTTAGGACAACTGGTGGCATCGCAATTCACCGATACTATGATGACGAGCAGCAATAGTAGCTGGAGTTTCATTCTTTTCAAAGTTCTTGGCATACAGATGGTTACTACTTAATTTATCACACCTGAAAAAGGCTTTGATGACTAAATTTGAAGAAGCCACATTAATATCTTATTTATGGTAACACAATGGATGATGAGATCATGAAGTAACAGTGTGAGCAATATAGGCTATGGAGTAACAGATAATCTAGTCTGTTACTTTAAGAAGCATTTTTTAACAAATAATATGTGACCGTATTTTCATAAACCACCCGTATGGCGCTGCGATTAGATTCATTTGATAGCTAGTACATGTAGTTCCTAGGAATTGTCATGTATTCTGGTTTCGGTTAGCACATCTTGTACCTAAGGTACAAGGGAGTAAATGGTATGTTTGTTTTAAAATTTAAAAATACAACTTCGGTGTTTTTGTCTTCATGAATGTCATTTACATTTAGCGCCATATGGGTGGCCCATGAAAATATGGTCACATTATGATACAGCAGTCTTGGGTTTAGCTATCTTGGGTTTGGTATTTGTCGGCGATTTAATTTCTTCATCAACATCTGTTGCAGTTCCGAACAAATCCAGGAAGAATGATGAAATAATTAAGAATAGTCATAAAGACAAGTTTGTATGTATAGAATCAGGCCTTCCAGCAACACTGTAGACTGTGCCTTTCGGATTATCTGTTGTAGTTGGAATACATTCCGTATCTTTTGGCCAGTCTTTCGATGGTCATTTCCACCAAGTAACCAACAATCAGCATACCCAGGCATTTGCATATACAGTACAAAGATACCAAGAGAGCAAGCCACAGCAACCAGCAGAACATGCATAATTATAGCTGAAAAATTTTATATTACTACAAATTTACAATGGTATATGCAAATGTCAGAATTCCAGCTGTTTATAACACTACATGGGAGGTGGAAGAGGTGGTGGTGGTGGAGGTGGGAATCCAGGAGGAGCACCTGGGGGAGGAGGAGGCATCCCCATCGGTCTGCATAGAATAAGAGATTGAGTTAGTAATACCAGTTTGAGACAACAAACTAGCATCATGGCAGACTACATGCTAAATGCTTTTGCATGTCTTTATGTACCTTTGAGGTGGCGGAGGAGGTGGCATTTGGCCCATTAGAGGAGGTGGGGGAGGAGGACGATTGCTTAATAGACTGGCAGGAGGTCCTGTGAAATAATATAACAATGAAGTCAATAATTGAAGTTCAACAAAGACTGTAGAGCTGGATTCTTTCACAAATACAAACAAAACAATTTCAGTATTCACGAATAAACCGGCTGTAGAATATTGAGGACTGTCTGGTCTGTCCTGACCAACAATTTCTCTTTCTGAACTTACCCATGAGAGGAACTGGGTTCTGAGGAGGTGGTGGTGGAGGAGGAGGAAGGCGCTGCATCATTTGAGTAGGTGGTGGAGGAGGAGGAAGCAGTGGTGCTGGTGGCGGCTACATCAGAAATGGGATAAGGTACTCTCAGAATAAAGGAAAAATACATGTACCTGGAACTGCTGCGGCATATTAAAATTCGGTGCTCCTATAGAAATCATTAGTAATAAGTTATGATTGTTATTATAGGGTCTGACCTGGATGCATTGGCGGCATCAGCGCCACAGGTGCAGCACTCATGCCCATCAATGGAGTAGGAACAGGAGCTGCAATAGAAGGAGGAGCAGGTGGTCCTCCCAGACTAAGAGAAGGTGGAGCATCAGCAAACAGTTGATGAGGACGGTCTGTCACAAGAAGAGGATTCTCCTTTGCCATGAATCGCTCTGAAACCAACAACAATATTATGATTGTGAAAACTATGTTCATGTACCCATCCATGTTCCGTGTCTCTCTCCTTTAGTCTCCTTCTTAAAGGCGTAAGAGCATGTGATTGGTCTGTTGCAGAGGTACTGCCCGTCCATAGCCTCAATGGCGGCATCACTGGCATCAAAACTTGCATAGTTAATGAATGCAAAACCTTTTGAATTACCAGAATCTGGATCTCGCATTATCTGAAAGAAACATAACTTGTAGAATCATTATAACAGTATTGTCACATTTTTCTCACCTTTGGAGTTTGCAGTATGACACCAAAAGCACTGAAAATGTCATACAACATCTTCTCATCAATTTCAGAGTCTAGATTACCAATAAACAGGTTTGCTCCGATATCCAAATTTTTCATATTAGACGCAGCCTAAATTAATTAAACCATGAAGTTAGACAGACAGAGCTCTTTATTAAATAAGACCAAGACTGACATTGTACCCAGCTACTACTAGTGACTGATATAGTGATGCTAGCATTGTACCCAGCTACTACTAGTGACCGATATAGTGCTGCTAGCATTGTACCCAGCTGCTACTAGTGACTGATATAGTGCTGCTAGCATTGTACCCAGCTACTACTAGTGACCGATATAGTGCTGCTAGCATTGTACCCAGCTGCTACTAGTGACTGATATAGTGCTGCTAGCATTGTACCCAGCTACTACTAGTGACTGATATAGTGCTGCTAGCATTGTACCCAGCTGCTACTAGTGACTGATATAGTGCTGCTAGCATTGTACCCAGCTGCTACTAGTGACTGATATAGTGCTGCTAGCATTGTACCCAGCTACTACTAGTGACTGATATAGTGCTGCTAGCATTGTACCCAGCTACTACTAGTGACTGATATAGTGCTGCTAGCATTGTACCCAGCTGCTACTAGTGACCGATATAGTGCTGCTAGCATTGTACCCAGCTGCTACTAGTGACTGATATAGTGCTGCTAGCATTGTACCCAGCTACTACTAGTGACCGATATAGTGCTGCTAGCATTGTACCCAGCTGCTACCAGTGACTGATATAGTGCTGCTAGCATTGTACCCAGCTACTACTAGTGACTGATATAGTGCTGCTAGCATTGTACCCAGCTGCTACTAGTGACTGATATAGTGCTGCTAGCATTGTACCCAGCTGCTACTAGTGACTGATATAGTGCTGCTAGCATTGTACCCAGCTGCTACTAGTGACTGATATAGTGCTGCTAGCATTGTACCCAGCTGCTACATACAGTGCCTGGGTGGTATGAGAGCTAGAACTATGTTAGTGTTCACTAAAGATCAGTGATCCAGGTGCCACTGATTGAACCACTCCTGAGAAGTCGTTGAGTACACTGTAGCATCATTGAGAGAAGCTAGCCTCATAACTCGGATAGTGATGAGCTGTACTGCCAGCACAACTTCAAATGTGTTGCTGTGTATTATGCACAACAAATTCCAGCTGCAAATGACTACTATTTTACAACTCAAGTGCCAGTATGATCATAATTTCAAGAATTCGCAGATTTCTAAATTGTACTGTAGTTTGCAAATCCGTTGTCTCAAGCTCACAACCATAGCACGCTACGCATGCGCATTTGACTGTACAAAGCCATTTACATTTGGTCAATGCACATGTGTCCTGATGCAAAAGCTACGCAAAAAGTTGATAACTGACTTGCAAATTACGGTAGCTATGCAGTGCCTACGCTTGTGTATACGTTGAACATTTCATTATTATGCTAGAACTTGCAAAATTAAAATTAAAAGACCTTTTGTCATACATGATCTTGTATGGCTAGCAATTTTGCAAAGTGCAAATATTTTAAAGCTATTATTTTAATATAGGAAGATACTCCTAAGAGTATTATTACCTTATTGACTCGGATTGGTCTGCCATACAACTTGATCATATTCATGATCTTGATGGCATAGTCAGCATCTTCTTCACCCATAAACTCCACAAAACCATACCCTTGGTGTGAACCTGTGATACGGTCTCGAGGAACATGTACATTTACTAGAGAAAACAAGAGTTCATTACAGCAGTATAGTTTATGTATATCATCAGAAGCTAGCTATAGCTTACCTACTGGTCCAGCCTGAAGAAACAGCTCCCACAAAATGGCTTCTGATACTTTTTCGTCCAAACCACCACAGTATACAGTAGCATCTGGATTAAATAGACATAATTCTTATCACTGGTAAAGACAAACAATATTACCTTGGTTCCTCTCCTGAATAGGTCCTGCAGCCATGTTGCATGCAAGTAGGCGTGGCCCAAGTTAAATATTAATTTTTACGCGCGCATGCGTTTATAAGTTCAGACCCGCCTCTCTAATAAATAAAAGCGAGGTCGCCGACACCTGCTCGAGCACCAGCTAGCCTCTTGTGAGATCGAGTCGTGTGCTTAGCTGTTTATAATGTCTGTCACTCTCAAGCTACTAGTTGTTGTCGTTGCAGCCGTATCAATAATCTGTCCACATGCGACTGGGACACCCTTTGCAGACTACCTGGTCACTGAGTACGAGGCAGAGGAGCCAGAGAACGTCACGGGACTTAATGCTACTAATGGTCCAGTAAGCTGTGAATACGATTATACACGTGTAGAATTTGTGTCACAGTTAGTTATGAGCAGTGCGTGTTACACTCATGACTCGTTACCAACATTTGTGGTAATGAGTAGAGCATTTTGTATGGAATTTCTGTAGTTTCATAGAATCAACAGTTAGTGCACTCCTTTAGCTGTGTATATTGATTATTACAGTCAGTTTTGTTAGTCAGTAGACAGGCTGCTCTTAGTCTAGTTGCTAGGCACTTTGTAGTCTCATGAATGGAATGCAGAAACACTTGTTGATATTGGGTGTAACTGTGTTTGTATTTCTCCCTCCTCCCAGCACTGCCCATTTGGACTGGTACCTTGTTCTATCACAGTGAGTTTTGAATGCATCATCGTACAAGCGACAATGTGACAGATACTATGTGTGTGTCTGGACGTAAAATATGTATTTGAAAGTGTATAATAACAGTTTGAAAGCCAGGATTTTTGTATGTACTGCAGCTAGGACACTTCCTAACTGTACATAAACATATCCTGGCAGTACGATCCCTTCCTTGATCCACTGCTGTTATTTTTTTGCCAATGGCTTAAATTTGTATACTTCCTCATTGAATTTGTTTACTTTTCTCATCAAACATTGTCTGTGTCTTGTCTGTGTGATTATTGTACATACATGGTCATCCATTACTGATAAGCAAATTGTTGCCATGCATAGAATTTGTAACGCGAAGGAAGAGAAAATCACTTTCAATTTGAAAGCAATAAAATACTTTTCCCTTTAAATTTGTTTGGCTGCTGACCCATATACTCAGTGCTGAGCTGGCTGTACATGCAAATACCCTAATTGACAATTGTCGTGAATCTATTACAAATCGTAATTCATATGTGTGCTACAAATATTTGAGAAACCAGATGATGATGCCCACACACTATCTTACTAGATATTAGGTAATCTCCAGTTAGTGGTGTTCTATGCTGTAATCTTAGGAGCAGCTGCTAAACTCATCTCCGGTAAGCATTGCTTTGTTGTGGTACTGATAATACTATACTGATCTTAGATGGAGCTGAACTACTGTTGGACCTTGGACTTCCTTCTTCTATCATAGGTTCAAAGAGAAGAGCTCTTGTTTTATTTGTTTCATTGTAGTGTAGGTGGAGTGGTCCTGCCCTTGCTGGGAGCTGTGCCTGATTCAGCCATGATCATTGCCTCTGGCTTGGGAGACAGGGAGAGTGCTGATCAACAGATTGCTGTTGGTATGGGGTAAGCAAGACTGTGTGAGCAAGACCTGTCACTTGTCAAGCACAGCTGTGTAATGTGTTACTTTGGCAATTATAGGGTGTAAACACTTAATTCTAGGTACATGTATGTGCAATGTACTGCATTCCTTATCCAGGACACTTGCTGGTAGTACCATCATGCTGCTCACTATTCCATGGTTTGGTGGACTCTTGCTGGGTCGAGTGGACATTGTCAACAAACAGGGCAGAGACAATAAGCTCTCCAAGTTTAGACTCAATAGTTTCATCAATAGCGGTGTATCTGTGACTCCAGATGTCACGATCAGTGCTATCATCATGCTGATAACTGCTGTACCTTATCTGTGAGTAATCCAGTCACTTCTTTGTTATTATTATTCTCTCGGTCTAACAGTATCATTCAGGGTGCAGATTGGGTGTATGGTCCAGCTAGGAATATGACACTGCCAACTGGTAATGCCACAATTGATGATAGCATTCCCAATGTGCGACCGGTTTACATCAAGTACACTGCTCTGGTCACCTGTATCATCTGCTTCATTTTCTTCATAGCCTATCTCGTCTTTCAGGTACAGATATTTTCTACTAGTGCAACAACCACTCTCTCTGTGTGTGTGTGTGTGTGTGCGTGCGTGTGCGTGTGTGTGTGTGTGCGTGCATGCGTGTGACTGCAGATATACATTGTGATTATTGTGACTTTGTGTAGGTGTTTTACAGTGTTCAATCTAAAAGAAAGGAGAGTCAAAGACATGAGGAGGCGTGAGTATTTATAATACTATGTTAGAAAGCTAGAATTGTTATTACTTCTTGCAAGGGTAAAGCATAAACCGTAGAGCATAAACTGTAGACCGTAAAGCGTGGAGCCAGAGATACTATATTACCCTCCCGGGATTGGAAACAAGGGTTATTAGCACGTCTTCGCGCGGACATACCGCGTCCAAGTAGGCATTATTTAGAACATCCCACTCGTTCAAAAAACTTAACTAAAACTGAAGTTCTTGCTGTTTATATGCATGAAAAATTACATTTTTATTATTGGTAATGTTAGAGGTCGTGTAATAATAAATTTCACTAATGATTTTGGTTTTGACTAGTGAGCTAGCTATTATACGATGACCGGCAGTAAATCGACAGTGCAGCCTGACAATCTATTCTCCAGAAAGACGCAAAATCATTGTTATTAGTAGCAATGATATCCAATGGCCATTGAGTCATTGGGACCTATGTTTCCTTTAACTCCAGGCTCTCAACCGATACAGGTTGATGACATGCAATACATCCGCTAGGTATTGCCACATAATTAATTATGATGTTGTATTATGTTACAGAATCACAGAAGCAATGAGAGAAGCAACTGAAAGTTTTGCATAATGTTTTTATGTTCAGTCTTGATCAATATCTTTTCTGAAATCTCCAAGTTTGACTAGCAATCATCTATGGCTGCAAAATTATGATTTTAAAGTAGTAGGTGTAATATTCCATGGTACCGATTTACTATTAAAGTTGTGACTTTCATTCATGGCCCATGCAAAACAGCATAACCAGAGCTATCATTTGATATACACGTCACAGACATCACTAGTCTAGAATATCAGTAATTGCTACACAAAATCTGGTGATTTTCGCCATTTTACTGACAGAAAAGTGAAGTTTAGTTGCCCTACTTCGGCTGGAGCACACAGAAAATACGACCACGCAAAGCCCTGGGCCTTAAACAATGTCTGTAACAAACTTTTAGTTATGCAAACCTAAAGCAAAGGATGCTGTTGCGCCACAAAAGAAGCTAGAGCGCCTTGTGGTCACAAAACAGGCTGTAGTTTGGTGATCGCTACACTAGATACTAACCTGAGCGTACCAGTAGCTCTACGCAGCTTTGTAGGACATCATGAACCTTGGTATAGCTGAGTACGCGCTAAAACAGACTCTTGCTACAGCTTTTCTTCTTCGTTGAAACTCAGAAAGGGTCATCCTAAACAGGTGTAAAGGTGCGATTCGCAGGACGCGGTGTGTCCGCGACCAAATGTATTACGCTATTGGGCGCACGTGATCCGTTTCCAATCCCGGGAGGGTAATATAGTATCTCTGGTGGAGCACTAATGCATTACAGCGGTTTCATTACTCCTTGCAACAGCCACATAAGCGTAAAGCGTCATCCGTGCCTTATTTGGAAGGTTTTTTACATTGCGTGATTTAGATTGACCACGGTTTACGCTCTACGGTTGACACTTTTAGATTGCAAGAAGTAGTGAAACCGCTGTAAAATGTTATTAAGTCTTTGATCATGCTCCACTGTGTGAATAAATACCAGTGACTTGACACATTAGGTGACACTTTATACTCGAATCTTCCTCTGTATTCTGTCTTAGTTTGAAGAGGATGGTGATCAAGAGAATGATACTGAACTTTACTGCTCCCACCTCAAAACTGAGTATACCCTCTCGACGTCAGAGCGAGACAACTCCACTGCTCACTGAAGATGCATGTAAAGATACAGGTTATAGACTGAACTTACGGTGTCAAACTCTAAACTAACCTAACCATACTCAGATCCAGCTAAAGAAGCAGGTCTCCAAAAGAAGTACTTCAGAGCATGGCGTGTTACCAAAAAGCAGCTTGGGGATGATCTCCCAGAGGAGGAGGAGAGTGGAGAGGAACCTGCTACCCCTACGGCCTCGGAGAAACCACACAATGAAACCAAGGAGGATGAAGCTGAAGATCCCAAGTGGAAGATTGCTCTGAAATCCATTGCTTTTATGACTATTGGAGTTGGTCTGGTAAGACGCATCTCTCTCACATGTGATTGTACTGTGGTGTGCGTGTGTGTGTGCAGGTGACAGTGTACTCAGATCCAATGGTGAGTGCACTGACCTCTCTTACTGATGAGGAGAACAGCAAATACTACTATCAGGATGACCAGAATGCTAAACCAGTGTATGGACAGCACATACCCATTCCTGGTAAGCTACTCCATGAATCAGCTGTCTCTTCTACACCACACCTTCCTTTCAACAGTGTTCTATCTGTCATTCATTATTACTCCAATATGTTCCAACGCCAGTGAGCTAGTCTCTTCTCTTATATTTGCTTCCAAGAAGACCAAGGTCACCTCCTCTATGACCTTTTCTCAGGTATGAGTGGACGGGCAGTAGTGTATTATAGTAACTTTATTGTTTACAGTTGTATGGAGCAGCCACTATGAACAACACACTATGTCTGGGTATCTTCTGTGCACTGGTTGCCTTTAGAGACCTCACTTGGCAGTATTCTGCTGGTTAGTGTAATCACATTTCATTGACTCATATCTGATCTGAGATTGGCTGTGAAGGACCGTTTATTACATTTATCATTTTGTCCACTTTGCAGAGGTGACTGTCATCTTACTGGCACAGATTGTGATGGGCATCATAGCTGTCTTGTCAGGAGTACTGTACAAACACACTTATATAGTGAGTTTACTATTATTTTGCCAAAAAGTGTATGTCTATGCCCTGGGTGCCTCCATGAACAAGAATAGTGACAAAATGAGGGATCATAAGATTTAACTCTGACGACCCATCATTTACAAGCACAGTACAGAGCAGTTGCTCATAATTATTACAGAATGATGATCACTTTATTAGCTCAGCTACTAGTTGTTTTACTATTGTGTCTTTTTCTCAGCTGCTCCTGGCGTTTCCAGTGTTCTTCCTCTACTTCTTCTCCATATTCTTTATTTGGTTGCTTGAGTATGCAGCTCATTGGAAATAACTGCCAGCTACACTACACTGTTGCATGCTCGTCCTTGCTGCTCAGATCATGTTATTACACAGATAGGCAAACTATACTAGTGTCTCAGTTGCTTTTAATATCAACAGTGGTTTATACTATTCCAAGTACATTACTTACAGTGTGTTGTAAAAGACAATTCGTTGCTATAATTATTTTCATGTACATGTATACAAGCTAAATAATTATTATTTATTACTGGCGGAATTCAATAATCTGTAGGCGTGGAGTTGGCCGAAGATGCACTGGAAGATGAGACATCGTGTGGTTATTTGCGTGTTCCTCGTTCTAAACCTGGAGATCGCAAGCTGTCAGCCATCAGCTCCGAGTGACCAGCAACAGCAGTGCATTGTCACCAACGTACCGTCAGACCCTGGACATGGCCTAGTCGGTGCTTACTCTGACACCCAAAAACCGCTTCTAGACTCTTACTGGTACGAACGAGTGTTTGGTGGAAGTAACGCAGTATGGACAGGAATACGAGAAAACACCGGCGACACTGGAGTAAGCATTAATGTAGTTTCATGAATTTATTCTCTCTTTTACGGGCTACAGTGGGCCAGAGGACAGATTGCTCTATGTCGATCCACTATGATATCTAGATGTAATGTCGGACAAGTAGAAGACAATTGGGTGTCTACTCAGTTCATATCTAAGGCAACAGCACAGTCTCCTCAGTACACCCTGCCAATAGTGGTTAACATCTCATATCAATTTCTTAGCTGTGACTGTCCAAGAATGTTTCGACTGCACTACTATCAAACAAACACTGCTTCTGATGCTGCACGTCAACTTATCTCCGGCTATGTACTACTAGGAACTCTCAGTGATGCTACATCACTTACCACAACATCTCTATCATTCAATCTGACTGCACAGAATAATGGTTTTTACATTGGGTTCCAGGATCAAAACTCCTGTGCAACAGTAGGACGCTTGCAAGTGTATCGTGTAGTGTGCCCCCAGCGGATTGCTGGTATGGCAGTCTATCCTGAGACACCAACAGGTGTCATGAATATCGCTGTCGTTAGTGGCTGTTCCGCTAATTCAGCTCTAATAGTTGGTAGTAATCTGCAATGTGCCCCTGGAGGAGAGTGGTTGGGTAATGCAGTCTGTCAATGTTCTCCTGGATATCAAAACACTTCACATACACTTTGTGAAGGTACGCTAATTGCCCAAATTAGGAACTTGAGTGGGTGTAGTTGTAATTATATGGCTGCTGTTCTGCAGAGTGTAGTGTGGGCACATTCAAGAGCACAACTAGCAACTCTCCATGCTCTGCTTGCCCTGCCAATAGCATGAGTTCTTCTACTGGAGCTACTGTGTGTGCATGTGTAACAGGTTACTATAGAGCATCTACTGATGACCCCAGTGATCCGTGTACAAGTAAGTGTCTACTCTGTTTGTCATGTCAGATTGATGTGTTTTAGCTACATGTACACACAGCAGGCCTAAATAAACTTTTTACTAAGTTGTTGTTCTAATGTGCTGCATCTGTTTCTTCAGCCCCTCCTGGAAGTGCTCCACTTCAAGTCACTTCAAGTATTGTTGGTGACATAGCGATTGGACTTATGTGGAATCCACCAGCAGATACAGGTGGTCGCAGTGACCTATCATATACTGTTACGTACAGAACTGGTAACACAACGATAACCATGAATGTGCCAAACTCGCGGGTTACTCTTGTACTCCTTCAACCACTCACAAGCTACAATGTAACTGTCAGTGCAGAAAATGGTGTTTCTTCTCAAGATACTGCTGGTCGAGCAAACAGAACAACTTTAATCACTGTCACTACCAGTGAATCAAGTAAGAATTATCTGGCCATCATTACTTATGACAGTATAGAGCATAATTATACTGCTACACTTTGTTTCCTGTAGTTATAATGTTCTCCTCATATGTCTACACTGTGGCCACGTATTTGCTGGCAGCTATGGTTATTTCACTTGTGGCAGTGGTGGTTGGACTGTCATTTAAAATGTGAGTAGCTCTGCGCTACAGATGTTACTGTAGTCAGTTGTTACGTATGAGCAGTCTGAAACTTGTTTAGACTGATCAGAGTGTGACATTGTGAATGCAATAATATTATTTCCTTTTTATTTCTTCATCAGTCGTGCAATGAAAAGTGAGGCCAGTTACTAAAGAACAACTTATTGCAATTTTTATTCATTTGGATTTTTATTGAGTCATTTTTTGTTCAAAAATGTATTATTTGTTTTAAAAAATTGTATGTAAAAATAACATAACCTTGATCGATTAGATCATTAATATTTGAAGCATGCTATGTCAGTTGTTACACAGTGGCTACCACTATCATAAGGTGACAGTTTTCTGATGCACTGCTGAGAAGATCAGGAGCTACTCGAGAGAGATGGCCCTGAGTGAATGGACACGGTGGAAATATATGGAGCACATGGGTTCCCTGAGATGAGGGGAAAATATAACCAATGAAGAGACGAGGATAAAGAGTACCTGTGGACTCTGAACATTGATGATGCCTGCTGCTTGTTTCTGAGTGAGGTACAAAATGAGACTGTTCTTGAGTGCTTGTGTCTGAGCGACTACATCAGTAGGATCTCTACCACATGGTAGTGCCAACAGTAAACAGTGTTCCTGCTCCTTCTGAACAATGCAATATCATCAGACAATACACTGGTAGTGTCAAGAGCAGGCCTTACCTGAATCCTTTTATCAACACCTTCCAGTTGAGATTGCTCTAGTCTCATTCTTTGAGCAATGCGCAGATTAGGAGCGAGGTTCTCACTGGCTTGAGGAAGACTGATCTTGGCAAGGTTCATATTACCTGAAGTGAAATTTTCAGTCTCTAGTTGAACACCAATGAAGACTAACCTGAGAGAAAGTGTAGTTGCACTGCTGCTAAGTCATTCTTGAGTACTAAATGTCCCTGCCACATGACAGGGTATCGGCGTAGCAGATCAATCAGGCCAGAAGACTGCTGTTGTTGCTCAGCAGGAGGTGTTGCAGGGGCAGGAGGAGGAGGTGGTGGGTCAGCCTGTGGGGCAGGAGGGACAGGAGAGTCTGTCACTTTGTTGCTGGGTGAAGAGGCACTACCGACAGAGGCATCAGGCACTGATGGTTTAGTATGTGCAGTATCGCTAGCAAGATTTTTCTGCTTTGTTGGTAGTTCTGGTGGAGTTCTTGGTCTCGGAGGCTCTGGCTTGATGACCTCTTCTTTATCGACTGTTTTCCTGCGCTTGCTGTTGATATGTTCTTTTCCAGTACGTGCTCTTGGTGGAGAAGGTGAACGACTAGCAACTGATCTCCGATGCACAGGACTGGTATGACGAGGTCTTGTACGAGGAGATGGACTTCGATCTTTAGCTGTATAGGGTCTCTTTATAGGAGATTGTGATCGACGACGATGTGAAGAGGGTGAAGGAGACTTGTGTTTGTAGTGCCGAGGAGGTGAAGGTGAATGATGATAGCGATCTTTTCTGGCATCATGTAGCAGTGATTCATGCCTGTAGCGAGCTGGTCTTTGAATTGGAGTCCGAGAGCGACCATATGGTGGTGAGTTAGAGTGCTGTTTACGGAGAGGAGAAGGTGAGCGATGATGAGGAGAGCGAGAGCGGCGACGAACAATTGGAGAACGAGAGCGACGACGGGCAGGAGAGCGAGAGCGGCGATGGTTAGGAGGGGAGCGAGAGCGGCGATGGACAGGAGAGCGAGAACGGCGATGGATAGGAGAGGAGCGAGATCGACGATGGATAGGAGGGGAGCGAGATCGACGATAAAGAGGAGAGCGGCGATGGAGAGGAGGTGGAGATCGTGAACGAGGAGGAGGAGGAGGAGAGTGTTTCCATCGTGAAAGTCTGTCACGAGGAGGTGAGTGAAGGGTTTGCCTTCGTCTTGGTGGTGATGGCGACCATCGCCGTGAATACTCCCTCGACTCTCTCCTTCCAGCTCTAGGTCCCTGCTCGTCAATTTGATAACGACGTGGCAGCTTTTTAGACTTGTCAGTTGATTCGTCATCTGATGGGGCAGATGGCTTCAAAGTTCTGTCACCCTCACTACTGGTCTCAGAAGATTGGCTTGGTAGAGAATCACGCTTTCTGAACTCTCCTTTTTCTTTAGGCCTTGTTGGTTTTTCAGGCGCCACTTCTATTTTCTTCATCACATGTACATCCTCTTTGCTGATTTCCTCAGTAAAGTCATCATCACTCAAATCACTCTCTATTCTTTTTCTTGTGTTATTCACAGACTGGTGGCTGGGAGCAGGGTCATGTGAAGAGCGAGATTTTACTTGGAATGGCTGTATGACACCATGAACTGCTTGTGGACATGCTGATGAAGAATCAGGGCTGCTGCTACGTAGCTGTGGGCTAGAGTTGGATTGCCTTTTACTAGTGGTTACAGAGGAATGAACCGGCGATGCAGGAAGAGGAGGGGGAGGAGGTGGTGGGGGTGATGGAAGTGCTACTGGTGGTGGTGCAGGTGGCTCTGTCATGACATCATCCTTGCCAGTTTTCTTTTTACTGATTTTGCTAGTTTCTGCAGTATCAACATTTTTCTTTTGTTCTTTCTTGACTCCAGTCTCTTTCACACCACTCTCCTTCTCCTTAGACTTGTCCTTCTTTTGTTGAGATTTCTTGCGATGTTCTTTAGATCTTTGTGTTGCCTTTTGTCTAGCTGTATCTACATCATCTTCACTGTATCCTTCATTCTCTTTGTCACGCTTCTTCTTCTTTTCTTTGCGAACGCTCCTTTCATCCTCTAGTTCATCCTCATCAGACTTGCTACTAGTTGACTTGTGACGTTTGGTTTTCTGAGATCGACTTTTATGTTTCTTCTTTTCACTGCCACTGTCAGAGTCATCACTTTCACTGGAATTACTATGACGACGTGGCTTTCTCTCCTCCTCTTTCTCCCTCCGTCTGTCTCTGTCTCTCTTTCGAGAAAATGCTCGTAGTTCATCTTCATAATCATCGAAATTCCTACCCTCATACATAGGAGGGTATTGGCTCATCATACCAGGACCAGGCGGTGGATAATGACCACCAGGATAGTGGCCATAAAAGTTAGCATCTCGCATGTACGGGTCGTAGTAATAGTCCATCGGTGGTCTGTGAGGAGGTGGAATCCCCATTCCCATCATAGGTGGTACCGGTCCAGGGATCATCATCATGTTATGTGGTCCCATGTGCATATTATACATTCCTGGTCCCATTCTGGGTCCAGGAGGTGGAAAGGAATCTAACCGCTGAAAGAACGCAACTTTAGCATCTTTGTTTGCATAGTCAATCTAAGAAGAAATTAAAAAAATTAATTGTAATAATAGTTATGAAGACATACCATAATCTTGGAGCGGCTGTTTCCAATAAACCCTCCTTTGGCCAATTCCATTGCTTCTTTAGCGTCATCAACAGATTCAAACTGCACTAGCGCTGTATGACTATTCCGATCTATCCCAACTCGACTGATCTTGCCGTATTTAGAAAAGTGCTTCTCTATCTGTGATTCAGTAAGCATAGGATCCACCCCATCAACCCATAGCAACCTGCTGGGTGTTCCTTTGCCAAATCCGACCTACAACATCAATGCAATCCTACACTCCAATAGCTCAGCATGAACACTAACTCACCCTGATCTTGTTTCCTCCTAAAGTGTCCCCATCCATACACTTTTTAGCCTGTATTGCATCCAGCAAGTTATAGAACAATACAAATCCATACGTTGCACTGCCTCCAAGCTTCTTAATCTCTACATCCTAATAAAAAAATGAAATATAGAACACACAATTCAATTTTTTTTTGTTACCAAAACTGGTCCAAAGCGCATAAACACATCTCTTAATTCATAGATGCTGATGTTCTTTGGTATATTACCCACAAACAGTGACCGAGTTGCATTAGGATCAATATCATCAGTGGAGGGGAACGGACGAGAAATGGCACCTACTGGGCCAAGACGAGGAGGATGATGGCTAGCCATGAACGAGTGCTGAGGAGGAAGTGGAGGTGGAAAAGGATGATCACGCCCACCACGCGGGAAATCTAGAAGCAAGAAATTAACAACGAATGACAAAAAAATGTGGAAGCAAACCTTCTTTGTTACAGACAGTAAGCTTTAGCCTGACTCCAAACATTGACATGCCATTGACTTCTTTTAATGCTCTCTTTTTCTCAGCAACACTACATGGGACACAAATACAACTGAAGTTCTTGTAAAACTGATACAATCAGGGGGATTTGGTGCTGATGCTAAATAATATTCACTAATTTTCACTGTTATGATGTTATCGGGTGTGATTGATGCAGTGTGCATTATTAAGAAATCAAATTACATTAAAATTTGCTTGTTGGATCCTTTGCCAGTGCTAAAGCTATGGAGGCTTGGGTTAACTGTTAATGTTGAATATTAACTAGCCTTGGCTGAGGAGGGTGCTGGAGGACCCCCGGCCCCCTACTTTGAAATACCTACTAAGCATAATGTAGACAAACAGTATTTACGTTTTTAACTTGATATAGGCAAATCGTTTATCACCATCAGTGTACAGACGAATTTCAGGATGACGGGAATAGTTGTAGAACTCATGGTAAAGAGCATCATGAACAACTCGGTCTAAAGAAAAGGAAGGCAGTATATATGACCATTATTTTTAACAACAATAATTGATTCACCAGAACGGTTTGGTAAGTGGGTCATTTTTAGCATCAGTGATGGTTTAGTTTTCTTAGCCCCCTCACTTGAATCTGAGGAGCTACTAGACGAAGATTCATTGCTGGAGCTGTCACTTTCTGATGAACTGGAACTAAACAGGTACCATCACAACAACAGTAAAGCATGACAATAATCTCTCTCTCATAATAAAGGCTAGTCAACAGCAAGACTATAACCTTAAAAACTATAGCAAGTTTCAATGTCGTGGAACATAATATTATACACAGTGTATACTGCATATGGTACCCACATACATGCAAGAGCAGCCACATAAAGACCCCAGCATGGTGGAAGCATGAACAAGAGAGCAGTTCCATCGTGTTCCAGAGACAACACTGACTGCAGGTCCATTATCAACAGCTGCTTTACTCATTGGTTGAAATGATACTTTTCATCCAGCTACTCTCCAGGTGTTGTATCAATACGAACACAGCAAATGACTCAGTCTGTCCTCTACAATCCACACACAACATGTTGATGCGCCAGTGTCACACATAGTACAGAATAGCCATTTGAATCGATGAATCGACAACTGACAGTTGGATGCAGCTAGCTACTCCTAACTAAGCTAACATGACTAGCCAGACACTAGCAGAACTATGATCGCACTCTTGTGGAATACTGGTACTAAACCTAGAGCAGCTCCATGCAGTGAGAACCAGCTGCTACAAAACAAAGCAACAAAAATAAAAAATGATGACAACCATCACTGAAGCACATTTTTCAATGTGCGACATGAAACATGTTTATATACACTTTCAAAATGCACACCTCTTTCCGTTTCAATGTGTAGATGATGTACATGTAACAGTACAGTATAAGGCTGTGAACCAAGGCTTCAGAGCAAGAGTACAATCATATAATTATTATATACATGATGAATGTCAGTATTATCAGGAAAACTCCAAACAAATACCTTTCATCATGCTGGGTCAATTTCTCTGCTTCGGCACTCTTCTCTGGACTGCGGTGTCGTTTAGTCGACGAAGGATCTTTGTCAGGTCGAGGATCAGCTCCTCTAGATGTACGTGCACATGCCTTGTAGTTTGTGCGTATCTCATAACCCTTGATTTCAATGACAGCATCTTGCGCTTCCTTGGCGCTTTCTTCCTCCTGAAAGTCAATAAATGCGGCCAGGCTAGTGTTCGGGAAGCGCTGTGGCAGTATCTTGACGCCCTCTATTTTACCAAACCTAAAGGCGAATAGGCACAGATCTATAACAAAACTGACTGAGTGACATTACCTAGAGAAGTGATCTCGTATTTCTTCTTCGGTCAGCTTCTCTGGTAGCCCGCCAATCCACAGGTGCCTGGAGACTGCCATCTTGACAGTTTAGTGAGGAATTTAGTGGTCAAAAAAAATTGACTTGTAGCCCGCGCACTAACTCCGTAACGTAAACTAACCACGTGCAGATTGGGAGTCACTTCGTTCTGTTGAGGCGGAGCGGTACATTTTCTCACTAACTCACTGTTTTGGGGTAAAGTAGAATATTGGACAGAAGCATGTGATGATGACATTCAGGACAGTGTAGAAAGCAGCTGAACTAGTGTCTGAAGAGAATATACAGTACTGAATGGTGACTCTGAAAACTATCCAGCCTGAGCTATGTTCTAGATGGCTTCTTCTATACCACACAGATCCCTTAGCCTCGGTCTGTAACCTATAAATAAGTGTTTGACAATTTTGAGAGTTCTCAGTCTACACTAGGCATGCAACTTTGTTGTGCACAACCAAGTAACAAAGTTAATTGTGTAGTTCATCATCACCTTTGTGTAAAGACCATTGCTCGCGCTGTGAGGAAATTACAATGACAAAACTAGATTACCAATTTCTTTTGTCATAGAGTTTCTAATGTTGACAATAAAAATGAATTATGTTGGAGATGAGATCTTCACATAAAGCAATGAGATTTGATAGGCCAGTATTGTACATGTATACGCTATTAATCAGATTGATGTAGTTGAGGCAGGGCAATATTGTTGTAGTATAGCAGTTTGAGCTTTTCCAGGAACACAAAGATTAGTACAGTGTGTGGACCTAGTCTTGCGTAGTATGGAGTGAATCCCTTCCATAGACTGAAGAATCCCTCGTTACGTATCACCTTTGTCACTGCATCCTACAGTATACAACAACTATAATTCAGTTTCCATAAGCAATAATAAACTAGAACTAGTACAAGGAAGATAAGCCAAGTACATGCAGCTGCAGCAGTAATGTCTGATGCAGTACTTACCACAACACCACTGTATTCTGGCACCCCATTAGTGATCTTCATATTCTGTATTCTTGTCTTTGTGATGTCGATGGGCATTGAGGTAGCAGTGGTCACTAAGCCACTGATCATACTAGCAGCAAAATGACATTTAATGTTGTCATTGAAATAATCTGGAAAAAAATTAATACAAGTGTCTCCAAGCTAACACCAGCATGCAGGTCTGTTACCTGTTGAGAGCAAGAACTGCTTAGCTTGAGAATAAGTTGCTAGTTGGGCAGCGTTCACTACCATGGCTCGCATCACTGTTGGAGTGCAACCCTGCAATGTTACTGAAGTAAACTGTTCCATCATTAAGTAAACACACTCACTCTCCACAGAGTTAATACTCCTTCCTCTCTTGTGATTCTGAACATGGCATCAAACACATTTTTGTAGCCTCTCTGCTGGTTCAATGGAAGCCTATCATAAAAATATAGTACATTTAAAAAAATTAGAAGAGGCTCTAGCTTTCACTTGCTAACCTGCCGTCAAGAGTCATTCTCACTAGAGATACTTCAGTAGGGTTGCCTACCACTGCTCCAACACCTCCAGCTGTCATGCCTGTAAGAGCGGAAGAGATGGCACTCCTGTTGTGTCTGCTAAACTACTGCACTCACCCATTAGCAGCTTCTTGACAACATTAGGAGGTGTACCATCAGACCTGCTCAGTAGAATAAAGTAATGCTATTACAACAGCTATGACACTTAAAACATGTGACATTGTTTAGCTTAATTAAACACATCACATGTGCTGTCATGATGATACAAACAAAGCCATACCCAGTGAACTGGTCATAAAGTGCTTGATACACTCCAAGACGGGTTGTGCTGTAGGAAGCCTGCCGAAGAATGCCCGCTGATAACCTAGAACGGAATAAGGAGATGATTTCCTGCTTACAGCTAGGAATGAGCAGATTTCCTGCATACAGGAATGAACATATTTCCTGCCATGTTTCCAAGGCTACATCATGTGACAAGGGCTGTTGCATACAATTGGTATGACAATACAATACCAGCACTGCTGATGTTTATGCTAATGTCATGGGGGCTTTACAGCTAAGTCCCAGTACAGTACTATACTTGAAGCTGAGTGACATCATTAACTGACCCGTTGTATATTCCAACAATCCCTTCAGTTCTAACAATTCTTGTAATAGCATGGAAAGATGTCTTGTGAACACGGCCCTTGCCGCCTTCGCCTGTGAAAGAGAAACGAGCTTACTCACCTAGCACTAAAGAATCATGAGAGTGCACCGCGAACTTAGCTTACCACTCATTTGCATCCTGTTCTTTACCAAATCAAGCGGTTGCGTGAAAAACACTGCCCCAACGCTGTATCAAGGCAAAGTCAGACTGTATCACAATATGTATATTATGAATGACTAACCCTGCAGTTCCGCCGAGCAAGAAATTGATGCGTTTAGGGATTGCTCCGGCTGGTACTTTGCCCTTGGGAGCAACGGCGCCGGCAGCGACCTTGCGAGTGTTTTGCGTCGAAGACATCTTTGTACAACAGGATCGTTGTTAGTAATTTGCTGTAAAGAATTGTTCTTCGGTGCTGTCGTCTGTCCAAGCTGAGCATTTTATAAAGTGGGAGTTTTGGAGGTGTGTAGGGGGTATATCACGGATTCACGGCTGGAATGTAACGCGCGAATAATTAATTATTCATCGTATGAGGCTTCACTACATCAGCCGCTCGACATCAGCCCTATGGGAAGAATGTGTGAGCGTCCGGTGACCTTTGAAGCAACCCATGACAGAACAGTCATTTCCATCGTGAAAAAATTATATCATAATATTAATATTGACAATTTGCCCTATAAAACATGTGGTGTATAAGCATTGTGTGACGGAATATCTAGACTAGTGATAATGACTGCTACTTGGTTGGGTCACCACTGCCTTGCTGGAAAAGGTAGTACCAAAGCCTGAACTTCTCCAAAAACACAAAAGTCAGTACAGTGTGTGGACCCAGTCTAGCGTAATATGGAGTAAATCCCTTCCATAGACTGAAGAATCCCTCCTTTCGTATCAACTTGACAAGCACATCCTAGGACAAAAATTGAATTGTTTTAGAACCAATTAACTAACTTACCAGTGCACCACTGTACTCAGGGACACCGTTCACTACTTTCATGGTTTGTATTCTGGACATAAGAGAGATACCACATGCAGTACTGTAGTAGAGATACCACATGCAGTACTGTAGTAGAGATACCACATGCAGTACTGTAGTAGAGATACCACATGCAGTACTGTAGTAGAGATACCACATGCAGTACTGTAGTAGAGATACCACATGCAGTACTGTAGTAGAGATACCACATGCAATACTGTAGTAGAGATACCACATGCAACATGACTATAAAAACCATTTTGTCCTTTGAATGTTACTATCATCTTAGTAGAAGTGGGAATCTTGGCTTAAGCTTATTTGGTCAAGGTCAAGGATTGTGTGTAGATCAAGATACGTTATTGTATAGTACAGTAAACACATTAATGACAGCATCACAAACAGTAAATAACGGCTATTAACCAAACCTTGTCTTAGAAATGTCTACTGGCATAGAGGCAATGGTAGTAAACAGACCGCTGGTCATGCTTGCAGCAAAATGGCATGTGATGTTATCCTTGAAATAATCTTTGAAATGAATAATTGCAAGGAAGTACTGTAACAGTCACACACTACCTGTTGAGAGAAGAAACTGTTTCACTTGTGAGTAGGTAGTCAGTTGGACAGCATTGACTACCATGGCTCTCACCACTGTGGGACCACAACCCTGCAGTACAGTACATAATCTGCTGACCACTAGCTAGCTAGTATACCCACCCTCCACAAGGTAAACACTCCTTCTTCACGACTAATACGAAACAGAGCATCAAACACATTCTTATATCCTCGCCTCTGTTCCAGAGGTAATCTACACACAAGAAATACTGTTGATGCTCAATACAGATTCATAGACTGACCTGCCATCAGAAGTCATTCTAATGAGAGACACTTCAGCAGGAGTGCCAACTATTGCCCCAGATGACCCAGCAACCAAACCTGTTTGGCACACATAACTAGGTAACATGACTCAGATATACTTAGCTTACCCATTAAAAGTTTCTTCCATACAGAAGGAGGTGTGCCATCTGATCTGTGGTGACAAAATAGGATGTAACCAGTTTGCTTATCAAAATAGTTATTAGTGATTGTTGCAGTGCTAAGCTTGAATTCAAACACCCTTATAAGTATGCATTTTGGTTTGTCACATACATATTACTAGCTAAAGGTTATGAGGTTAGCTCACAATGTGAACTTGTCCAGTAGTGTTTGATAGACACCTAGCCTTGTTGTGCTGTAGGTAGCTTGACGCAGCAGACCAGCTGACAACCTATCGAAAATCTATTAAATTTGCTAAGCAGTCTAAACCATGCATGTCTGCACAAAGTTGAGCTGGCTAACCCATTGTACATCCCAAAAATTCCTTCATTTCTGAAAATCTTCATGGCAGCATGAAATGAAGTCCTGTGATCACGACCCTTGCCTCCCTCACCTGAACAAGACATGGCAGCAATGCTCAACACATACTACACATGGCAGCCTGCTCACCGCTAAGCTGCATCCTGTTTTTCAGCAAGTCAAGTGGTTGAACAAATACTGTAGCTGTCATCCTAAAGTATACAAACACATGTTTTGTGCATGTATTAACCAGACCAAAGTTAGTTATACCCAATTGCAAATAAATAATTATGCTCTTTTTGTTATAATACACTGAGTACTACTACTGTACTTAATTTGTCAGCTAGCTAGCTAGTGCATGTGCACATGAAAATGCAAGCTAGCCATCCAAGCATACATTCCCTACCCAGCTAATCCTCCAAGACAGAAACCAGCTCCACGTGAAATAGCACCAGCTGGAACTCTGCTCTTTGAGGAAGCTGCTGAAAGGTTCCTTCTATGGTCAGCCATGTTCTTTGTTGTTCTCCCCTATTATGCATACTCCGGATACTTCCGTTTTGACAAACGCGCGTGCACGTGCGCATTTTGTGATGTACATTGTGTGTACTATGTACCAGCTATGTACTACGTTATTATTGCTGCTTATCTATTGTGTCCTCAATTAAACTTTGTCGTTGTTACTACGTCATTGAAACTTTGAACTTGTTCTAGCTACAGCATATGCTACTAATCTCCTACACAAGATAAACGCAGTTTTAATACAATTATTATCTGAAAGTATAGAAATAAAGATATCTATACTGTTCTAAAAACACAAAAATGAATACAGTGTGTGGTCCCATTCTAATATAGTATGGCGTGAATCCTTTCCACATACTCTTGAGGCCTTCTTTCGATATTAACTGTGAAAATGCATCCTGAGAGAAAAAAGATTAACATTGTACAATACAACAGTGATTATTAGATAGGTCCATGATGATTTGATGATAATTATGACAATTTTATTATAACAATAGAATCAGAGTAAACACCACTATCAGCTCACAATTACATTCCTATTTGTTGCACTTTGTTGAATTCTGAAATAGAAAAAAGTAATACTAAATCACACCCACAAACATGCATCATGCTGATCAGTACCTTGTTTTGCAGATGTCAACAGGAAGCGACACGGTCGTAGAGAACAACCCACTTACTAAGCTGGCAACAACATGGCATCGAATAGTGTCATCAAAGTAGTCTACAAAACGAGGATTTGTTGACTAAATAATAGCATAAGCACATTTTCTGTACCAAGAGCAGGTTGCGTACAACAGTGGAACTAGGGAAAATATATAGGCCCCTATAATTGCATGCGCGAATTATACAGCCCTAGTACAACATATGCCGTATGGTTCGTTCAAAATTGCCAAATAAGCAATACGCTAAGCAGCAGAATAATTTCATTTTATGTTATTGCTACTATGCTATTTGAAGTTGTACGCTCCTGCATGCACGGAATTAATAAACAAAAGTGGGAAGGGACGTACAGAAATGGAGCGGAGACTGTTTGAGACGCGACATTTGCTACTCTTCTTCAAGGCTGATGTGTTCTTCCATACCCGAAGCACAGAGGATAGTGTTTCATTAAACACAACCATAAGGAGCAGAAAGTGACATAGGTAGTATCACGTACCAGGAATATCTGGAATGCCAGAAAAATTCGTGGATACTAGGCGCTCTCTTATGCGCCACCGTACTAGGCTACTGATACGAGCCATCAATGCACATGTATGGTGGCCGAGAAGGGGCACCGCTTCTGCCAACCGTACTTACCACGCGTGGGGGTTAAATATTACCATGCACGGTACGATTGGACTGCGTGTGGTAATATTTAACCCCTGCGTGCGGTAAGTACACAAACGGTTGGAGGAAGCGGTGGCCCTTCTCGGCCACCATAGATTTGTCACTTGAATAGTTCCAATTTGTGAAATAGTCTATGGTCACTTGCTAGCATAGTTAATTGGTAATAGGCATGTCCTTGATGATGCACTGAGGACATGCAAATGTGATCAGCTCTAGCTGCAGATAAGGCAATGATACACTCAGGGTTGGGGCGAAGTACTTTTGAAAGGATTTAAGTAAAGTACACTTAACTTTGAGCTTGTCAAGTTTGTTGGAGGAATGACTTCATGTTTATGCATGTCATTTCACAGTTCAAACTATTTTATAAACCCAAAAGTCCAAAACTATTTTTAAAATGGCTAATACATACTGTTACCTATTGACTCTGTAATGTTACATCTAATAAACTTCAAGTACTTGTAAGTACATTAAGTATTCAAAGTACATTGATATATATTTAAGTACAAGTACAAGTACATCCATAAAACTGATATAGGACTTAAGTATAAGTACAAGTACGGCAAAATTGTACTTAAGTGTACTTAAGTACAAGTACCAATGTACTTGGCCCCAACCCTGGATACACTATGCAACTTTGTTGAGTACGTGGAATAGAATGGTGTTCTATTCATAGAACAATGCTATGACACACTGCGCTATTATTTTGCAGGCAACATTTTGCAAAAAATGGCTACATGAAACAAAGTTGTTTCCTATGTATAATATATCATGTTTACTACAGCACTAGCTTTCTTGCATGAATGCATACTTGGGTTTAGTTGTAACATAATACATGGTGCAGGAAACCACAACGTGTAATTCTAGCAATTCACCTGGAATACAGTTTGGGTAGCAAGCTATTACCTGTAGCCAGAAGGTAATCTTTGCACTGTCTGTAGGTCCCTTGTTCCACTGCATTGACAATCATGGCTCTCATGACAGTTGGTGTACAACCCTGTAGCCATAATCACATTAAAAGTGTGCTTAAATTTATTACAGAACGTCGCAACATACCCTCCACAGTTGAGACACTCCCTCTTCTTTGACTATTCTGAATAAAGCATTCAGAACACTTGTGTATCCACGCTGTCTCCACAATGGTTGTCTAGAGAAGTGAATGTGACAAGATAATGAAAAATCAGGTAAACTACATTACCTTCCATCGGCCATCATTCTTACTAGTGCTAGATCTGTCGGAGTGCTTACTGCAGCGGCTACTCCACCAGACAGCATTCCTACACCACCATCATAAGCATCACAGCATATCTCACTACACACTCACCCATTAGCAGCTTCATACCAAAGCTGGGAGGCACACCATGATTGCTGTATGGGGCGACACAACATCAATCAAATACTTTAAAACTATGCACTGAACCTTGTGTAGTTGTCTACTATGTTTTGGTAAGCTCCTAGCCTGATAGATCCATACACTGCCTGGCGAAGAAGAGCTGCTGATAGTCTACATGTAAGCAACTATGTCACAAGTAGTGAAACAATTAGAAAAGCGACTTACCCTTTATATACTGCAAAAGCTCCTTCGTTAGAAATAACACTAACAGCTGTGTGAATGGATGTGTTATACACTCTACCAATCCCTCCTTGACCTGTTGAGGAATGTGTGAGACACCATTAAAAGAAAAGAATTATTTACCACTCAGCTGCATCCGATTCTTCACAAGATCAAACGGGTGTACGAACATAACTGAAGTCATCCTATAATCATACAAAGATACTGCTATAGTATAGGTAAGATCTATGATAACATCTAGCCAGTTTAGCTCACAAAGCAACGAAATACTCACTGCACCGACTGCTACGATGCACTGATCCCAAGTAAACAAACTAGACACACACTAAACGCCAACAAACCCTGCTAATCCTCCTAGCACGAAGTTAACTCCACGTGGTATTGCACCGGCTGGTACCCTGCTCTTATACACGACTCGCTCAGCAATGATCGAGTCTAGACGACCGTCGCTAACAAAGCTACGCTTCATTGTATCACTAGTTTTCTCGTCGGCCTGCAGACCCGTCCGGTTCCACGATGCCATGGAAAGGGAGGAGTTTTGCATGTGCGTCATCACTATAGGATACCGATCTACAATTTTTTGAGCGGATTTTGAGCTATTCTAAAAATAATTTTATTTGGCCAAAATTATAACAATGACAATGATGAAAATTTGTCTATGATGAAACACATTTTTAAGTAACAGTCAACCGGTAACAGTTATTCTTGTTGTAACCTTTTCAGGATCTTCACCTTCTAGAGTACCAGTGCAGGTGTAACTGCCTCCTGTACTGCTTTGGGCGCTAGTGATCATCAAAGTGGAGAGTCGTCCAGTAACAGCAGGAGCTTCTTGGACAGTAGGTGGAAAAGCCATTCCATCATTTCTGGTCCATTTAACTCTAGCTCCTTGGCAAGTGCAGTCAAGCATGCACACAATATCAAGTGACTCTCCCTGTGGAATTGTCAACTCAGAATCTCTATTGATTCTCACTATCAGGTTTGGATCTGAAGAAAAAGACAACACAAATCATACAAGAAATATATTTAGTCTCAACCCACTCTGAAGAGAAATAACAGCCAAGTCTGTACTTTTCTCGTCATTTGGATGAAATACTCCAGTACAATAATAAGTGCCAGTGTTGTTATTACTGACAGAAGTAACAGTGAGTTCTGATTCAATAGACGAGACGTTAGTTGTAGTTACTTGTGCCGGGAGAGGTCCATTAGTAGCGCTTTGGTAATTCCATATAAAAGATATCACTGCTCGATTCGAAGTGCATCTCAATATAGCAGAAGTGCTCTGAAGTGCTGAAACTGTGCCAGGACTGACAGATACAGTACCAAACACTGCAGAAGATGATTTAATAAAACAAGGAATCATTATTGGATGGGAGACGTACCTAACACCCGGCCTATCAAGCTGACATAATCACTCAGCCGTTGAATGGTGTTATCAGCTGTACACATATACCTTCCATTGTTTGTTGGAATAAAGATGTCAATCATTAAGACAGACTGCTGCTGATCAACCATAACTGGTCGAGCATTGGTAGGTAAGGAGCCATTCTTGTAAGTCCAGGTGATCATAGCAGGTGTGTTAACTGAGCAGGTAATGTTGACGCTTCGATCAAAATATACCACTGAAGGACTAAAATTCACATCAACATTAAGTGAAGGAACTGTAATTGATGGAGATGGTGAGGAGAGAGGTGGAGAGGGTAAGGAGGAAGGTGATGGTGCCGCCGTGGGAATTTCAGACAATGAAGGAAACACTGTGAGAGATGATGATGAGGAGGAGGAGGAGGCTTGTACTACAGATGTGGTTGTTGGTTCCATCTCTATCGCTGAAAATAATTATAATTATTAATAATAAATATTATTGTACTGCACTCACCAACATCTACAGTAACTGAATCTGACAAAGAGCGATTTCCAAGTCTACCAATGCAAGTGAATGTTCCTCTGTGGTTCTCAGTGACATTTCTAATAAACAATAAAGCTCTATTGTCAGGCAGTACAATGGATACAGTTTCTTCAGGAAGAGCAGCATTATTGTTGAACATCCAAATCCATGAGTCAATCTGCTCATTGCTATTGCACACAAAGAATTCTGAGTCATCAAACATCAGTACCACACTGCCTGTATCATCCAAGTTTTCACCAATTGCAATCTCGACTTTCATTGCAACTGGAAAAGAGAACATACAACTGTCATCATTTCTGGACACAAAAGGGAATAAGGTTTTCCAGTTTCCAATACTGCTCAATTATTTTAAGCCTAAAAAATCTCGCTAGTTTTTTTTGCAAGACATACTGGCAAAAACAATGAAACCTCTCTATAACGGACAAGTTGGGAAAGTGCTTTTTGTCTTTTATAATTTTATGGAGGTTCAATTTGTATTGTAATGTACATCAATCAGCAAATTGTTATACGGAGTGTCTGTTCCACTATTGGGAGTGTCTGTTCCACTGTAGTGGACTTGGAGGGTCGAGATTTTGTCAAATTGTCCAAAATTAAAACTCAATTGCAAGTGTCTAGTTCAATAACAGTAAATCAAATTTGGTAGAGCCCAAATTTGATAAAAAATTAACAATAATATTTATTTTATCAAAATTTTCTACCTCCAAAATTACATGTCAATGTATATGTCACTTAATCTGTCGTTGGAATGAATCTGAGCAAGCAATTTTGATGATGGGATTTAATATTAAAGCACACAACAGGCCCACCTGTAACTAAAAGGTTTCCGGTAGCCATTCTCAGCAGTTCACCGCTGCGTCCCTCACAAACAAACTGTCCACAGTCATCAATAGTTGATGATGATATCTCCAATGTCAGTTGTGTCTGCCCAGAGGATGTTACACTACTCTATAAATAGAATGTCAAGTTTAAATTTGTAGTGTGTGAAATGCTGCACGCACAGTTTGTATCGCAGATGATGGTAAATCTTCTCTATCTCTTTGAAACCAACGAAGACTAATTCCAGGAATATTTGATGAACATACAAATCTCACCAATGTACCCTCCTCTACAGACAACTCCACTGGACTGACAGACAGCAATAGTTCAGGAGCTATAAATAACTATAAAGCATGATTCACTACAATAAGTATTGCCATTACCTCGGACATTCACAATGACAAATCTATCAGCGGACAATCCTGTTCCAGCTTGCATACCCCGACAAGTGTAAATGCCAGAATTATTAGTGTTGGCTTCCAAGATAGTTATAATGGACTGTCTTGATGAACTGCTGACTATAGTATTGGCTGGCAGTGTATGGTTGTTGCGGAATATCCACATGAAGCTGGCATCTTCAGTAACACTGCATGTGAGATTAACAGTCTGTCCAGAACGAATGACAATCGTATCAGGTGAAACTTCCAGTCCAAGGTCTAAAGTACTCGCTGGAAAAAAAGAGAGTACCGTAATGCACATTAGAAAAGATCTTGCTTACGTGTCACTTCAACATATGACGTTGTCTCTCCCTCACGAACAGTTTCAATTTCATTAACTTGATCTACCTGTCTTGCCAAACAAGCATATCTTCCTCTGTTACTTATCATAACATTGGATATCTGTAATATTGAGACAGAGCCAGTTGTTGTCACGTTCACATTATCTGAAAGACCTCCTCCCTCAAATGTCCACGCTATTGTTCCAGCTGTGGTCTCACATCTAAGAGTTAAACTCGAACCAGTAGAAGACGAGGAGTAGCGAGGCTCTATTGTCACTTGGAGGTCCCTGATGGTTGGAGTCATAGCAGGACGAAGACCAGATACAACTGTGAGAGTCAAGGAAATATTTAATAATAATAATGCCTTAGAGAACTCACTGTTTTGAATACTGCATTCTTCAATTTCGTCTGGTGAGGGCAGTGCTATACACATCAGTCCACTCTCCGTACAAGTACAATTCATACACTCTCTTAACTGCTTTACAATCTCCTCCACTTCCACCATCACAAATGCTCTGGTGAATGCCTCAGCCACCATTCCTCCATTCCGTAACAAAGAAAGATCCCAAGCACCACTGTTTACCATTAGAGCTAATTCTGTGTAATCTTCATGGGTTGTTTTAAAAGCAGATTCAACAAAAGGTGCTCCATTTGGTCTTCTCCTGAGAAGTGAAGGTGATAGAGGATCAAAAATGTAGGCATTCATAGAGTCATCGATGCCAAGTGCTCGTAAGTTGCCAGCCTCAAATTGCTCTGATACTGCTACATTCAGTTTAGTACGACTTCGTCTCAGGAGATCAAGAATTGAACCTCGAGAGAGACTACTGTTCAAGACATCTCTATTTTCATCACTAATAAGAATAAACTGGCGTGCTCTTCTATCCATGTTGTAGTTGTTACTAGCAAACTGTATAACAGCATAACCATCCTCCATCCGTCCATTTACCATGAGTTGATCAATCAGTGAATCGATTTCGGATATATTTACTAGACGAGGCAACACGACTCTTCCAAGGGTAAGGCCAGTGTTACTGCTAGCAAACCCAGCCACTCCAAACTGGTTAACTAGACCCACTCCGATATTTAAGTTATTTAAAGTCTCTTCAAGTTCTCTAGCCATGTTCCTAATCCACATATGCTCCATGCTCATGGATGATGACTCATCTACAAGCAGAACAATGTCAGCTGAGAGTGTCATATTGTCCAATCGAAATACGATACTGAATTCTCCTATTTCTAGTGTCTTGCCATCAACTTGACACTCAGTAACAGACACTAAAGAACATATTATGATTGTGGCACTGTCCTAATCATAAGAATTACCTTCAGTTGTAAATGCTTCTCTATCGCTGCCAAATGTGTTGATAGCTATGCAAGCATATTGTCCTCCATCTGTTTGTTGAGCAGGATCAATAATGAGAGTTGAATTATTGCCTTCTCTTTGAACCTATAGAAGCCAAAGCAATCAAAAAGAAATGGAGATTGTTACAAGATTGCAAACCTGTGCATTATCAGAAACAGGACCACCATCTGTTCTAATCCAGCTGATTGAAGGAGTCGGGATGCCCATAGCTGAGCATGTAACAACAATAGGTTTTCCAGTCGTGACATTTACATTTGAAGTAGGTGGATCAACAATACTTGGAGCATCTGTGTTATATTAATTCAACACTATTTTCCAAGCAGTAAACATACATGTACTTACCTACTACTTGCAAAGTGCCATCCATACTCATTGCAGGCATTCGGTCAAACGCACTTACTCGACAGCTGTACATGCCTTGGTCACCTTCTTCAACATCAGTTATGGTTAGAGTGTTGCCCCTGCAGTCAGAACCAGAACAAATCACTCTATCCATTGGCAATTCTATCTTTATCCAAGTGAAGTTCAGAGAAGAAAGAGGAAGTGGAGGAGTAGCAGTAACAATACACTCAAAGGTGAAGTTGCGTCCAATGTTGGCAAAAGCAGTTCTAGGATTCACTTCAGCTGACAAAGTCACTGTAAAAAAATTAGTGAATAATTTATTAATAAAAAGTTGATATTGTTAGCTTACTGGCAGCTGGAACAGGGCCTTGACAATCATCCAAAGGTACTGAAAATGCTGGCACACACATACCCATTGCATTTACACAGAGACAGTTGAAACAGCGCCTAAAAACCTCCATTACTTCCATCACATTTTCTTCTATAAAGGCTCTTGATAGTGCAGGTAAAAGTGGTGAATCCTCAGCAAGTAGAGATTTTATATCCCAGGCTGCTCCACCCAGTCTAAATGCCAGTTGCACATAATCTTCATATGTATTTCCAAAAGTCAATTGTGGATCGGCATGTCTTAAACCATTGGGAGAAGTGGTATACTGATCTGGAGGAATGAACTGATAGGCTGTACGATTTGAGTTGAGACCAAAGGCAGGTTCTCCGGAACTTGTTTGAAACGTTTGATCTACAACAGTGTTGAAGACAAATCCACGGCTTCTGATCATTTGTTCAATAATATCTCTAGTGAGGTCTTCTCTGCCGGGCAGTATACTTCGGTCTTCATTAGTGACCAATACAAGCAATCTGGCTGTGTTAGGTCTTAGCTGGATCTGATTGAGAGCAAACTCAATACCACTATAACCATCTTCAACCGATCCATCAATTCGAAGATTGCGACTTGCATTTATAAAATTATCTAAAGAAGTTAGTTGTGTAAGAACAATACCTCCTTGTGCACTTGGCATATTTCGAGCAAACCCAACAAGACCAAACTGGTTCTGCCTGTCACCTAAACCTACTCCTTGATCTCTCAGCCTTTGCTCAAGAAGAGGCGTGATGTTTCTGATCCAATTTTGTGCTCTTATTGACCCTGACTCATCAACTACAAATACTACATCCACGGCAGCTGTCCTTGCATCACCAGAAGTAAAGCTCTGCACGAGATAGTACCGATCACCTTCATTAAACTGACGGTTGTTGTGATCTCGGCATGTAAATGAATCAGCTGAAAGAGGAACAGACAGAATACTGTGTCATCACGAAGTCATGTCAACTTACAAATGACAGTGATATTTGACGTATTGGTTGCAACAAAACTGTAAAAAGATCCTTCAACCAAACAGCTATATATCCCTTCATCAGTCACAGATGCATTCCTAATCACAAGCACACCAGATCCATTCACAGATGCAGTAGAAATTCGAGAGTCAGTTAGGATAGGCTGTGAATCTTTGAGCCACAAGATGAAAGGAGTTGGAGATCCCTCTGCTACACAGTTGAGAGTAATTGTGCCATCTCTTGATACTTGCACTTCAGGTTCAGGTGGTCTTATCAGTCTTGGGATACCTGCAGAATTAATAATTATAATAAGTGATCTTGATAGTAGCAGTACAGCACATACTGCATCCAGTCTCATCTTCTCCAGCTACACAGTCAACTATTGCATTACATCGATACCGCAATGGAACACAGCGTGACCTATTGGTGCTTAGCCCCAGTACACCAGTAGAAGCACAGTGAAACTCAGTACTCATACATGGATCACCAGGTGAAGAGGCAGCTAATTTGGATTTTTAAAATTGATATTAAGTAACGAATAATAGTTCTAACAGACGCTTACGGCACTGCTGTTCATCCTGTCGTCCACTACAATCTGCTATGCCATCACAAACTCTTCTTGCCTCAATACACTCCCGAGCACTACCTCTGATGCATGCAAAGTAACCCAATTGGCAGGCGGAAGTAGAACAGACAAGTTCATCAAGTCCAGATGGACAGTCTCTGGTACCATCACACATTCTGTCATCAGCTAGACAAAAACCATCCAAGCAGTTGAACTCTTCTTTGAGACATGTGGTACGATTCTACAGTAATAACCATCACACCTTATGTGAAAATTGATTCTGATCAAAAGAGCTAGCTACATTGTTGACAACCACAAGATTAGTGGAGTTTATCTAACAGCTGTGTTGTTGCTGAGAGTTCTTTTGAACTGCAAACCACACACTACTAAAAATAACCATAGACAACTACATTTGTAGCTAGCTATAAACTGGGTATTGACTCGCAGCTTAGCAATGAGAACTATGAGAACATTATACTTTTACACAATACAATGCTGCTGACAACTCACTTATCTATGAAAATAATAATGACACAGACGTGGAACTATTACGTGAAACTTGTATTTATGTAGTATAATGAAGACTTATTACGCTCACTTGTTGGCCTGAGATAGCAGTGAAGAGAGTAAGAAAGACTGGAATAAGCAGCATCCATATTGCTGATAACTTTCTCGACACCATTCTGTGCACAAGTATATAAACACTGCACAGAACGGTCTTGAAAGAATTCCTGCAGTATAAATATACAATCGTATGCCTCAGTAAATCAACAAAATTGCAGAAATCCTGACGAGGGACAAAAAGCTGATTAGCTGGTTGAGTCCTTACCAGGCAACGACGACTCGTTAGAAGATCTACCGCCCACGCCTGAGCACCGCCGCGCGGTTTACAAAGCGGCCGGTTTATGCCCGCACAGATGCTAGGCTTTAGTTATACTAGCTAGCTTCGATGCAGAGTCAAAATCTAATTATCATGCAAAATGAACAGAGAACTGTGTAGTACATCAACTGCACATTGTCAGCACTTTTCACCTCGAGTCCTTTTGTTTTTTGTTTTTTGCAGCAAAAATTCTTCAATTTCAATAGAGCCTTTACTAGTGTATATACTGACTACCATTCGATCCTAGGCCTACTAAACTCTGTTTGGTATTATTTATAATGTTTAGTGGAAATTAAAAAGCTTTTGATTTATTATGCGCTAATATAATACGGATCAGATGGCGCGCGCGCATATAGACTTGTCATCCCGATGCAGTCTCAGGCCGATCATCGATATGAAAGGGTTTAGTACGGTGGTTTGTAATGCATTTGTTCAGAGTTCGATTCCCACTGTATGCATGTTTTTTATTATTTTTTTTTTGCCATGGCTGAAAACTTGTGTTTTTAGCTAATTTCTCGACGATCCTTAGTGAGGGCCGGAGGCCCTGCTTAGGACGACCCTCCCGACGATCCTTAGCTAGGGCCGAAGTCCCGGTTTAGGACGACCCTCCCGACGATCCTTAGGCTTAGCTAGGGCCGAAGGCCCGGTTTAGGACGGCCCTCCCGACGATCCTTAGGCTTACCAAGGGCCGAAGGCCCGGTTTAGGACGACCCTCCCCACTTTGCGCAGTTAGGAGAAGGTTTTTAAGGTTTTGGGTTTATTTAGTTGTCAGTATTCTTTATCACGTGATTTCCATGGCAACGCGACCTTTGACCCCGACCGCCATAACGGGATTCGTATCGATGATCGGCCTGAGACTGCATCGGGATGACAAGTCCTTATCCGCGCGCGAGCATTAGGTTGCAGAAATTTTGATAAAAAGAGTAGTATCTGCGGCACACACCTGACGCCATTCACTTGCCGCTTCTAGCTGTCTTCGTTAAGCGACAACTATCAGGCGCGTGTCCACGATAGGGCTCCGGGTGCTCTAGCACCCCCCTCAGCATTGAAGTTTTAAATTATTCATTGCATCAAAGTACACTGTGGCTATCAATTTATCATAACTGTTATTGCAAAAAGCTTAGCAGCTGCCAAAATCCCATTCTAAGGTAGTTTAGGCTGTTTTTCCATTAGTTCAGCGATGAACAAATCCAGTGCGCCACGATAATAGTGACGAAAATGACGTAATTTAACGAATAAATGAATATTAATTAGAATTTGCGCGCGCGCTTCGCGCGCGCACCTATCTTTCCTCATTCCTGGACACGCGCCTGACTATGGCAACCGAAGAGGATCAGCAGCTGAGCAGCCGCCAGTCCACATCGTCTCTAGATGACCAGCGAACTGTAACCAGTGAGTACTTCAGTTTTTGATGCTGGCTCAACTTTATTTTATTCTTCATTTGTTGTCTTCACTCGCACCCCTTTCTCTCTTCACAGCCAACATTGTCACAGGTACTGTGAAATGGTTCAATAGTGACAAGGGTTTTGGATTTATCACTCGGTATGTTGCACATGCTAGCTGGAGAGGTGATAGAGACCGAGAGGAGGTTGGCCACGCGTCATACTTACACGCACGATCACATGACATTGAAATAGCAAATAGCCCCGCCCACCGATGCTGCAGCAGAGCTGCTGGCAGTCCAGCTACAGTCAGTGCTGTGCGAATAGAGACCAATTGTACACGAGGCTGTCCACGAGTGATGTAGAACTGCTGCTAGCAGTGATTGAATGCTGTAGCCTTGACTGGCGGTAGGCTGTGTTCAGTATGCTGTACGACTGTTATAAGCGGTCCTACAATAATGTTGGCAAGCTCCAATGCTGTTTCAAATGCTCACAGCGTTCCTTCGGCGTTCATGGTCACCGTAGACCATCTTCTGCTTCTTTCCAATGTTTCACAGTGTGGCAACCAAAACGGCCAAGCCTCCTGAAATACGACCTTCTTTTGGTCGGTTAACAACTTCTTGAACGCTTGCAAACACTTTCGCTCTGTCCTGCGCCTCCAACTAGTTGCAAATCAGCAAATTCATATAATATGAATAAATTCATGAGGTTCCAAAAGGTTCCAAAAAGTCTATTAATTTAAGTTATTCATGAACTCGGCCTACGCATTGCATACGTAGAAATGATGATCGATGACGCGTGGCCAACCTCCTCTGATAGAGACCAGTGCTGTTGCACCCATCATGTGCAATCTCGCCCCTCAGTATTGTTATCATGAGTGTATTCATGTACTGCTAGAGCACTTGTTTGTGCAAGGGTGGAGGAACTAGGAGTTGTTGTGTTTTGTGTAGCCATAGGACCTGTGGATATTCACAACTACAGTGTTCTACAGGAAGATGCTTGAAAACTCATTTTTAGATAATTTGCTCATTTTCTCTGAACTGCATCATCCTATGCACATGTGCATGTACCATCATGAAGGTCTATCCTTTGGGAGTTGACTACATCTTTTGGCTTCGCGTCACATGGCTGTCACGTGATAAAAGATGGCAGTAAACACACCCACACAGCAGACCACGTTAGGGAAAGGATCTCTACAACGAGTGGTAGTTAAGAACTGTTAAAGCTGCAGTCAAACACTCGTCCCAGATGCACTCGTGTGAGCGTCGCGAGAAGTCGCCATCGGCTATACTTCGGGAACAGTGAGCATAAAACAGCGTTTTCGACATCGCTCAAAATTAGGGACAGGATCTCCAGAGTCTCTGTTAGTTAAGAGCCAACACTTGCTTACGCAAAGCTTAAGCATAGTGCATTAACGGCAGACTTACTTGGTGTGTCTCCCTCTTCGCATTGCAACAAACGAAGCTCAGTCTCACAAAATAGCTGCTTTTTGACGGCCATCTTGCTGTTTTGTGACGTTTTAATGGGCTCTGCCTTAAAAAATGACGACATGACTAACTAGAGTTCTTAGAACACATACCCTGTGCACTGTGATGTTCTGTATTAATTTTTTTTAATTGGTATGTAGTTCATACTTTGCAACCGAATCTGCCGTTGCTCTGGTGTCTCAGGCGATCTGCATTGCTTGCTGATATACTTTGCAACCGAATCTGCTGCTGCTCTGGTGTCTCAGAAGCAAGGCGATCTGTTTGGCGTGCTGACATTTCTTTTAATCTAATCAACCGTTTTTGCTGTGTCTCGCCTTTCCTCCTGGTAGACTCTGCTACACGCTTTTCTTGTAATCTTTTGCGTCTCTTTTCAGGCGTTTCCAACTGTCGATCAACAGCAACAGCAGAAGTGTTTTTCCTTTTACGAGCCATCCGTTTTGTTTCTCTGAGCAAAAATTTAGTGTAACTATAGTACTGACATACGAGAAGCAATACTCACCGCAAAAATTCCTCTGCTTCCATAGCCTCTACAGCCTTCCATGAAGGCATTCTTTGTCTCTTTGACATAGTTTCAACGCTCATGCGGGAAAGTTGGGCGACACACCTCTAGTGAGTTACCGTATAATGCTCATAATTATTACTATTAGTGCTGTATTATTAGATACTATGGCCATAGCACGCCGCAGAAGAGTCTGCCGACTTTGTAGACCACTTTAGAGGAGTAAGAATCTCTCAACACAGCCGTAGAGAAGTATTGTATGGCAAGTCCCAATCGACAAACAGCAAACAGCCCTGTTTTTTGTACACACACACATATAAACGGACATAGCCAAACGCTTAACCCTCCGGCGCCTACGCGCCCAGGGTAATAACAGTAAACTTGTGACGCCACTGGCTCGTACAGTTGTTGGTTACTGTTTATCAAAAGTGACGTCATTCTTTTTTAGGCAGAGCCCATTAAAATGTCACAAAACAGCAAGATGGCCGTCAAAAAGCAGCTATTTTGTGAGACCGAGCTTCGTTTGTTGCAATGCGAAGAGGGAGACACGCCAAGTAAGTCTGCCGTTAATGCACTATGCTTAAGCTTTGCAGTAAGCAAGTGTAACACGCAGATGTTTAACAGAGCAAGTTGGGTCAAGCTCTCAACAGTCTTATGAAAATATCCAACACAATATATAGCAGAGCATGACAATGATATGTACTGAGGTAACAGAGCAATGTATTGTATGACAATAAACTTGAGTCAGAGAGTCTGTCCATAATATGACCAAGCAGTAGTCAGAGAGTCTGTTACACAAGTGTTGGCTCTTAACTAACAGAGACTCTGGAGATCCTGTCCCTAATGTTGAGCGATGTCGAAAAATGCTGTTTTATGCTCACTGTTCCCAAAGTATAGCCGACGGCGACTTCTCGCGACGCTCACACGAGTGCATCTGGGACGAGTGTTTGACTGCAGCTTTAACAGTTCTTAACTACCACTCGTTGTAGAGATCCTTTCCCTAACGTGGTCTGCTGTGTGGGTGTGTTTACTGCCATCTTTTATCACGTGACAGCCATGTGATGCGAAGCCATATGATGTAGTCAACTCCCAAAGGATAGACCTTCATGATGGTACATGCATATGTGCATAGGATCATGCAGTTCAGAGAAAATCAGCAAATTATCTAAAAATGAGTTTTCAAGCGTCTTCGTGTGGAACACTGTAGATGGTGTATTCGTGTTTGTAGATAAAAAGTTATTGAGCTGGTAGCTTCAGTTTTGTTTACACTAGTAGACAGTGCTAAGGTGATATTCACATTTGTTCGTGTACATTTCCATAATATATTGGTCTACAAAGTGCCATTGACTGTGTTCTGCATAGCTGTACCTGAACAAGACTACTACTAGTAATCATAAAGAGGGTGTTACTGATAAGATAAATAGCTCATAGTAAGGCTGGGCCATATTGATTTCATCTTGGTATGTCCTGCATGTGTGTGCATGCTATTCCTGAAAAGAGTGAGATTCACCCTTGTACTTTCTGTTTTGTCTGCAGCAATGACAGTGGAGACGACATCTTTGTACATTTTGTGAGAATTAGCTGTTGGTCTAGTTTGTACCATTCTCATAATAATAACCTCCTCAGCGTGCTATCAACACCAATGGGTTCAAAACTTTGTGTGATGGTGAAACTGTGGAGTTCATTGTGACCCAGGGAGAAAGGGGTCCTCAAGCTGAAGAAGTCACTGGACCTAATGGCTCTCCTTTACAAGGCAGTGTATATGCACGTAAGTACCAACACAAGATAATGCTGACATGTACAACGTGTAGTTGTAGTGCTGGTGATGTAGTAAGTACTGTAATCCATGATGTAGCAGCATACTACTTGCTGATGTTACTGATTCAATATCAGTGGATTGTGTATCAACACAGCTCAGTTATGATAATCAATTAGCAATAGTTACTGGTTGCCAGGAAATCACTGCTCCTGTCCCCCCACAGCTGACCGCTGCCCTCGGTTCCAACGTTTCCTCGTTTCCACATAACCTGGTGCAAATAATAATTATAATAATGTTATACACAACTATACACTAACGAGGCTAAATTATATCAATGCTCAGGCTCGCCCCTGCCATTCCATGAATGTACTAGGAGTTACGAATACGCATGAATGCCTCGCGCTGAGTTTATTAAGTAGTTATAATTGACCAGCTAAATTTTTGGGGTGGGCTCGACAGCAGACGGCCGGCAGGTACAGATACAGGCTTACAGCGAGCTAGCTTCCTGTTTTCGGCCTCGTGGACTCGTGTCAGACGACCTAAGAGTCACTGATGCCAGTTCCGTGTATTGTTAGTAGTATATACTGCTTATGGTGTGTCTTGCTTCTTTTGTGGCGTTTATAGACTCAGGCCGCTGCTCTCTGTTTTTTCTTCCCGAGCTGAGCTAGCCATTTGGCTCTGTCAGGAGTAGACTCTGGGATCTAATCTGCCATGGTCTCAGCCCACCATTAAGTTCTTATCTCATACTGACGCAACCGGGTCCAGCGATCCCGTGACCCCGCAGTATAATACGTAGTATGAGCCCTCGCCGTAACCCTGATTAGCATTCCTAAGCGTGACATCTAATATTACATACATACATACATATTAACATTACTGAGAAAACGCACGACGCTCCAGTCCCCTGCACACCGTCGCGATTATTTGCCTCGCGCTAAGGCGCTCGGCAACTAGTGATAGTCATGGTAAGTCGTTCCACACATGAACACGGCACACTTGACATAGAATTGCAAATGTTAGCTACAAGCAGTTTGACACAAAAATGTTTTTACTTTATAACTGTCTTATGTACTACAAGTATTATTAACAAAAATGCAAGAGATTTAGGGTTGGTACATGTGTTGAAAAAGTATGGAAACAAGATTGTGAACTTATAGGTAAGTAAACAAGATTTAAAATATAAAGGACTGTATCAATAGCAGTGTAATGCTACCTCCCTAAATTAACTGCTTTCTATAGTTGTAGTTAATTTAATAGGGAGGTAGCATCACATTACAGTCCTTTTATTTTAAATCTTGTTTACTTACCTATAAGTTCACAATCTTGTTTCCATACTTTTTAATACATGTACCAACCCTAAATCTCTTGCATTTTTGTTAAAATGTTTTATTACTTGTAAGAAGCCCGGGAAGAAATGAAGTACAACAGTTGCGTTTAGAACAGTTTGAGTCTGGTTTATTCTGTTTAAACTGCGGCGCTAGTATTTCAGACTATCCCTAGACTGTCTAGAAACTAGTACTAGCAATTCTAGTCTAGCGAAGGTTCAGGAGGGAGCCCAGAAGTCACTGTGACTGCCATTCTCTATGAGCACTGATACTGTCGCGTTGCTTACTTTCTGTTCTGAAAAGAACATTGTTACAGGTAATACATAAGCTTGCACAGCTATACACAAACAGTGGACGTCTGCTAGTGGCGTTGTAGAGCTGTGAAGTTGCCTACCTGTACTGTACCATGCTAGCGAACGGCGAAAACGCTTTGTAGTTCAGAATGAAGGAAGCAGACATTCGAGGCACACCAATATGAGTCCTTTTCGGTACCATAGATGCTACTGGGACTAGTAGAAACTGTGCAAGAAGACGTACAGTGAACTATGATCCAAGGTGACCTTCATGGAACGGAGTGGTTGTCATTAGCAACCTGTTTTATTCATCATGTTACGTTACGTCATGTAAATCGTGCTGTGCATAAACATAATTCCGTGTTACAGGGGATTGCAAGTTGCTTGATTGAAAATTTGCTGCTAGCACATGCGCACAGTACATTATCTGTACAATTAGTATACAAAAACACGTTCTGGCCCTAGCCTAGCAGGAAATTATTTGGTCAAGCAACCTGCAATCACCTGTATGTCCTTTATTTCTGGTGATGTTGCACAAGTTTCCAAACAGTGTGGAACATATAATTATTATCATTGCCGATCGGCAATGATATGTAGGGATGACCTCGAATTAAGATGGCGGCTACTCATGTGTGAAAATGAGTTTTTGCACATATCTCTATTGTTATACACTTCTACTGCATTTTAACTATCTCTAAGTGAATCTGAAGTGTAAGCGCTTGTAGGAAGTCTATGAAAGTCGCCGGGACTGCTTGCTTGACGACGAAAATCAAGATGGCGACTCTCAGGGAGCCGTTGCAGATCTTCGCTGTTTTAGCGTTTCTCGAGATTCCAGACATCTAGGGTTGATCAGACGATTGTTCTGAGCATGGAAATACCTTTGGCGAAGCTGACAGACGTTTCTAAAGTGGTAAACTAAAATCGCCGCCCACGCAAATTGTTCATCTTCTTTCTTCTTCTTCTTCTTCTTCTTCTTTCTTTCTTCTTTGAACGAGCCTAGCGCTGTCCTGAGTGAACGAATCACTACCAAACCTGCACAATTGCACGTGTATATATCTGGAATAGTGCACTTACTTCTTAGATAGGCATTAAACACTACCAGAAGCGAGTAATCCTTGAAAAACATGGTTTTTGGGCCGTTTTGGACTGAAGACGCCATTAAATAATTAACCCTCTTGTCGCTCGTATCGTTAACTCCGCCCACACCAGTTTTGCAGCTAGCGCATAGCTATCTCGATCGATACTGAGTTTTGTCTCTGCTCTGGACGCTTCAGCGCGCAAGCCAGATGTATGAAATTTGTCTAGAGCAGTACTATACCCTAAGTAACACTGATCTGTTTGTTAAAGCTTCAGATGGCGGGTTAAAACTGACATACCCAGTCGTGAACAATGATTCTAGCTTACCGGCAGCAAGATTCTAAGAACAGTAAGGTTCCTACACCACGCAGCGTAAGTTGTAAAGGACTAGAAGCCTCTGTGAGTGTAATATTGACATCAACAAGGTTCTACTAGGCGTGCTCCTACTATTAGGCTTGCAGCATCATGAGTTGTCAGTATTATACAGTCTCTTCCTTCATCCATTACTGTACTAACAAGTATCATGTTGTCAAATCATACCTGGACTTGATATTTTGCTGTCTGCGTCCTCAACCTCTTTAACTATTTTAAACCTTTCATTGGTAATATTAAACATTATTTTAAACCACACTCCTTACTCTCAAGACCCTGTGCACGTTCACATCTGCTAGACTAGTAACTGCTGCTCACAGAGTTGTCAAAATGAAATAACATCTTACATAGAATACAACTAATAAGTTCAAACTGGTAGTGATCAAAAAAGTAACAGGAACAAGTAAAGTAAAAAAGCTTTAATAAAAAAACTGAAAAGTGTAGGGATGACTCTTAAAAAAAGAAAGGAACAAGATTGGATGATGCTTGCAAAAGTAATGAGGAACAAGATGAAATAATGATAAGCTTGCAAATGTAAAAGTCCCAAGTATCCCTACATCAGCGGCTTGAAGGAGAACGCAGTCCGATGGAGTAATTGTCGGTTGTAAATAACTAGAGGTATCTGTGTTTGGAGGACGCAGTCCGATGGAGTAATTGACGGTTGTAAATAACTAGAGATATCTGTGTTTAGGAGGACGCAGTCCGATGAAGTATTTGACGGTTGTAAAGGTATAGGAAAAGGATTCCGCATTTTGTCAGTTGCACGTCATTGCAGCAAGCCGCTGATGTAGGGATACTTGGGACTTTTACATTTGCAAGCTTATCATTATTTCATCTTGTTCCTCATTACTTTTGCAAGCATCATCCAATCTTGTTCCTTTCCTTTTTTAAGAGTCATCCCTACACTTTTCAGTTTTTTTATTAAAGCTTTTTTACTTTACTTTACATTTATGTGTTGATTATTTCCTCTCAGATCTAGTTGATGCTGATGCTACTCAAGAGGCATTTGAACATGAGGTTGAAGTGTCTGTCACTAACCTGGTAGTGAATGGATCACCTGGTAGTGGTAAAACATGTGTAGTGAATCTATCAGTCGGTGAACCTGCTCCTGATGTCCGTGAAAGCACCGGCTGTGTAGAGACTCCTGTTCGTGCCGTAGCACAAGGTACCATCTACGCCAACGGCACAAGATTAAAGAAACTACAAACTGGAGAAATGCTCCGCATGGTGTGTCAAGCTATGAAGCACAAGGTTGATGAGATGAAGAGAGAACAAGTTGATCAAAAGAAGCCGCATCATCGAGATGGGTCTACTGAAGCCACTAGTGATGACAAAGAAGAGAACCTCCAGGTGTTTGCTAAGCTAGTTGTTAAGATATCATCTGCTGAGGCATCAACTGAGTTCCTAACAGCTCACTTGGTCTTGACTATCGACTCAGGAGGCCAGCCACACTTCATGGATGTAGCACCACTCTTTCTCCGCAACAGCTCCTTGTTTCTTATCACTGTGAAGCTGAACGAGCGACTGGACTCTAAACCAAAATTTGATTACTTCATCAATGGACAGCCGATTGAAATAAGCAACACAGAGCTCCAACCGACCAACCTGCAGCTAATAGAGCAGCTTGCCAAGAGCATTTCATCACTTCAACTATCAACCACTCCCAGCTCAGATGGATCAGAGCATGCAAAGTTCATGATTGTTGGCACCTTTGCTGACAAAGCTGGAGACTGCCAGGACGAGACTACCGCTGATAAGAACACCAAACTACGTGATCGATTGAAGGATTATGAAGCCGAACGAATTGATGTAGGAAATGATGTCATCTTTGCTGTCAATGCAATCACTACTGATCCAGACAAGCGTCAAGAAGCAGCTCTGAGACTACAGGACAAGATTACCAATACTCCAGGCACCACTATCAAGACAAGAATCAAGATGAGGTGGTTTGGTCTACTACTGCACTTGCTGGATGAGGCTGAGAAGAGCAAGGTCTCCATTATCCCACTGGTGGAGGTGCTTGCTGCTGGAAGAAGTCTTCAAATGAGTAAAGATGAAACTCTACAGGCCATAGCGTTTTTCCATAAGCTAAACCTCCTCATGTATTTCTCAACCGATAAGCTTGGTAGCATAGTGTTTATCGATGTAAAGCCTATACTAAGCAATGTGTCCAATCTTATTGGCATCTCTTTTATCGATAAGAATAAGCTCGACAAGATCTTCATTCCTAACCTTCCAGCCGATGCCCAAAGATTACTGAGAGATTATGGTAGATTTTCCCGAGAGATTCTGGATTCATCGTTTCACTTCTCAGCACCACTCACCACTGATGTGTTCCTCGACTTATTAGAGCACCTTTGTGTTATTGCACGCATCCAGAGAGAGGGTCTAACAAGCTTCTTCCTCCCATGTGCCTTGCCTCTTGCACCTGAAGATATCCTTCAAAAGAAGGAGCAGATCACCAGCTTGTGGATCGTGTCGCTTCAGACCAGGCGTGGTATAGGATTGGTTGATGTTCCCATCCCAAAGAGCTATCTACCAACACTTGTCGTTCGTCTACTCAACTCGTCTGATTTCGAAGCAGATCTTAAGTCTCGTCAGTATCGTAACCTCATGAGCATCCGTTATGTTCGTGGTGGGTGTGTCTATCTGATAGAGAGGAATCTTCAGCTGGAGATCTACTACCCTTGTGCTGACGATGATGAAAAAATAAGCAAGAATTGCTCCTTTATTCGCTCAGAAATAATGAATGCTCTCGTTGAGGTTGAGGAGAAGCTTCATTTCATACCAGGCATCTTGATCAAGAACGATGCCTTCCTCTGCTCCTGTGATGGTTCTCGCCATATCTGTGTGTACAACAAAGACTGCAAGAGAACATATTGTGATAGAAGTGACAAGCTGAGAAAACTCAACCAGCAACAACAGTATTGGTTACACCAGCAGGAGCAGCAACCAGGTATGCCTAACATGATTGATGATGAGTTATCACCATCTTTTGTTTAGTCTCAGTTGTTGAGCGACCCACCACAACTGATCTACCATCATCAGGTGAAGCTTGTTTAGATCATTTGACATTGTATCAACCTCATCATACTGCAGGCTCTCCTCCTCTCAGACTGCTTGTTGAAGCAGTCAAAGATGTTACAGATTGGCACACTCTTGGTCTTAAACTGAATGTCACTAAGAGCAAGTTGGATGGTATTAATGTTACCTATCATGTACACGGAATAGAGAGACTCAAGACTGAAATGTTTGATGCATGGTTAAAGAGCTCTCTCAGTGCATCTTGGAGTGACCTGATCTCTGCTTTGAACAGCATGAATGACCACAGAGTTGCTAGTGATATTGCAGCACGCTACTCTACTGGACTCACACCAGGTAATGCTATACATGAGGTGGATTAGTGTATGACATGTTTGTTCAAATAGGACCATCTATAGTCCTATTAGGACCATCTATAGCAACTAGCTATAGTGCTGTAAGAGAACATGATAGCACTCACTCAGGTAAAGTATCACTATCAGTTTACATAAGATCAAAATATTCTTTGTAACTACTGGTAGCATAGATAGTGTGAGGATCAACCAAGACACACCCCATCTACGGCTACGTAAGTTAGCAATAATTTATTCATGAACACTATTTAATAATTGTTATAAATTACCATAGATCGTTCTGATCTCTATCTTGTTTTAAGAGTAATAGGACAGTTTAATGATTGGAGGACTCTAGGATCATTGCTGGGATTACGATATCAGACACTTCAACGAATCCAGCACAACAACCCACCGGAAGAGAATCAGCAGAGAGCATGCCAGATAGAGATGGTGAAATGCTGGCTTGATGGAAAAGATGATGTCATCCAGTATGGTGGACCAACATTACAGCAACTAACTGTGTGTCTAAATGTGAGTATCATGCAGACATTGACTTGTATGCAGTATAAGGCCCCGTTTACATGAAGACAGATTTCGAGCAAAAACACAGACATTTGTCTCCGTTTAGGCCTCTCGTTTACACGCATACGATGAAAACGGAGACTTTTGAAAACGGAGACTTAAGTGGAGACTTGAAAAACGGAGGCAGGAAAAATGCTCGTGTAAACACCAAATACGGATACACACTTTTGATAAGAGCACATCTCAGCCTTCATACTTGCAGAGAATACTAGCAGGAGCCCTGAAACGACATCTATCAAAGAAAAATAGCGTGTCTTTCGCTGGTTCATGCGTATGAGCGAGTGCTAGCATGCTCGCACGAAAACGGCACGCCCACATTCCATTTGCTTCCGCTGGAAAAACAGCCAAAACGATGGAGTTAAATCCGAATACATTTCCCCGTTTTTGGACTGATCGTCTACGTGTAAACGTAGCCTTAATGTATTACTTCAATCTTTCTGTAGTTATGCAACCCATGACTGATCTATACAGCAACCGATCTCAAACCACTCACAATGCATGATCTACTGCGCAAAGTAACTAGCAGAGCCATGGACAAGTGGGAACTGGTTGGACCACAATAGTGCAGCTGGTGCTAATATCGTAATCTTATGAGGATAGGATATGTTTGTGGCGGGTGTGTTTATCTGATAGAGAGATATTTCAGCTTGAGATCTACTATTCCTGTGCTAATGATGACAAAGAAACGAGAAACGATTGTCCATTCGCTCATCAATACTAAAATTTAATGCTCTGATTGATGTTGAGAAAAAGTACCCGACATGTTTTGTTACAGTTTGTGTTTTACTTTTATGTAATCCATACCTATACTGACCTGTTTTTCCACATCAGATGAAGGCCCAGGTAAGACCCATTTAGAAGTGTGTATAGTTAATAATTATTAACTACAGCTGGTCCACTCAAGGAGGAGCCCAAAATGTGTGATCTACTTCGTAGGGTAACTTAATTCCAGAGCCATGAATAAGAGGAAAACGATTGGACTAGAACTAGACATTGAACAACATCAGCTGAACACAATCACACATTCATATCCTATTCAGTGCTACTCTGCTTATGGCAAAAGCAGGCTAACCCGCCCTTCACTTGGGGCACCATTATTGAGGTTTTACGTTCTCCAACATTAAAAAGGAGGCTCTAGCACAAGAGATTGAAGACTGGCTAACTGTAACTAGGTTAAGTCAAATAATGTTTCCTACATGTATAATTCTTTATTATTATGAAAAAATATAATAATTATTGGGGCGAGCCTCAGCACAATGGCCCACGCGGCGGGGAATGCTATCTGTAGCTGTCGCGGGGTAGCGTTTGTCCTTTTCAATGTTCCCGAGAACTAGGAAACGCCCTTTTTAGCACGTGCGCACGTTATAATTGGCGCTTGGTTTCAAACAAAATACCTGGCATTCTGGCAATGATGCAGATGACTCAGGGACGACAACAACAGAGATCAGAGACACCTGAAAAGCAACAACATTTACACGACAAGGGGGCGGAAAGCAGTAGCTGCAACAGAGCAAACAGTAACTTAGGTACGTCAAATGAGCTCGTGTGTGATAGCAGTAGAGCCTGCAGTGAGTGAGGAGACCGAGGAACCCTACTTGTCACATCTTCCAGGCACATTGTTCCCATGACGCCTAGGCAAGGAACACACTCAGCAAGAGATAGTTGGAGAAAGTGCACCATAATGAACATAACCAAACTATTGATTCTATTCACCATCAACAAAAAATATTAACATTATAGCACAAAAATCTGTGGTGAGAACTGGTGTTCACATAATATACTAAAATCTGGACTCACCACATAACCTGGTGCAAATAATAATTATAATATATAATGTTATACACAACTATACACTAACGAGGCTAAATTATATCAATGCTCAGGCTCGCCCCTGCCATTCCATGAATGTACTAGTGATAGTCATGGTAAGTCGTTCCACACATGAACACGGCACACTTGACATAGAATTGCAAATGTTAGCTACAAGCAGTTTGAAACAAAAATGTTTTTACTTTATAGCTGTCTTATGTACTACAAGTAATAAAACATTTTAACAAAAATGCAAGAGATTTAGGGTTGGTACATGTGTCAAAAAGTATGGAAACAAGATTGTGAACTTATAGGTAAGTAAACAAGATTTAAATATAAAGGACTGTAACAATAGCAGTGTAGTGCTACCTCCCTTTTAAATTAACTACAACTATAGAAAGCATTTAATTTAGGAAGGTAGCATTACACTGCTATTGTTACAGTCCTTTATATTTTAAATCTTGTTTACTCACCTATAAGTTCACAATCTTGTTTCCATACTTTTTCGACACATGTACCAACCCTAAATCTCCTGCATTTTTGTTAAAATGTTTTTATTGCTTGTATAAACACTGCAAAAATCCTGAAGAGGGACAAAAAGCTGATCAACTGGTTGAGTCTTTACCAGGCAACGACGACTCGTTAGGAGATCGACCGCCCACGCCTGAGCACCGCCGCGCGGTTTTACAAAGCGGCCGGTTTATGCCCGCACAGATCCTCGGCTTCAGTACTGTTTTAGTGATACCAGCTAGGTTCGATGCAAAGTCAAAATCTGCAAAATGAACAGAGAACTGTGTAGTACATCGACTGCACATTGTCAGCACTTTTCACCTCGAGTCTTTTTGTTATTTTTTTTACAGCAAAAATTCTTCAATTTCAATAGAGCCTTTATTAGTGCACTGACTACCATCTGACCCTAGGCCTACTAACCTCTCTTCGGTAATATTTATAATGTTTAGTGGAAATAAAAAGCTTTTGATTTATTATTATTATTGTGAAACACACCACGTAAGGTGCAGAGTTGAAATAAATTAAGTCCGTAGCAATTGTTCTTAACATCGAATCAATCGGAGAGGAGCCATGTACTACATCAGAATCAATGCTCGAGAGAATAAACGATCGCAATACACCTGCACACGCTTGATCATCTGAGGAGTACTTTTTCTTATAACTTGAACCGAAGAGAATGTTGTGTCCAGCAAAGTTGTATGCCAGAATGTCATTGAATACTGCCTTCACCAAATAATTGTTAGAACGCCCGGCACGTTGAATGAAATTGTGGGATCTTGAGTAAACGGTATTGTAGATACTCTGAAATCCGCTACTACATACAGATGGCGCGCGCGAGCATTAGGTTGCAGAAATTTTGAGTTTAATTAAAAAGAGTAGTTACGGCAGCACAGTCACAACTCACAGGGAACAAAGCAGCGCGCAGTTGGTGGAGTAGCCAGCTAGGGAAAACAACAGCAGCAACACCACAGCGGCCATATCTGCGGCACACACCTGACGCCATTCATTTGCCGCTTCTAGCTGTCTTCGTTAAGCGACAACTATGGCAACCGAAGAGGATCAGCAGCTGAGCAGCCGCCAGTCCACATCGTCTCTAGATGACCAGCGAACTGTAACCAGTGAGTACTTCAGTTTTTGATGCTGGCTCAATTTTATTTTATTCTTCATTTGTTGTCTTCACTCGCACCCTCTTACTCTCTCTTCACAGCCAACATTGTCACAGGTACTGTGAAATGGTTCAATGTTAGGAACGGTTATGGATTCATAACTCGGTATGTTGCACATGCTAGCTGGAGAGGTGATAGAGACTAGACTAGTGCTGTTGCACCCATCATGTGCAATCTCGCCCCTCAGTATTGTTATCATGAGTGTATTCATGTACTGCTAGAGCACTTGTTTGTGCAAGGGTGGAGGAACTAGGAGTTGTTGTGTTTTATGTAGCCATAGGACCTGTGGATATTCACAACTAGATGGTGTATTCATGTTTGTAGATAAAGTTATTGAGCTGGTAGCTTCAGTTTTGTTTACACTAGTAGACAGTGCTAAGGTGATATTCACATTAATTTTGTTCATGTACATTTCCATAATATATTGGTCTACAAAGTGCCATTGACTGTGTTCTGCATAGCTGTACCTGAACAAGACTACTACTAGTAATCATAAAGAGGGTGTTACTGATAAGATAAAGTAGCTCATAGTAAGGCTGGGCCATATTGATTTCATCTTGGTATGTCCTGCATGTGTGTGCATGCTATTCATGAAAAGAGTGAGATTCACACTTGTACTTTCTGTTTTGTCTGCAGCAATGACAGTGGAGACGACATCTTTGTACATCAGGTGAGAATTAGCTGTTGGTCTAGTCTGTACCATTCTCATAACAATAACCTCCTCAGACTGCTATCATCAAGAACAATCCCAAGAAGTACCTGCGCAGTGTGGGTGATGGTGAAACTGTGGAGTTCATTGTGATCCAGGGAGCCAAGGGTCCTGAAGCTGCCCAGGTCACTGGACCTAATGGCTCTCCTGTACAAGGCAGTGTATATGCACGTAAGTACCAATACAAGATAACGCTGACATGTACAATAGTGCTGGTGGCATAGTACTGTAATCCATGATGTAGCTTGCTGATGTTATTGATTCAATATCAGTGGATTGTGTATCAACACAGCTCAGTTATGATAATCAAATAGCATTAGTTACTGGTTGCCAGGAAATCACTGCTCCTGTCCCCCCACAGCTGACCGCCGTCCTCGTTTCCAACGTGGTAATCCACGTGGTCCTCGACGTCCCCGTCAACAGCAGCCTCCTCCTGGTCAAGATAGTCAAGGAGAAGAGCGAGGACCATCTGATGGTGGGTAAAATCCCCACTATTATCCTGTTCTATTATGTTACCTTCTGTTAGCATCTGGTGAGGGTGATGAAGACTCGCCTCAACAAGTTGAGCGTCGCCGACCACGAGGAGGATTCCGTGGTGGTCCCTACCGTAACAGCGACAAGGGCAATGGTTACAGGGCTCCTTATGGGAGAGGATACCGTGGTGGTCCCCGTAGAAGAAGAGAAGGAGGGGAGGGTGGTGGTCCTCCTGCTTCACAAGAAGCTGGGGTATGTTTCTGCTATTTGTAGTGCTGGATTCTCGGCTTGAGCTATTTATCATAGTCTTTTTGTGTTGTATAGGGTCCACGTGGTCCTCCTAGGAACAGAGGTCCTCCACGCAACTCCCGTGGTGGTTCCAATTATTCCCAGTCTCGTGTGTATCGTCCGCAAGGAGGAAGGGTAGGTCACCATGTTTAATGTGGTGATCAATGTTTTACATGCTTTTTTTGTAGAACTATCGCCGGAACCGTCGTCGCACAAAGAACGAGGATGGACAGAATGTGAGAAAACATAACAAAAATAATTTATTTCTATTTTTTATTTTTAGAATGAAGACGGAGAGAACAATGAACAGACCGAGGTGGTTCCTGATGAACAGGCTGAGGTTACCGAGTCCAAAGAGGATTGATTAGTCAACCTACTAACAAACGCTGCCACTACTACAGTATTACTACCAAGCGTGATCTGCTAGCATAGCTTTAGCTACCTAATATGCAACACCCTATCACATTATTTCCATCCAGACACTAATACACACCACGTTGCTGATGTTCCTTATTTTACCACCATGCAATACCTGTACCACCACCATCGTCACAGCTTACATCAACTGTGTGCTTGCCACCAGTACACATGACACTGCTATTGTCTTGTAATCCCACTGTACAACATGCTCTACCATCAATGTGTGATTACTACTTTCAGTATTAATTTTATGCGTGGGAGGTGTATTATGGGCGTGGCTCGTCTTGCGGTTTTGAATCCAGCCCCGCCCTTAGACCAGGAGCGATGGATATCACAGCAGCTCTGATCAACAAAGCCCTTGGCGCTGCCAGTAAAGGCGATCTCAACACTCTCAAGAGCCTACGAGATCAATTGCAGCTCAGCAAGTGTATGGACCGATATGGCGCCACGCCAGTACATTATGCGGCTAGGGCAGGCAAAGTCAACTGCTTGCGCTGGCTTGTGCAGTCAGCAGGATTGAGTGGAAGCAAGCCAGCCAACAATGGCGCTACTCCAGCTCATGATGCAGCAGCTAAAGGCCAATTGGACTGCTTGCAATGGTTAGTTCAACACGGAGGTTGCTCGCTAAATGGCAGAGACTCAAGTGGAGCCACACCCTTGCATCTCGGTAACACATACACAGTGTCACAATACATTATTGCGCGCTCTCTCCTTTTCTCCTAATCAGCTGCCAGATTTGATCAGTTATCAGTTGTAGTGTGGTTAGTGGAATCAGAGGCTTTCAATCCAATTGACAAGGCACAAAATGGCATCACACCACTTCATCTGGCAGCTGCCAAGGGTAGCCTCCAAGTTATGCGCTGGTTGGCACAGCATGCTCCGAGGTAAAGAATGAGACAAAAATAATATTATTGTTATAAAAATTCTTCTCTTTAGTTCTGTAAACAGACGAGCAGAAAATGGTGCAACCCCAGTGTACTTCACTGCCCAAGAAGGACAACTAAATTGTCTACAGTTCTTAATTGCACAGGTTCACGCTATATTTAGTAATACTAGCTTACTGTTGCTATGGTACAAATGCACAGGTTGATGCAAATTGTCGCATGAGAGCAAGTGATGGAATGGCCCCAGTGCATGCTGCAGCTCAAATGGGTCAGCTAGATTGTTTAGCGTGGCTGGTAAGACATGTAAATAAATAGTGTTAATCATTTGACAATCTCTTAATAGATTGAGCACTGTAATGTGTCGGCAATGGAAAGAGACAATGATGGAGCAACTCCTATACACTTTGCTGCAGCAAGAGGTGAAAAGAGTTTCTTAATAATTATCATTAGCTGTATACTTTGCCTTCATCAGGTCATGTACATATACTGAGGTGGCTGTTGACACACGGTGGAGGAATAGAACAAGATGATCTTGGTGGAACACCACTTCATGATGCAGCTGAGCAAGGGCAGATGGAGGTGATAGCATTTTCTACATTCAACCAAAGTCATTGTACATAATTCTTAGGCGGTTCAGTTGCTTGTATCAATGGGAGCTGATCCTCATCCTCGTGATTCTGAAGGATTGACTCCAGCAGATTTGGCTGAAGAAAGTGGCTATCATGCCTGTGCCGAATTTCTGAGAAATTGTGAACCTATTTCTCTACCTAAACTTGAGGTAAATAAGAATATCTCATTGCCCAAACAGTTCACTTGTTATTTTTCAGTTGTCATTAGCTGATACTGATGTTTCTAAGACCACTCTTTCACACTTGTCTCCTGAAAAACCGATGACACCAAAATCATCACCAAAACCGGCTCCTGTATCACCAGCTAAACAGCTGAAAAGCTCAAAAACCCAAAGTCTAGTCACAAAAGATTCCTCCACTAACAGCAACACTACTTCGTCTGCTGGATTAGTGAAGAAATCTATGACCACAACTCAACTTGGTAATATTAACCGCCAGAGAGTTGACAATGCTGGCAATGAGAATGCTGAGCTCAAAGGAATGTTCATGAGAATGAAACAAAGTCGTGCAGCGTTGCTAACTGAAGAAGAAACCAGCAGAATAAAGTTGGATGTCAACGAGGAAGAGGAAGACAGTGGTATGTGACAGTTGCATTGTTTCACTACCCATTCACTTACCAACAGAATACAAGCTTCAAGACCCACAACTGATGGACGAAGTTCGAATCTTTAATCCTAACAAACTAGAAAAAGCTATTGTTGCTAAGAGAAATCTTCAACCAGTAAGTTATTGAGAAACATCACTTACACGCTGTTGATGTTGTTGTCGTCATCGCACATAGTTCAAGTTAGGAAAAGTGTCAGATGGTACATCTTCGCCAGCATTATCATCTAAGGTAAGAGAAGGTTTAGACCAGATTCAATCTTTAGCATTATACAATAATAGTCATCAAGCCAAGTGAAATTGGATGCTAAACCACAACACGAAAAAAGCCAGGAAACAAGACCAAAGGAGATTAAGAAACCAATTGGGAAAACTCCAGTTGACAGTAAAGTAGATCAGAAGAACCCAGTTGATGAGGCCGATTCTGACGAGGAGTTCTCTAAATTACCACTGTGGAAGAGAAATCTTATGAAAAAGAAGGCAGCTGAAGAGACACAGAAATGGAAGGAAAAGCAAGCAATGGTCAGTGTTGTGTTGTGCTGTGGAGTATGTGATACAGATTTGCACGAGTAGGAAGATGCAGAGAGAGAGAAATGGGCTGATGTTCCATTGTGGAAGAGAAAAATTCTCATGAAGAGAGAAGCTGAAAAGTAAGGAAGTTTCTGTTATTATGATCAATGTATATTATGTATATACATGCAGAGATAAATCGATGACTGAAGCTGAAACTATTATACTAAAGGAAAAAGAAAAGAATGCAAAGTTTGACGCACTTCCAGACTGGAAGAAAAGGATACTATTGGAAAAAAAATAACTACATACTTTTAGGACAAATAATTTAACTCTCTTGCTTCTATTTTCCTCTTTACACTTGATTCTTACTTTAAAATGAAAGTTGATACAGTTAAGTCTGGTTTACCTAGTGTCTACTACAGTGATGCTGTTAGTAGTGTCTACTATAGTGATGCTGGTACTAGTTACTTGCCCACCCCATGAATGCATACAATTGTTTCAGTCATCAGGTGAAGCTGCTGTACAATCAATCCTATTAGATTCATATAGAGTTTTTTTGTTCTTTTAATTGAGCAGGCGGAATCTTTTCCCCATTTCCACAATTTTCTTTTAGTGACAAGGATTCTTTTCTCTGTCCATAGAGTGGATTTGTAGCTTGTGCGATAGTACTGTCAGCCGTTCCAGTGCAAGTCCTGGCAAAAATTCTTTTCCCTCTTGGATCTTTGTAAAGAATAATCATCTGTATGTGCAAAAGGTACATGTATACTTCTACTACATGATACATGTGTGTCACATTTAACAGCATGTCACATGCAGGTTCACCTTGGGAATAAATGTCAGTCCCAGAAATGCATACACATCAAGAGAGATTAGTATTGTTACTGCAGCTGTGTAGAGATTGATTTGGCTGCTAATGAACACAATAACAAACAAGAGCAAAATCATTAGAATAGAGGAGATGTAGATGATTGCTACAGTGTATTTTGAGTCATTCAGTGCATCAACTTCCACTGATTGAGTACGGAAGGCCAGCACTAATGCCACAACATGAAGTGACAGCTTGTATCCAATAGCTAGTACTAGCCATGCTAAATAATATGGTGTTGAGCCACAGTTTGGAATAATTAGAGTCTGTTCAACACCCTAAAGGAACATGCCATAAATCACAATGTTTTGATGAAAACATAATACTGGTACTTACATTCCCATTGGTTATAGAGATGCTTTCGTCTGTTCGAAAGGCAATTTCGTTGAAGAGAATGTCAGGTACAAACAATGTTAACAAAATTCCATCCACCATCAACAGTCCAAATGCGATCAGCAGCAATTTCCAGTCTTGAGGTGCCTATGAATAACAATGGACAGAGTTTAACATGTCCATCAGCTTGAGGTTAGGTGACAAACTGAGTCCTAATAATGCTATGATCAACCCACACAGTATTGATGGCAAAAAGTACACATAATTATTGCAATTGTTTACAGTAGAACCTCGCATAATGGACACTCCACACCTCCATAATTACAATGAACAATTTGCTGATGGACTTGTCCGTTACAAAGAGGTTCCACTGTATACATTATTGTCACTCACTCTCTTGCCTGGTTTTGGGTTTCTAAATATATAGTGAACTCTCCACGCCTTCAACATTGCTAATGAGAAGCCGATATTGTGCCCCAAGTTTATACATGCTCTTCTGACCTGTAAAATGAACAAGTATTAGTGTGAGGAGCACGCTCTACTGAAAATAATAACAACACATCATTTTAACTAAAACTGACTGTGCAGATAATGGCAAGAAGTTGCAAATTGCTGATATTTATGTTGTATGTGAAAAGAAAAGCAACTTGCAACATTGAGCCAAAGATGATGGCATAATTCAGCTTTGGACTCGTTAGTCTCACAACTCTACATAAATTAAAGAGAATAAAGGACTATTGTAGTTGAATATAATTTATTCACTTCCTGTTATGAAACAAAATGTTGAAAATTAAACAAATAGCTCCAAATACGCCAGCAATAGCAATGAGCGCGTAGACAAATACAGAGACCAGTAGGTCTATACCAATGATCAACTCCACTGGGCTTCCATCAGGTGGAATACCATCTGAAAGAGAACAGATTTCTTGACAGATAATCGACAATAGCTATTACTAACCCGGCCACACTGTGCTATCATTTTCTCCTTTGACATACAATACTGTAGTGTTATCACATAAATTAGCGATCACTTGTTTCTTCATTTCATCTACATGAAGTCATTTCATTGTTGTAAACACAAAATAGTTTCCATACTATACTGTTGTTGTCTGTATTGTTGTAATATAACTTGCGATTTTTTCCTGCCGCCAGCATTGTTGAATGATACAATTCCCTTTATCAAAAAATGCCAAATTTTAATAATAGTTATTACACTACTTACCGACAATCCATCAAACTTAATGTTTCTTAAAGCATTTGTGATGTCTGTGAACATGCATTGTCTTTTTTGTGAAGTACATGAGGCTGCACTTGTATTGATAGCGATTGCAAGTGCTTTAACAGCATCTGCTGCATAGCTGAAGGATTTAGGGAGGTCATTGATAGATTCTCCAGCTGGTACGGGTAGAAGTGTCAATGATCTGTTGAGAGCCTGTTCTATCTCTTTCAGAGTGCAGTTGCCGCCGATTGTTGTGAGGTAGTTAGGAAAATCCTTCCACCAGTTTTCACTATACCAACCAGGAACTATCCACAAGTAGTTGGGATAATAGCACTTTGATTGTGCAGCCTGCAGCACAATAAAGTGTTTGTTAGCATCTTGTCTTCAACCAATTATCATGAATATTTAAAACTCAGTAACTATGGTAATTCAAACTACCTTACACAGACAGTATAATGCATTCCTTGGAGACATGTTCAAATAGAAGATGTGCTGTTCTCTTACCTACTGTGAATTAAAAATTGCTACAACAAATCAAACACAAGACTTACAGAATTTTCTTCACGCAGCAACAGCAACAACTCTTGAATGTCAGAATCGAACACTGTGAAGTTAGACTCATTTATAATTCTCTTCATCACGTTGAAATTCTGAAAACAAGCAAAGTATTGGTTGTCAAAGAAAAGCTGTCATTCAACAATAAAGTCTAATGCTCATCCTAACCTCAATGTACTGTAGCTTTCTCTCACTGACAACTGCCAGCCGTGTCCAGTTGTAATAATCCATTATAGAGACCAGTGCTGCTGGTATTAATTCATCTGATGGTATAGTTCTAAAGAAACTGTGATACATTGATCTGTCATTGAGGACTATTGATGTGCTGGCGTAAGAGATCTACATAAATTAAATTGTTCCACTGTCAACTATGAGTGTAAAAGGAACATAGCTTACCATGACGACGTGATTGAGGTAGCTAACTTTAGAAACTGACTCAGTTGCAAAAGAACACCCGCACCCAACCACTGCTAGGAGAGGTTTATCAGATTGGAGCTCCTCATGGAACAACTGCAAACCCTTTGTACTGTTGCACTAAATGTATTGTAATTATAAAAATATTATAAACAAGTATTGCCCAATGCAATTTTTGCAGCACTGATATACTATGGAGTATTGTCGCTTATCTATACCTCCGTGTCCAGCACTCTAGTGTAGTTTAAGCTGTATCCTGCAGCTAGGATATTGGGATCACTGTTGATGTCCTCCAGAGCTCGTTCCACTGATGGTACAACTCCTGACGTGTTCTGACCAGCAGCACTGGACACCATCAACGAGAAATACAGTGGCTCACTCCCAACACCACTCGAAGAAATTAATGCTAAGCATATCCAAAAGTACAATGCTTCATGCACAGCAGCAGCCATGATATGATCAGGCGCTATGCACGTCACGCACGGTTGTTATCGAGGGCGTGGTCTGGAAGTTAATTTAATTTAGCGGAAAACACAGACTGCATTTTTTTTGATTTTAGTCATAAGTAATGAATGAAAAATGAATTAAGCTGCTGTGATCATGTATGATAGCTTGGCTTCCTGAGGTTGATACCATACTCTGCTAGGGCTGGACCTAGATCTTCTAGTGTGAGACTCAGTTTCTTGTCCTGAAAATAAAAAAAAAACATTGACGCTATGGTCATTAATAATATTAATTTTTAACAATAATGGATAGCGTGGGCCTGGTGTGGGCACCAATTTTTTTACACAAAACTTTATTTTGTTAATTTTTGTTTGCTGCTAATCGACCAACAATAAGCTACTATAGCCCACCCAGGCGTCTCAAGTCTTCTTGGGTGAATTAAGCTCTTGCAACAAAAATGGACATAACTAAGAGAGGTTGCAGTTCACACCAAAAGTGTCTATAGGTGAAGGGAACACAGAATGGTAAAATAACTACCACACTGCTATACCTTGGAACCCTTCCTGGTAGCTTGGCTACTTCCTCTCAATTTGCAGTGTTGGAGAGAATCATTGACTATATCTGAAATAAATTTTTGAGCTGCTAATGTGATCAATCTCACTCTGGGCAGACAGAAAACATGAGATTAATGCCAGCTGTATAACATGAACAAACATGTACTTATAATTGAACAAGACCACATTGTGAAACCATAACAAGAGCTCAAGAATACAATAATAATTATTTTACATGTAATCTACATGAAGCCAGACTACTGCCTCAAAATCTACAGTTTAAATTACACCCCAAAACTTTCGCCTTTAACCACAATTGTCTTTCATTGAGTAGGTCACTAAGGTGTGTCATCCAAAAGCCACAACACATCTAATTATTTGATGGAAATTTTACAACTGTTACAACTGTTACAACCGATGTTTAAGCGAGACTGATTTACGAAACTGGACAAGCCATTATGAGACTAGCACACAATCAGAGCAATCTTGAAGTCAGCCCCTTTATGGCATATTGACTCAGTTTTGTCTTGTCATGGTGACACTATGATCGACTGTGATAGTGATAATAATAAACCCACTACAGACTCCTTTCTGAACCAGAGCACATCAGCAAATACGTATTAACCAAGTGAGTTAGCTAGTGCCTGAGAAGAACAATGCATTTTGTGATTAAGAATACTGCACAACAAGATGGTCTCCTAGTGCTGACAGGAGTAAGGAATATCAATATCAAAACGTTCTCTAGTACAGTATGCATGTATGGCAGATGAACCTGTAACATAATTCCCTATTGGGGTGACTACATGAAGTAACATTATGGCTGCAACAAGAAAACCGCCAATCAAATACTAGCCCGCCAGAAGATGACACACAAATGGAGCATACACTATACACTAATCATGTTACAAAGACATACCACATGAGCCTCCCAGGGGGGACAACCCTTCGTGACATGGTGATATCAGAGACAGCAGCACTATCAACTAACCACAAAAGCAGTACAAGAGAAAACAGATGAAGTATAGTACTAATATTAATGATTTGTGGTGGGATGAACAATTAGAAGCTATCTGAGACTAATGCCAGAAAAGGAATTAAGAGTTACTGTAGATTATCCATGGGCTATGAGTTCCTATAGCACAGTAAATCATTAGGAATTTATTCAGCGCTTTGTAAGAAATAAAAAGCGCCAGTTATGAAGGTGACTTATTGTATCACCATTATGTTCCGCCTAGTTATGTTAAGGCAATGTCTATCACAACATCATCTGCCTCAATAGGCAAGCACAGGCATGCAAAGAGAAGTGTGGTCTATTCACAGCTCCCTTTCCATCTTTGTAGTGGTCATAAATGAACAAAGTCAACCACAGTTGACTGTTTGATGTGGTGAATGAAATCATCAAGAAACAAGGGTGACAGAAGTCACACTGAGGCTATGGTTGACACATTAGCACTATTATTATAAGTATCAAAGTTGTTGTAGGTACTTCAAGCTCAACCTCACAAACAAATTTTAACCAGACAGACAAACTTCAGTGCTCAGACACAGACAAACCACAGAAAACAAAGTCCACCACACTTTGTCACCAATCAACAGGCTAAGTAATCGACAGAGAACAGTGCATTAGTGGTCTTTAGACACAACTCTCTCATTGGTAATTATAAGGACTCTGTCCAACAAGTGTGTGTCATAAAGTGACAAGGCTGCTACCTCACCTTTAACCAAATCAGCATAGACTACAGTTGTCAAACAGAAAACTGACAAAATCTTCTCTAACTACCCACAGAGGAAGATGATTGGACAGTGAAAGAGAGGCATTTGAAAGAGAGAGAAAGAGGAAAGAAGTTGAAATGGATTCCACTGATGATTATAACTAGCTATAGGAACCGCTGCCTGGTCTATACACGCTGCCTGGTCTATACACGCTGCCTGGTCTATACACGCTGCCTGGTCTATACACTCTGCCTGGTCTATACACTCTGCCTGGTCTATACACTCTGCCTGGTCTATACACTCTGCCTGGTCTATACACTCTGCCTGGTCTATACACGCTGCCTGGTCTATACACTCCGCCTGGTCTATACACTCTGCCTGGTCTATACACTCTGCCTGGTCTATACACTCTGCCTGGTCTATACACTCAAAGCATTATAGGTTTCACAAACTTGACTATCTGGTTTGCATACAACTATTGTAGTAATTACAGCATTACTCTAGCTAATTTCTATGTGTTTACCAAACCACAAATCATGTACCTGGTAGTGTAAAATTACACATAATATACATGTATCTGGTGTGACCATGTATGCAGCAATGGTAATGCCTCTAAGACTCTTTATGAGGTCCAGCAACAGCTACACCTCCATCTTCACTTTAATTTCTAAGTCCATTTGGAATAGAATCTGGTACCAGATCAAGTATTCTTAGAAATGCTACCTAGGAGCAAAGGTGGCCCTAGGTACAAGTTTGTGGTTGAAACATTCAACATGTGGTTGACAACAAGACACTTTAAGTGCATGAGCAGATTCAGGTGATTGATATCATGCATGATGGAGACAACAAACTGACACAGTGTATACTTGACAGAAGTGGTACTAAACCACATACTGCCTCTTAACCACAGATCTCAGCCACAAACAATACACATTGTGTAGCGCAGTAAGTATAGGCACTAAAAAACCACAGTTCACACACATACAGGTGTCCAGGGCACCCCACAGCTCGAAAACAAGGTCACTATGTAAACAAGCTTGAGTCTCTTACTCAGCAAGTGGGAGATAATACCACAGCTGCTTTGAAGGGATGGTCTCTATCTGAATGGTGTTGTTGACAGTTATGATAGCAGTGCGACTAGCACTTAGATAAAAGAACGCCAAAGGAGATTAGCCAAACGACTAGCCCCTTTTCAAAGTAGCGTGTGATATTTTAACAAATAGTTTTTCAAGTAATTGGCATAGTTGACAGTTGACATTATGAACAGTACTGACAAGCCTTGTTTCAACAAGCACAAAATTTTAGGATTTGGATGATTATTATGATTGACTGAATGCTGGAAGCATACGATAAATCAATGCTATCTACCACAGTACTCTCCAGAGCGAGTAAAAATGCTAAACACACAGACACAGTGGTTTAAGTGTATTCCAGTAACAATGCTAAACACACAGACACAGTGGTTTGAGTGTATTCCAGTAACAATGCTAAACACACAGACACAGTGGTTTGAGTGTATTCCAGTAACAATGCTAAACACACAGACACAGTGGTTTGAGTGTATTCCAGTAACAACAAAGTTTAGCATCATACAAACAACTCAATAACTTTATAACAGTAATATGGTCAGTCACTAACTACTTTATTTATAGGTGTTTTCCCTGAGAAAGTCCCTAACCACTCTAATAGCATAGTACCCTTCAGGTACACTATCATCATACTGTGGTTGGCTCTTTCATCATCTGTGGTTCAATTGTCTTTTCAGTAAAAAATGGTTAATCATAATGCTATTGTGTAACTGTATAACACTGAAAGTATAGACCTTAACTTGTGAAACCATACAGTATCTGTTAAGTATCATGGCAAAAGTCCAGTCACGTCCAACAGATGCTACTCTTCAGAAGCCATGCTGTGACAACTGTTTAGTATGATTGCAGTGTTTCTGAGCTAGATCCAAAACTCATGCTTGCGAAGTTGGGAAAGGGACGATAGTTTTGGGTCTAGCTCAATAGACCATGTTTTTTTTGCAGCAGACAAGCAAATATCTTGCATTGCAGTACGTTCCCAGGACATTTAAATAGATGGTACTTTTAACCGTTTATAAATCCTAGAAAACCACTGATTGTTATATATACAACACATAGATTTCAGACAACGTATTTTCTTGTCTGTGCAGAAAATGCTGATTTCCCAAAAAAAGTTTTGCCCGCATCTGTGTGGGGTGTGCTTGCCGCCACAAATAGTCTCTAAGGTAACCAACAAAATCAGGCGTATCTAATGAAGTCTTTTTTTCGGTATCACTGCATCATGTTATTTAGGAATACTCACATCCTTGGGTCATCAGTATTAAAACCAGCTCTCTGGAGATAGTGTAGAGTAACTGCATCAGGAATCTAGTGGACACATAAAATTTCTACTCCCTGTCAGCACTACTCTCACAGTTGGGGTGTAGTCATCCAGTTGTGTACAGAACTCAAGAATTGGAAAATCTAAAACGTCCTCAGACGAACCTTTCTCCTCCCCAGTCGCACGGTCTCCAGATCCTACACCAGTGACGGTATTCCCACTTGATCGACTCCCGCTCGTAGACGCCGCCATATTTTATGCTCACGTGATTATATTCATTTTATTAAGTCAATAAAAAATTTATTAGTGAACAAGCAATAAAAATTTTGATAATGTGTATTTACAAAAAAATATTAAGCAGGTATTGCTTCTGGAATTTCATTTACTAATGAAAGAGAATTAGTTTTTCCATCGACACTGAACCATCTATGACAAAGCACATCCGAGACAACTGCAGCTTGGTCGAGAAATTTCTCCCCTAGTCTCATGCTCTTGCAGGGAAAGCCACTGATGCTAGTAATGTATTTGAGTAATACAGGTATTGTCCAGTCAGGATTGACACTAATTGCATGTGGCTTGATAGAAATAAGAGAGAAAATAGAGTTTCGAGTGTTTTCTTCAAACATTTTGTTGGTTTGCATGGTCTTAAAGGAGACTGGAACAGTTGGACCTGTAACCTCAAACCCGATTACTGAACCATTCTTCATTAGATCAAGTTCGCTTAAGGTCATTTGATAGAGGAGTAGAGATTGCAACGTCTGAGGTTCACAAACAGAGACGAACCCACAAAGAGTAGGAAAGTTGCGCCTTTCTTCATTAAGAAGACAAATACTGCTGGTGTCATCAAGTGTAGCATGCATCTTGAGAGAGCTTCGAGAGTCTGTCAGTAATTGGGGAAGATAGAGAAAGCTGTCTGGATCAAGATTGAAGGCCTGCTTCACAGCCTGATCCAACTGGAATAGAGTCATGGAAGGAACCACTGGAATACCTTTGATGCCCTTGCCAATAATGCTGACGCATATCATTCTCACTTGATCATCTGCTGAGCCGGTAAAGGAAGATGAGATGATGCACTCTAGCTCTGAGCACTGCTCTGAGAGAGGGGATGTGGGAGATAATGGTTCAAGTGCATCACGTAGGTACAGAGAAAGAGAGGAAGGGTTTGGTAGACCAATTCTTTTGCACAACATCCATTGGAGTTCTGTAATAGAAATTCGAGGCTTGAGCTTCAGTGTCAAGGTTTCCCTGCGAGGCCAAATTGTTACTGTAACGGACTGAGTACACGAACCAAGAAGGCTGTCTGTGTAGCGCTGGGGCAGCAAGTGTACAGGGAGTTCGTTGTTGTGCAGTAACACTGTCTGTTCACACAGGAACTTGAGCGACGACGGTAAACTGTTCGAAGTCTTGGACTTCACTTCATGGGCGAACTTGATGCACTGATCTTTCACAGTTTCTTTTCTTCCCAGTCTATGCTGAAGTGTTCGTGCCAAAACTTCGTCGTCCACCTTCACTTTTACATTGACAACGCCGGTCGTCTCTGTCTTTCTCATGTCAAAGATGAGACTTTGACCAGCAAAGGGGCCGAAATAGGGTTCCATTATCAGCTTTGTCGATCGAAAACTAGCTCCTCTTTCTGCACGATTTGACCCTCGTCTACGAACACACAGTTTAGCAAAACTGTCCAGAGAAGATCTGCTCCCATCAATGCTAGTGATGCTAGCCAGACTGTCGGTGGATTTACTTTTTAGCATTGCGCTACTTGTTTCAGTTGCAGTAGATTCAGTAGACGCTCTTCTCTGTCGTCGAAGAAACGACAAGCAGCCTATCTGTTTCCTCTTTGACTCTGCCATCATAATTATAATAGATCTGAAGTCAACTCGATGCCTCCAAATTTGTACTAGCACTCAGCCAGGTAGAAACCGCAATAACCGACCTACTCTCGATCATACGGCTTTTTACACACCTCGAAGGTTGGCGGTTAACCGCGAATGGTTTTAGTGCCATAGTGGTTTTACTAACTAACTCCGCCTCTAGATGTGCCGATCCGGATCCCTGGAGCAGGTAATCCACAATGCTACCAAGGGCAGCATTTTAAACGTGCCCTTGTTCTTACTAACAGGTCACTGGTTGACATGGGTTGGAGACCTGTTCGTTATCTGACCTTAGTGATACTACTGGCCATTGTCTTATTGATACTCCTGATCAAGAACTATAATTGGTTTCAATTACCTACTGATACAAGTGTTGGTGGTCGATCGCAATCTTGGAGTGCCCATAATAGTGTCTCTTCAATCCATCAGCTTCGCAAAAAGCCATATGTATATGAACCATTACCAGCTAGTGTCATAGATGCCGTACAGCACTTTGTATTTTTCATTGGATACGCACGAAGCAGTCACAGTATTATTGGTAGCCTATTGGATGCCCATCCTAATGTAGTCATCGCTCATGAATACTCGCTATTTTCACATTGGACACAGCAACCACTGCTTCATCAAAATAAAACATGGCTTTACAACACGCTATACAACAACTCTCATTACAGCATCTTCCGAGGACTGAGAAGAAAGCATGCCGCAAAGAAAGGTTACACACTGAACATTGAAAATTCTTGGCAAGGTCATTTCGACAATAGAATACACGTCATTGGAGACAAAGCTGGTGGCATGACAGCTAAACAGTTTAGGTTGCATCGTATTTCATTCATGAAGCAGTATACTGCACTTCAAGCGACTGTCAAAGTGCCAGTTCATGTTATTCATGTGATTCGTAATCCATACGACAATATTGCTACAATGCTTTTGTACAACAACCACATTCCAAAGAGTGATGTAGACATAGATCATCCTTATATCAACCTAGAGAAACTACAGTCTCAAATTGTTAGCTATTTCAATCAGGTCAAGGGCATTGTGGAGATGATAAACCTTCTTGGATTGAACTTGATAGAGATCCATAGTGACGACTTGATTCATACTCCTGAGAAAGTTGTCCGCAAACTCTGTAAGACGTTTGAGCTGGTGTGTTCAGAGGACTATGTTAGTCTATGTACAAATAAGGTTTTCAAGACCGAGTCTAAATCACGGTTTCTCATAAAATGGACACCATTTTTAATTAGCATGGTTGGACAGGAGATGAAGAAGTATCCATTCTTTGACCGTTACTCTTTTTATCACTAGTATAATAATGTGTATTGTTGTCCACTGATTCACCAATTCTATCACTAGCTTCAGTTATTATAATCTTCATCTGGCTGCAATCCTTGCTTCATGATTATGCAGATATCCATGAATAATGATTCAGCGAACCACGCCTTAAATTTGGCGGTCGCGGCAATCTTAACCGCGCGCGCGAACATGCATTTCTCGTAGCTGATTGGTCATAACTTTGGCGGGCTTGAATAACGGCGGGTTAGCAACTGTGTAACGTTCACTCGTTCAGTTCTAGCAGACATACACTAAATACCAGCGTGCACCATGATTGGCCTCGCAGACTATCGCAACAGTCCCAACACTCAACGTAAAACAGCCGGGAAAAAGTACAGAGTGAGTTGTAGTCCTGTGCCAAGAACTGCCCCCAAGCCAAGTAACTGTGTCTGTTCTTATCAGGTGGTTGTAGAAGGAAATATAGCCAGTGGAAAATCAACTCTTCTGAAAAAGCTTTCTCAGATAAAGGATGTAGAGGTAGATGATTTTGTGTTATCTGTAATATGCTCAACCATCTTCACTTCATAGGTACTAATTGAACCAGTTGACCAGTGGCAGGATATTGGTGGTGGGAATCTCATTGTGAGCAGAAATGGTAGTTCTCAAAATGCATTTTTACTGTCACTACTACAGGGCAGAATGTACCAAGATGCTAACCGCTGGGGCTATCTCTTTCAATCATATGTACTCCTTACAATGATGGAGTTGCATCACAAGGAAGTGGTCAGTCACGCAAGCAAGTCACCTCCTCCTACCTTTATTTACTGTTTTCATCTTCAGACTTCATCAATGTGTATGTTGGAACGGAGTGTGTTCAGTGCTAGGTACTGTTTTGTAGAGAATCTTCATCGAAGGTGTGCAAATTCACTCTTATCGTGTTTACTGTTGGATGATTTTGTGCTAATGCAGTGGTGTGATTGACGAGATGGAGTTTGCATGTTACTGTCGATGGTTTGACCACATTGTAAACAGCAAACCTCCCAAAGTAGACCTAATTGGTAAGTAACAGTGTATTACTGTCACCCATAATAACAGTGTATAACGTAATGGTATAAATAAATGTGAAGCCCATGATCTAGGCAGCAAGCTATTTAGAGCACTATTAGCATAATAAGCATCAAAGAATGTGACATTTTATTAACTTCACCGCTAGTTTACAGTTGCTACTAATAATTATCACTAGCTGAATAGGTTGAGTATTTCCTATAAGCCTAACTAACAGCTATGAAGTGATGAACTTAGTGATGATTACTGTGGCTCTGCAATGTCTGGGCACCATTAATGACAGTGGTTCTGCTATTAGTGTATCTGAGGTCCTCGCCTGAAGTGTGCATGAGTCGACTACAGAAGAGGGGACGACAGGAAGAGAAGCCAGTCACATTGGTGAGACTAACTATGGGTCATAGCATCTGTCAGCTCTTTCTCTCTCTCTGTTACAGTCATACCTTCAGTCACTTCATGATCGCTATGAGGAATGGCTCGGTAATGAACAACACCATCACTGGCATGGAAACATACCAGTACTGGTTAGTGTATGCCTTCTAATAATATATATTTAAATTCTTATCTCTCTTTAGGTGATAGACGGCAATGAGGATTGTATGTTGGACTACACTGTACACAACAAGAACTCTTCCAAAATATTTAGCCAACTAAGCAGACTGACTGTCAGTGAGAACGATACGAGAACTTGACTATCCACCAGAGTGTATAGCATCCAGATTATTATTTTTAGTATTATTTTATAATTATAATTATTGTAAGCAGTCAAAGTGACTATTATCGTAGAACTTAGTTACTAACAAACAACAAAAGAAAAATATATATACATAAAATAAGCCTTATATCAGCCCCTTAGCAGATCATTGATATGGGACGTTACTATCCCTGACACACTAGCATCATCCTAGCAGTGTCAAAGGCTGGTGCAGTTGCAGCTAGAGCAGAGTCACAGAAATAGTCAAAGTATCAACAACTAGTCCTATTTCCACCTCTTGTCATTGGTATGATCGGTCTAAATCTTGGAATTTCCTGACTGACGTTGGTTGTTGTATAATAATAATTATCACAAATTTAATTATAATTCTACAAAAAGTCTTATTATAAAATACTCAGGAGATTACAATAAGTAGTTAGCAGTAAAATAATTATGAGCGACGATGATGACTACTCTTTTTGCTCTTGAGGGACTCCAGCGCTCTCTTCCTCAAGCTGTCTTCATCTCTGTCTACAGAACCGTCCTCACTTTCAGAGCTGTAGTGCTACAGTATAGCATAACCCATGATGTTATCAAAGAATCGTGGTAATATTGGTACCTTTCGTTTTTTATGCTTCTTGTGTTTCTTGCTGTGTTTATGCTTCTTCTTTGACTTCTGAGTTTCAAAAGCACAGAATTCATAACGCAAAGCAGCAGAAATTTAAAGTTACCTTTTTATCACTTCCTCGTGATTCTTCTCTCTCAGAAGATGAACTGCGTCTGACTCTCTTGTGTTTCTTGGGAGGAGGGGATGGAGAGGGAGACGGTGAGGGAGGTGGTGATACCACAGGTAAATCAACTGATCGTCCTCTACTGTTCTCGTCTGATGAAGTGCTCAAACTCCTGTCGTGATTATTATCAGAGCTAGGTGGTTCTAGTACTGGGTTACCCAATGATGAAAGAGATCTTGCACTTGAAGAGAGAGAAACGCTGTCATCGCCAGAAGCAGAAACATTGGCAGGCGGAGAGAGAGATGGTGTGAAGGACGGTGATCTGCTGATGGAAATGCTCTGATCTTCACTACTGCCAACACTGTCACGTCGTGTACGAGGAGAAGGTGAAGGAGAAACTGTGTGTGAATGGTGTCTACGGCGACGTGAGGAATAAGGTGAATCATGGTGGTGACTGCGTCGAACTGAATCAGAGGCGTATCGCTCTCGTCGGTTACTGCTCGACAAGTGACGCTCACGTCTGGGAGAGAGAGGAGAGTATCGCCGCTGACGATGTGCTGGAGAATGTGATCGCGAGTGCTTTCTGTATGACCGTCTCCGATCTCTGTCCTGCTCATGTGTGTATCTACGATCAGGAGATCTGTAGGTGCTCCTGTGGGATTGGCGATAATAGGCATCAGGAGGGCTCCTGTAAGAGGATCGCTGTGGACTCCTGCGAGAGGATCGCTGTGGACTCCTGTAAGAGGATCGCAGAGGACTTCTGCGAGAAGACCGTTGAGGGCTCCTGTTATATGATCGCTGTGGGCTTCTGCGTGAAGACCGTATAGGGCTCCTGTGTGAACGTGGAGAGCTTCTACGAGAAAATCGCCGAGGACTCCTGTTTCGATGAGGAGAGTATTGATGTGATCGAGAAATAGGAGATCTGTGGCAAAGAGATAACTGCACTGAAGAACATTTTGATTTGCTTCACTGGAAGCAGGAAGTAGTCAATAAATTATTATTCACACTTTTTCGACTACTTTCACACTTTCTTCAGTGTTTATAAGGCACAAAATCTTATGAAAGATCTACAGTTATCCATTATTATACCAAGTTTGAATGCTGTAGTATATACTGTACTTGTGGGACGAACGACGCCTACTGTAGATGGTTAAATGCATAGAGTAAATTATCTATATTCGGTCAACATGTATATTCGTACGCTATTGCCAGCAAAACCAACGCAGCTAAGACGGTGTCTGCCACAGCAAACTATAGCCACTTGCATGTGTAGAAGACACAGCAAACCGCTAGCTCCAGCGTCCTTCCTGAAGGCGACAGCAAAAAATAATAGACATGTGTACGAATTTCCCTAAGATCGGTAGAATCTCTGTATTTTCGTTTCACCACTCGCTACGTCCAACAAAGTAGAGGAGCTGGCTAATTTAGTGCTGCTAGCATACACCCATCCTTGTGCTAAACGATGACCAGCAGAAGTAGCCGAACACTCTCCTTGAACACAAGAAAAACGCAACAACATCACCCCCGCTGACCCTCAAAGATCGTCATCAACAATACAGTAAAGCGTTGTGCTTATGGAGACATATTATTATAATTTTTATTACGGCTCTCCATAAGCACAATACTTTACTGTATTGTTGATGACGATCTTTGAGGGTCAGCGGGGGTGATGTTGTTGCGTTTTTCTTGTGTTCAAGGAGAGTGTTCGGCTACTTCTGCTGGTCATCGTTTAGCACAAGGATGGGTGTATGCTAGCAGCACTAAATTAGCCAGCTCCTCTACTTCGTTGGACGTAGCGAGTGGTGAAACGAAAATACAGAGATTCTATTGATCTTAGGGAAATTCGTACACGTGTCTATTATTGTTTGCTGTCGCCTTCAGGAAGGACGCTGGAGCTAGCGGTTTGCTGTGTCTTCTACACATGCAAGTGACTATAGTTTGCTGTGGCAGACACCGTCTTAGCTGCGTTGGTTTTGCTGGCAATAGCGTACGAATATACATGTTGACCGAATATAGATAATTTACTCTACTGCACAACAACGGCTCAAGTCAGAAGAGCAAAAGTTATACAAAAATGCTTGCCAGCATGCGGTTCAGGTGCCCTTGCATCGTTTTCTGATAAATATGTCTGGTTGTCTAGGTAACAGCAATTTCGTCTCGATACACAGCCATATTTCGCCAAAAACGATGCTAAGCCTCCTGGTCCGATGTCTAACATCTTAGTCTAGCCAATGTTAGTCGCCTGTGTTGAAGATCAACAGAGTTGCACGCTTCTAAATGCTGTCTTCATTAGCCGCCATCATGAGAGCTCATGCTGTAAAATCTGTATTACAGCGATTGGGAAAAACCGGTCAACAATCGATATCCATGAACAAACGATGAATCTTATTATTTACTTGCTGAAGCGACACCTTAACTAATACATATCACGTACCTGCTTCGTGATCTTTGTCTCGTTAGCCGAGGTGATCTGAAGAGGTAAAAACAACAAATGGCATGAACAGTAATGCTTACTATGTCAAACTATAGCATGTAAGTAACCAGACTAGGAAAATGACCCCCAATATGGCCGGCACACTACATTACGACATTCTACACTGTCAACACCACTATGTACTACAATAGTGGCTGTTTCACCAGATGGACTTGAGGAGTTTCACAGATCATGCACTTGATTCTGATCTTGAAAGATTAAAAATTGATAAGTAAATTGTATTGTGAATGAGTATTGATAAGCAAGTGATACTAACCTTGCTCTGTGCCTGACAGGAGATCTGAAACAGAGTGCATTATCACTACACATCATTATGAGGTGATTAGCTAACTTGCTCTTCAATGGTCGCAAAGGAGAGGACTTAGCTGAAGATGATGGAGATATGGCAGTTGGTAATTTCTCTGTATCTTTAATCATTGAAGATGTTCTAAGAGAATAATACAGATTACACAATAGGACATGTGAAAATTGTCTATGACACCTTGTCGGTCCTTGATCACCAGTAGCCTCCTGTCCATTATCTTCATTGTCTTGGTGGCGAGGGTGGCTAATATCCTGACGCTTTAAAGAAGCTTGAATACGCTCTTCTTCTTGCTGTGAAAATGACATTAATAATAATTATGGTGATATTATAGAACTAGTAACACTAGTGATTAGCCTCGTACCCAGGCGCTAGGAGACAAGAAATAAGCGCCTGGTATCTACTGCTTGCGCATGCGCTAAATATCCGTGTATTTTACTGTAAAATATTCCGATTGCGTCATAAAAACATGGTAGCAGTTATTCTGGCCACACCTCTGCCACACCTAAGTTATTAACCCTATAAACAACTGGCTAAGAAGCGGCTTGATCGTCAGCTCTAGCTCTGGATTCGGCGAATAACTTTGTGATGAGCCTACATACGCGATAGTGCTTAATCGCGTAACATTTCACGCTGCTTTTGTCGATCGATGCGCTCGTTTCCGCTACCAGCAGCACTCAATTGTTAAATTGTACTTCTGCTATTGTGATAGAGCTTCAAGAAAAGACGATACAATACAGTCATCAGAGTAGATTGCAAACAGGAGAGCTTCACGAACTGCTAAGAAAATCAATGAATATTCATCACGTACTGCAAACATGTACGATCATAACCGGCGGCGGTGGAATTCCAACGCTACCCGTGCATGCGCAAACAGTAGATACCAGGCCTTATCTCTTCTCTTCAATAGGCCTGGGTAAGAGGCTAACTAGTGATCTGCTTCATGCTTACAATTAGCACTAGGAGCGCCAGATTGGAGCCTTCAAATGATTACACAACAAAGTGATTGGAACACAAGATTAGAAATACATAGCAATGAGCATAATATTATACAATAAAGTGATTGGTTTCTAGTAACTGTCAGGATTCACACTGTCAGGACCACAGTCCACTAATACTGTGCCAGTTATTTAGCTGCGTTCACATTTTATTTTGCATGCAAAATTTGGCACAGAAGCTCATTGCAAAAATTTAGATGCTGCCAAGTCCTTTAAATTATGTGACAGCGACTTGAGACTAGTTGGTCATCCATAGATTTTATTGAGAACATCAAAGTTGCGTTGTAAGAGACTAGTAACCATCAAGTTGGTATTATGAAGACTACTGCTAGTGTAGGCCTCTTGATCGGTCTCTAATAGCAAAAACACGGTTGGCCTTTTCAGTAATGAATGCAGGTGGCTTTAATTGGAACATTTAATCTAGTGTGGGTTTGCATGGCAAAATCAGTTCTACAGTAAGCTGAAGGAATTTACAATTTTGAGACTCGTTCCTTTATAAAATTTACCTTCTTTAGTCTTAGCTCTTCTTTTTTCTTCTCCAAAAAGACAGTAGGAATACCACTTGTGTTTTCTTGAGCACTGATGAGTAGGTCCCACAGATCCTGCATAAACAGCCGTGCTTTTTTGCCATGAAAAAAACCAGTCAGGCTGAGCTGCATGTTCTTGGGGTCTGGAAACTGAGAAGGTATAACCAATCTGACACAGGAAGCTGCACAACTGAAAATCAGACTAATAATAGTGATAATTATTTTGATAAAAACTGATAAAACCTCACAATAATCAATATGACTAAATATTGTAAATACAGAGGAGTACGGACTTGAGGGTGTGCTTCTTGGTACATATTCTTAGAGAGAGTATCGAACGCTGTGTGCCCCCCATACAAACACTCTGTGCAATAACATGACAGAGAATTTACTAGTCTGTGACTTATCTGCACCATCGCAGTCACGCCTCCTAGGACTATGAGATCGGGAGATCTGCACTTTTACTGGCGACTGCAGCTGCTATTATCAAGGAAAAGTGGTTGACAGTGACCGATGAACAGTTATTTCCACCATACCAGCTAGTACATGTGATGGTTTGCGCCAATCACCAAAGAGTACACCGCCCGACAAGTTAGGCTGACCAGGGACGCCAAGATGGATAAAAAGGTCTTGACACTGCTCGTGCGAAATGCATCACGACTAGGTGGTCTTCGTCACAATATCACACCTCTTGTCGTGTTACTTTGCACCGAGTGCTTATGTGGTGGCATACGGCGTTCATACTCTCTGCAAAATTATTTACTCAGGTTGTTAGATCTTTGTCATGGTTACTGGAAAACACAATAAACCCTCATTTCGAACACTTTTATTTAATACATAACGGAATTTAGAGGGCGAATGACCTAAAGTAATTTTAGTGCCCAGTACTTTATTACAATTCTTAATAATAATTGTGCCAAATTTTCTACTCTAGTTAATAGTAAATCATAGTTATTACATAGTACGTCATCTTTCACCAATCACATTGCTCTATTCGAGGGCATTAATGTAGGTTATTGACCGCGTGTAGCATCTTCTATAGCAACAGACCGTTGCGTCTTTGCGATTTTTAAAAATTCGCGATGTTATTGCGCTCACAGTGATGAACTATGTAATAAATCATTAATTTTATTGCCCTACACAACTCGGGCATTACCGACATTAATGACCTCGGGAAAGTCGGTTGCCCTCGTACAGTCTCGGGCTGCGCCCTCGACCGTAACTCGGGCAACCGACTTTCCCGCGGTCATTAATGTCGGTTATTGCCGTCACGTGAGGGCAATAACTAATACTTATTACATAGTACGTCATCTTTCACCAATTGGATTGCTCTATTCGAGGGCAATAATGTAGGTTATTGACTGCGCGTAGCGTCTTCTATAGCAACAGACCGTTGCGTCTTTGCGAGTTTGAAAAATTCGCAATGTTATTGGGCTCACAGAGATGAACTATGTAATAAATCATTTATTGCCCTACACAACTCGGGCAACAACCGACATTAATGACCTCGGGAAAGTCGGTTGCCCTCGTACAGTCTCGGGCTGCGCCCTCGACCGTAACTCGGGCAACCGACTTTCCCGCGGTCATTAATGTCGGTTATTGCCCTCACGTGAGGGCAATAGCTAATACTTAATCATAGTTAATGGTTATTATTATACCTGGTTCTTTTCCAAAAGATTGAAACAATAATCAATGACCACATCATCTTCAAAATTCAAAATTTCAGTAATCCTTTCTGTGATCCATGGTTTAATGACATCCATGTTAACTTTAGACATATCCACCTGACAAACAATAAACACTTAAATCAAGGGATACCCCCGATCCTATAGCAGTAAGAGTTTTCATTTGTGATTGGGATCAAAGTCTTCATCATCCAGAATTTGGCCTGATCGCTTGATATTGCTGGTATAGCATTCTTAAACGCTTTTTTCACTTGATCTTATCATTTATCGCACAACAGCAGTACATTTATTATCGCATACTTGTAGCTATTTTGATCCCAGTCGAAATTGACAATGTGAACCAATTATATTTTAATTGATCCAGGAAAAGTTGATCTCACTAAAGTTTATGCATATGCCTGAGCAATTCAAAATTATAGCTAATAACTACTAATAGTAATTGTCTACCTTAGTTTCGACATTAGGATAATATTTCAGTGACTTGATCAATTTCTTTTCTTTGTTATAGAAACGTGCATCTTGTTCAGAGCTAGTTCCCTAAAATATTAGATAACGATGCAATAATGACATTAGCAATACTTAGTTACAGCAAGAAAAGTAGTCTTACCCTAAAGAACCCTGCGTCCGCCATTTTGCTGATTATGGCACGTGCACGGTGCACGAGGTGCACACACTGCACGTGACTATAGTGTTAGGTGTGGCTCGCTCCAGTGTGCAAGCTAGCTGGATGAAAATTATGCACAGCAGCACAGCATTTGCTGTGCGCAAATGTCAGCGCTTCGTCTGCCAACCAACTCACGGTGAACAACATGCTCAGCTATCCAGGTCATGTGATCCACGAATTGGAATTATGATCAATCATGAATCATCCAACTCTAGAAATTCATTACTGGTACTGGAACTTTTAAGCGTTCATGAATGGATTTACTTAATGTTCAGCTTTTCGTGATCATACATGCCCTCAAATCTGTTAGATCTCATCCTCTTCTTTTGATATCTTACAGTACGTCCAATTTTCTACTTAATCTGGAACTCTATCACCTCGATTCTACTTCACCTTCCTCATCTGTGGAATTGTTAGCCTTCCATTGGGGACAATGTTTCAACCTCGGCAGCAATATCTCGTCACTTCTTGTACTACTTTCTTGTCAAGTTTGAGGACACTGATAATCCTTGTTCATACCACTACCATTGCCCTACCTTTACTTCTCATTATGGCTGCCACATTACTGTGTGGTTGTCTTTCAGTGCAACTAAATACCATATCTTTGGGTTTTGTCATGTCATGCATTATATCTGCACTGTAAAGCAATAATACTAATAAATTATGCATCATAATGTACTAGGTATAAAAACTAGGTAAGTGCAATAGAAACTAGGCAAGTGTATTCAGCTGGTCTTATTGAACATACAGTTCGTAATAATGTACAGGCACATCTTCATCATTGAAGTTACCATCGCTCATTAGTCGCATATACAAATCCTCAAAGGACACAGCATTCAAATTCCGACAAAATTGTGGAGCTCCTGAGCAACAAGGAGATTCTTGGCCACGGCACATCATACCATCCCAAAGAGGATCATCAGTTTTTAGTGTAGGTGACCAACCACCAGAAATTGTGCCACCTTCACAGTAGTAGTTGTTGCCTATAAATGTAGGCACCGGCCTGTTTGAAATAGTTGAACATGGACAAAAGTTGCTGTAGTCATAAAAGGAAGCTGAATTTGACCATATATGAGAGTAGTCGATTGTAGCTGTGGATTCATCAAAAGTACCACGGACAACATCGATTCCATCAAAGTAGACATTTTGAACAGTCCTCCACTGCTGACTACCCCAGCGATTAAAAGAATCTGGTGATCCATACACATATCCTATTATCTTTCCACACACTTTCTGATAAGGAACTTGGTCAATGTCAAATTTCCTTGCATTAAATCCAAAACCGTTTGTAGTTTTACCACATGCACGAGTTCCTTGAGCTTGCCGGAGTTGCCATCCCGATGGACAATTAGTGTTTGGATCTGACATGTTTAAGATAGATACTCTCCTCCATCCAACGTCACTGCTGCAGCCACATGTTATACCCATGTCACAGTAAACGCTGACGCCGTCGCCGTTCTGATTTCTAAGCCAATAGTAACCTGATGGGCTGTTACTAGGGGCAAGCATATAAATTTCGTTGCAGGAATTAGCTGGGTTGGACATATTCCTGCCTCGAAGTACAGCACTAATACTATCCAAGGCGCCTCCGTCAGTGGACAAAGATGTTGGTAGATTGTTGGCTATGGATTGGACATGGTTGCTTAGAGATCCTTCATCACAGCCATTTGGATCTGCAGCCGGGTTTGTCGACGACACTTGTAGCAATTGAGCTGTATTCACCGCAGGTTGGCAAAGAACACTGGCCAGCAGGAATACTAGAAAAAATACTCCAGATAGTAGGATAGCTTTCATTGCTGTAGGTAGTATCGAATTACAGACTGATCACGAGCCAGCCAGAATTCATCTCTAGCTTTATACTATAACACGCCCGTAGCACATGTTACTGCCTGCCCACCCATAATTATTTAAGGTTGGCGGGTGACCAAAATTAATTAACGACTTCATGACATTTGCAAGTAGCTATATTTTTCTAGCCAAGGGTATTCGTGCAGACAGAGTTGCTGCGTGCAGTTTGCTTGCCTTTCGATAGGCATCGAATGTAAATTTCACGATGCCTGTCGATAGGCAAGCAAACTGCATGCAGCAACTCTGTCTGCAAGAATATACCCTTGGCTAGAAAAATAGCTACTTGCAAATGTATGAAAATCATTAATTTAACACTCATTCATAGCAGTTCCTATTATGGACACAACGTAGTCACACGCTCTGCTTCTGTGATATCTTTATTATCATGCTCTTGTTGATAATCTGGTGACAAAACGAATCAATCCTATGCATCAACAATCAAACTCACATGTTATAGGTATAGTATACACTTAATAAATTATTATTGTACACGAGACAGGAATGTACATCAGTGTGATTTAATATTGTCAATTTTGAACAAGCAAACTCATTTGAATGTAGTCTGGATTTATTGTAGTGTTCATTGAGCTTCCAGATTTATCAATGGTGCCGCCATATCCGCTATCAGAAATGTCAGTACTAGTGAACTGTATATGTGCTGATGAATGTGTGAGTTGAGGTGAGTCAGGTAGACAGCTCTCTGTGGTAGCAAAATCATCTGGCTCATGTTGAAGCACACTAGAAGGTGGATTGATATTAATGGAGATTTGCAGCTTTTGATGAACCGCCGTGCAGTCTCTTGTGTCAGTGTTATCATCATCAGTAGAAGTCAGCGAACAGTATACTGTCCTCACTGATTGAGTCTCTGGATCTTGGCAATACTGTGTTATGAACAACATGGTATCATGCATAGTACGAGACTGGTGACTTACTGAGCCAGGTGCAACATCAGCATAGTTCAATTCACTTGTAATGGAAATCCTAAAGATTGCATTAGTTGTGATAAACTCATATTTTATAGATAAAACGTACTTGCTGCTTATTATCCTTCTTCTTGCAACCATTGTTACAACCACCAAGCTGACGACCACAGGTAATAAGATGAGGATCGCGACTACCACAACTGCAGTCAAAATGCATTGCAATGAACACCATACCTCTAGTAAGTTAGTTAATGTAGACAGCACCAGCCACACTTTATACAATGCAACAATTTTACGACATGCACAATTAATACTAGATAAGCGGCATTTTGAGTCAAATTGTAACTACAGATAAACCTATTCTCTACACCAGTGAAACTTGCTCACTTGTTATATATATAGTTTGAGTCATTGGAGGTACAGGAACAGCAGGAGGACTAGTTACAGCTTGGCTTGAGGTAGACCAATGCACGCTTGAGGTGATCTCTGCATGAGGATCATAAAATAATTTACAATAGAATCTCTAGATAACCTCTAAGATTAATCAAAAACATGTTGCTAGTGTGTCTACTGTTTACAAAATGTATAATTACGAGAACAAGTGTTTATGAAAAGTGTTATTTATCAGAGCTTAATTGCTTTTGTTACCGTTAGTGTCTGTCATGTGATTGGAGACTGAAGTGATGGCTGTTGTTGGTGATGGTACATCATCTGCAGAGCTCTCCTCAGCTGTGAGTGTGTACAATAATCATTATAAGCATCAAGTGAGAGATTCACTATAATATTATTGATTTTACGATTACAGTGCTTAAAATCTTTAGTACTGCTAGTATTTTTTCCGGGTAACTCACATCAACCCGGGTTGAAAGGCAAGCATGAATGGCATAATTATAGTGAAATAGTAACTAAGTATAATTAGTCATATACCTTTGAAACTGCAAGACATATTGAGCATCCAAACAGTCGGGGCATTTCTTTCATCAGCTTCATAACACCCTGTTGCCAAACACACAGTAGAGCTGGACACATTTACATCAGCTGCCAATTGAAAAGGGTAGTTCGAATCCCATGACTTCAATATTATGTTTGCTTCCTATAATCGATTGAAGTAAAACAGAGATTGTTATAATGGATATAAATCTCCCTCGTAAAAGTTTCCAGAAACATTAACCAGTGATTTGATTTCAGTGTTGCCTTATACAATATGAATTATTAAAACTGTTCTATTCATCACGGGAAGGAGCATTTGAGTCAATAAGTATGATTATTACAACTTAATGCAAAGTAAAACCATAACTTATGATTGTATAGTATGACCCCAAGCTCCATGTACCAAGCAGTGAATGCACGAACATACACAAACTCAAAACAAGGCTCACCGAGGATAGCTGTTCAGATTGATAGCACTGATACTCAATCTGTATTTGGCTTGGTAAAATTTCTTCATAGCCGATGCTAATATTCAATGTTCTGTTGTTACCACTAGTGCTGCAGATCACTGATTCAAATGAGGCTTGTGATGTGTGCCCACTAATATCATCTAGGGTGGAAAATCATAGCTAAATTGCAGTGAAACACATTACATTTGCTTACCAGTGGTCACGACACGTTGACTGCATGTCTGAGCCTGAATTGGAGTCAGCAGCAAGAGTAGTTTGAGAGTGGAACACACACATCTGATCATTTTGCTGCCAGAAGAAAAACACTGTAAAGTACCACAGCAAGCAACCATTGAATATAGATGCAACATCTTAGCCGAGCATAGCAAATGTAATCGTGTCTAGCTTAGTGAAACTGTTGTATATTCTGCGTGAGAAAAGAGTATTTAACAAATATCCCTGTGGGAAGGTTATGTTGGGCGCGCTTTCCCATTGCGGTATTGAAACCATGCGCTCTCTTGCTTCCACCAAATACGCCCACTAGACATCATACTGACAGAGCTGATCATAGTACTACTAACTTACTATACTCACAGAGCGCTGGATTCGTTTAAGATGTAGAACAAGCACGTCTGCTAGCCTACCGACACGACTAGTCTAAAGGCTCACCTTTTGGGATATGTTGGTCTCATGGGCCTTTGGGAGTCGATGTACGGCTTCTGCGCCAATATTATTAATGAGCCACACCTAGTGAAGATAAAGCTTAGTGCACAACTTACGATGTTATATAGCAATCACAGACCATGCAAGGCTGACCTAGCTTTTGCAAATTTATTCATTCGGTGTGTTTTAGAAGAATTATGACCTAGCAGTCGTGAATCTACTGCTGAAGCGGATGGTCATTGCAAATCAGCAGCAATCCAGTGAACTATGATCTATGTACGTGGAACTCCGATTGCAAGCAAAATAAATCTCCTGTTGCATATATAAACTGCGTTTTGCACGAAGTTCTTTATTGCATAATCCGCTGGCATAATCTATAATTTTATTGCACTGGCTAGCTCACGTGCGCGATTACGCAGCAACACTTCCTGTTAAGCAAAGCATGGAAGATGCCATCGCAGTGCACATTAAGGTATGCACTCATGCACGCGAGCGAATATAAAAGAGAAGTGGTGAACAAGTTGAGTAGATGCAAAATACTAACACTGTCTTAAATTCTATTTGCAAAATGTCTCCTGTTGTTCTATTCCTTACTCTCTGCTGCATTGCAGTTGTTCAAGGCTCTTGTCCAACATCAAGTGAGTCCTTTAAATCGTACTACTGCTACTTGTATGCTTATAGCTTCACTAGTATAAGCTTTCCAATTTTTTTTCAGTTTCTGAAGGGCCAGCTGTCAGTTTAAATATCCAGTGCTATAGGGGAGAAGCAAAGGTTACATGGAGGTCTAATGGTGATGCAGGCATTGTTAACTTAGAGTACAACTGCAATCCATCAAATGGAGCAAATTCACAAACAGTATGCAGCATCCTAGATCATATTATTGCAATTGTTCATGTCAACTCTTTTTGTTCATTTAGAACCAAAAATCAAATCTGTTAGACTGGTCAGAATCTACTTCCGGTGAGAGAAATATCACTGCAAAAATCTTAGCTGACAATGCATACAAGTGTACTGTCTCTGGATGCTATGAAGACAATTGGTACTATAGTTATCAAATTCCTGAACAATCATGTACATTCACTCCTGAGCCACCAACACCAACTTCACCAACATCAGTTACTGCAACTCCATCATCATCTTCACTCTCACCCTCATCCTCACCATCTCCTTCACTGACAGGCCCATCTTCACTCTCACTCTCACCCTCATCCTCACCATCTCCTTCACTGACAGGCTCATTTTCACTCTCATCCTTGCCATCTCCTTCAATGACAGGCTCATCTTCACTCTCATCCTCACCATCTCCTTCACTGACAGGCTCACCCTTACCTTCTCTCACTTCACTATCATCTTCAGCTTCATTAGTTGCAACATCACAGCTGCAAGCACCCATACCAACCCCAACTATTGATACTATATGTTGCTCCTGTGGTGCTGCTGCAGCTCAATTGATTCAAGCAAAACCAACAAATGCACCATTTTCTAAACCAGGAATATTTCAAGTATTCACCGGTTAGTTTGAATAAAAAATGCTAGTTAATAGTTGTTATTATCTCTCTTTTCTACAGACAATGGGACAGTTTTCATCTGCGTATTAGCCATACTTGTTCTTGTGATTTTACTGCAGTTTATTGCAATCTGTGCACTATGTTTACAACTAAAAAGCCGCAAGAAAGCCACTAAAGGACCAATAGCAATATAGGCATGATAAACTATGACATAAACATTTTAAACAAACATAATTCATCAATTGTCATAATATTTATACTAGGCATCCTGATTTTTTTCTAAGATTTAAAGTCTCAATTCTGATAATATGAATTAAATAATAGTCATACATACACATGATGTTGCTTGGCATGATAAGCCATTTACAATAATAACAGACAGTAAGTACCAAACACCATGGCAACTGGCACTTCAAAGCCATATTGTTTACACGGTCACTTAAACACATCATTATTTTTAGTGAACTCTCAGGCTTTGTGGTCTGCTAGCATTGTTACACAGCTGGCATTTCTTGACATCATTAACTATCTCACTGATAGTTCAGTGTCAGTTGACAGTATAATACAGTTGTCCCTTAAAATGCTGATACTGCAAAACATAGTGGTTTCATCATTCCCAAGATTAGTAACAATTAGAACAATGAATATCTAGATAGTGTAGGTACGATGAAGATCCACATGTACAATAGCCAATAAGTTATTTTTGAAGAAAATCATGTTATACATAAATAAAATTTAATTTGTCACAATTTTAAATCGGATGTAGCCTTTCTCGTCAACATAAACACAGTTATCATGTCCACAGTGATCACATTTTAAGCAGTTTATACAATAATCTGAGCTTTCATCAGAGCTTTGCGATAACTGATCACAACCAATGGACGCTATACTGGTGCTGCCTTGGTGCCATTTGCTAACAGTGACCTCGCTGTGACATTGACTGCAGGTGAGAGGAAGTGAAGATTCTTCTGGATTAGTTCTGAGCATAGTGTGATCATTTGAAGAAGGATATGGAATAATTGTTTGAGGATTTGTTTGATCAACAGGATCTGATTGACAAAATGAAAAGCTTCGAACAGGAGATTGAGATTCCTCTCTGATAATATGCTGTTCATTTGGCAAGTCTTGGTCAATAGTTTTGTGATAGTTGGTAGACGAGCTCACAATACTGTCAGGTGTGTAGCTACTACCATAACCACTACTGCCAGAATGGTCTAGTTTAGAGCAGACTAGCTGTGGTGGTTCCATGATACAGCCACTATCATGGAGCCTACGTTCACTGAATAGCCACATATTATTGTTGCTCCCATCGGGTTGTTCGTCAAAGCATTCCTCGTTGTCAAGAGGCTGCACATCAGTCTTTACTGAGACATTGTCACCGATAGTGATAGTGATTTGGTTATCAAGTGAGTCCCTAAATATCACAGCTTCCTATGTTTGATAAAAATTTAATGAAAGGACATTAGGTTAATAATTATCTTGCTTACAAAATACTGTGAAGCATGGCTATACTTTCTCCTGGCACACAGAAGCACCATTGTTATTAGCACAGCAGTAAACATGACCCCTAGCACAATAAAAGCCACAGAGGTTGATACAGCCACCACAGTATCAGAATTGTAAGGGAGAGCTGTGGAATAGAGACACCATTATGCTAATGTACATATGAGATAGTAGGCTTACCAGAATGTGGGGTTGCAGTAGAAACAAAAGAAGTTTCTATGATAGAAGAAGTTCTTAAAACTGAAGAAGTTTCTATGATAGAAGAAGTTTCAATTACAGAAGAAATGACATCGTCATCATGATCGACAATAACTGTAAAATCTATAGATAAGCAATGTAAATCCAAGAGTATGCAATGTATATTGGATCTCTTACTAGGAGAATATTCATTCACAATGCACTGTACAGGCAAAGCCTGTAATGAGCTGTTTAGTTTCATAATACCAGTTGCTGTGAATCCACACAGAGTAGATGATTGCATTCCAGTCAATGAGAGCAACAAAGAACTAGAACCGGAAGTGTTTGCAATGGTATTACTCCCAATCCACAGATTATGTTGCTATGTTGGCAAAAAATTAGCAAGTTATTTCAAAAGTCATACACTGTCAGAAAGTAACAAATAATTGCCAGGCAACAGTGCCCATTTTTATTATCATATTTCTCGCAGAATGGGCAATCAACAAATTCATAGAACAGTCCTACTAGGTAAAATTATTAGAAACTATTCCCATGAGAAAAGAATGACATTGCTATGCTAGTATAATATTCTGTTAACCTGTTCATAGCCAGATGCATCAATACAAAGTCCTGTGACATTCAAGCTCTCCAACTCAGCACGAAATTTTCTCGAGCTAGTCCATAACAGTTGCACAGTTGAGTTATTACAAGCAAGACCAAGAGCAAAACCATTCTCTTCACCTGTGAACACATAGTAACAATCCAGTAGTGAAGCGATTCACTTACTGTTTGGAGTGAGCTGTGCTACATGACCTGAGCTCAAGGGAATTGGAAAAACAGAGAAAGATTGCCTTTCCTCCTCATATAAAGAGTATGAAGGAGAGATGTCTACTCGATAGGAGCCATTGAAATGACACACTGTGCCGTTTGGTAGATCAGTGAAGACAACAGCTTTATGCATGTTTCCAAAATCAGAAAGAAAATCACTGTACTGCAAAATAAAAAAGCATAAATTTTTGTACAAATAAAAATGTTTGTATGTTACTTTAAAAACATCTATTCCATGGACACAGGAACCATTGACTTGAACATTACGAGCACTAGGAGTGCCGGATATCCGAGAATATAACCACTGAGCTGTCACATTGCCTTGTTCAAAGTCCAGAGTTAGTGGAATTGGTTGATTATTCAAAACTGGAATAATAATATTGAAGATACGAGTAAACAATAACAATAATTCTTACATCTCAAAGCAGGATCAATCACGCATACAGCTTGAGGACCAATTACTGGACGAAAAAGATGAATAAATATGTCAACTGATGGACCAGGATTAGACAACTCAAAAGTTGTTGTGTTTCCGCTGTAATCATACGCTTCTGTCCCTTCCATGAGGTCGCCAAAATAGTCACTCAAATAGCTCACTACGTATCGAATATTTCCTTTACCAGTAAGTACTGGTGGTGCCCAAGATACTGTAAACTCAACTGGTCCAGATCGAACTCCTCTAACAGAGCAGCTAACCATGCCAGGTGGATTGGCAAACCCTGTACACACAAAACATAAAGTGCATTAGTTATAAAGCATGTAAAGCACTAACTTTCTATGAGAGTTCTTATAGTTGCATATTGCTGTCCAACAGAGTTCTCGGCAAAACACTGATACACGCCATACAATCGATTGTTAAGCTCTGCCTTGAAAGCATTCAGTATTCCTGTAGTGCTGTTGTAGAGATGCTGGTTGATCGGCTGACCATCTTTAAACCAGCGCACTGTTGGAGCTGGAACACCGTCAGTAGAGCACGTGAGAAGAATACTATCATCATCTCGGGTGATGATCATATCCTGAACTGGCAGTTGGTTTGTGATGTTAGGAATAGCTGGTGGTGACAAAGGAGCCATAATAAACACAACAGGAACATAATAGTATACCTGTCAATGTCAGCTGTACACTGTTGGAGGCTGTGCTGTTCAGCAACTCACAGGTATAATGATCACTTTGACTTGAGTTAAAATTCTCAAAGTTCAAGTCGTGACTGTTGTTAGTAGTGACCACAAGCCCATTTCCTTGTGACCGCTTCCATACTACATGAGCCATGGGATCTGGAGCTGTCAAACAATGAACAACAAAGGAACTAGTCTCTGGAGTCGGTGAGATTGGAGCATTGATTATCACCAAAGAAGGTCCAGAGTAAGTGTCTGTTTGAAAAGAAAGTATAAATGTTTATCACTCTGGTATCCTAAGGTAATACTGATCACACTTAACACATTGAGATCATAAGACAGGTGCTTCCTGAATTACACCAGCAGACCATATTACTAAAGCCCCATAAGGAAATGCTGACATACTTTGTACTAACTATCAGATTAATGAATATGCCTTCTTTGTCCCTGTTATAGCCAACTATTATTTCTAAGAAGGCACAATACTATGCTATAACATACACAAAAGCTAGGTGCTTTTATCATTAAAAGAGGGTAGCTAATGTTTTAAACATCCTGTTTTAAATGCTCAACTCCCAAAAGGTGCAATAAACCAAGTATTTTGCACTCCCAAATTCAAAAATAAACCGCTACATGACCAACCTTGAGTGACGTGTACAACAGTGTTACTGGTGTTAGTGTTTCTTCCTTGTCTATCAGTTCTCACACACATCCATTCACCACTGTCTTCCTCCATTGCACTATATACCAGTAGACTACCATTACTCAACTGGTGCCATCTCTGCAAACAGAGAACAATGTTACATGTTCACTTATAGCAATACTATCTGCACTTGCTAAATCGTGCATACAATAATGGTAAAGTGAACACACACTTAATTTGAATTACTATTTCTTCTGTAATTAGATGAGTGCTTAGGTAACACTATGCAATATCATCGATATTCACCTGGCCGCTGAGAAAAACAGATGTTTCATTGTGGAACCAGGCTAATGTGACGTCTGAGTAGAGTGCTGTACCACAATCTAGCATCAGAGGCTCTCCTGTTAAAACCGACACGTTGACGACTTCTGTGATAAGTGTGAAAGAAAGTGAACCGTGAGAAGAAGGATAGAGAAATACTCACTCAAGTTGATAATCTCCACAACAGCTCTCTTGCTGATGGTTCTGTACCTTGGGGCCCCAGTTCCAATCACAAGATGACCGTCGTTAGCTACACACTCATAGCGACCAGCATCGTCCGGTCTTGCATCATGAACTGACAGTGCGCTGATACCAAATGAAACATTGCTAGAAATGTCAATCCTATCACTCTGTGAGGAGATCACACTGCCATTGTGACGCCATTCTATACTAGGAAGACGAAATCCACTGATTAAAGGTTTGACACGAGCCTGACAAGACAACTGAAGTGATGAACCAACAACTGCCACAGTTGAAACTGGCTCTTGTAGAAACACCACGGGATCAACTTGAACTGCGAAGTTAAGTGCTTCATCTAAAAAAAGAATTATAATGATATCTAGTGCTTGACTACAATGTTCTGCTAACAAGTTCAATTTGCATACATGGAGGCTAGTTCTAATGCTGACTTCATATACCTGCATGGTAATGTCACTATTGCGTTTACATAGCATGACCTGGGCAACGGCAGTAGTCATGGGGGATGAGGACCCCAGGAATTTATCAATCTTTAGGGATTCCACCGTCAGACAGGTACTTTTAACTACGAGACCACAATTTGAAACTATACAGCTCTGATAGTACTCTGCAGTTCCCAAATCATTGAGTACAACATGTATTTAGCATCGATTGTTACTACTAGAATGATTCTTGCACAACACTTACACTATAATTATGTACAAGCTACGCCTTACAATACACACACCATACCGTTGGCTAGCGATAGTGCAGCTAGCAAGACAACACAGATCCATTCTTTGATCAACTGCTGGGGAGCTACGAACTTTGCAGCAGAATTTCTCATGACTTAGTCCTGCGCTGACTGGAACACTAGTTGGGTGACTCGCGGGGTGATCGCCAACAAGCGTTATCTGCACAACTCCTGCACCAGGAAAGAGCTCATATCTAATAGTAGTGGTAGGCAGCGGGCGATGTTGTTGAACAGGCGGTGTTTCCGTCAGTGTCGACTCACAAACAGAAGAAACGCGCTCAATACTCGGCGACCTCGACACGAGATTGATTATTGCGTATTGCAACCACAATTTCCTGGTAGCAATAAGGAGAATCCGGTGCAATAATAACTTGTACATACTACTTACAAAAAAAGAAATTTACATGCAGTGACAACTATTGTGATAAGAACACACTGAAATAAGGTCAATAAATTGATGTATCTGCTGATGTGATAGTTGTCTGTTAAGGGCGATTGTCCTTGGCTAGGCCATGTACATACCAGTTCAAACTAGTAGACCATGCATTCCTACGAGCATCCTGAAGTTTAGTCCGGAAGTGGTCTTTTGCTGTCTGTTCACTCTCTCCCAGTACAAGAGCTTCACGTACATAGTTGAGGTCATCAATGGAACGTAGTTCAGGGATACCAGTCTGCAACATCATGGCTAACAGGTTGATGAGCAAGTGAGCCTTGCGTCGGAGGCAAAGGTAAGCTTCTTCACACAGAGCAGAAAACCTGTGTGGGACAGGAGATCATGACACACTTCCTTATTAAACTAAAACAGAAACAAATTATTAGTGGTTAGAATAGCTGGCTACCCCTTGTCCAGTGTTGTTAGTACACTATCTAGCTGGCAGCAACTGATAGCCAGTTTACTATGTGAAATGTAAACCCAATTGTATGATTTCTTCCTCATTGTTGTACTTAGAAACTTGATATGTGTGCTGTGATCAGGCTAGTAAGAAAGCTGCTCATTCCAGTAGATGCATTGACAACTCTTACTAACTAACAGTACAGTCACTATAATAAACTGATGCCATACAGGCAGCACACAAACACTTCAGTGGTATTCTAAGAATGACCTAATATGATCAACTCACCTACTGAACCCAAAGTGCTTGTCAATGACAATCTCAAAATCGCTGGCTAGCACAAATGGCACTCGTTCCCTTCTCACACCAAACTTGACCTTGAAGTTTCCGAGGAAGTGTCCAAAGTCAACATGAAAGAGTTGTCCATTCTCCTTCACCATGATGTTATCAGAATGGCGGTCACCGATACCGAGAACATACGTAGCAACACAGTAACCAGCACAAGACAGACAGAATGCCTCGGTCGCTTTTAGCAACCTGTGTGAGTAATAGACAGGATAGTAACCATTGAGAAAGGAAAACAAAGATCATGAAAACATGATTGCAGTTCATGAAGAACGGATGAAAAACCCAATTCACAGAAATAATAAAGTTTTAACTCCAGAAATGAGATGTTGGGTTTAAGAACGAGGAAGCCAAAACATTAACTTTGGGAGTCTCTAGAGTTACACTGAATCAACTGTCACTGAACCAATCAACAACAATCACATACTAATAATTTCATCACACCGGACGCACCGAAACATCGAAACACTAATAATTCTCAATCAACACAAGGAACACACACACTACATAGCTGGTGGAACATCCTGCTGACCGTGAGAACCGAACACAGCCTCACAGTTATTGTAGATATTTTGAAAACTGGGACATCCTGTCACTGTGAGAAATGAGCTTACACACGCAAGTAGTCTCATAAATATTGTCGAGGCTATTTTTAGATTTTTGGAAGCCTAGCTAACACGATAGCCTAGCCTCAATCTGTAAGATCTGGTTAACACGTGTGCGCATTTCACTCAAACTGACATTATCAAAAGCAAATGCAACACCGCTCAGTGGAAAATCTGAAAAAGTGGAATAAGAGGCAGCAGAACTATAGACTATATAGACTATGGAGTGTACGGAGCTTACAGTAGTGCTCTACAAGGAATATTAATTTTAGCGTGTATGTAGTCTAGTCATCAATGGAGCAGCAATATAGTGCTCATTGCTAAATGAACCAGGAACTAATCAGTTAATCATGTTATGCAATATTGTCAATAGTAGGATCAGCTCTGAAGGGAACATTAGTAACCACGAACGAAACATGCAGCAAGGATTGATTGTGTTACTGCTCAATAGTGATGCAATGAGCTGTCAACAAACACCAAATCTCTTTCCTTCCTACTGTGAAACTGCCATGCAATTCGATAATATTGTGATTCCACAGAAATTGAGACAATGACATTATCATAATACATACATGCTGCAATCGCCCTCTGGTAAGCTGTGCTCAAATGCTGAAAACACTAGGTACATGTAATTGCTAAAAGGGAGGCTGTCTTTTCTAGAAGCCTGGTCTTAAATGTAACAACTGTACTTGTGCACCTGGGACATTTCTTGGCAAGCAATTTTTAGAGGAACCTGGTTCAATTTCAAGTTAAGATAACGTATATCATAACAAGGAAATAGATTTATGGAGCCATCATTTAGGAAGTTATTATTAAAGTCACGGAGTCATGAAATCATGGATTCCCACTTACTGGGCTTCAAGAGGGTTCTTTTCCTTGAGATACTGATAGAGGAGATTACTATCCCATAGACTCAGCTTAGGACCGCTGCGACGATAGTTTTTCTGAATGTTAGCAATTGTCTCGCATTGTGTGATACACTCTATGAACCCAACACGAGCGCCAGTGGAGATACAACCATACGGTAGTAACCTACAGGGAACAGAGAGAGAGAGATGTACACTACAATGCTACAGAAATGAGCTCATGATCTCTGAGAATGACAAATGCTTACATAGTACATCATGTTACTTTCTGATTACTATCATGCAGCAGTAATATCGAATCTGCCCACACAAATTTGAGCTCAGAAATCCGGTGAAATACAAGAGTAACTTCCCCTCTGACATGTAATAGATTCTCCCCGATACAATGATTTTTTTATCAAAGTATGTACTGTGAGGACAGCTTCATCATACCTTAGATCCAGACCTTCCTGCTGCCATATGTTGTCCATTATACCAATAATCTGCAGTGTCAACATGTCCTGTCGCAAATCTAAGGTGAACATAAGACAACAAGAAATGAACACCAAATAACACGTAGCACTGCCGCCTGCCAAAAACCAAAATATTGATTCTGTGTCCATAAACATTAAATGAAGGGGAAGAAGTGCTTAACTCTCGTATCCTGTGCAGTGATAACAAAAACTAAAGTCCACCACTGTGTGCTGCTGATACTTGGAACTTAGGCCATTCTTTGCGGCTCACTATTTCCTACCTTTCATTCATCATGTTACGCCCTGCTTCTCTACATGTAAAACAAGCGAGCGCTAAGCCAGAGCCATGATCGCCATCTTAAGTGAGGCAGCACATGCGGCGGACTTTAGTTTTCACTAAAACTCAGTTGGACTGTTCTTCCCCTTATACGCTCCTGCTAATAACATGAAGGAGACTGTTCTGTTCATACCATCTCCGTTCTTGAAAATCACTCTAACATCTTGAGGAGTGACAGAAGGATCTGGATTACCATAAACCATCAGCAGTGGACGCATCTTAGAGTCATAGAATCTGCACTCCTTGTCCCTTGAAGGAGAAAGAGAGTGGGCTCAAAAGTAGCCTTGTATAATTATAGCTAGTGTAGTGATTAGACAACGACAACTTGCTCAAGCCTGTGAACTGTGTGTGAGTCGAGGACACACAACACAGTTAAAGGAGGAGTATTCTGCAACCACATCCTAAAGCAGGTGGTCTACTTAATCACCAACAGGAAACAAAACCTCCTCTCAAGCTGCTGACATGCAGGTAGTAAAACTGTCCAAAAGTATAATAAGGAAATGAGCATACTCAAGTACTCCTACTAATACATGGAGACAATGAAGAATGCATTATAATGCTGCAGGGTATATCCTCCACATCTTAATCAGTAACTGATCTCACACAGCAACATAAATACACCTGACTGCCCTTCTGACCATAAAAGTGCATTAGGTAACTTGCCCAAATTCCAAGTTTTTGTGTGCAGCATGATACAGCACTTTGCAACACAGCTAAAGAAGTCGCTACACTTTGCCTGCCAAGAAGAGTTTATAATACTCACTTGATTTCTCCCAGCAAGAGTTTTGGGTTAATGGTGGAAACACAGTAGCTGAGAGCATTCTTGTATGCTTGTTGTGAGAGCAACTGTAACATGGCATCTCTGGCCTTCTCTCTCCTGTCCTGAAGAGAGAAAGAGAAATAGAATGTTAAGACAATGCTCTTTTACATCAAAAAGGATGATAATAAAAAAGGAAATTAGAAAAACTGTTACAGATGCAGTACAAGTGCCCAGAGACTAGTACCACAATAAAGCACTTAGCAACATCTGAGTGACAAGCCAGTACACACAAACAATTATATCACACCAGTACCAGACTGAATAGTAGTTCTCTAGTTACTAAGCTACTGGTGCTAAGTGTTGATAATCAATAGGGTTATTATTATTATAGAGACATTAATCGACATAATCTTCGTTCACACGAGAAAACAGTGAATTCATAGGCTCCCTTTATTCTTGCATAAACAAACAGACACAACATCAGTGGTTAATGTGACACTCTACCTACCCTGTCCTTGAATGATTTAGAATGCAGCAACTCAGATATACTTCTCATCTTTCCAATAGCGTCCATCTTGAAAGAGAAGAATTGACAATGAATGGTTGAAGTTATTCTAGTGAGCTGACCTGTCGCCTAAGGTCTGGCATGTGGTTTATGCTCCCTCTCAGATAGGCCTCTAACATGAGACCAAACCTGATTGATACCTCAGGAATGTCCATTTCCGCTCTAGATAGAGACAGAGAGAGAAAGGGAAGGGAGGGAGTGTGTGAGAGAGATGGTAGGGAGTGAGTGAGTGAGTGAGAGAGAGAGAGAGAGAGAGAGAGAGAGAGAGAGAGAGAGAGAGAGAGAGAGAGAAGAAAGAAGGAAGCGAGAGAGAGGGGAAGGGAGGGAGTGAGAGCGAGAGGGGAAGGGAGGGAGTGAGAGAGAGAGGAAGGGAAGAGAGAGAGAGAGAGAGAGAGAGAAGGGAAAAAGTGGGGGAAAGAAGGAAGAGAGAGGGGGGGAAGGGAGGGAGTGAGAGAAGGGAAAAAATGGGGAAAGAGGAAGCGAGAGAGGGGAAAGGGAGGGAGTGAGGGTAAGGGAGGGAGGGAGTAAGAGGAAGAAAAAAAGAGTGAGAAAAGAGAAACAGGGAAAATATTATCGGCTGGAAACTAAAAATGTACAGTGTGTAAACTACACATTTTTTGTAATTACATGACGTGATCACATGATTCATCACACAGTTCATGCTGTCTGCAGGAAATTGTTCTCATTATTTTGGGAAGTTCAAATAAGAAAGAGTCAGAGATTTTCCCCAATACTAACCAACCACTATGATACAGCATGTGACCAGCAGGTTAATCTAGCCAAAATACCACACAGTTATTCACTAACAAAGGCTCATCAAAAATAGTCGCAAAGAAGCCAGCAAACACTAGTTCCAAATATCTTAACACGGTCACAATGACACTCTGTACATGGAGTTCCAGTACTCACACCTGTTTCATTTTACAGCAACATGAACTAGAAGTATAGTTGGCAGACACACTTTCCCAAGGGTTCCAATACAACGAGTCAGTGTGCATTACTCATGATATCTCATACGATACAAGTGCACTCTCATGTTATACCTAAGATGCCAGAACAGGTAGTGACCAATCGCTCTGTTCTTCCATGCTCTCTCTAGTAGGAAATGCACAAGAGCACAGTTGAGGTGACTCTCATATTTTAGAGCCTGAAGAAATGAGGTGACATCAACTGTATACTGTATTGTGCATACTAACTCACCTGACAAAGCTGTAGCATATACTGGAAGAGTTCAGTATCACTACGAACGAAAGAGATGGTATAATCACAAACAAGCTTATTATGTGTAACAAAAATAAAATAATACTCACTCTAGCTGGTTGATGCAACGAACAGCAAAGGTTCGTACATAAGGATCTTGGTAGGCATAGTCTAACAACTCTAAAGCTTCCTCTGGTTGGAGTGGCTTGCAGGCTAGCAAAATAGACTGGAGCTAGACATGAGGAAAGAAAGGAAGAAGATGGTGACGATGATGTAGTGATAGTGAAGGAGAGGGTGATTGTGGAGGAGAGGGTGATGGCGAAGGAGAGGGTGAGAGTGATGGTGAAGGAGAGGGTAATGATCATGATGAGTCAAAAGGCGTTTCCATAATTCAATAACATTGTCTAATAATCATAGTGAACACAGAACACCTATTGTTTAACACACAGACATGTGCTATAGTTACCATAGTAACCAATAGAGCTCACCACAGCAACGTCAGTGTGTTGGTTCCACTTGACCGAGTTAAGAAGTTTTGGGAGCGCCGATGAGTTCTCGATAAGTCGCATTCTACCAAGAGAATTAGAAATGTCATGAAAATTAATGAGACAATTGGCAGTCAATCTAGGTTTGGCAGTTTATTCAAGAAAAACAATCGTCAAATTATGTAGTGATCATTTTTATGATAAAATTAATTTCTTTGATAAACACACTATAGAATTCTGCAAGCAAATACTCTGAAGCTCATTGTGTGACATAAGATGGACTTCTGGACATCTGGCAAACAGACGTGCATTGGAGCAGCTGAATAGCAACATTTTCATTATTACACGTATGATTAGACCATTGTATTGTGAGGTTGCTGAAATTAGAGAGATTAGAGAGATGTGGTTTATGATCACTGTGTTAAATTAAAAAAATCATCATTAATTTTTTCAGCTGCAGTACAATGTTCTGCACATTGTATATATTATCTTTTGAGCCATAATGACCCACCTAACTGTATGTTTTAAATTTTTACATGCAGCACTACCACATGTATTCACAGTTGAATGAATAATTATTATTTTTCCAGATAATAATGATGTTTTCTTATTGCACTACATGTGGTCCACGCAATCCCTTACAACAAACTGCTATGATGAAGCTTGCAAATAAAATATATCTTTTGGCGCAAAGACAAGGATACTTCCTATGGTGGCGCCAAGAGGCAAGGACCAGGATACACTTCTTATGGTGGCGCAAAGAGGCAAGGACCAGGATACACTTCTTATGGTGGCGCAAAGAGGCAAGGACCTGGATACACTTCTTATGGTGGCGCAAAGAGGCAAGGACCAGGATACACTTCTTATGGTGGCGCAAAGAGGCAAGGACTAGGATACACTTCTTATGGTGGTGCAAAGAGGCAAGGACCAGGATACACTTCTTATGGTGGTGCAAAGAGGCAAGGACAAGGATACACTTCTTGTGGTGGTGCAAAGAGGCAAGGACAAGGATACACTTCTTATGGTGGCGCAAAGAGGCAAGGACCAGGATACACTTCTTATGGTGGTGCAAAGAGGCAAGGACAAGGATACACTTCTTATGGTGGTGCAAAGAGGCAAGGACCAGGATACACTTCTTATGGTGGTGCAAAGAGGCAAGGACAAGGATACACTTCTTATGGTGGTGCAAAGAGGCAAGGACAAGGATACACTTCTTATGGTGGTGCAAAGAGGCAAGGACCAGGATACACCTCTTATGGTGGTGCAAAGAGGCAAGGACCAGGATACACTTCTTGTGGTGGCGCCAAGAGGCAAGGACCTGGATACACTTCTTATGGTGGTGCAAAGAGGCAAGGACCAGGATACACTTCTTATGGTGGTGCAAAGAGGCAAGGACAAGGATACACTTCTTATGGTGGTGCAAAGAGGCAAGGACCAGGATACACTTCTTGTGGTGGTGCAAAGAGGCAAGGACCAGGATACACTTCTTATGGTGGCGCCAAGAGGCAAGGACCAGGATACACTTCTTGTTGTTACATGTACCAATGTCAATAAACTAACAAAGATCAATGTTATTTAGTAGATGCAATATCAAAGAAACCTTTCTAAGAACTGTGGCCCAATAGCTGAATGACAGCATTTGGCAGAAGCATTGAAAACATAATTATTTGCATTTTGCACTTAACGATTGCACATGAGTATCTTGTTGTTAGAATAATGCAACAGACAGAATTTGCAAGCTGTCTGAATTTTTTTTCAAATAAAACACAGTCATATGAGCACTGATACTATATGTAACATCTCGCTCATAAGCTGTAAGATTATGGTGACATCTCTGCAGATACACAGTAATAGTTACTAGTATGCACATGAGTGAGTATGAAATGCCTGAGTTACTGACCTGAATCTCCAGACCAGTTCTTTATCCTGCTCAAAGAGAGGAGCCAGAGGATCTCTCTCTACAATATCTTGCAATTCTTGTTCATAGGCTTTAGGTAGCTGCTCCTCATTGTACTGTTAGACAATGAAATAACATGTTAACATAAAGTGGTCATGTATACCCTGTGCTGCAGTGGAACCCTGACACCCTTGGGATCTGGTGTCTTGATCGGAGAGGTGTCCCAATATCATGACCTTAAACACCACACTATCATGTTATTATATGCGAGATTATTCCAATCAGGAGCGTGTAAAGGAGCGTTCAACTAAATCTAAAGTCCGCTGCTTGTGCTGCAATTAGGCTGGATAAGACGGCGATCATGGCTCTGGCTGAACGCTTGCTTGTTATAGCTAGAAATGGGCAGGACGAAGCGTGGATGAATGTATAGGTAGGAAATAACGAGCCACAACGCACAAAGAAAGTCCCAAGATCCAAGTAGCAACAGAGCACAGCGGCAGACTTTAGACTTCGATATTACCATAGCAAATACGGCAGTTGAACACTCCTCCCCTTTATACACCCCTCCCCTTATACACTCCTGTTCCAATGTGTGTACAACTATGAAAATAACTGATAATAAATGGGCTGCTATTGCACATTATACAGCCATAACACAGTGTATGTCTACTGGTGGCCATAGGCGGGGGTGAAACCAATAGGGCTTGAGGGCTCAAGTCCCCCAAAAATCATGAAGGTGTCTGCCATTTTGTCAATAACAATGAAAATAATTATGAACAACTTAGTCATGGATGTGAAACTGCAAGTGGAGGTACCATTGATGGTAAAAATGAATTGTTGTTGCGCCATGGCCAGAAAATAATTATGCACACATGAATATTAATCAGCCAAAATTTTTCGCCTCTTTCAGGCCTCCAAATCCCAATTTCCTATGCTTGTGGCCGTACAAAAGTGTCTAATACGAAAAGTCTTTTCAATGAGCTGGGTGGCAGAAATATATTATGGGCAGAAATATATTATGGCCAGTAATATTTGCTGGAATTATATCAAGCAAAAATCAGAGTTTATTTGCGGGAATAAAGTTTTGTGATTTAGCAAGTCTACTATGAAGCACCAAGATATAAGGCTGATTTATAACATCACAACAAGGCAGCTACATTTCTTATCTATTTGCATCAAAATTAATTTATGATGATAGACACTGAAGTGTTTTGTGTCGGCTATACATGTAATGTGTAGAGCTATTTCCTTCAGCGCTATGCTTGTCGCTCATGTATGTCCAAGCACATAGTGATGCCGAAATTAAATATTGCGTTTTTGTTTTCATTCGCACACTGCCAAATAACCCACAAATAATACTGGCTATATAGTATAATGTGCTGTTCAAAGTTGTACTCTCCTTGGAATGATAAACTTGTTAGTGTCTGCATTAAAATGAGTCTCATATTTTAGAGGTGTCAACAACGAGCTACAGAAAGAGTAGCAAACTACATGTAGATGTGCACTTTATAACTAGAGTTAGCTCATGTGCACTTTATAACTAGAGTTAGCTATGTGCTATGAGGTTAAGCAAGCAACTTTTATTATCCTGTTACAAGAGGGTTAAGTAGCTCTCTACCTTCCGGTTTTAATTTCTACTTTTCGAAAGGGTCTTCTGTCACATGCCAATGTAGCATGTCTGTAACAAGCCTGAACAAGTCATGGCAAGCCTACACATGCTACAGCAGCTAGACTATAATGAGTTACTATAATAATTATTTGTACCGGTTTGACACACATTGACAATTTTCTTAGTTAGAATCCTCATCAACAACATACTTTCTTCAAAACAGTAAAATAATAAAACAATATTTTTAGTTTTTTTTACCGTAGAAATGATAAATTATTTTAATTTTGCAAATGAAACAATTCACCGTATCTTGGCCAAGCCGCTATTGAAACCATGGGTGCACATGTTCCAAGAACTGTGTTCTTCATAAAGGAGCTTGGGAAAAGGATTTCTTTGGAATCAGGTGATTGTTGTGCTTCCGGTTTTTTAATGCAGCATCTCTCAGCCGCCATCCAAAGGGAAACACAGCATCAGTGCTGGGAACCTGTTTATGACTTGCTATCTTTGTCTTTTATCTTTCGTTACATACAACAACACCACCACTGGTCACTTATCTAATCATCTTTCCATTTATAATTTGTTCGAAATTGAGTGTTTTGTAGCTTAACTGTTATAGACATGCATAGTTGTTTCAAATTTAATTTTGTTTTAGCAAAATTTTTCCCCTGAAAATGCCTTTATGTGGTAAGTCGATGACAAGCAAACTTCACCTCTCTATGTATGTATAGCACAGGGTATCAAATAACAAATATTGTATCAAGCCTTGCTGACCAATGACTTTGAGTGGTTACCTGTTTCATCTCAGCAGAGGCTATCTCTAGCACTTTCTCAAATGGCGGATATATTGTAGGTTTGGAAGGTGAGGAGTAGTCCTTGAAGTGGATCTGCAGACAAGGTGCATCAGCAATATTAGTGTTTGTTGAAACAGTGCCTGAGGAGAAGAGAAATTCAACATTGAATTTTGAGACTAATCTTGCAAACAGAAATTTAATACCAATTTTCTGTGATCATAACAATCTTAAAGATAATCCAAAGACAGGTTTTATTGTTAGGCGAAATACTAGAGTGGTTAGAAGATGGTGGGCCATGACCATAGTCGTAAGCCACAATCTACATGACACAAAACTATGGTCTCTTTGACATGATAAGTAGTCAAATATGCAGTAACTTAAGCTGTAGTGCTTTGGGTCTGGAAAGGTTCCATTTATGAGCGGGATTGAAACCTGGGGCAAGCTATGTTGAAGTATTGTATGATTCAAGAAGACAAGATGGGGCCAGCACCTGCACGCTTTGCCTTATTGGAGAAATTCTAGATTAGAGTAAGTCTGGTGAGAGTGATTCAGTTGGTACATCAAGCAAGTGGGCGTGACTAACTGCATTGGTGATTGACGGCTAACTTGCACACTAATATTATCACAATGCATTGGTTACAAATCTTGGTCAATGCACAGGAACAGAGGAATGAATTCTTGTCCGCATTTAGTACATGAAGCACAAACACCCACTAGACAATTTGTTATTCCCACAAGAACATCAATAATTTTTGGACAAAACAGTATGTATGAGACAAAGTTTATGTGTGTGTTTGGCTGCTTTTCACGTCAAGAGGGCCAAGGGATGTAGCGAAGACTAGATGAGGGGGTACTCAAACTACCCACACCCTAAGTCATGCAGTATCCAGCAACAAAAAGACGCAAAAAGCTGCAAATACAGGTGATTACACAGACTGTGATTACATGTGGTATTTTGACAGTACTAATGACTCTAGCTCAGAGTTTAGTGGTATAGCAACTATGGAAGCCAAGAGCGACATTCGTGTTCATGTTCACAAGTACGCATTCACACTTAGTTGCGTGCACATCGTGTTGCGTATTCATGGCTGCCTACACCCGTTATAAGAATTTGTCAGAGGTAATAAATTATTGTATTGCTAATACATGAAGAATCAAGAAAAGTTTGTTGCAAAGCCTAAGCCACACCCATTTGAGCCACACCTATCACAAGGACACAGCGCAGATTTTGCCGACTGACGTCTTCTTACAACCCCATAAGAATACTACAGTGAAACCTGCTAAATAAGACCACCCTTTGGATCTTAATATAGAGGTGGTCTTATCTTATTACACAAGTGTGAATGCACAACTGCAAACGTGAACGCGTGAACATGAACATGAATGTCGTTCTCGGCTTCCCACCAAGCAACTGTTTGTACAGCAAAATGCTATGGTCAAGAGGTGCTTGAACACAAAAAGCTCTCTTCTAGATACACAGCAGTTGCTGGCCCACAATTCCTCCCTATTTCATCCACCAACCCTTCCTATTTCAGTCAATTATGGGCTCCTGATTTTACCTATAGGCAAAAAATCTATCTTCAAATTTTGATGCGCACTTCCTAGTGTAAAGTCAAATTTGTCTGGAAACAATAGTTGTCGGTGTAAAAGAGGTCAAGCAATAAGCAAACAGCTACATGTTACTAAGTGAACTGACCAATAGGATTGAGGAGATCCTCTAAAGGGTCCTCAGCATTGACATGCCAGCAGTGTAATGTCTTGTTTCCAGTACACAGCATGTTGAGGTAGTCAAACAATGGCAGGTTGACCCAGGCTAAGGGCACCTTCTCCTCTCCTCTCCTCTTGCGCTTCTTGTTCTTTTCTCCGAACACAGCATAAATAGTCAAACACAACCGTGTACCTTGAGGAAGGTCCCTGTAGTAATGGACAACAAGACCACAGGGTCAGTACATTTACACAGTATTCAAGTGCTTTGCTCCTCAAGAAAATGAATCACATCAAGATGTTAGTCTAGCTGTCTCCCTCATGCACTCCTCACCTGATATTGATGGTGAACTCAATGTTCTCATTCCAGTTCCAGACAGGATTGTGGTCTACCACCTCCTGATGCACATTGCGTGTGCTCTCGGCCTTGCACAGTGCCTCACTACCATGATACAGACCAGCATACACTTGAATCTGTGACAACAAGAGTCTGGTAAATAAAGGCTATCTAGCTGCAAATCTTCAGTTTGATAACAAAATACTAATGTTCCACTTACAGTGGCATCCTTTGCCACATTCAACGATCTTGCATCAATGACTTTGAGAGAGAACTTGCCATCTATATCCCATAAACTGGTCACCTCTGAGAGAGAAAATAAGAACACCATGACAGCAAACAAGCTAGATAATATCAGTGGTGTCAGCATTGACACAGCTTTGACATGTTTACTGTGGTCTCACCATTTGGAAGCTCTCTGTGCTCCTTCTTGGGTGTTGTGGGAGGCACAAATTCCTCTGGTTCCAGCTCCACCTTCACTGAAGACTTCTGTACCATGGTGAGAGTGGCTCCAATACCTTTGCTCACTGGATGACGAATATACTGAAGAAAACACAAATGATACCATCCAGTAAGTAGATCTTTTATCAACATTAGTCATCAAAAATAATCTTGTTTCCATTCATAGTCAGATACAAAGTGAATGTCAAAGTGTGTGTTTTATGAAAGAATAGCCATCCTACTCGCAGCTTTTTAAGCTTAAAACGACTTGTGCATATAAACCTTGAATGGTGAGTGTTTAATATTGTTAGATGAAAGCAATAACTCGCACCACCCACTGAGCTAAGAGGATAGTCAAAACAACACTAGTTATGGGAGATCATGTTAGTGGTATCCACAGGCTCAAATCATTACAGTGACAAGATGAATAGAACCTTACCTTGAACTGTATCAGTGGATAGTCTCCAACAATGTATTCCTCCATTCCACACACCTACAGCAGCGCAAACAACCGTCACACACAACACACACGTGTGTTCACATTATTGCTCTGGACTACGGTATTCTAACAACGGACCAGACACTACCCCATTACAAGTTGTCAAACTATAGATCACCTAACACAGCACACACTGTACATTCTGACGATAAGCTGGTGTTTCTTGTCAATGGTTATTCCCAGAGCTAATGCACTAGTCTCAAGTACCTTCAGTACGTAGTTATCAGTGTTTGGATGTTCCTTCTCCTCTCCCTCGGACCGTGTCACCTTCCTGAGTGCTCGTTCCACAGCGGTAGTGGGTCTATCTGCATAATGTACCAAGATTGTTGAAGTTTGACCTCGTCGACCGAGCCCAGAGAAGTCAACATGAATTCTGAACTCTCCCTGAGGAGTCAGTTTAGTCTCAAGGACCGGTGTGATTGATTGACTGTTCTCAAGGCTAGGAGGATAGATATAGAACAGCTTATCTAGCCATGTGAAGTTAGTACGACCCTCTATAGCAAGACGACACTTCTCGACCATCGATATACGAAAGTCATGTACCTCTGGATCTCTGGAGTTCTCAAAATCTTTCAGTTGTCGACCGATTAGCCAGCTAATGTCATTACTGAGTCTCTTTTCAGCCTCATTGCCCTTCTTTTCCACAACCTTGAAGAGTGGTTTGTACATCTGTAGATCACTCAGTCGTTGCGTTTCGTCTAAACACTCTTCAAGCTGAGCCTTTCTGTTGACGAATACGAACACGTACCACTCCGACTGCCTCAGCTGTTGGAACAGCGGCAACTTTTTAGCCTCGGCCCACAGTCTGTCCTTGATCTCAGACACAGTATGCTCACTCCTACACTCTAACATGATCAGAATACCTGTCGGAAGGAGAAAATCCACTCTGGGATCTCCTTGGATCGACTGCTGGGAAGATAATACCAGCGACATGGCGGTGAGTAGTAGTATGGTACAGCACCTTGATAATAATAAGGTGTGGTCGCCACACCCAACACCACACCCACAATAGCTGGCTCTGCACTAAAATTTGCGAGATTAGTGGTTGTTCCGTGAGTTGCGGACTAGCTACCGTCGGTCCAGTTCTGTTGTGTAGCTACACATGTTCAAGGTGAGTTAAGGATGTCAGTAGCATCTCGCGCAGTGCGCTGTGTAGCTCTAAGATAATCTAGTTTGGCCTTAATTAGGTAAACACGCTCTAGCTACTTTCAAATTGAAACGAATACAGTTGGTACGGACTCGGTGCGAAATGTATTTGTTGCATGCATATAAAATAGTATTATTTACTCTGAATAGTGCGTTCTAGTATTACTACAAATCATCTGCTAATAATAATTTAGGTATTATAATAATTATATAATGCATGTTCTATTATTATATTTCTAGCAAGTAATGGTTTGCTGATTATGACCATCCAGCAGCTATAATAGTAGTTTTAATATAATAATAGTCATTGTAATAAGCATGTACATGTATTGTGACAGCATTGTTGCTTAAACACTGTTCATGTGCATTATGTGGTTGCGAATTGAACCAGAGTAACACAATAGCAGTGTTTTCATAGCACTCCCTATTATTATTATATGACATGAGATATCGAAAGTCAGACATTGGTTTGGTTACCATTCTTGTCTGTGTTCAGTATCTAGCTGCATGTAGCTAGGCAACACTGCATAGCTGAATGTTAATTCCTGTGATTACAAAGAGCTTCAAGTTACCTGGTGTTAAGTGGTGTTGAGCTTAGCACAATGCCAAGACACCAACATGCAGTAACATCAAGGATAGGTAATACTAGGCAATGGGAGTATAACCTGTTTGCTTCAGAGGATCTAGTGTATGAACACCTGTGATGCTTGTGGTAGTACAATGTACATAACATGATGAACAGAGAGTTAATACAACCTACACTGCATGGGTAGGGAATCGCTTTTAGTGAGGGGGGTGAACATAAGGGTCCTGTTCTTTGCCGCCTCAATAAGTCCTTGACGATAGAAATATTCATTATTAAGCATTTCATGCACATGTAGATAACTCCTTCTAACATGGCTCAAATGAAGCTACGAAGTACATGTATGCATGAGTCTAAAATATTTTGTTCAAGTGCAGTTGGTTCTGATAAATTTTGTTTTTACCGTGCATTCTGTTGTCTGTATACAAAATGCACCTTAACACACTGTGTGTGTCTAGGTATGTATTATTGCTCACACCCATCCTATGTACACTATTGCTACATTCATTTCCTTCATCGAATTCACACTATACATGCTCACACGTTAAGCTACATTTGGGTATGATTCTGTACACTGTGAAATAGTTGAACAAAACTGCTTGTTGATTGTGCAACCTCTTTATCTTATCCAGGAACTACACAAACTACATGTATAATGGATGCTGAAACATCAGTCCAAGTGGCAATTCGGTATGCTATCCTTGCTATCTCACTACGTTCTTTTATTTTCTGTGCTATTATCCAGTATACGACCTCAGAATGCCTCTGAGCAAGTGGAAATGTGCCGTGTGTGCACATTTGTAACACCAGGTGAACCACAGATTGTTCTAGGGAAAGACAAAGCCTTCACGTACGATCATGTATTCGATGTTGGATGTGAACAACAGGAAATCTACTGTGACTGTGTCGAGAGCCTTGTAGAAGGGTAAGCCTATAATGGAATCACAGTGGGACATTCTTGTCACATTATTCCTACAGTTGTTTCAGTGGTTTCAATGCAACAGTGCTGGCTTATGGACAGGTAATGCTTCAACAATAGCATGTGTTGTACATGTGTTGCATGTTTCACAGACTGGGAGTGGCAAGACCTATACTATGGGGACTGGATTTGATGTGACTATGCTGCCTGAAGAAAAGGGTAACTTGTTTTCATCCACTACACTGTACTTTATGTTCTCTCTCACACACACCCTCTCTCAGGTATGGTGCCTAGAGCTCTCAAGCACTTGTTCGATGGTATTGACGACAGAAAGAAGACCTCCATTGAGCAGGGAATCCCGTCACCACAGTTTAATGTAGCTGTTGAATTCCTTGAGCTCTACAATGAAGAAATTAAGGATCTCTTTAATCCAAGTAGAGACCCAACGGTAATATTATTTGCACCAACTTGCTCATCTATAATGAACTGTTCTATGCCTACAGAGAAAATTAAAGATCCATGAGTCACCAGATGGTGAGATATATGTTGAGGGAGCAGTCGAGCAGAAGGTCCACTCGGAGCAAGAGGTGATGACCCAAACCATTGACAAGTGCTGTGATTGTGTGTTTCTCTCAGACAGTAGAGGCTCTAAAACAAGGAGCACTGTCCAGAACAGTTGGTAGCACTAACATGAACGCTCAGTCGTCACGATCTCATGCCATCTTTACACTCACTCTAAACCAACAGCGACCAGTCCTTAACGTGAGCTGTGCACTGGTATGTGTGTTATGTTATCTCTCCTAAAGGCTGATGGAGGAGATATTTCAGACTGGGAGACGCTGACTGCAAAGTTCCACTTTGTTGATCTGGCAGGGTCAGAGAGACTAAAGAGAACCGGAGCTACAGGAGAGAGGGCAAAGGAAGGAATATCAATCAACTGTGGTCTAGTAAGTAATGTGTTGTGACTGTAGTAAACAAATTTAAAAATAGTTTTATTAGATGGTTTCATTTCTTGCATGTATTTCATGGAATGAAACCTTTCCTATACTGCGCATGTTTGTTCAGTAGACACATTCTCTCCACATTATGATAACTCTCTTACTCATAGCTCTCACTTGGAAATGTTATCAGTGCTCTTGGAGACAAGTCTAAAAAGGGTAACCATGTTCCCTATCGAGACAGCAAGCTAACTCGTCTGCTACAAGACTCACTAGGAGGCAACAGTAGAACACTAATGATAGCTTGTATCAGCCCCACTGATAGAGACTTTATGGAAACACTCAACACACTCAAATATGCAAACCGAGCTAGAAATATCAAAAACAAGGTACATCTCTGTGTAGTACTTGTACCAATATCTCATTGTGTTGTACAATGTAGGTTGTAGTGAACCAGGACAAGGCTAGTGCCCAGTTAGCTGCTCTGCGGGCTCAGTTACAGGAGCTTGAACTAGAGCTACAGGAGTTCAGATCAGGGAGACTAGTGGTCAGTGCCTCGGGCAGTGTGGTACTCCATGATCTCTCCTCGGAGGTCACTATGCTCAAAGCTGACAATGACAAGTGAGAAGCTAGCCTAGCTTGATAGCCCTTCCCACAAGACAGCATGGAGGAGTTAGAAGTATAATTGTGTACCCTTTTCTTGTGTAGCATTTTGTGATGCCCATGAGCCTCTTAGTAACAGTATTACTGTGGTCTATCAATAGGTTGCGGTTGCGTCTGAAGGCAATGCAACAAGTAGTGGATGCTCAGTCAGAGAGACTGGCTCTTTATCAGACTGAGAAAGATGTTCACAACATGAGCCATCATGATCATTCCACAGGTCAAGGTGAGTGGATGCCATGGGTAGGATTATGAGTTGTTGCTGTCTCCGTGCAGTAGAGGTTGGCTCCACTGCTGATAATGCACCTCCAATGCAGTCAGTGGTACAGCAGTATATTCTAGAAATAGAGAAGCTCAGGTATTCTACTGAATTATAACAGCACCATTATTGCTGTATTTCAGATCACAGCTCATCCTACAGCAGCAACAACAACAGCTCAGTACCTCACAGATCACTCACCAACGCCGACCACTCACCTCCTCAACTTCCTATGCGTCTTCCTCATCTCTAGCAGCAAAGTCTACTCACACCAGTTCATCAACTTCGATAGGTCATCAACCAGTGCAACCAATGAAGGAACAAACCAATCAGCTACTGGCTATTGCAAAACAAGATATTGGAAACTTGAGAGAAAAGCGTAAGGGCAAAGGCAAGGTTAGTTATCTCGCACCTGTATGTGTAGTTTATGGTGGTCTCTTCTCTCTCACTCAGTCTTCTCACCATCATAACTCCAGCAGCAGAAAGAGGGACAGTAGTAGCAGCTCTCCTGAGAGAACAACGTGAGTGTGTAGCCAGCAATGCACAGCATGTGGTTTACCGTCTCTGCAGTAGCTATCCTGTGGAGGCGTGGCTCAATTCAGTTCCTGAAGACCATGATGATGATGACGATACCGACACTGAGGTCAATGAGGTGAGTGAACTAGGCACTCACAGAGCCAGGTGTGTGAGTGTGTGTATTACAGGAGGAGGAGGAAGAGGATGAGATTAGTCTGAGCACCACTGACAGCGACGAGGAAGAGGAGGAGGAAGAAGACTTGGATGACACCGCCTCCATAGCCACTAGTATTGCTGAGCTAACATCAGGTGCAGCTCTACTCCTGGTCGTCTCTTTCTATCTTCTCCTTCCTCTTGCAGAGATCAGCATCAAGCAGCAGTTAGTAGAGCAGCTAGAGCGCTCACAGCAGAGCCTGCAAACGCTAAGAACACAGTACGAAGAGAAGATGACAGTGCTACTGCAGCAGATCAAAGCAACAGAGTCAGAGAGAGACAGAGTGCTGAAGGAGATCGGTAAGTGTGATTTGTGACATTTAGTGCTAAAATGTTATGTGCTTGTTCATGATTTGTTGTGTCTCTAGCTCAGACAAGACTATCTGAACGCAGAGAAGAGAAGATAAAGGAAATGAAGAGCAAATATGAGCGTCAGCTGAGAGACATGAAGAGGGAACTAAAGCAACTTGAGCTATCAAGAAAAGAGCACAGTAAAGCCATGAAGAAAAATGTAAATTTAAACCGTTTTAATTTGCTTGCACTTACTTGGCTTCTGTCTAGGCACAACAAGAGAGAGAGCTGCGACAGATGAAGATCGAGTTGGAAGAGATGAAAAAGCAGAAAGTGAAGATGATCAGAAAAATGAAGGATGATACCAGCTCACGAAAGATAACCGATGCAAGGAAGGAGAGGTATGAGTATATCAGACCTGTTCACCAGAATAATAACCTTCTCCAGGGAGATGTCTAAGATGAGGAAAGAGAATCGTAAGAAAGAACACCTTATTAAGTCATTACAAGCAGATGCTCGGAAGAAAGAGGTCATTTTGAGACGGAAACAAGATGAAGTGAGCGCCATAGCTAGTGCATACATGTTCTGAAAATACATTAGTAGCGAACAAATTCAAGACACACAGTTTAAAGTGCCATGTGTTGTTTGCTGTGTAGGTAAAGTTGCTGAGATGTCAAAAATATGGTCGCTCCAGGTCAGCCGGTAGTAACTTGAAAGAGCAAAGCGAGCCAGCCAATGATCCTGCAAAAAAGAGAAGGAAGTCATCTCAGTTCTCATCGATGGGAGCCCGGAACAAATGGAGAGACATGCAAAAGACAGTGAGTGGTAAAACATAGAGTGACTAATGTTTGCTGTCGTTAGGTAAGAGATATCATCTCGCGACGACAGACTCAAAGTACTATGGAACATGAGATGGACAATTGGGTCAAGGTACAGCTGCAACATGCACTCTAAGATCAAGTGGACAATCTCTCTCGTCATTGTATCCTACAGAAGCGACAGGAGTTGTCTCACAAGGCTGAAGGACTCACTCAACAAAGAGACACTCTACAGAAACACTCTGACACTGTACGTGCACAAACTATCATGTTATACGGCTGATGTTATACACCATATTTACTCTTTATTCACAGGATCCCGACACACTGTCTTCTATAGAGGATGAACTGGAAGGAGCTATGGCACAGATATCATGGGCCAATGATAACATAGAGAAGCTCCAAGAAGACATTGTGACCTTTGAAGACATGAAGGTTGGTTGCACTGCCCCCTCACTTGCTGTTCTATTATCTTTCTGTAGTTTGAAAGTGATACTCTTGAAACGACTGCCATTATACAAACATGCTCTACACGTGAAGCAAAATACCTCCTTGAGCACTTAATAACTATGACCATTGACCAGGTATATTCATGATGTGATTCCTGCATGCAATACTTGTATATCTATCAGGGGCTCAATGCTGTGCAAAGAGATACAGAGGTTAAAAGTCTGCAGCTTAGATTGGCTACATCAGAGCAGCATGCTGAGCTAATAAAGATGTACAGCTCTCCACTTCTTCCTCCCTCTCCACTGGTTGTCAACTCCCGTACCGCCTCCAAGATCGCTCACACTAGTACTACTGTGTCTTCACCTCCTAAACTAATGCTTGACGATGAACCATCTGAACCAGCACCAGTTCAAAATGACAGCGATACTATACAGGTGTGTGACTAAACCACAGCTCTATATAGAAGTCATATTGCACATGTAGGCAGCCAAGACTCTAGAAGCAAATGAAAAGTCCGAGAGAAACATAGTGAAGGTAGACAGCAGTGTGTGTGTGCATGTGATGATCCTTCCATCCCTTGCATACACAGCAACGCAGACGCACTGCACTACCGGTTGATCTCAGAATGGGACACAGAAGACAGCCATCAGACCCTCCCTGCACTGCTGACAAGCTAGGTATCCACAGACTGCATGATACAGACCAACAAATACTGGATCCTATCTTCACAGAACTTCTAGACACTGACTGTTCATCAGGTGCTACCTCCTCCTCCTCTAGCATGGAGTCTAGTGGACGCAGCAGGCGACAAAGGAGAAGTAGCGAAGAACCATCTTCCCATAACTCCAAGAAGAGGTGCTTATAATACTCCTAACACAAATGCATACACTCACTTGTTCGCACAGTATGGAGGCACTGACAGAGGCACCCAGTGAGAGGCAAGTTCCTCAGTCGCCGGTATCGTTCAAGAGACCTCGCAGTGATGTGATTGCAGACTCTAGTAGACCCGAACCACTTGCTTCATCATCATCCTCTCGGTGTGTGGGGTAATTTGAACTTTGGGAGTTTCTTGTAAAATAGATAATTTTTATTTATCAATTTACATACAGCAGCTACATAACACTGCCCTCCTCCAGGTCACAGTTTGAAGTTGAGCGTATTTCCTCTGCAAAGACAGGTAAAATCTTGGTATGCTCTCATACAGCTAAAGGGCACAGTGGAGGAGTGCTCTCACTAGCAGCCACTGATAGCTTGCTGTTTAGTGCTTCACAAGGTGAGCATGCACGTGTGTCTGTGTGCTGTTGCACTCTTCTCTCTCAGATTGTACAGTCAAGGTGTGGGACCTGACCAGTGGACAGGAGATCTCCTGCCTTGGTAAACATCACAGCTATGTCAGAAAAGTGGCTTTCTGTCATCAAAATAATCTGGTTTTCACTACATGCCAATCTCTAATAAAGGTGAATTAAATAACTTACTTGACTGTTAAATTGCTGATGTTACAGATTTGGGACCAACGAGCTGGTACTGTTGTGAAAACGTTCAAGTAAGTGCACACACACACACACACACACTGGACACATAGTGTGCGTGAATGATGGTGTATGTTTGCTCAGCTCTCCTCCCTGGGCATCCACTGGTAGGAGCTCAGACACTCTAGTTCAGGACTTACTGGTGTCTCATGATGGCAAACTACTGTACTCAGCATCAGGGAATGCTGTCAATGTCTGGGATCTAACAAAGTATTATATACACACACACACTTACACCTCACTGTTTTTATTTACTACTTTCTCTCTGCTAGCCTGCAGCCTATAGGTCGGCTGGTAGGTCACAGTGGTACTGTGTCTACAATGGCATTCCTCAATGAACAGACACTAGCCACTGGAGCAAGAGACAGGCTCATCAAGGTGACTGATTCTCAACTAACAGATATGTTGATTGTATTTTATTCCTACAGTTTTATGAGATTGGTTCACTGCAAGAGTTTGCCACTGGCTTTGCTCAGGTAGCCATAGTTTATTCTTTTCTTGCTGTACTATCCACTCGTGTTTCATTTCTCTCCTTAGCCTCCCATATCTACTCTGTTTCCTTTGCACTATGATGCTGTTTCAGCACTAGCAGTACACAGTAATGCATTATTCAGCGCTTGTGGTGTCAGCATCAAACAGTGGAACATAGCTAACCAGACCATTAGCAAGGTCAGTACATGTCACTAGTTTATCTGTCATACTGTACATGTTTAATCCATGTAGGCTATCGATGGTGCCCACGCTCAGAGCAGGCAGAGCAACAGTATCACATCACTGGGTCTAACAGTAGCCGTGCCACTGCTGGTCAGTGCCTGCAAGAGTGGAGTGCTCAAACTGTGGACGTGTTCTTCCTGCCAGAATATTGGTTAGTACAAGCATCATCTAGCACTTGAAATGCTATTTTGTCATCGCACAGGTGAAGTTGTAGCTCACAAGTCATCAATCAATAGCATAGCAGTCAATCAGGATGCTGTGTTTACTGGATCTAGGTGAGTGATTGAGCAACTATTCCATTGCCCTCGGCAGTGCTTATAGCTGTAGTTCTATGGTTTATAGTATTGTGTTTTCTAGTGACAAGACGGTTCGCGTATGGCGTCCTAATCCTTCAACCACCACTACTGACAGCTGATCAAGACTAACAATATAAATCACTTCTCCGAATCATCAACTGTGACAATTTTGTGTATTGTAAATATCTATGATTTTTAACAAGAACTTCAACATTATTATTTATGATCAAAACTAACTTATTATATATAATTTAACTTATATCTCTTGAAATGGTTGCGTGCTGCATTACGGGAGCGGGCAGCGATAGCTAGTGTTGTGTGTCAAGCAAGAGTCATGACCAGATATCCATGGTATTGAAAATAGCATTGTTGTTGATTATGATACAAAGCTAAGTAATAGTTTAAGTAGTGGTAGTGATGTGGAGTGTAGCAGTATTGCTAACAGTACTAGCAGACCAAGTATGACTAATAACACTACATCAGTACTAGTGCAGCCGGACCAGTAGCTACTGAACAATGAGGAGGAAGACATTCTTTGCTTCAATGGTTTGTCTTTGCGAGGAGTTTCCACTAAGTGTCCTATGAGGTAGTGTTTTCCAGTTGACACTATCTCTACCTCCACCATTTTCCCCAAGAGTCCTTCCTGGCATGGGATCAACACCTAGTGTCCATCGGATAATAATTTATCATTGACATAATGCACTCATAATGATGGTGGTACTGACCTGATCATAGCTCTTGTTGTGGGCAACAAAATGAATGCCATCGTGTGCCTTCTCAGTTACCAACACCCTCTCTTTTCTTCCCTTCTGGTTATCATATGGTCGATATGACTGAAAGAGCTGGGACAGAAGACGTGAACGTTGCTTGACCTGTAACAGGTTGCACATAATAAAAAAATAAAACGGCTAAAGTACAATCATACATCTTGTGTAGGAATTCTCTTCATCTTTGCTGCTGGAGTACCAGGACGTGGATAAAACTGATTGATGAACAATGAAGGAAACTTGTACTCTTTGACTAGGTCTAGAGTGGCTTCAAAATCCTAAACCATCAGTAGGTGAGGAAATGAGGGCAGCAAGCAGTGACTCACCTCATCAGTTTCAGTTGGGAAACCACAAATGATATCAGTAGCAATGGTTATACCAGGCACTCTATAGCAAAGATCACCAAATAGTAAACAGTTCTGAATACACTCAACAATTGTTGAATACATGAATACAGTCATGTAACCACCTTTCTCTGAGAAAATCCACTACATGAGTGAAGTCTGTCACTCTGTACTCTCTCTTCATGTCTCTTAGCACCGGATCAGAGCCCGACTGAACAGGGACGTGTAGGAATGAGTAGACACGAGGGTGAGAGAGGATCTCTGACATCTCCTACAATATCACAACACAACAAGGGTAAAACTTGTAAGCTAAACAGTTATTCACTAGCTACAATACAAAAAAGCTAAACTGCGTGATTATAGTAAACATGTAGTCAGGGTTTCATTTACGAGGGGCGGCCTTGAACTATACTTGCCCCCTCTTGAGTCATACAATAACAGCATAGTTCTTAGCATCTATTACTGTCTCAACCGCATTTTTTATCGACGCGTGGTTTCTTCCCCTTGCAACAATTTTAAAATGAAACCCTGCGTGTAGTATTAATAGTCTAGTACCTGAAGGTGCTCCAGTATGTATGGCGGATTGGTCATACCGATACGCAGCATACAGTGGTCCGGTATCACACACACCAGCTGCTGCAGCAGCTCAGGCAGTGAGCTACCAATATCTCGACCATAGGCTCCTGTGTCCTCACTTGTGATCCACAGCTCAACCACACCCTCTATAATAACAAGCAGTCATCAAGGTCAAAGATATAAAATTCACACTTTTTGCTAATCTTGAAAAATTGCATCCGCCATGCTTATGTATTATGCATGCAAATTTCTCGGCTACAACTTGTGAAATTCAAGTCCCATTGCAATAAGTGAACAACATAAGCCCAATAAGGCCCTGTACATTCAGGTAGCATGCTCAACACATGCACAGGTGTGTATTGAACCAAACATAGTCACAATAAGCATAATAATATTGTACTGTAGTTATCTCATATTGTACTGTAGTTATCTCGAGGACTTTGAGGTCACACACTACCAGATTATGAATTTGCCTACACGTGTGTGTGTGTGTGTGTGCTCTATGCTCAAGGGTATGCTGTGTGTAAGTGTTTGCAGAACACACCAATAGACCCTTGAGAAACTAATTGACAGTGCATTTTTGAAGGACATTGGTTTGCTTAGAACATTTATCAACAATTAGCTACATAGAGTCCCGTGAACTTGACACATATCAGTGTCAGCATGCACTGTATGTGCATGTTCCACAGATAGATTACCATTGAAAGCTTGTTTAGCTCTATTGACGATCTCATCTGGTGAATAACTGACCAGTGAACCCCGAGCGTGCTTGGTCTTGCAGTATGTACAGTGATTCAAACACCTAAAACACAACTGAACATGAACACATTGTACTATAATAACAGACACAGACCCTGAATTGATGGGAATAATTTCTACCAGAGGATTTTTTCGAATTTTCGGCAAGTCAAGTCTAGGTCCTGCCAGTCTCTTATTCCCGTCACGACGCTGACTGAACAAGTGGACCACATTGCCTACGCAGTGATCAAAATAAAAAAATGAGAGAGTTAGATTTTAAACCTTTCAGTGTTTCTTCCACAACTTCAACAACACGATCAATATGCTGCACCTGAGTGAGGCAGCACATGAAGTAGTATCTAAGCTGTATGTATGTGACCAACCCCAACAACTGAGATTCCCTGAATAGACGGGTGAGTTTTTTCCCCCTGTGGAACACATCCAGCCAACACTAGAGCCTTTCCCAGTTCCCTGCCTTTAGCAACTGAGTTTCTGAACCCATCTTCAGATGGTCCTTTCACAGTGCAGCTGTTCAGTAGCCACATACTGGCCTCCAGTGGAGAATCTAAGAAATCAAATAATTGTTACATCTAACCAATCTATACGCCCTTGGTCTAACACATACCCCGGAAAAAACAATTGCTATTCCACATATCCTACACATAATCGTATACGTAAAAGTTATCGTTTGGGCTCTTAACGAACATGTGGTTACCTCATTGTTGTAGCTACACATAGTTACTGTAATGCTCCACTTGGCAGAACAGCTATTAGAAAAGGCATCATTATAATAATTATGCACTCCTACATCTTTTAAAGAATAAAAACTTCAAAGCCAAGAAGTGGAGAACAATCTCCAGTTTAGCAGTATTGGACACACATGATACATATTTACAGACGGACCCAAATGCCTTTTAGGTAGTATAATATACGTAATAAAGCATGCAACTAAAGTTCTCTTAGATCTTTCTCACACCTAAACGCACCTACTATAGAATACCCACTGGCAGCTAACAATCCTGCCATATACTCTCCATCACTAGTATTATGAGTACAGCCCCATGTCTTGATGTAGATCAGGTGTCTGCCAGGAATGAAACTGTCACATACAGCCAGACTATCATCAAGAGCGCCCAGTTTCTTCTTTCTTAACGCACGAGGTAAAACCCGGCTTCCTGATCTACTGGAGGCTTGAAAACTGGTGTCTCCGGGTGATACAATGTCCTCGATGTCCTCTACATCAGCGGTACATGAAGACGCCATGTTCTTTGTAATCAAATTTGTAACACAGAATGAACAAAAAATAATGTGTTAGGTCTAGATCAAAATTTTAACAAGAACGTGGGAGGAACATGATGGTTTTAAAAATTGAACTTCAATATTCATCAACAGGTGGCGCAGCTGACTCAGGACTTTGTTTGTAAGGTCAAACAAGATTGTGACACTTAGCAATCGGCACACCTCGATGGATTCGAAGGCAACCGCTGTAACTATTGAAGAAGAATCAGATGACTATGTCGTGATCGACTTTGTCAGATCACACGACGAAGCCACTCCTAGCTCGTCCCCAGTCCCTAGTAGCTCTCCGTGTGCCAGCCCTGTAAAGACCAGCACAGCAGATTCGTCTAGTCTCGACTCAGGCTACGAAGAGTTTGTTATTGTGGAGGAACCAGTCGAGACAGCTCCAGCTGGAACTGTAAGTGAACCAAAATAATGGTGACAATAATAATGTTGCACCCATAATAATGTTGCTTTGAACTTGCTTTGATGGTTTCAAATGTATTAATGGTAGTTTCTCCTTTATCAGAGACAAAGAAAGGCACTGTATGGTATGAGATTGTTCGAGTACAGCCCAGAGAGCGAGGGAAATATCTTTATTACCAATGAAGAGCTGTGACACACCTACCCATCCACTCTCCATCTTTGTAACTATACTTGTCAATTTTCAAACTCTCTATGCAAGACTAGCCTCACTATTGCTGTTGTTTGTGGCCTACATCACTGGTTTTAAAAGTTATTTTTATAACAAAACTTGTACAATATGCTATGGTTTGTGGTGATCAGATAGTAAGTATTGCTATCATTACAGCTTATTCTGTTTGCCACTAACATCATGTGAAAAATTATTAATTCTCCAGTTACATGAAAGTTTGCTTACCATCAGCAAGATCACACCTTCATTTTAGACATAGAGGTGTAAGGGTGTGTCTAGTGTGAAAGACAACTTATTCACAAAAACATAACCATACATACAGTAAACTATGTACAATCAACAAAAACAACTATTTTTTCTTCTTATTTCTAAGATTTCTTCTCTTTATACGAGTCAATTTAAGCCACTTCTTGTACTTGTGTTGTCTCATCTTTTTCCTTCTTTTCTTCAAGACACTGCTACAGTTCACCTCCTCTGGTAACGTGTTAGTTAACATCAAGAGAAGTGAAGTAGTCCCACCACCGTAAGCACAAGACATACTATGTGGTATAGCAGCAGAAAAGCTGTTTGGGTTGACATAATTTAGTGAGGCAGAATGAGTTGGCTGGGAGTGTGTGAATTGTTGGCACTGCTGCATTGACAAATGAGTACTCATGTTAAGTGATTCAGAGCACAGAACACCACACACAGGAGCAGTTTCAACCAAACTATGCAGCATTTGGTGACAGGTTGCCGTACCCGAAAATAGCAATCGAACACTACGGGATAAGAGATTCATAGTGTGCTGCTTGTAGTCAGGAAAAAATTCACAATTACTTTGCAGCAGGCAGTAAACCTGCATGTACAAATAAAAATACATGAAATAAGAATACCAGTGAGTTGAGGGAGGTACTAACCTGACTGCTCGACCGCACGTGCGCACAACAAGAAAGGCGTGGTTACATTGTCATTGCGCATGCGTTTTAATTTTTTGTTCTGACAATTCTTGACGTCGCGCACGTTTTTACTTTCTTGAACACACGTTTCCTATTTCATCTCTCCAACCAGTTTGCTGTGGTAGTAGTGAGGCTATTTTCATTGTGGGAGGTATTGTGAGCCTAGTTAGTTAGCTAGCTGTGATTATATGCAAGATCTGTTGTTTTAGTAGATCTTCTATGTCCCTAAAATAGATCAAATGGCTGATGAGGAGACGTTTCAAGGTGGGGATTCTGGTGCGTCCAAGACCTTCCCGCAGCAATGTTCGGCTCTACGAAAGAACGGCTACGTCGTTTTGAAGAACAGACCTTGCAAAATTGTTGAAATGTCCACCTCGAAGACAGGAAAACATGGGCATGCCAAGGTTAGAAGACATCCCTTTGTGACAATTCTACAAGCAACCTGCCTTATAAATTAGACATGCACAATAAATCTGGCAGTCCCTTAAAGCACAAAAACTGTCACATGGTGGTCCCCAAAAGCAGTTTTACTGCATATTTTGTATGCAAGAGTAGAGTGGACATTTCTTCTATCTGTACTTGCCGAGCGCTTTAGCAAAGCAATTAATCATGACAGTGTTGGCGTCAATCTTAACTGGAGTCTGGATGATAGTCAGCAGATTTACCTCAGGGCTATTACCACAAAAGCTGTGATGCAAGTGATATGCCAGATGCTGTGTAGAAACTGTAAACTGAATGATGGATAGCGTGTCGATGAATGCCATCTTTTCAACTGCATCAGTTTGTGTCAGATGCAGTTAAGAGACTATTCTTAACTTTGTTTGTCCACAGTGATGTTCTCATGACATTGTCAGAAAGCTATGGTTTGGCCAATTAAGCGCACATCATGAGGTAATTCATGTGAATACATACTCCTAGTTAATATAGACATGCCCGCACTTGCACACAAGTATAGGTTAAACCAATGGTTAGCAAGAAGATTTGTGGTATACCCAAGGCTATACGTAGCACCCAAGGTCAGATATACTTATGCGTCAAAGAAATACCATAGAGAATTATCCAGAAGCGATATTGGAAAGTAATAGACAATTATCATGTACAAAATTATTACACTTTAAGTCCGCTGGACATTGAGGTTTTCTATAAAACAATGGTGGTGTAATGTAGTAAAAATGAAGTCATTCAATTAAATACAATCATCACAAATTGACTTAGCAGAGGCTTTATCTTTGAAGCACACATGAACATGGTCAGCCATACAAACACACGAGAGGTGCCTTGCTTGTTATGCTTGTTACGCTGAAAGCCTATGCTTGTAGTTGCCAGCATGAAGACTCAGATAAGTAGTTTACAGTTCAGCAGCTGGCTTTCAGTACTTATACTTAGCTGCACGTGTAGATATGCAGAACCTGTCGGACGCACTGCGGTAGACAGAAAATGCTAGGTTAGCTGATTTATCCCACAGAAGCCAGCCTGTACTGCCTCTAAGAGCAGTGCCTGTTTCACAGATCCAGAGCTGAAAGACCACATACTACATTGAATATAAGCGTTAAACACCTTTTCTCCCTATGCATGTATGCAGTTTGCTGAGCTACAGTAGTACTGGTTGTGCTTGCTTGCAACTGAACTAGTTGTGCTTGCAGCTGAATTTCTGCTGTTCAGTACTGTACTTGTATTTTAAGTGTCTGCTGATAATGTCTGAAGATCCAAAGTGCTTTTTATGCTCTAGGTTCATCTTGTTGGAATTGATCTCTTCACTGGTAAGAAATATGAAGATATTTGCCCATCAACTCACAATATGGAAGTGCCACATGTTAACCGAAGTGATTATCAAGTGAGTTTTTGAAAATGAGAAATAGTTTATTTCATATGCCCGAAGAAATGTGTGCAGCATTCAATCATGAGCACACAACAAGAAGGAGCGTTTTAGCGAAAACTGAAGTCCGCCGTGTATGCTAGAAACCTTTTATATTAAAGTAAAAAGTTTTAATAAATGTGTAGAAATGACGCTTGCAAAAATAAAAGAACAAGGCTTGAAAAAGGAAAGGAAATAATGCTGGCAAAAAGAATAGAACAAGATGGAATAATGCTGGCAAAAGGAAAGGAACAAGATGGAATAATGCTTGCAAAAGTAAAAGTCCCAAGTATCCCTACATCAGCGGCTTGCTTAGTCTAATGAGCTATGGGACTCTTTATTGACGCGAGCGAATCAGTAACGATGGGGTGGAGCATTTCGAATGAAGATCTAGCACACATTGTTAATATCAAGAGTAAATAAAATAGAAGAGAGAATAAATATCCAACTCCAATATACCTAACACCGGTGTACCCGTCAGATACACTCGGGGAAGTAACATGACTAGCACGCGAACAATTTGATGTAAATCTTGTTGCGTATATGTGGCTGTGAAAATCTTGCCTACGTAGCTTGTTGTCACGGTGCCTAAACCATGAAGCAAGCAGCAGAAGCAGCAAGCGTCTCTGCTCCACAGGCAATGTGAGCAGCTACTTTCACCAGATAGTTTTATTTCTGCTTAAACACTGCTAGAGAAAGGTGGCTTAATTTTCGTGTGGGACGCTCAGTGACCACAGGTCACGGTGCGTGGCCAAAGGTCCATGGCCATCTTCAGGTGGACTCCAAACTGTGATACTGGCATCCACCTGCAGGGTCTACATCACGCATTTGACTTGTTGTCAATGAAAATGGTAGCTTTGACTTTCAAGTGCTGTTGTGATCGCGGACACGCATACTAAGTCATGACGTTACACGATGAATAATTGATACGGATAAACATCATCTGCCCGCATGCTTGTCACGTTACTTTCCCGAGAGTGTCGCTGATGGGTAGACTGGAGTTGGATACTCTCTCTTTTATTGTTAATATTCATAGCCAAAGCGACCAATCAGCTTATTAGTAGCTGGATTCAGCTACTATTAATATTCATGAACACGAGCAGATTGGAAAGAGATGCTGGTCGAAGCACGGTAGCTGCCAATAGCTCTGCATCTACAATAAAATTCGAAAAACAGGCTTTGGCAGTCTCTAGGCTGTACAACACAAAATCTAGTCTATGCTCTAATTTGATACAGCGAGCTTTGTTTGTTAAAGTAACATCTGTGGTATCACGAACATTTCTTTCTAGCAACTGTGCTCTTCTGAGTGGGCGGTAACTTACCATGGATCATGAATATTAACAATGTGTGCTAGAATCTCATTTGATGCGCTCCAACCCCCATCGTCACTGATTTGCTCGCATCGATAGAGGGCTCATTGCTCGTTAGACTATGGCTCGTTAGACTATGGCTTGCTGCCATGACCTGCAGCAAATGTGGAATCCTCTCCCCATACTTTTACAACCGTCAATTACTTCATTGGACTGCGTCCTCTTCGATTCAAGTCGCTGATGTAGGGATACTTGGGACTATATTCCATCTTGTTCCTTTACTTTTGCAAGCGTAATCCCTACACTTTTCAATTTTTTATTAAAACTTTTTTACTTTACTTGTTCCTGCAGTTACTTTTTTATAGGGCTGAAACGAATAACACATTTTCATGTTCGAATACAGTGGAACACACGAAGAGAGTAGAAAAATGTGTTTTTGACATTTTGTTTCACATCTCAGGAACCAAGTGTCTTATGATCATGTTGCAGGTACCATTATGATCCTCTATCTTTACTGAATGTAATGAACTATATGGTTTCTTGTCACGTGACACACACATGAAACAATATGGCTTTCTTTAGAGGCATGTAGCAGAACACGTTTGGTTGGAGATCTCTGTAAGTGCTGGTATTTAAGAGCTCATAATGGATATGTGAACTGTCCTAATGTATACGTACCTTTGACCAACATCTCGGCACCCAGCCAGCGTTACTACAAAAGTGCGGTGCGAAAACTGGTTTTTGCGACCAGCCCCAACGTTAGGTTAGAGAACTCACGAACCTGCGGGAGTTAAGATGCAAAACTTGCTTGCTGGATAGCTTACACACTAATGATTACGAAAACACTTACCTTGAGCGCCTTCTTCGCTTCGTCGTGAATAGCGCAGCTCTTCCGTTCGCGAGTGCTGTTTTCTTGCCGCCATCTAGCGACTTTAATGGATTTTGTGATGTCACACGTTGGTTATTAACATGTGTTGCGTCATAACTATTACACTGATTCAATGTGTTTTCAATAGTTATGACGTTTACACTGCCAACAATTATTATGCGTGACATCACGAAAATCTATTAAAATCGCAAGATGGCGGCAAGAAAACAGCACTCGCGAACGGAAGAGCTGCGCTATTCACGACGAAGCGAAGAAGGCGCTCAAGGTAAGTGTTTTCGTAATCATTAGTGTGTAAGCTATCCAGCAAGCAAGTTTTGCATCTTAACTCACGCAGGTTCGTGAGTTCTCTAACCTAACGTTGGGGCTGGTCGCAAAAACCAGTTTTCGCAACGCACTTTTGTAGTAACGCTGGCTGGGTGCCGAGATGTTGGTCAAAGGTACGTATACAATAGGACAGTTCACATATCCATTATGAGCTCTTAACTACCAGCACTTACAGAGATCTCCAACCAAACGTGTTCTGCTACATGCCTCTAAAGAAAGCCACATTGTTTCATTTGTGTGTCACGTGACAAGAAACCATACACTTCATTACATTCAGTAAGGATAGAGGATCATAATGGTACCTGCAACATGATCATAAGACACTTGGTTCCTGAGATGTGAAACAAAATGTCAAAAACACATTTTTCTACTCTCTTCGTGTGTTCCACTGTAGTCACTAGCTAAAACGAACGAATAGTCGAATACTCTATTATTGGAATAAAACTAGCTCTGGCACACAGTGCGCAAGAACAAAATATGTTGTATATCAACATAAAGTCAGGGCTCAGGCTTGATTTGTGGACTGGTTACAAATAGCCCAAGTTTCCCAACTGCTAAAAGACTTCAAACGAATATTCGAATAGCTGCAATAGCATTCGAATACTGTCAAAACGATCGAATAGTCGAATAGTACAAGTATTCGTTTCAGCCCTACTTTTTGATCACTACCATATAGCGGGTAATTTTGGCGGGAGGAAACTTTGGCGAATTTGGGAATTTTCAAGCATTCGCCAAAATCTGCTTTTTCTATTGCAGTAATACGTGAGCCAGGCATTTGACGCCAAAATTAAATTTGCCAAAATGCTAATCTGGGTCATTCACCAAAATTTTGACCCTCCAAAATTACCCGCTATACGTTAATGCTGTTCGTGCCAACAGAATTTCTTATTTGCGCCCCTTTTGTACCTCTGTGCCGTCATCGTTATTCTCTGACCGATTGGAGAGAGAAAGTTTGGTGGGTGTACAGGGTCCCGCTAATTCTCGCGCAGGCATTCTATGAAGCCGCGACTAATTAAGGCAGGCGACATTCGTTTTAGCACGATAACAAGGCTCCAGTGATAAATAGCGTACAATACATTTTTAGTCCTTCAATTATGATGATGATACGTGTACCTGCTGAGCTACCCTGACTAGTCTACCTCTGCAATTCAAGCTTTGTAAGTATCATTGTAGTTATTAATGCCATTGATTAATACCTGCCGTTTGGAGGTGTAGTCTTAAACCCTAGTGGGACCCTGTACTTTCACGTCCTTGAAGGACGGACCGTGATAGTCTTGGGCGCTGCCAGTATAGTGCTATATGAATTTGTGAGTATAGCTGTAATCACCCAAGTGATAATTATAAGTTATCTGTACTGTTATTGTAAATTTTGGGAACGGGTAGGGTGGGAGTAATCTTTCTTAGGCGCGCTTGTGTGATTGACAACGTGTTGGGGCGGAGCCCCAAATCTGCGCATGTGTGTTGACCCTTCTTTCACACCACCAGGCGCGCGCGTGCTACTCCATCATTAACTCGGTTTAACTGTGTAAAACCTCATTTAATGCTGTTCGTGCCAACAGAATTTCTTATTTGCGCCCCTTTTGTACCTCTGTGCCGTCATCGTTATTCTCTGACCGATTGGAGAGAGAAAGTTTGGTGGGTGTACAGGGTCCCGCTAATTCTCGCGCAGGCATTCTATGAAGCCGCGACTAATTAAGGCAGGCGACATTCGTTTTAGCACGATAACAAGGCTCCAGTGATAAATAGCGTACAATACATTTTTAGTCCTTCAATTATGATGATGATACGTGTACCTGCTGAGCTACCCTGACTAGTCTACCTCTGCAATTCAAGCTTTGTAAGTATCATTGTAGTTATTAATGCCATTGATTAATACCTGCCGTTTGGAGGTGTAGTCTTAAACCCTAGTGCCACAGAAAGGAGACGACCCAAATCAGGGAGTCGCCTTTCCCTCCAAGAGGCAGGAAAGATGGTAATGTGTCAACCACAACAATGGTAATAACATGATAGTGAGGTCATAGTGCAGTGCAGTTACTTTTGAATGTTAGAGACGAGCTGTCTGGAGAGCTTAGCCAGATCCTTCTGCGGTGTTCGAATGTAAACCTGGTACGCATTGCTCTTCCAGCGCCCTAGCATCTTGATTTGAGAGTCATCGATCCCTGCTTCCTTTGCTGTTGTGGCTGCGCCAATACGAAAGCTGTGTGTGGCATATCGTTTGTCGTTAATACCGGCTTCGGACAGAGTAGCGGTCAAACGTGCGGCGAACTTTTGTCTAGTCAGGAGTGTCCTGTCTTCTAAGATAAATAGCGCCCCTTGTTCGTTCCCTCTGACTGCTAAGAAGGGGAGGATTCCGCTGACCGGACAGACATCTGTGCCCGTTTTGCCCAGAAAAAGTCGAATGCCTTGGCGAAAGGGGTCAGTTTTGGATTGCTTAATAGTCACAATCACGACAGTAGGGGACGATCTTGAGTCGAGAGCTATATCGTTGATGGAAAGATGGGCGTCTTTGTCATAACTTGTTTGACTAGGTACGGTAAACTCGCCACATCTTAAAAAACCGAAAAACGCGAGGCAACAAGCTGCCCATAAGAGGATGTTGTCATACTTCTGAGGGGCTTTCATCAGGACTGCCTTGATTTTTCTCATGACCTCAACTGTGATGGGGAGCCTGGCTGCCGTTGGTGGGCTGGTTGCTTTAGCACGCTTTATTCCTCTGAGTACTAGTTGGAGTCGTGGGGTTAATTGTCTTTCCCACTCTACATGCAGCCCTGCTTGTACGTGAAGGTTCCTGACTGCCGACAAATAGACTTTTATTGAAGAGTGGGCCAGACCTTTATTCGCTAAATGGCTAACAAACATAGACAACACTTCTTCGCATGCAGGTAAAGGGGGTTTGTTTATCTCTCTACAAAATGTCTGGTAACTACGATGACCTGCTTGGTATGATCTTTGTGTCGATCCAGCTAGACCTTGATCGAGATACTGGTGAACAGCAGCTTGAAGAGAGGGGATGTCCAATCTGGGGCTGTGGGTGACATCATCTGAGCGAGCTCTTGCGGGACCGGGCTTGGGAGGAGGCTTGCCTGGGGGTTGGATGCAAAGAATTGCTGAATAATGTTCCTTGACAACATGTCTGCTGTTGTGTTGTGCGCGCCAGGTATGTGTTCTATTGTAACATGGATGTTATAGTACGCGACGAAGAACCACAACACACGCAACAACTGCGTTACTGTGGGTTCCTTTGCTGAGCCTTTTTGGACTGCTGCTACCACACCTGTGTTATCGCACTGGAACAGAACCTGTTGGCGGTACAATTGGGGGCCCCAGATGGCACAACTAATGACTATCGGCACGAGTTCTTTTGCCATGATGGTCTCTGCGATCCACTCTTGGTCCCATGCGAACTGGAACCATTCGCCAGCTAGGTAGCCACCGCATCCCCATGCGCCTGATGCATCGGTTTGTATGGTGAATGCTGGCAATGATGGTAGCGGTAGGAAGCAGATGCCATTCCAGTTACCAAGAAACAAGTGCCACCAGTAGAGGTCGGACCGGAATTCAACGTTTAAGCGGGTGTAGAAATCCATCTCATCCACGGCTGCTGCAACTCCGTACATATGACTGACGAACGTTCGACCCGGGCGCACTACTTTGGCTGCATGCTGAAGAACTCCGACTAACGATAATATTTCGCGCTTTGTGGCGTTCCTACGGTGGAGCCATCTCTGAACAACTAGTGCGGTCCTGCGCAGCTTCTCTTCAGGTAACCTAATTACCATATTGACAGTGTCAATGCATATTCCTAGGAATTCTAGGACGGGTGAGGGGCCTTCAACTTTTTCAACAGCTAGTGGAATCCCCAACATTCCGCACACTTCGAACAGGCACTGGAGATTTTGGTTACACATTGGTGAGTTTGGGGGGCCCATTGTAAGGTAGTCATCTAGGTAATGGAGTAGGTATGGGACCCCTTGCTCGCACAGGATCCATTCAAGTAAGTCGGCTAAGATGTTAAACAACTTTGGCGCTGACCGTAGTCCAAATGGCAAACAGGTGTCTATGTAGATTCCACCTCGCCACTCCATCGCTAGTAGGTGGCGGTCAGCTGGGTGAACCGGGATGAGCCGGAATGCGCTTTTGATGTCGATTTTTGCCAGGAGAGTGCCTGGGCCGAGGCACAGCACTTGTTGTATGGCATCATCAATCTTTATATATTCCATTGTAGCTAGCTGCTTGTGGATACCGTCGTTGACGCTTGCGCCAGTTGGGTGAGACAAATCGATGATGAGTCGCCATTTATTGCTCTGGTGGCCTTTGGGGATAACACCAAAGCGGTTTACTTGGACTTGTCTGACCTCACTTGGGTAGAAAGGGCCCACAACGTGCTTTTCTTGCATTTCTTCTAGTAGGTACTTGTCTACCACCTCCTTATGGAGTAGAGCTGAGTGCATGTTCTTCCTGGCTGGCTTGAGTGCGACCATCGTGGGTGAGAAACCAATCCTAAAACCATTACTGATGCCTACCATGAAGAAGTGGACTAAGGCAGGGTTGGGGTGAGAGATTAGGAGGCGTCTCCAGGCCCAGGGCCTTAGTGGCGTTGTCACGTTGCATGCTTGAGGTGGGACCTGAATGGTTTCGGGTGTGGAGCTTGTGACTTGTAACCAGTTAGCTAACCACGTGTTGTAAGAGGAGTCTGGCCATGGCAGCGTGTTCCCATGATCTAAATTAAAAAGGGGGGGGGGAGGGGGGGCATTAAACCATAGACAAAACTCTATCAGTGATGTGCGCGCTGTAATGGTAATGCATGCTGCGCTACCGACCCTGCTAGCTGTTCAGTGACATTAATAATTATTGCAAAGAATGATAGTCAGCAGGTTAAACATGAATATATAAGTGAGACGTGATACAACATTTGGCAGTGAGTGGGTTAGATAATTGGGGGCAGCATGATAATTGGTTCCACTATGGACTTCACTTGCTAGTGAGCATATGGGTATGGCTGGAAGCGGTGACTGAAGTTGCCATTTTGACCAGGATTATAATTGGGTTGTGCGTGCTGAGGCTTATGCTGAGCTTGCTGAGGTCGTCGCCGATTGCTGCAGTGGATGGCCTTGTGGTTTTTGTATTGCACCTGTGGATCTTTTGCGCAGTACAGACAGATATGTTGATATTTGCAGCCCGGAAAGGCGCAGTGTGGGTCATTGCTGTGGTTCCAGGAGAAACAAATCTGGGCCGGATTCTTCCAACGCTGAGGCGGGTTTGGGGGTTGTGGTGGGGCAACGGTTACGAGAGTGGTCGCTACCCTAGTAGTCGGAGCCCAGTCGCACTCTTCGGATGTGTGAGTTAGGCTGAAACAAAACTTACACCTGACTGCCTTTGCCTGGCCCGTGAAGGCCATGTTCCAGAGCGTGGGATCGATTCTTGCCCAGGTGATACCTGGGTTGGCTGCAGCCATCTGGCGGAAACGTCTGTCATACCCGAGCCAAGCTTCATTGCCGTATTCGGAGCAGGCCTCCACGATCAGGGCTTGATATCCGAGCAGGTCTTGGATTCTTCCAGGGTGTTCTGCAGTCAAGACAGCTGCATAAATGCTATAGCATTGAATCCATTCCGTAATGGACGTGACTTGTCTCCTCTTGGACTTCAGTAGCTTATCCACTTTCTCGTTGTTGAACAGCGCCGCCGTGCATCCCATTCGATCTGGTAGAAGCTCTGCCATGTCCACAAACTCTCCACCTTGGATCCGGTCCACCAGCTTCTTTGGGACCGGCGGTAGACCAGCTCCGACTGAAAACATGGCTGGAGGTGATGGCTTGGCAGCAGATGGTGGGTCGCTTGTTTTATCGATGGGGTCGGTTGTCGCTACGTGACCCAATAGGGATCCATCTGGAACAGTACCCAGAGCTGTAAGAGGGCAGAGCGCGCTGATATTCATTTTACAAAGTATGTTATATATAGGTGTTACATACTGCTCTCCGAGGCGAGGAGCCCCGGCGAACAGTGTTTTCTTTATGTGTACGTGACTAGGCGCGCTGATTTATTATTATGGCAATGGCGCGCGGTTTGCCCGGTTAATTAGAAGCGCTGCCATGTGGCGTGGGCGCTCGCCCTTGAAAGCATATCGCCAACCGCTACTGGTGATACTGACCGTTGTGTGTGTGTTGCCTAGATGCGTAAGGCTTACCAGGAGTGCTGCCGGAGCCCGTCGATGTACTTGACCCATCCGGCGGAGTTGGAGCTTTAAGCGCGTCTGTGACCGCCTTCACTAGTAGCGGGATATCTGCTTGCGTAAGGGGGGCAGGATCCTCGTCCATCGCTCGTCTTGGTAGCTTAAGGAATCAGGAAGGTAGGCCTGAGGACACAGCAGTAATCTTTCTTAGGCGCGCTTGTGTGATTGACAACGTGTTGGGGCGGAGCCCCAAATCTGCGCATGTGTGTTGACCCTTCTTTCACACCACCAGGCGCGCGCGTGCTACTCCATCATTAACTCGGTTTAACTGTGTAAAACCTCATGTATCAGTTTGAACAGGAGTGCATAAGGGAAGGAGCGTTGAGCCGCAATTTATCAAAACGTACACTCTGCTACGCGTTAAAATCGTCTGGATAGGCTGCATGGTGGTCACTGAAGACTGTACACTCGATTGCTGCCATCTGTTCAACACATGGATCATGGGGTGCAAGCCTTTTCTACAAGCACACTAGTGCAGTCACACTTACCACACTTACTTGATCGTGCTGTTTACAAGTTACAAGCTCCTTTTTGCTGCTGTCTTATGTGCAACAAGGCCACAGCCTTCTTTGTATGTTGCTGGTAAAAATCTGTTAATGATGTAAACGTTGCCTGTTGGCTGGCGTGGCTGCATGCACAAAACTTGCATTATGGAAGTTTATGAACGTGCATGGTGGTGGTCCTGGTTTCGACTTATTAGCTGTATTCTATGTTAGCAGTTATTTCATTTTTACAATTCTGTGAGCAGCAGTTACTAGTCTGTGAGCAGCAGTTACTACTCTAGCAGATGTGAAGATGCACAGCCTCTTCAGAGAGTAAGGAATGTTTGAATGCTTGCTGTTCAGCTGTACTTGCTTGACATAATATCACATTATTACATAGTACGTCATCTTTCACCAATCGGATTGCTCTATTCGAGGGCATTAATGTAGGCAAGAGTATACAATGTAGAGAGAGTATCGAACGCCGTATAGCCCCATACAAACACTCTGTGCGAAGTAACATGACATGCATGTGAGAAAAATTATGTGTTATTAGGTAGAGCTGGTTCATACCACTACCACTACAGCAGTGAGGCTTTATGTGCTGAAATAGCCGGAAGAGTGCCGAAAAATACAACACAAACGACTGCCTGGGCTCACAGTGTATGGCTTGCACCTGGGCTCACACGACCTGGACCTGGGGCTCACAGTGTGTGGCTTGCACCTGGGCTCACACGACCTGGACCTGGGGCTCACAGTGTGTGGCTTGCACCTGGGCTCACACGACCTGGACCTGGGGCTCACAGTGTGTGGCTTGCACCTGGGCTCACATGACCTGGGCTCACAGTGTGTGGCTTGCACCTGGGCTCACACGACCTGGACCTGGGCTCACAGTGTGTGGCTTGCACCTGGGCTCACACGACCTGGACCTGGGGCTCACAGTGTGTGGCTTGCACCTGGGCTCACACGACCTGGACCTGGGCTCACAGTTTGTGGCTTGCATGGTGCAAAGCTTGCAAAATAAAAAAACGGTTGCAAAAATGAGCTTGGAAGAACTTGTGGTGTAGGAACCTTACTGAGCATAGAATCTTGTCGGTATACTTCATACCTTTAGCTTGCGCGCTGAAGCGTCCAGAGCAGAGACAAAGCGCAGTACTGAGATAGCTGTCATAATTCAAAGCTGATTTGGGCGGAGTTTTTGGCAAGCAGCAATAAGAGGATTAATTAATGGTGTCGCTTGCAGTCCAAGACGGTCCAAAATCCATGTTTTTCAAGGATTACTCTTGATAGAGATTTGTTAACTCAGGACAGCGCTGGGCTTACTGAAACAAGAAGAAGGAAGGGTGAACAATTTGTGTGGGTGACGATTTCAGTTTACCACTTTAGAAACGTCTGGCAGCTTCGCCAAAGGTATTTTCGATCGTCTGATCAATCCTAGATGTCTGGAATCTCAAGAAATGCTAAAACAGTGAAGATCTGCAACAGCTCTCTGAGAGTTACCATCTTGATTTTCGTCGTCAAGCAAGCAGTCCCGGAGACTTTCATAGACTTCCTACAAGCGCTTTCACTTCAGATTCATTTAGAGATAGTTAAAATGCAGTAAAAATGCATAACAATAGAGATATGTGCGATGACTCATTTTCACGCACGAGTAGCCGCCATCTTAATTCGCAGTCGTCCCCACATATCATTGGCGAGCTTTAAAGGAAGGGTTTTTCCTACCAGCATAAGATGGCGGTCATGGCTCTGGCAGCTTGTTTTAGTTGAAAACAAGTAGTATGAATGTAAAGGTAGGAAATAGCAAGCCAGAAAGCCCAAAGTAGCAATAGCGCGCGACAACGGACTTTAGTGAATGCTCCTTCCTGTTATGCGTTCCTGATCAAATGCATTAATATCACATTATTGTACACTCAGCCGTGAGAACATTGATATCTGATTCTGAATTGTTACGATTATTTTTGTAGTATACGGAGAATTATACCATACTTCAATGTTTCTGACCAATCAGATTGCTCAATTTGAGGTGGTTTATTTTAATTATTACACCTCCCAGTTCACTTATTACACCTCTAATAGCAGTTGCTCCACCCATTTTGATTTTAAAGTTTGATACATTGAAGGAATACAGATAAGAATAAATGCATGTTGTTTTTCAGTCCTCTGGCTATCAATCTCGTCCATTATATTTAATATTCAGTGTGATGTTGCTGCAACTTTAAATAGAGATGGTCAATGGTCCTTGCTGGCAGCTTTGTTGAGCAATTGAAGTAGAACCGAGCTCGAGCCATTTATGATGTTGGAGAGGCCCACTTGTTCTCTGCTGGTTCTTTTGTATGAGCATACTCCATCTAGGCTCTTGTGTCCAGTACGCTCCATTATCAGTTGCTCATCGACACCACTCTGATATAACTTGATCGCAGCCGTTGCACGCAAGGAATGGTTGGTTTTACAGTGCTTCTAGTCTAGAGAGGCCACTTTTTATTCCCAGAGTTGTGTGTGTAGTTAGTCCACACAACTTTCTACATAGCCCTTTCTATTGCATCAATGCAGATTGCAACTATGAGGATGAGAAAATGCAAGACACACGATGCTCTACAGCTCTCTCCCATTGAAGCTAATACAATAGCGCCATGTTTGTGACATCACTATAATTTGTACAACGTCACGACGAACCACACCTACGACACAGCAGCCACTGTCTAGCGCCACAACGAGGCTTGGCGGTTATTATTCCTCGAGCTTAGCTAATATCTATGCTGTAGAAGCACGCTTAAGAACGGGCAAAGTGCAAAACACAGCTTTTGATTGGCGCCATTCTTGCCGCTCGACAGTGAGCGGCGCAGCGCACGCAGAAACACGTAATCGATAAACGCTCATATTGGATGAATATCATTATAACACGGCAGAGAATCGAAGTCACAGCTAAACTTGGTGTTCTCGCTGACCGCGTTTGCGCATGGATTAACGTATCGCGCTAGTTTAAAAACTAGTGAAAACTACAAGTATCTGGCTATCCAGAGATCAAGTGGTTTTTCTTAACTCTCAAAGATTCTCTGATTACAGCCCTAACACTTTTACCACTAAAAATAATTGATTTTTGGTGTATGTCTGGCTCATACAACACTATGCATGATACTTAAGCTACCAAACTTGCTGAGATGAAAACTGAACTATCATTTAATCATTCTGTTGAGGGAATTTTCTTAACTCAGCTCAATACTCTATTCCTGGCCCTAACACATTTCCCACTAGCCGAAACTCACCACCTGGTACTTCAGCAGCAACAAAATTGTTCACAGACAACAGAAACTATTCAAACTTGCAAGACTTTATTAGCACAGATATAAGAACATTCAGACAAGATTTCAGCTTTATTGCATTGAAAATAACATTTTTACAACAAAAACATTCTTGCTGACCACAAAAACATAAAAGTGGCCTCTCTAGACTAGAAGCACTGTATATCCAGTTATTCCTGCTTCTTTACGCATGTCACGGACCATGTTGTGTGACCAAGTGGCATGAGTGTAAACCAGCAGTTCTTTGTTGGTTTCTTGAGAGGCTTCTTATAAAAAGCATTTACTTTGCAATCGTGAGGGAACATTTTCTTGTACAGCTTGTAAATTCTCACTGGGCACCTGGCTGGATAGTCTGCATTTTCATGATGAACCATTTTGCTTTCACTTCGCTTTGCGACAATTGAGCCCTCCTTGGTTGTTTTTAGACAAATCCTCAGTGTATAGTAGATAAGACAGCTCTCCTGGTTTCTCTACTACTTCGATCTGACTTGGATCAAAGCGCAAGCGACAGTGTTCTTGCCCACTGCGTAGAGCAAAACAGACTCAGTTGAAGAAAAAGACAGTGTTAGAAGAGCCCGAGGTCCATGATCTCCTAGGACGCCTGAGGTCCACAGCAAATCTTTAGCTTCAGTCAAGGGTTCAGCTTGTCGCTTCGTCGAGCCCAGCCCAGTCTGTTGCAAGTGCTTCATCTCTTGAAGACATCGATTTCTGGTCTGCTGTTCGTCCTGAGAAATCGCAGTACTCCACACACAATGTGGTGTAGTGCATTCGATGGGTATTCTTCGCCGTTTGTCTTCCTGGCTTCTAGAACAAAGTGGGATAGCCATTTTTGCAAGTCTTGGTCAGTCATAGAACAAATATCTGAAGGCACTTTTTCGACACTTGTAGAATGCTCGTTCCTGTTTGCAGTCCGTCGTCCATTCATTCCAAATCTTGATGCACCACGCTGTGTCTCTTTGTTCCATCAGGCACTTCATTGCATCTGGCTTGTTTTAGCTCGGTTTCTGACAAGGGTGGAGCAAAACATGTTAGTCTCGTTCCCAGACCACACCTCTTCCGCTATGCTTCTGAGAGGGTCTGGCAGCTTGCTCGACTTTTCTCGGTCTTGGTGACGTCATTGTCACGCGCTCAATAGCTACACGGATGCAATATGCGGACAAATTGTCTGTATACTAATGTCTGGTCACATGAACTACAGCACTCGACAATAGTTATAGATCAGGTCAGGAAGACACGACAGGTAGTACTATGCTGGGTTCCTTGGTGGCGCTCGAAGATGGCAGCGCTCACAAATGTAATGGCAACAACAATAAATCGCAAATTATTTTTCCACACCTGTTGGTAGCGAAATCGCTCGTTTGAGCCAGCTAAGAAGTGACTGGCTGCCTCGTAGTACTTATTAGTCAACGAAGATTACCCTAGATGCTCTCTGTCATCGATGAATCTGAACACACTGCACTAGCTACCACCATGTTGATCATGTGCTCAACGGCGCGTTTGTCATGTGAATTTTGAAAATAAGGCGATCTGATTGGTCATTTCCATTTTCTGAGAATGAAACGTCATCAAGACCGAGAAAAGTCGAGCAAGCTGCCAGACCCTCTCAGAAGCATAGCGGAAGAGGTGTGGTCTGGGAACGAGACTAAAAACATGTAGGCGGAAGTGGGTTTGGTTCAGGTAGAATATTGGTGATTTCTATAAGCGCATTGAGACCCCAGCCTGCTGGAGCTATTCCTTCAGAGCCACTCATTTTAGCGTCTTTTGGGTAGTGAAGATAAAAGTACAGTTGCTATTGAGAATGGTTGTTATGCAGCATTATCGGATTACGCAATTTGATTGGCTAAATGAAAAGTATGGTATAAATACCTTATACGATGAAACGGCGGATAATACTGGATTTATTACACCGCGGAAACCGAAAGAGATGCCTTCGCGCTCGGGATACCATCGGTTTCCGCTGTGTAATAAATCCAGTATTACCCTTCATTTCATCGTATAACCTATATTTAACAGAATTTGCCGACACAGCACAATGGCTGACTAATCAAGACACTGAACAGCTTGTATCTCGAAATTAGTTTAGTTTATAGAATACCTACCTACCTTCTCGGCTTAGAGTGACGCTTGTGCATGTTTTAGTTTTCTCAAGAGAAGCGTTAAGTTTCAGTGACTAAAATCATCGTTCATTGTGTGTAACGGGTGCATAGTCACAGTTACCCTGACAAATGAAACCAGCTAGCTTTGTGACTTCTGGTAGCATCCTGTGTTCCTTGGGAGCTGAAAACTGCGTGATGCAAGTGCCAATACATGCTTCTGTCAAGCTAGGGCATCATCGTGCAACATTTTACCAACTTAAGTATACTTGCACATTAACAATATGTATATCAATGCAATTCCCAGAATAACAGTAAATGAGATATAACTGACATTAGTAGGTCATTTTGTTGTGGCCACAGTTACCCGCCTGTGTATCAGCAATTCAGCTTCAGTGCTGTTGCGACAAGCAGTGCAGCAGTTTCACTACTTCTTGCAATCTAAAACCGTCAACCGTAGAGCGTAAACAGTGTTCAATTTGAATCACACAATGTAATAAACCTTCCCAAAACGGCACGGATCATGCTTTATGCTTTTGTGGCTGTTGCAAGGAGTAATAAAACTGCTGTACTTGTTTTAATGTGCAAAATGCACTCGTTTCCATTCCTATTTACATAGTCTAAATTGTTGGTTTTTCTTTCTTTAGTTACTAGATATTAATGAAGGCTACATGTCGATGATGAATGATTCTGGGGACATGCGTGAAGATCTGAAGGTGCCTGAACCAGGACCTCTACGTACTGAGATTGAAACTAAATTTGAAGGTGGCGAGCAGTTTATGGTGACAGTGCTAAAAAGCATGGATGATGAAGCTGTGATTGCTACAAAGAACATTACAAAGTAGTGGTCTATGGACTGGATAGTGTGTAATGTTATCATCATTCAGTACCTAGCGTCTGTCATCTCTTAGATATTATTATTATCATAGGTGTACTCTCTTTCATGAGACATTTTTGTTTTGCTTATATTTTGGCTGAGCAATGTATGGCTTGCCATTGCAATCTGTTGACAATTATTCTTATGAGCAGCTTACTGTGTTAAACAATGTACATTTTCAAACGAGTTGAGGATGTAGGAGGAACTTGTGCTATGATCAACTAGGAATTAGGGTTATAAGGTGTGTCCTCTTTTTATAAGCAAATCACCACTGTCATGTATTAGGAATAGCAAATCAATAACGTTTATATTGGGCACAAGAAGTGCTATAGTCACTTTGTATTAGCTGAAGACTGAACTTGAGAGCCAGCCATTGCCAATGCCTTCTGTCCAGCTGCTCCTGCACAATGGAAAGTATAATTATTTTCTACAGTGCCAAAATTAAGAAGGAAATATTACCTGACTGAGGTGAGACCTTCTCAAACTGTGCCATGGCTGCACTCGAGTTAGTTGTAAGATACTCTAGTTCTTCAGGTGTGAGCTACAGTGCATGTGAAGATATGAGTGATTGGAAGGGTTCAAACAAGCAACTTTTATCTTCTGCGATATTGTTTACCTTTTCACCCAGTTTACGAAGAGCAGCAAGAATCTCAATGCTTTGCTGTGTGTAAACATCTTGAGATATTCTACCCATTTTCACATCTCTCTGCATCTGTGAACAATGTGTGAAACACTACTGGGATATAGAAACTACATACACACATACATCTGTTAGTCTCTGTCTCAGTTGTCCAGGCTGCTTCTTGGCAAACAGTCGAATAATTTCTGGTGTTTTAAATGCCTCGCTAATGGCTGCCTGTATTGCCTAAAAATATAAACCAGTCACACAAACGCAATGAGCTGTTGATTTGTTACCAGTTGCATTCTGTTAAGCTGATCTACCAGGGTCATATTTCCCTCCATTAGATTCGTCAGTGAGTCGTTGAATTCTCTCAACTGGTCTAGTGTTTCTCTCTTAGTTTCGTCATACTCCTCCTGTTCCAGGTCGTCCCTGTCAAGTTCAACACCGTGAGTACTGCTCAGCGAACTATCACGAGTTGACTGTTCTTACTTGCATTCCTCAAGATCTTGTAGTTGGGCCACCAGTCTGTCTAGCTGGTCTTCTAAGTTTTGCTTCAATTTCTGAGTTTCAGACTGTCCGCGCGACATGCTGCTTCTCTAGCAGTAGCTAAGACCCAGCTATGATGATATGAACCCTCGAAACAAAAAGCACCGCCCACATGAGCCTGAGTGATCGAACTTTGCACTCAATGTGCGAAAAGGCGTATTTTGGCTCCTGAAAATTTTGATCGCATGCCTGTAATCAAATGGCTGTTTTTCGGATAAATGAAGAACAGTGACTTAGAAATTTTTATACAGCAAGCAGAATAATAAATAGAAACTTTCATTAACTTTCAAAATTCACTGTATAATTATTATTTAAACTCGTGTCTTCATTAAAATCCGTACATGTATTATTAGCTGTTTGAACAATAGAAAACTTCAACTGCAGCACTCTTGAAGTCCACTTCTCCATTACCAGTGAGAGGAGCATTGTTGAATGCAGCACAAGTAGCTGTACTGCCTCTATCTAGCTCACCATCTAACCACAAACCAAACGCCCTGCAAGAGATCAAGAAAGAACAACATGTAGTACTATCATGATGTGTGTGAGTAATACAAATGAGTGTGTATAACATACCCTCCGCCAGATCCAACAATCAGTTCTTCATCATTAGCTCTTAGTATCAGGTCACTCTCTGCAGACCAGCGATAGCATCGGACCTCAGGCTGCAACGAGAACAAGAAAGACTCTCCAGAACCAAAAAATTGATTGTCATGTCTTTCTGTCAATGAACCAACAATAAACGCACCAAATATCTAAAAAATAAAACAAGCGTCATTTTTCATTAGGATCGAAGAGTTTGGCTCACATTTTCATCAGTAGATTTGACCATCAATAGAAGTGGGTCCAAATTTTCACATTTCCGATAGATTGTTCGTAAACTAGAGCATGAAATAATGGTAGCTAGTGATAGTTATAATACTCTCACTTATAGCCATGTTTGGAAGTTTGAAATAAGCACAGTGGTTGATCTGAAGTCACCCAGTCAGGCAACCAACCCCAAATAGTGGACCACTGAGATGCACTAATGATCTCCGAGGGAGTATCAGGAGCGACGACAGATGGCTTCTTTTGTGAGGGCGGGCGGATAGAAACAGGAACTGGTGAGTGACCAACATCAGAGACATGTTGTAGCCACAACTTTAATATGTTGCTCCAAGCTAGTCTGGGGATAGCAAGACCTGATGCCAACCACTCTCCTCTCTGCTCAATACTGAGAGTAGCCAAGTACTGGGTCACCCATTGAGAGGGATCTACATGGGCTCAGATAGTCATACACAATAGCAGCTTGTGTTCTTACCATCTGAGCTAAAAAACTTGCTGGTTGCTAGCAGTTTAACTGCTGCCAGTGCCAGCCTGTAAAACACCTTTGGGCCCTCTACAAGATACAGGTCAATAACACGCACCTACAACATGTCCCATGACTTCACGATAAAGTATTCTACTCTCAAACAACTCACCAACAACCAAAAAGGCTGATTTGTGAATGGCCAATGATGCCAGTGAGTAAACAGCTTATTTAAGAAGACATCAGCTCCCATTCCAATTGGTTTAATATGAGAAAAATCCACGTTATGCTGATGAAGAAAAACATGAAGAGTTATTCAAGTAGAAACAAGGATTCATAACTTACTAGATAAGTTGCTGTCAATCTGCATAAAGTAATGATAGATGATTGAACCTCTGCAGGAGTGCGATCAAGCCACACTTGACGCTGCAACAATGTCCCTAATCCCACATAACATTCCCACTCTTCAATGAAGTGGAGCAGAACATGAGCCATGCCAGCCAGCATGGGGCAGTAAGATGCATGTGGATTGTTCCTGCCAGTATAGAACATTATTCTAGTGTATGCTGTGTGGTAACTAGACTGGATAGAAAACGATGGAAGGCCTGGTAGGTCAGGAAATTGTCCTCGCGGTATGGACAAATTTTCAGCTACAAAACAATAATAAGTATAAATTATAAATAAACAAAAGCATTCCTCACTATCGTCGGGTTGTCCAAGCGCCTTTGAATAACGCACCACCAGCTCGTCACTGATCTCCAGCCGTTCTCTCCACAAGTGTCTTCGTACACCAGGTCTAACTCCTTTTCGTACGTGACTCTTAAGAGTACTCTTGGTGTGATTCCCGCGATACCACAGCTTCTCAGAGAGATCATGCGATCCGGAGAATCGAGTCACCTTCATAGTTCGTATGTACTCCTCTTGCTCCATGAAAGTTGCTGCTGGGCCTCCATGGCGATCAATTAAAGTAGAAAAACAATCAAAGGGTTGTGAAACGGTTCCTTTTGCCATCAAGACGACGGTCCATGCGTAAAAGTGATTATCTCATGTACAATGTGATTTCAATAATGCCCTTCGGCCCTGCTGCATGCCTGCGCCGCCTGGTGGAGCTAATAGGCGGGGTTTCGTCACATAGCAACGTACACCATGTCGGACGATGGTGAGTTAGAGCGGGAAGAAGAAGTGGGAGAAAATGAGGAGGGAGATGGAGAAAAAGAGGTAAATAATATTTTTTATTTTTATGGTCTAAATAAGCGACATATTTCAAATTTGACAGCCTGTTGACGTGGTGCTATCTCAAGAGCTAGTTGGAGAGAATCTTTCTTTATTGTGCAAGATTGGTAATGGTCTATCACATGCTTATGTTCGACTCGAACTGAAAAACAAGTAAATACAAAGTTTAAGTTTTTGCTCTCAAATTTTTTTCCATAGATCATTGTCTGATGTATCTATACTCAACTGTTATGTCCATGTTCGATACTTGGTTAGTATGGAAACGTTACCACTCACATATACACACTCAGCTGCATTTATTTTTGTAGGATCTCTCTGGCAACAGGCTAAAAGACATCAGCGCAGTCAATGCACTCCCACACTTGTTGAGTCTAAAGGCTGATCACAATCTTCTCACATCTGCATTACTGGAGGAGGTTGGTTTGTATAGACCTATGGCATTGTGCACATAATCTACCAACATGTATATGTATAGCTACAGTTCTTGCAAGTAGCCAATTTTTCTCATAACCAAATTGCCAGCACTGATGGAATAGCACACCCAATGCTTGAGAAGCTCAACCTCTCTTGTGAGTTACAGTTAATTATTATGCAATGAAAACAACTTGCTGCATGCTTCATTAGTTAATAAGATCAGTGTATTGAAAGGGCTGAATCGCCAGCATCTTCCTTGCTTGCGAACACTTGATCTGCACTCTAATGAACTGACCAGTACTGAGGGCATTGAGCTACCCACTCTACAGCAACTGTACCTGGCCTCTAATAAACTAACTACATTAGAAGGACTAGATTGTCTTCCTCAGCTGACCAATCTGCACTTGAGGCAGAATCAGATCTCAGTATTGGATGGTTTCAGTGAGTCTCTAGAGTCTCTTCAGTATCTTAATCTCAGGTAAAAGTGATCTGTCCGCATTTTATTATAACCTGCCTGCACGTACCGCATACAGAGGTAATGCTGTTGAAGAACTCTCAGAAATAGAGAAACTGAAGTGCCTGCCTGTTCTTAGAGCATTGGTTCTCACAGGTCTGTTGTGAGAAATTGTTATTATTGCTTTACGAAATGCACAATATTGTGGTGCTTTTTCTTTATAGACTGCCAGGTTAGTGAGGTTGATGACTATCGTGTAGAGACTCTGATGAGACTGAGAAAGCTGGAGCGACTGGACAAGGAAACATTTACTGAGGACGAGAGGTCTGATGCAGAGGAGGTCAGCTAGCCTAGCTGCTCATACTGAAGCTTGTCTTTTTTTACAGCTCTATGTGAAGCGACAACCATCAACTGATAATGAGGCAGAATGAACTAGCACAACACACATACTCAAAAAGCACTTTACGTTAGTACGTACATACGCGTTATGTTATTAGTAACGTTACGTTATGTATTTTATCATGACGCGTCGACGCCGTCACGCCGCTCCCGGCCGCCCACAAAGAAGAAGGCGTGGCACTACTAAAGTAACGGCCTTGTGGACGTCACGTGTCAAAGAACCATCATGTCTTCGGTATTGCTCCGTCTTCTCGTCTTGTCCTTTCTCCTGTTGGTCTCGGAAGCAGACAGCGCGATTGACCCAGCGTGTCGATATGCGCTGACACATAACGACACCAACCATCACCTCTCTAGCTACCTTGGCTTCATCAGGTGAGTCACAATCCAGCTCATAGCTGATCGCTGCAGTCGGCACTTTCTCATACAGTAGTGTATGTATATATACATATATATAATCGTAGTTTCTTTGGCATGTGCCCCAAATTATTTAATATTATGCCTCATTACTCAATCCAAAGCGAATGTGAAAGTGGTCATTATGTTATCACCAAAGTGCATTTTAGCATTGAAAGTTCCATTGTTACTGTACACTTCACTCACCAGTGGCAAGTTCCCTGGAGCACATAAGGACAAGACATACTTATACAATATTGGAGTGTGTGTATCTCCTGATCCTGCACTACCAGGCTGTGGTATTGTACAGTATGATACTAATAAATCAACTTCTCATTGTATCGGGAAAATAGCTTCATCTCAAGTGTCAGAAAGTGAGAAGTGTTCTTTCTCTATTACTTCCATACACATTCTTTCTTTTTCTGCTGACTCATTAGCTGATGACAAAGTATGGGTGGAGCTAACATACACAAATGGTGATAGCTACACTAGTCACTGTGGAAAAGAGAGTAGACGTGGCAGATTGGCCTTCTTGTGTGACTCTCTTATCTCAGGACTGGTATGTAAATTCAGGGTTAAAGTGAAGTACATCAGGGGTTAACTAGTATTGAGGCAAAAGAGGCAGCTATCTTCACTAGGCTTATCATGGTCTCCAGACTTCCTTGTAGACGTGATCGCTGTTACGAGACTTTTCAAAGTGACAGTCATGGACAGACTCGGCATTATGATGTAACTCTCGTTGTTAGCGCATGTCTGCTGTTTGGCGCATATTTTCTTGCTAAAACAAATATAAGCACATAACAACCGGTGTCTATGGTAATAGTAGCAATTTGAATCGGCATAAAAACCTGCCTAACCACACCTATTGCTGGATGCAGTATTTATATCAGATTCAGATGTGACATGACAATAAATTTTGCTATGTTTTTACAGGGTAGTTTTGACTTTTTAGAAGAGAGCAACTCTAATGACATGTGTTATTACCTGTTTGCTTTGGCATCAAGACAAGTCTGTGGCTATCAACTTGGTGCAGGAGACATCATCCTTATCCTGTGAGTATTATTTGTATGTCACTTCATCAGTACAGACTTCATGTGGATACATGCAAGTTTGCTCAATGGAATTGAGTCATATCTAACACAAAGCTGAGGCAGAGGGTAAATTGCTTATTTAAACTTTGTGGATTGGAGTGCAATTATAAAAGGACAAATTTTCCTAGTCAGTTGCAGCTTGACCAATCGCATACTAGGTCAGGGGACACTATCATACACGTAGCGCACACATTGCAGCTCTAGTTGAAAACTAATCAGATGCCTCGTGTCATGTCTGGTGGGCAGAGTCTCGTGCATGAACTGAGCAGGAAGCCTAGGAAAACACTAACTGCTCAAAGTTAGCTGCTGTACTAGTCTGTCTGCTACTCTATATCCTTCACTGTAAGCCACACTTCAGTTACCACAGCAGGTAGGTATGCAGGTAGAGCCAACTGTTAGATATTTACCCACATGTGATAAATAATATTCATCACATTTTTATTGCGTATTGTAAATTCAAGAGCAACAGCTCGAGTCCCCTGACCCTATTCAGTATGCGATGGCACAGGCTGCACCTGAATAATATTTCCTCGTGACAGAAATGCCTCTGGCAAAATAATACTTATATAAAGTAGGTACATACACATGTGCACCAACCCTAAGCAGGTATGCTAGAATGCTGGCTGAACTGTGCTACAAGAGAGCTGTTTATTTGCACAACGACTAACATACTGACATCAGGAGTTACTGCATGATCCACTGTTAACCCTATGCCTCAAGTTCAGTTTCACATTTATAATGGCTTATTACAGCTGGGACCTGGTTTTCCTGTTACCAGCAGTGTAGTGTTCAATCGCGGACAATTCACAGATGATTGCTGCTCATGAAGTTCATGTAACGCAGATATAACACAAAAGTATTATGGTTTCCCAAATATTTGGGGAAATTTGGTGCATGCGTGAGTCAATTGTTACCAGACTGTCTTTTAGCAGCCTGGGCATGAGGCTAGTTTTCCTTTATGGTTTCAAGGAGTTCTCTCTCTGTATTGTTACAGCGGTTTTATTACTCCTTGCAACAGCCACAAAAGCGTAAAGCGTCATCCGTGCCTTATTTGGAAGGTATATTACATTGCGTGATTTAGATTGAACACGGTTTACGCTCTACGGTTGACGCTTTTAGATTGCAAGAAGTAGTGAAACCGCTGTGGTTACATTGTAACAAGCTAGCACTAAGCCACATGCTTAGAGTGTATTTTCAAAATACTGGTGTGCTGTATACATACATGTACACAACTAGATTGCCTTCTTCTTTGCATGTATCACAAGTAATACCAGCAGTTTATTTTTAGCCATGTGCTACTACAACCGAATTCAACTCGGTGTATTTCAATCATGGGTCTGCATGGTTTGGCTGTGATGAGACTTTAATTTGTTTATGTTAAGGTCATATGCATTGCTTCCTGCTCTATAAGCTTTCTTCCTATACATTCTATGCTTTCTTTCCCATATCTAGAATTCCATTCTGATTGCTCTATCTTTCTTCCTCTCACGTTGGCTCAATTTATGCATTTCTTTTGCTTCCCTTTTTGAGCATCCCTTCAGTTTATGTAAATTTATTACCCGGGACGCGAGGGTTAAGCGTTCGGGGTATGTGTGTCATCAAAAACATGGCTATCTCTAATGTTCTAATGACAACCTCACTGTTCAAAAGTGCCACAAAATATCTTCAAAATGCTTTGCTTTTGCAATTCCTATTCTTCGAAAGACACCTACAAAGTCAGGAGAGCCGTGTGTCGAGTGCAACAGACATGCTTTCTCGCCGCCTATAAGAACATTACAGTGTCTGGGTGTAGCCACAGAGAGCCTGAGCGAATGCACAATACTGTGATAATGATACTAAGCGAGCACATTGTACTTATGCCACCTGATGATCCTGCCGCTATGCAGCCCGATGAAAGTTAGTCTATCTACTGCCTGCAGCTACATGTGTATTGCTGCTGCTGTTGCCACTCAGTGCTAGTTCTATAGTGTGCAATCCTTTATAACCCTCGGCACATGTATGAGGGTTACGGTACTTGGTTTTGTCATTCATTCTGTATCAGCAGAGCGTCTATTATCATCAAAATTTTGTTTAATACAGTATAGCCTGTCTTGCTTTGCTGTGGATAGCAGCTATGGTAGTAGGATTTTTGTACAAGCGTTTTCTTATGGGAGCTAAAGGATGGGACCAGTTTCCAGGACTCAAGTACTTTCAAGAGTTTGGCAACCTTGAAGCAGTTAGTTGCATTATTAGTGCTGCTTCACACATTCCCTCTCTCATCTCTTAGGACGGCTGCGATTTAGTGTGTCGGAGTAGGCCACGTACAAGTTCTACTAAACATGTCAGTATTGTTTGTATTGTGTTTAGACTAACTGCAATTTATCAATGTTTTATTTACAGAACACTGGTCCAGTATTTGAAACTGAGGATGAAGAAACTGATGAAGAGAAGGATGACAATCTTCTCCCAATGTAGCAGCCATAGTCCTCTTCAACTTTTTGTTATCATTAGAGATAGACTCTTACTTTACTCCAGGCAGAGGTTGTACTGTGGTTTAAATAAATTATACATGATTTTTGTGTCAAAAGGTGCAAGTAAAGCGCTCCGTTGCCTCTAAAACTTTCAACCAAAATATAGCCTGCACAGAAAATAAGAATAATAGAGAGGATTTTCATGTTCAATTTGTAACACAACTAATTTATTTGCACTACATGATAGGATCATTTTTACAGGTTTCGTCCATTGCTTCCTTGGCCTTGGACTTGGCTTCTCTACGTTCCTTTTTCCTGGCCTCATAATCAACCATTAGTTCTTGCTGCTTACGCTCTAAATCCTGCAGGTGAAGCATTTTCTTTTGCTTCTCTCGACGGATACGACGAATCCACTGACGACAGAACTCGCCTGCTTTTATTAATGTAATCAAAACACCACAGAGTGAGCCAATGGCATTTAATGCAGTGGTAGAGATGACGTCTTGAGTAGAGGAATACATTGGTGACTGCCACTCAAAGATGACTGCTGTGGGGCGTATTGGGTCACATGAATTGCATGCTGGAGTATAAGCAGCATAGCTGTGTAGCAAGGAGTAGTCAACTAGCTTTTTTCCATTGACATTGGTGGTTATTTCATATTTCATCTTCACCCACGTTCTAGATCCAGAAGGAAAGGTGTGTATAATTTCGTTTCTCTCCAAGTCTGCTAGTTTCTTCACTTGCTCAGCATGACTGGAACTGTTAAACTTATCCCAGTTATCAAACAGTATGTACTCGACAGCACTGAACTCTCTGGCACTAGTATTGATGTTGTATAACAGACGAAGACTCTGTTTACAGTAAACCAGAGTTGGTCCACGAAACACCATAGCATGCCTCTGAATACCGAGAACTTCAGAGGTAAAGGTGAGATTAGTGTAAGTACAATCTGAAGGAATAGAATGATTTTTACATGTTTCTATAACTGTTTTGTTCGGTGACAGGTCATCATAGTAACGGTAGTCACAGCTTACATAGCTGGAGAATTGTGGCATGATGACTATACCAACAGGTTCGTATTCCCACTCGATCTGCTTTACTTGCACAGACTGGACATGATTCGAATATGACAGAACAATACCTTGGATTGTGTAGAAGGCGAAAACAACAGCGATTATCATGAACAAAAAGTAGAGTGTCGGAAGAAGAAACAACTTTATGAGATCCTTTGGAGAACGACGATAAATCATTTGAACTATAGGAGGGTCTTCTTCAGAGGAAGATGATTGGGACTCTCTGTGGTGGTTCCGAAGGCTCTTGTTTTCTTCACCGAATAACTACATGTGTGAAAGTTGAACCATAATTAATGCATGCTTGACGGTCTATTGCGTGTATTGCTCATTGCTTTAATTTCAGCGAGACTTTGCTGAGCTAATTTCACAGGTGTGAATGATCAGTTATCTACAAGATACTACAATTATCAACACGCCATGCAAATGAGCATTCCAAGACATATGCACGAGATACCTGATTGAGCGATGCGATCGAGGCCACAGTGGTGCTGTGGAAATGGCGCCGTTTCCCTCTCTTTCGGTGACTCCTTAACAATCTAGAGCTCTGTTCACGTTTGAGACGTTCTTGTAGGTATGTCGGAACAGCTCCATATGATCGCGAATACCCCTCAAGTAGCCAGGAGTCATTTTCTTTCTCTGGCTCATCCGATTCGTATTCCTCACCTCCTTGTGATGGTAGAGAATCGAGCTCTCCACCACGCCAACGACTTCGCTCAAAGTTAGGAGGAAGAGACTGCGGAATAGGTTGAGAGCTTGTTTCTAATCTTGCCATCTTTGCAACCCACGCCCAAAGTAAATTGCGATTAAAAGGGTTAAAAATAAGAGATCAAAGGAGCTAGTGTTAATGATGTCACATCATAACAAGAGATAGATAGTGAATTTAATGTACATAATCTTATGATTCTACAATACTACTACTACAGTAATTGAAGGTCAAATATTAAGAGTTGAAGATTTTTTCTTGCCAACAACGTGGTGATCGGCGTCCTCAGGGAGGCCTCCAAATGGTAGAGAAACACGACTTGAACGGATGTCACTGCTCGAGGCTGAACGGTCACGTAAACCATGATGTTCAGAATGGCGGCGGTTTCCCTTAGGAGAATGTATTGAAGGTGGTGTACCAGTCACAGATAGCTTTTGCTTTATCCGAGGAACAACAAATGGATTATTGGCAGTCTGTACAATACCCTTTTTCTCTTCAATCACTCGACAGAATTTTTCAAACTCTCTTGGAACTAAACTAATCTCATTGTTTTGCAAGTTAACAAACTCAAGGGATCCAAGATGAATGAATCCTTCAGGCACAGTGGATATCTTGTTGAAATGAAGAGAAATGCGACGGAGTTTTTCAAGCTTGCCAATGCTGTCGGGAAGAAACCTGATATGGTTATGATTGAGGTACAGTATCTCAAGCTGGGTTAGCTCACATATGCCAGCTGGGAACACATCTATATGATTGTGATCAAGATGTAAGCGCTTGAGCGACTTGAGGTTTCTGATTTCTGACGGTACTTCGGTAATCTGATTAGAGCTCAACCAGAGAATTTGGAGATTGGGGAGTCCACAAATAGGCATAGGAAGAGCAGGAAGAACGTTATGATGAAGAAATAGTTCTCGTAAGTTGGTGAGTTGATCAAATTGGTCCGGTATTGAGGAGAGGTTGTTATGACTCACCCAGAGCCGCTCTAGCGCAGTTATGGAGCATATTTTCACAGGGAGTTGCTGAAGCTTGAATTTTAGTTCTTCTCCCTCGAGACACCAACCTGAATACAAATCGAGCGTTATCGAGCCATTCACCTCAGTAACGTAGGTTCGTTTGTTCTTGGCTTCTCGTCCTTCGTGGCGAGTTAACTCCAAGTCTACATATTGTGGTCCATCGCTTTCTTTACGCCACATTGTGGCTACAGTCACCGAGTGTGGAGAGAGGCAGAGTTGTAACCGAGATTGTATTAGATGCCAATATACACCAACGGCAGTGTAAATATTAGCTTGGATATGACGTCACATAGTACAGTGTATGTACATGTGGGCGGCACTGCACTGAGACACGTGGTATGGTCCTGTTCAAAAATACAATGTAACTTAGCACGTGCTCGACTTTTGACTCCTACACCGAGCCGCAAGTCTGACGCCTAGCTATTGTGTAATGTCTTTACATGAAATTAATTTCTTGAAAATTAATTTAACAAAATTTCAGGATGAAAGGCATTGGGAAGCAAGGCTTTAATTGTAATCTCTTTTATTTCTCTTGAAGGGTTCACTAGTAGAACTAGGCAGTCATTAGAATGCCCAAACTCTGCTATTATCTGCCTGCATCCTCCACATGGAGAACAGAACCGATCAGTCAAATCACTACAATAAAAGTGATAATAATAAATTTTAATTATTGGTCTGCAACCAAGAATAAGAAGAGTGTCGAACGTAGCATACCGGCATATATTATACAAAATTTCTATTTGTGTATAAAGTAACGTGGCAGGCACGTGAAAAATCGCCGTAAATGTGTCCATATTTTGTTAGTATAATTAAGTCATTTGCGAGGGGACGTGGCCAAGCATCAGACGTCATTAATATTGTTGAGCAGCAATCGATCCGCGCCAACCTATGGAGCGGCAGGATTCAGCGTCATTCAGGTCACGTGCCTGTCACGTTACTTTATACACAGATTTTGTACGCGGGTATGCTACGTTCGACACTCTTCTTATTATAATTTATACTATTGCTGCAACAGATACTATTAATATTTCTACACATTATAGACCGGCTGGGCGCTAAGTGCGGCTAACAGCTGACCACAATAATTTCTCATTCATTTCATCAGTGCCACGCCTTTGCCACCATTTTGAGGCATAAAATGTACCAATACTCTTAGGTGTTATTCATCTCTCTATCATAAACAAACGTAAAGTTGGAAAAGAGAGTTCTAAACATAGCAAATACCTGGTAGTAAAGCGTATTCGACACTTCTAGGATATTGTTTTGCAGGCTGAGAAACAGATAGCTCGATGTTTTATCGAAAGTAATGTGCTACATTTCGCTCTTACAGTTGATAAAACGGGCGCTGGAAGGTTGCGAGTGTGAGTTTTGACTCCAATCAAGTTGCGCTTGTCAGTGCTGTTCCAAGCTTGTCACCACACAAGAACTATAGAATTGTGTTCCATGCTTTTTTGACAGTCTTTGCGGCAAAAGTGTGCCAGCTAGACCTCAAAATGGCAGTTTATGAATTTTTTCCATAGAATTATTGCGGTCAATTATTAGCGCCCAACCGGTCTGATCTGTATGGTATAATTATTGTAGTCACGGAGATGCAACAGTTAATGTGAAATTTTCAGTCAGTGTATAATAATAATTTATTGTGTCCTCATTTTCCCCAAATTTTGTGCTGTAAGGTGTAAAATTAGTGTGCAGTCACTAACGTTGCGCAGGCTACAGCCAGTAGAGCATCACCATCACACATTCCTTCACTCTTCGCCTTTGTGATGGCTACACGTTCAGCACAGGTACTCAAGGGGTAGGCACAGTTTTCAACATTACACCCTGGATAAGAGATAACAGAGTTCCGATAAATCATTAATGATCAGGCGATTAAAAATTAATAATTAATTAAAATTAACTTCCTGGAAATAATTTGTCAACCTGTGAATATTCTCCTTTCTCCTGTGTTTTTGAACTGCACTAGCACAGCGGCTCCCACACGAAATTTGGAATATGGACAATAGGCGTTTTCTTTTGCTTTCACAGAAGATTCTGCCAGCGATTTCTTTTCTTCTTCACTGATCATCTTCCTAATACACCGTATACGAAAAAATGTTACTAAACTCCAGCTCCACCCAAAATGGCATCGCAGCGCAGTGCAGTGATATGATTGTAGACTGTTAGTGAGCGCATCGAAGTGTTTACGTGCGTGTAGAACATGCACGTTGCGAGAGTAGTGCGACAGAATACACTAACACAGCTTTATGGTGACCCTAGCTCGACTTGACTCACTTGATCTGATATCCGGAGCTTGCATATAAAGTGACGTCACGTGCTAATGGCGTTGAGCAATCGGAGAAGCAGTCAACTGTACTTAAAAAGTTGCTCCATGGACTCTCCGGAACCTACGACAGCAAAGACGCAGTCCCATAGTGCTTCTATCAATCGCTCCCAAACTGTGTATGACAGACGTACTTCTAGTACACCCAGTGGGTCGTTGCATACGCCACGAGGGCGTTTGTCCCCCCTCAAACGGTTTCGAGAGGCCAAGGAAAACATATCTCGCGCGTTTGGTCTCATTCGTGAAGAATTAGTCAAGGTCCAAAAGTTTCTTGGCGATGCTCGTGGTGAAGCAGGGACTAGCAAAGTGTCTGACCTGCTGGATAAAACTCAAGGAATAGAGGACATGTTGTCACGTGATCACATGAAAGTGGGTTATACTATGCAGTGCTCTCCTATCTTTTGAGTCTCTCCTATCAGGTTGCATTCTTTGGTCGGACTAGTAATGGGAAGAGTTCAGTGGTCAATGCCCTTCTTGGCGACAGAGTGCTTCCATCAGGGATAGGCCACACTACTAATTGTTTCTGCTCAGTGATGGGAGCAGACAGTAGTTCTGGGTTTTTAATCACTCCAGGCTCAGAGGAAGAGCAGGATATCAAGGTGTGTTACTGTTCGCTGAAGGTGATTGTTTAATTAATGCCTTCACATTGATGCTCAGCAAGTCTTGCTCCAGTATGCTCAGCAAGAAGTCAGTCGGCGGCATTAGTCAACTTTTATTCGGGTAGCAACTAAAGCTTTTGGAGTGTCTCTATATGGCACTTAAGAACAGTGGCTAACTTGCCTAGGTGCAGAAGAACCACTGTTGTGCCAGTAAGCTAGTGCAATTAACGGTGCTCAGTTTGTTGCTTGTTATAGTTTAGCAAATTGACTTACATCATGTGCAAATTGAATGATTAATTGTGCTAGTAAAAAAGGCTTTAATACATAATGTGTTGATGAACACTTCCTCACACACAATTAGTGTTTAGGTCACAGCAGTGCTTGTGGAAAAGAAACACTGCCAGAGGACGATTACACGAGCGTCAAGGACAGAGAGACCGTTGATCGTCTGCCTGGCAGCCATTGTTCAACAACGTGTATTAATTCAATATTCATGACTTCCAGCATTGCCCATGTAATTTGGTTCGATGCACATTGAATCCACATAGCGAAGTGGATTGGCTTAATTTGCATTCGTTGCACATTGGACGAATTACAGTGTGAATGGACCCAATTTGCATTCAATGCGCATTGAATTCGGTTAAATTTGCTAGTGTGAACAGGCCTTAATATGATCATTGATTATGGTTTAAACACTAGTAATAGCCAAAATATTTATTACTTTTCGAATGCACCATGTTACACCATTACCATATTTTGATTCGGCACCTCCTATTTTTCTGCACCTTGTTGCTGAAATGCGTACTAGACCTACAAATTTTGGCAAGCACTTTGGTTCTTTGTTATGACAAAGAACCAAAGTGCTTGCCAAAATTTGCCAGCCAACAGCCCGTCACAAAAAGTCCTGTACTTAATGGAAAAGAGCTGTAGATGTGCTCTCGTTCAAAACACGTGCTCGTTGCCACACCTCCAATTATTCATCGCTTCTGCCTTCTGGAACTGCTGCCACAATTATTAATATTGGGCAAGCAATCTGAAGTTACTTATTTTGCACCGAATTTTTAGAAAAAAATGGTGTTAGGCTGTCAGTCTTGTAACAGTTCTATAGAATCTTTACACCTTTGCCAGATCATTTTTTGCTCTTTAACTTCTGGAATGTAGTCACAATGATGAATTTTGATGTTAACTGCACCAAGTGATTAATCAGTGGTTGAATCATAATCCCACATAAGCATGGTACTAAATGTTCGCCATGTAAAAATCGGAACATTTTCTGCATTTGAACATACAGTGCATTTAAAAGAGGTGTTTTTGCAAGCTGAACTATATAATTTTGTGTGTGTGAAACATATTATGTTTATGCGTCTTATAAGAAAACTAGTTTGTGCAGAGTATATGATTTGTGGTGTTACTGTTGCGCTGTTTGTAGTTGTATATTCTTCTATCACTAAATGAATGTCTTTTTAGGTACTACAGCAACTAGCTCACTCACTGCACCGAGAGCATTTGTCACCAAGCAGCTTAATACGAGTGTTCTGGCCAAAGAGAAAGTGTTCTCTTCTTCAGGAAGACGTTGAATTTGTAGACAGGTAAGAGCGACATGATGAGTACAGCTGGTTGATGGTTTATGTAGTCCTGGTGTTGACATGGATCCTAATATTGATGATTGGATCACCAAGCATTGTCTTGATGCTGACGTATTTGTGCTTGTGTCTAATGCTGAGTCTACTCTGATGACAGCTGTGAGCTACATCTGAGGCTGACATCACTATGTGCTTCATATTTATTGTTGTTTGTAGGAGAAGAATTTTTTCCACTGTGTCAGTTCACGGCTCTCTAAACCAAACATATTCATTCTCAACAATCGTTGGGATGCTTCAGCGCATGAGCCAGAACTAATGGAGGAGGTTCGACAGCAACATATCAAAACAGACATTGAGTTTCTTGTTCGAGAGCTTAAAGTTGCCGACGAGAAGACGGCTCGTGAGAGAGTGTACTTCATCTCAGCTAAAGAAGTTCTTGCAAAGCGTATGAACTCCAAGATAAGTGAGTACCATTAAAATTTTAATTTCACTATGCAAATAGCATGTCAAGTGAGCATGTCAAGTGATTCATAACTATTATGTATAATAATATTATTACCTTTGTTAAAAAAAATATGCCCAATAGATAGACAGCAAAGGTACACATGATAGTTCCTTTTCTGTCGCCATTTTGAATCACAGTCATCCCCTTACATATAACACGTACTCAGCTAAGTAAAGTTAATGGTTGATGCTTTTATTCCTCAGCACTGGCTGATGGTCATGGAGCTCGTCTACTGGAGTTTGAACAATTTGAGTCAAAACTCAAAAAGTGTCTCTCTAGTTCCGCCATTAGAACAAAGTTTGAGCAGCATCATCAGAGAGGAACTGAGGTTGTGATCAAACTAGAGGAACTACTCAAGACTGAGGAGAAGGATATCGCTGACCGGAGGTAGCATTGATTGAGAAGTTGAGTCTATGCAATTGTTTTTCTTTCACGTAATAGTGCTGCTGTCCAGGATAACATTCACTCTACATGGGAGAGGAGTGATCATCTGTCTCAGCATGCTTACAGGATGCAGCATGTCAGTAAGAAGAAGCTTGAGGATACCGTGAATCAGGCTAAGCAACTTGTACAAGTAGTCATGGCTGATGTATCTAAGCAGCTCACAAGTAAGTGCTTACTTTTTGTTATTGTTAGAAATTATTTCACTTACTTTTCAAGATGTTGTTGATCAGTACAATGCACCATTTGATGAGCAAGCTCTGTCTGTCTTCAAACAAGGGCTCTACTCACATGTGGACCGGTTTCTCTCTGAGGAGTTGAATCGGCTTGCCTCCTCCTCACTCAGTGACCTCCATCAGTCAGTCTATCAGGAGGTCATTGCCAGCTACCAACAACTACTGGAGATTCCTTTAAATGAGCTTACTGCGCCTTCACACAAGTCAGTAGTAGCCAGCTATGCATATGTAATTAGATGAGAATGTCATTTTTGATTTTTAACTGATCTAGCAATGCATGCTGACCTGATTAGTAGAGTGTGACAGTGTCCTCATTATAGGGGTTGAAATGCATTCCTTATAGCATGTCAAAGCAGATGCTCAACTGTTGTGGTTTTTGCTTCCGAAAAAATTTATTATGAGTAGTTCTTGGCTGCCCAAGCTGGTTTATGACATACCAGCAATAATTTTGCAAATTGATAATTTTGAAAATGACTCATAGTCTGTTATTAATGAACGGTGGTTTGAATTGTTGTTGATTGTTTAAAAAGGGATTTATAATTATTGTCAAATAAGACAAAGCACAGCAGGTTCTTGTATTATATTGTACTTGGATAGCTACAAGTCACAACAGGATTGGGATCTGTATATGCTACATGCTTACAAGTCATAACAGAAAAGGTGTTCTCTGTAAAGGGGCATTCCTGCTGATAATGCAGAGCACAATATAACGTCCGGCCACCGGCCAATTTCCTCGCAATCAAGCAAATGGGTCGAGCAAATACACGCTCGACCCATTGAATGCTGGCCGGACAAAATGTACATTGACTGGACAAATGACCACCCATGCTCAAAAATTATTTTGAGCTCTGTAATAATGATGCTGCATGTGCCTAGAAATATTCTGCAGCCGTGTCTAATATGGAGGCTAATGTCAAAATTTCGTTTTTAACTTCTACAGCTTACCTCAATTGAACTATCAGCTACAAACTGCAGAGATGTGCTCTGATTTTCGTGAGGATATGCAGTTTCACTTCACCCTTGGTCTCTCATCTCTGATGGTTAGCGGAAGTTATAACTAAGACGTGTGACAGTCTCATTCTTCTCTTTGATGCAGGGTTATGTCAACAGTGCTTCGCTACTGTCTAATGCACAACAACAAATAAACAGTTTAACTTCACTCATTCCGTCCGACCTAGTGTTTCCTTTATCCCTTCTTGCGGGAGGGGCTTTGGTGAGTGTGTGCATGTGAATGATGTGTTTGTGTGGCCTCAAGGGATTACAATCTCACTTTAATGTCACTGGTCGCATCCTATAATAATACCAGCCCTTTATGTTTGATAAGGGTTGTGGCATAAATTCATTCATGGTGCAGCACTATTTAGAAGGTGATTGCAAGCCATGCTTGTATAAGCTACGTAACCTAGCACACTTTGCAGTTATGTTTAATCGACCTTTTTAGGCCTAAAGAACGATTATCATGGTTTTGCATCCCGAGTTGTTTGAGCCCACCCCTTAGCGAGTTCTAAACCACTTTGAGAATTTTTGTGTGTTGTCAATTGTGTTCCAAAACAGTGCTGCTGAGTAAAATTATATGCAACTTCTATAACACTACACTGATTGAGGAACCGCCTGTTTCTTTGTCCATGTAGCATGTACTTTTTAAACTACCTCTTCAGACAGGCTGTATTTGGTAGATCTGCCGAGCACCAGATGAGTTATGGTAGCTCATTGATTCAAATTTTATTAGCAGCAGCACTGTTTTGTAAGAGTATGCCGTTCATAAAAAAATACTTAAAAACTATGGTGATGGTTTTTTTTAATCGCTAGAATGTGCATTCTTCAGGACTTAAAATTGTGTTCACTTATCTTTCATAGTTATCTAGATTCTTGAGTTGGCGTTATCTCATTCCATCTGTTGGCTTTTACTGTCTCTTCTATGTGTACGAGAGGTTCACATGGAACAACCGCAGCAAGGAGGCAGCTTTCAAGAGACAGGTGTGTGATTGTTTACAGCTGGTCCATTTAGCATCACAATGAGTCCAGTCACCAACCAAGTTATGTCATTAAGCTATTGTCAATAATTGCTTTAAATTCTTTGAAGTCAATTTGACTACTTAGAAATGCATAATGCACTGAAAGGTGTACCCAACAAGAATGCAGTTTGATTCAATAGTTTGTTTTATGCAGTATTTTGGCTTGTCTCCTATTCTGTTTACCATACTTAGCGCATATTTCTTATCTAAAAGCCACAAGGCATTTTGTGTAATGACTAGCTCAATACATTGTCACTTTGACTTCGGTCTTTTATCGGATTTGTCAGTTTAGAAACACTCAATTAACCATTGGGTAACACCTGCAAAATACAGCTTCCTGGTCCATCCCGTGATTGCTTGATTGTGTGCTTGTGACCAAAGTAATTGTGTATAAGAATTTCTTAATGGAAGACAGTGTACTCCAATTGTATTATGCTTATAAATGGAAATGTTTTCAGTCATTTTAAATTGGTAAAAACATTAGTAGACATTATAACTTGTGTTTCATTGCCTTGGGTGAATTCCAGCTGATTTTAAATATCTAATTTTGGACCTGTCATTACCCTGGGTAGAAATGAACAACAACGTTTAAATATCTTAATTGGTTCTACTATTTTCATAGCTAGCCAAGAGCTTGTGAGTTTACTTCTCAACATTACTTCTGTTCTGAGTTGTGGTGATCATATGTCAGCCTGTATCCAGCTGACAACACTTCAGAGCACCATCTGTCATAATAATCAATTATAGCTTTTTGCCACTGTGTCTGGTAGTCTATTATACATATTATACAGTTTGACCATGACAAGCCATAAAACCACTGGCATTTGGTGTGCTCGGAAACCTTATTGCTGCAAGACAACTAGTTTTAAAAATAGAGTTGTAAATAATTATGGTCACTTCACTCAAAGGATGGTAAAGTTAACAATTGTGGCTGGAGCAGCTTGCATGTACAGGTTTTTACATTGTTGTTATAATATTGTTGTAGTTAGTGGCTCATGTACGTGGTCAACTGGATCAGGAGGTCAGAGCCATCAGAACGAGCTACTCTAGTATACTGTCCAGTGATTTTGATCGTCTGATGAAACATCTCACCTCTTCCTTGGAGTCATGCATGAGTAACGAGGAGAGGAAATACAAAGAGCTAACTGCTGAGAAACAACACTTGAGTAAACTAAGTGGAGAAGTTGTTCAGCTAAGGTATGATAAGTCTTTTGTACATGTATTTGATCATTTTGTTTTTCAATGTAGAAAATCAGTACATTTTCTGCAAACAGATCTCGAGGGATTCAAGGAGACTTATCTTGATGACGATTAATATTATTGTTATCACATAATATTCTATAGTTATACAACTGCGATATTACCTCACGACTACCTGTAATAGTGCACAACGCAATGCAGCATGCTTAGTCACTGCACAATGAAATAATCCACTGCTTGCTAAGGCATAGTCGAATGGAAGAATGATCATTGTATGTGATTTGACCTCCTCCAAGTGTGTGGGCAGTCAGAGCAACTGAATACAATTCAGTATTCATCTACAAGCTATACTATTGAATAAAGAATGTGAAACTGTCCCACTCGTATTTTACTACGTATCTTAGTAAAAACTATTTCTTAAAAATTAATCTGTAGCATTAGTGTAGCCACTGGTTTTTTGTTTCTGCTACTAATAAATTAATATTATTTTTTAGTGCAGATCAGTCCTCGTTAAGTCTGATATCACCATTAAGAATTTTTATTAGATTAATAGCAGTTAATTTTTTACCTATAACAATCAACAATTAAATTTGTCGTGATGCTTTATGAGATGCAGCCAATCGCATCATGCCGGCTAGTAAATGCACACCTTTATTGCTAGATAGTGCAGTCTACATGCGAATGCTATTATTAACTTTTCAGCACTGTTGTTTCAGCTGAGCAACCTAGAAATAGCTTCAGGCAACACCGGTCGAGTGCTATAAGGATCGAGCCATGGTAATGCGAGTCGTTGTAGATGTGGGAATTGAAAGGATTCACAACAACAAGTTGCGTGGGCGACCAAGCTGAATATATAAACATGCCTTGCTGCACAGGCACACAGATCGAGCACTGCTACCAATCTATTCTCTTGCTAGCACGTATTATGGCAATGGTCATGGAGTACTCTCATTCTAAAGAAGACAAGCAGACAGCTTTGGATAAAAAATCCTTGTTTGCACAAGTCAACATAGACGGCGATCGCAGCGAAGACGTGAAACCACCCTACTCATACGTAGCGTTGATTGCAATGGCAATCGCCAAGTCTCCCGACAAAAAGCTAACACTGAGCGGTATTTACCAGTTCATCATGGATCAGTTTCCCTACTATGCTAAAAACAAGAAAGGCTGGCAGAACTCTATCCGACACAATCTGTCGTTGAACGAGTGCTTTGTCAAAGTACCTCGTGAGGGAGGTGATCGTAAGGGGAATTACTGGACCCTTGACGAGACCTGCGAAGAAATGTTTGAAAATGGAAACTTTAAGCGAAGGAAGAGAATGAAACGACCACAGAAGATGTCCCCAGAGCCAAAGAAGGCGATCTATTTCACCACGGGGAATCCAACAGTTGGTTTCTACGAGGATAGGCTTATGGGACCAGCAGCAAGTTCCTATCATCCTTATGCACCACCGAGCTATGCATCCACATGTGCCGCCTACAATTCCTACAGCCCTTCTCCATCAGCTTCCTCCTACATATCGTGTGGTCAGTGGAGTGGCCGAAGCAGCTCGCCTACGTCTGCCATGGATTACAACAGCTGCTCTCCCGGAGATGCTGGAGCATATTCACAGTCAGCCAGCATGTACACAACAGGCAGTGGCTACTACCTGCCAGGATCCACTCTCCCTGGCTTCGCATCGTGTGGTGGATACGGGAATTCCACACAGCAACCGTATTTACTGGATAACAAAGTGATGTAGAGCTCAGAACAACAATAAAATAGTCTATAAATTTATTTCTATCACTTATTTTGTTTCATCTTGCACTATCATCACTTTCTATCATGACTCCACTCTGCCCATGACTAACTCATCAATCTCAGAAATCAAAGTACTTTTTAACCCACTTTTCACAATTTCACATCATCTGCAGTTTTGTATCTAGCAATACTTATTGTGTGCATTAAATTTTTTTCAGTGCAAAAATTCAAACAAAACTGCATAAAACTGCATGGAGACTGACATAGTTGGTTGTATATTCATTCTGGAACCTACCTCAGCTATTTGTTAACAGGATAAATAGATAAATCTGCTTCGTCTCATAGATTAATCACAGAGAACTATAATCTATCGTCTTCAATTTACTTCAGTCAGCACTTTGTTTACTGTCCACTGAGTAGAAAAGTACCATAACAGACACGGGTTAACATTTTGGTACCCAGACACTGAGTGCACTTGGAGTCTTTCAGAACTATTTTTTGGTTGGCAAATTTACTGTGTGCGTCAGATGAAAGATGTTCTTTCATTTCATGTGCAGTACTGTATCCATAGAAACCACCAACTACATGTAACGCATAATGTCATTATACATATTGTAATTGTTTGTCTCATGATCCACACCTGTCAGCATGCTGCATGCTTGACCAGCCTCAAGTTCATATGCTGGCTCATCTGGCATTCCAAGAGTCTGCAGTGGGGTTGTTTGTGGCCCCATGCAGTGCATATTGCGGCAAGTCATAACAAGAAACATGGCTAGCCATCAGAATGGAACCTGGGTATCATTTACAGCGTGAAACTTCGCACATCACAGTCCATGAATATTGGACAGGCATAGATTTATGCGAACACATTTTATGTACTAAGCTGGTAAAAGTGCTCAAGCAGTAATGACATACAGCCCTTGAGGTTTTGAACACATTATCTTAACTTCCTCCTCCAAACCTACAGCAGGTGCAAAGCATAATAATAAAATGAGTTTGAATTATTTCACAGTAATGTGTAATTGCATGATGCCCACCTGACATTGCTAGTTTCATTGGCAAGCTGGACGAAGGGTAAGCTATCCACCCAATTTACAATGTGTGATCCACCTTTTCCTGAAAGGGACTGATGTTCTGCTTACTCACAGGATACGACCAACAATACACTGCTAACTATACAGGTGCCAGCACCCACAAATCACCCACTCAGCCCACCACACCCTGTGGTACTTCCTTAACAACAAGCATTAGCCGTCCAACTGTACTCTCCCGACTATCGCTCTAAGTCTTTTCATTCTCAAAGTGTTATGCAAGCAAACACTCTGAGTATGAAATAAAGTTGCTACTTCTATGCAACAATTGGAAACAATAAAATTATACGTCAAAAAGTGGTACAAGATTACTTTGTTTGTACATTATTGTGTATTTATCCCAGATTTATCCTATATTCTGGTGCATATGAATAAGTGCTTGACTAAATAGCAGCCCTTTCATCTACTGAGGAGACACCATCCAGGTCCCTTACTCTAGACTTTCATTTATTTTGTTCTATCCTACACCTTATTGTTCTGTCATGCAAAGTCTCTTTTTATTGGAAAATTAATTTTAAAAGTTCAATTGTTATTATGTGTATGACAATAAAGTCAAATATTGGGTTAAGCCTGTTGAACTGTCCAGGAATTTCTGACTGTATGGTAGCTGTGGGTCTCTATTTGGGACAATAGACTACCAGACATCACAGGAACTGTACTGCACCATACACACCAGTGAAAGACATTGCATTGTCTATATTGCTGTACGAAATTGCAAATTTTTTGATAAAAACACATCAAATTGACAACTGAATAAAATGTACATAAACTTCTCAGATTGCATTATTTTTCAACTACAATGCGTTGCTACCACGTGTTTGTTCAGTCATAAATTCACAGCTAGCTGAAACTATTTTGTATCGAATACTTGATACAGCTATGTCTTTTGCAGTGAATTACTTCACACTCCGACTTAGCGACTAGCCGACTACATACGTGCATGTTGCGTTGCGATGCAAGAAGCCATCTATTATCAAATCATTCTAATCAATGCCCCCGACCACGTGGTACGTTAATCATCGGCGAAACCAGCTGTGAACATAAGAAAATGACAACTGTGTACGGCAAGTCCAATCGAAAGAGTAAAAGAAAGCAGAACAGGTGATCAGACGGTAAAATCATCGTGACATAACGTTGAGTCATTCATATAATTAGGATAGCCAAGCAGAAAAATAATATAGCAGAAATGAATGTTGAAGAGTTTATGGCAATGAGCCCAGCTTCTTCAGAGTCTGATTTACAAGGAGAGGAGGAGGATGAAACAATGTCGGAAGACACACAGTCAGAGAAAGTCTGGTAATTAAATCCACTCGCATTTGGTGTTCATGATATGAACAACAGGATATTGTTTGTCCTTTTCATTTAGCTTGCTTATAGATATAGCTCACATTTGGTACTATACTACCTATTCTCAATATTAATTTGTTGCTATTTTGGCTATTTGTTTATAGTGATAGTACAAAAAATGCTTTGACATGCAATAACTTTTAAACGTTGAATGAAATGGTGTAACCAATGTTTGCCTTAAGCAAAATGTGTGAAATCCTTAAGTGAATGGGTGCATGGCCTTTTTACCTTGCCAGAAAAACTAAAGTCAACAGTCTCTTGTCTTAATTTGACATGACTTTTGTTACGATTATTGTATTGTCAGCAGATGGACCTATTGCATGTAAACATTAGTGGGAAATTGCAATTGGGACTTTCCTGCCAACACCATATATGCAGACTATAACAGACAATGTATCTTTGTACAGTAGATGAGAAGCCATTAATGGTAGCTAGGTTCAATCTGTGTTGATAACAATCCTATCTAGTAGGTATGCGGTATGTGTACGGTACTGGGTATATATTGGTACTTTAATAGATTATTAATTAATAATTATAAGTATATCCACCAACACAAGGACCAGTTGGAATGATTCTATTTCCCGTCACATTTATTGCTGCATCAGCTTTACTTATTTCAAGTAACAATTGTTATCTGTTGTTGTTGTTGCTGTTGTTGTTGCATGTGCATGGTGCTTTTGTGTTCAAGACCACATGTTGCTAAGTGTTTGAGTGGGCTGCTAGTGTAGTGGGCTCATGTTGCATGTGTGTGTGTGTATATATATGGGAGAAGGAGTGTGCCACCATTACCAATTTAGGAGAGCACACACCCTAGGGCATTTACTCTAGGGCATTTACTCTGGTAAGTGACCACTAACTCCTCAAGTTGATGATATCATGATGCCTCAAGAATCTTGTCCTGAAGCCAGTGAGGTTATTGCCCTTTCACTCTTTTTGTAGCTGTGACAACCATGGAAGGAAAAGAAGCCACAAGATGCATCTCTCTCAGCTGGCAGAGACAGATCCTGAGTTCTACAGGTTTCTCAAGGATAATGATGAGGATCTACTTCAGTTTTCAGAGAGTGATGTAGATGATGAAGAAGAGACTGATAAAGAGGTTAGTGTATTGATTTTTAGTCATTTTTTGTTGTACGTGTGTGTACCTTCAATTTGCGTGGTTACACCATGCAGTGAAGCACGATGACTTCAGGTCAACTGGGACTTTGTAATTATATTAGGAAAACGTAATAGTAGTAAGTAGGTATGGGGCAGTTTAGTTATTGCAGTGTCCAGTCTGTGGCATAATATGTATCTCCTAGACTGAATTGGGATATGTGAACCACTCTGACAACAAGCTACCAGATCAGGGTCATTCAGGTCCAGAGTGTAGCCACATAACTATAACTAAATGAGAAAACCTGTCAGAGCTTGAGTATAGTTACTATAATGTTCACTCCATATGTAGTCATTTCACCAATCACCATAGCAACTATATACCACAGTAATAGGAGAAGCAGTTAGTCTATTGTAATGTTACATAATCACTTGATTTTGAACCAGATGAACAAAGCTTAGTCAATCTAGTACAGTTATTGATGCAAATTAAGTTGTACATAATGGTGCTTGCGTGGGTTGTGTGTGTATAAAAGTGTGTCTGTATGCAGTAGAACATCTGATAAAGGACACAATAGAATTCATGTTCATGGTCTCAAATGCTTGTATTTTCCAATAATTATACGTTTTAACAGCTAATAATAAGTCAGCTTCTCTTAAATTTTTGTTCCAATGCGTCCTTTATTTAGAGGTTAATTCCACTGTATAATAATTATAGTACAAGATGTGTGTATGCATCTAAAGAGGCGTGTATAATTAAAACTGGTCTTGTGCACTGAGTGTATTTCGGTTTGATACTGGGGCAGGTGTGCTTCAATCTCCTCTCTTTTAATGTGATCAGTCTGAGCACTGTCTTCTTGGAATTCGATTTGTCTAGTTATTGTGTCTGATCCTATTCTTGTTTTTCATGCATTAAAACTTGGGTTGCCAATAGCTAGCTAGCTAGCTAGTTTGCTTGCTCCGATCAGATCCCTTCTTATCAGTATTGTGTTGTTTGTTATTGCTAGTATTATGGTTCTATTAGAATAGTGTGTCTTCGTATTGCGTATGTTTTGTAACACACAAAATCAAAAACACACAAATTGCATTGTAACAACAACAGGACACATCACTACAATCGATTGTCTCGTCAATACAATCGTATAACAAATATTAAGACTTCTTAATCGTAAGAAATTTCACAAGTTGTTATATTATGTTCGACCTCCATTCATTATACCGTGATGTTTTAGATTTATAACAGTGGTCTTCAGAAAAAATGACTGCAACTTATGATAGGTCTTAGCAACAGTATTTATTGATGATGACAGTCATGGAATTATTCTCTTCTTATAATGATTGCACACTGCAGAAAGTCAACAGTCCACAATGTCATGAATTATGCTGTGTACCTGAAAATTTTTAGGTTTTCGTTATTTAATTGTAATAGTTTATATAAGCAGCTGGTTTTAATCCTGCCCATCCAGACTATTCTGTATATACTATAGTGATATAAGTAAGAACATGTGATGTTCGCGGACACCACATCCAGTGCAAGCATCATGTGTTGAGCTGTGCATTATGTGCGTGGTTCTTTCATGATGTTGTCTTTGTTGTTAATGGCAGCACGAAGTGCATTGCTGTACTTATAGGTATGGTGTATTCACCACAACCTGATTAAACTGCCAATACTTAATTATCCTCACCTATGCAATATATTCTGGCATGATTCCAGTTTTTCTTTCCACAAATATTCTCTTCTGGTATGTTTATTAGGTTCAATGACAACTTTACTCTTGTTTTCATACAGTGAGTATGAAATGAGCCTGTGTTTTCATCATTGTTTACATGGAGGTTGATGATGTGCACATGTGTGTGTCATTAATTGGCTATTGTGCACAGGTTATGCTGCTAGTGAGTCTGGTGCTGCGGTCTGGTACTGCCCCATTAGTACATTTGTATACTCTAAGGGCAATCAATAATCTAATTATGGCAAACAGAGCCGATTGTTTACACGAGTGTGTATGGGCGGTTCTATTTTAGTTAAATTTCTGTCTGAGAGATGCTTCCGCAGCGATCCTGTGGGTTGTCACTGCCATTCCTAGCATTGTTGTCTGGCTATGCATCCATTCAAGTGAGAGAGGTTGTTTCCATACATATCCTACTCAGTGCTGGTGTTGTGGTAGTCTGGGTTAGCTTAAGCCACTTAGCTTTCATCACTCTGGCATGCTAATTAGCCAAGTTAGGTGTCGTTTAGTGCAATCCAGACACCAACTTGCTATATAGCTTGCTTGGAGAGCATCTTAAGGCAATTTTGGGATGGTAGAGTATATACAAACATTGTACTCTGTTGACAATGGGCCTTGTGGACTGTTGACCTTGTGCAGTATCATGCAGTCGTTATAGGGTCATTCTTACTATAGCTGTTGTTGCCACAACAACATGCTTACTGATAGCTCCTTTGTGTGTTATGTATTAAAGAGAAATGGATCATTGTTAATCTAAAATGCAAACATTGAAACAATCTTACGAGTGACAGTGTTTTACATTATGCTCCAACTCCACTTTCTGAAATCATTTCTTGTGAATTAATTAAACGTTTTCCACAATAATCTATAGACACTCTGTTGCACCCTGTGTGTGCGTAGGTGTTAAATGTTTAGTCTTAGCTGCCGTTATGTGTGTGTGTGTTGCCAGATCACCTTTACACTGCTTAGTGTGTGTCAGTTTTTGTGCTTCCTAAAATTCAGGCATGGCTTTTTATGTTGAATGTGACTTTCAAAATAGCTCCTCTTGCCAATAAGATTACAGTAACTGGGTGTGTTGCCGACTTGCAAGTTAGAGTGAGTTAGTGCAACAAGAATGGAGGTAGCCAGACTTGCTGAGGCATAGTATCTATGCCAATTAGGATTGACATAATTCATGCACGGGAGCGCATAATGAGAGTGAGCGCGGTAAGAAGGTAGGAGCGCGACACTCCCACGCACTTGATTAAAAATTGCAACTCCACACATGATGGCCGTGTTTCTAAAGATAGACTTGTGATGGCCGACGGTACGTGTACGTACAGTTTCGTATTAGATGGAACTTGGCTGTTAGAGGCTCCTTGAGGTAAGCAACAGCTCGTAGAAGCTTTCTACACCCACAATGACGCGCAGACGATCTCCACGTGCTCGTATACCAGCTGTAGAGAACCAGCACGACGGCCCACCATCACGGATTCGACTTGTTTCTTGCTTTAACAGTATCTACTCAAGCTAGCAGACAAGCATGATCGTCCTAGGTTAGTGGTAAGCTGCTTCTTACCTTCTAGAAGGCCAGTTCCATCCGATACGAAGCTGTACGTACGCGTACCGTCGGCCATCACAAGTCTATCTTTACAAACACGGCCATCATGTGTGGAGTTGCAATTTTTAATCAAGTGCGTGGGAGTGTCGCGCTCCTACCTTCTTACCGCGCTCACTCTCATTATGCGCTCCTGTTCATGCACTACAACATGCAAAATAAATTCTGATTTCATTGAATGCTGTGTTGATTATTGAAGAGTAACTGCACAAAACAACTTTTTTTATTTTTAGAGTGTTAATATTTTAAAGGTGTTATATTTGAAATGTGCTGAGTCACTGGTCAATTATTCACTAGGATGTCTTCTAAGTCTGTTTTCAGTATTCTAGTCATAACTATTTTTATTTCAGACATTTTAATGTGGTCAGAGATTCCAGTCCTACAGCCCAGTGCTAAACGGATTTTCACCATAGGTTAGCAGTGATCTCAAGCTGTCTATGTTTGATTTAATCATGTTAAATTTGGAGTATAATTGAGTTGCTTAGCAACTGGTTGCTAGTTGGTATGCATTGTCACACATCATAGGAGCACTCTGTGCCAAAACTGCAATTACCAGTTATGCCAGGTACCTAAATTTAAAATAAAATTATGCAGGTTGTCTTAAATTAGTTTTCACTAATCAAGTTATTGTTATTGGTTATAAATAAGTGCTGCTAATTTCATCTTCAGTGAAATTAAATAAATATTGCGTAACAATGAGAACGTTACTAAAATTAATCGTTAGCAGAAACAGCATCAGATGATCACAGGAGAGATGTAACAGTTCAACTGATTTCATCGTTCTGACGTCATTACTGTGTATAGTTACGGATGCCACAGGCGAATCATGAAGGCGCTGATCTAGCCACAACAATCAATTGCATCAAAGTGTGTCTATAATGTCCGCCGCCACCAATACGTACCGTAGCTAGCCAAGTATGCTCAATAATCATACATGTGCATATTTCTGTTGTCGTATGATTTTGCTTGTAACCCTATATGACGCCAGACGTATTATTGAAATACAAACTTACAAATTGTTATTACTATAAAATTTTTAAATTGCTTGGTAATGGTGGCATACAGCTGCATCTTGTGTAGCAGTTATGAGTTCTCTAGTAAAGTGAAGAAAATATCCAACAACTAACAATACTGCTAGAGAATGATTATACTGTCACATTATTGGAATAAAATGCCTGAGTAGTTGCATTCGAATCATGGACTAGTGGTCAGTTCAATGATCCTGATCTGCATGTGTTGCGTTTCAAGGGCTCTAGTGGAGTGTGCGTGTTGACGAATCCAAAGAATCCATTTCTTTGTCTCATTATGGTACACATTATTATCATTAAGTACTTTAGTAGTGTTTGCCAGTGACACTTGAGATATGGTTTCTGTGTGTTAGTCATGGTGTGCACAGCTGCTAGTAAAAGGTACAGCATTACTAATGGCAGGCATGCAAGCAACTTTAACCCGATTACACAACATAAGCCTTTTCCCTTGATCTATTGCCAAGTTATGCAATGTATCTGACCCTCAGCACTTGTTGGTTTTAGTCTCCTCCTCTCATGTCCTCAAGGGCTGCCTATCATTTTCTTTTGTCGTGTGTTTGTCAAGATCAAAGCAGCTAGTGATGCTTCTTTGGGCGCCACAGCGAGTGAACGTTAATGTGACAGAATTCTTTTCGTACTGTTGTTATGTCCTCAGTTTGCTGCTGTAAGTATTCTTCTTATTGTTTACGCAGTAGAAGCTAAATTTTTCGGTCTGCTTATTAAGTTCGTCATACCAAACTTGGCAATAGCCGATGTGATCATGCACTTTTCGTCACTTATTGTAACTCAATCAGCACTGAACAACCCTTTGTTAGGAGAAAAAGTCACTTCAGTTCTGCTAGTTGCAGTTACCATTGTCATAGCTCGTCTTAATAATAACGTTGACCTTTCAGTTTCTTATTGTGCTGGCTTCTTAGACTGTAATTATGATGAAACTATTGATTACACAATTTAACTCGTTGTAATTATGAATGACTTGCGGCTTGATTTTCGAATTTTGATTCAACAAGACAAAATCATTAGAGTGAATGAGACATCCCGATTTAAGGGAAAGAGGAGTGTTTGCTCTTGGTATCTATCCTAACTTCTCACCCTTCTTATACACTTTGCTTTCCTTAGAATAGTTCAATATAAAGACCTGCTAGTCAATTGTTTTATGTTCGTAAATAAAATATAGCTACAGAGACCGTAATGTTATCATTAACTTTTATGAATATTAATGACTGTATCATGTGACTGCTTATGAGATTACGTAACATACTAAAAAAATATATGCTCAAGGTTCGCATGTTAAATTACTAAAACTGCGAATAGAGATCAGTTGCTATGTACATGTACGATATTTTCTTCATTATTTCTGTGTAATACACATAATTCTGCTGCAGTGTGCAAAGGCCGAACCATTAGTGTCTACAGTTGTCTCTCCAAGTTATTCACTTCAGAGGTTACCTTTCAGCGTAAACATACCTTCATAGTAGATCAATGTGTGTGGTATAGCGTGTGTTTGCTGCCCCATCAGTGATTGTTGTGTGCAGTGTCTAGCGGCTGCTTTGAATCGAGTCGCGTGTTGAAGTTGTACTATGCTAATTATTGGGTGTGGTTACATTAGTCACTAGCATATTGACATTCTGGTGTGTATTTGTTTTGTGCCAGTTTGCTAAACTGCACTGTGCGTGTGCACCCATACATGTGCAATGGGCTAGAATGTTGTTTTATTTGTGTGGTATAAAAGATGTACAGGAACAAGGTTTAGAGTTAAATGAAGCGGCAACATACAGACACAGCATTTAATACTTTCATGATCAGATGACACCGCCGATTTTGTTATGATTATAAAACTAATGCTTTTCTCGAAACTCAAGTGTTTGCTGTGCTGTAGCATACATGTTTTACCTGTTGTGGCGGTAATGGCTACCCATTGAAAAATCCCCATGACCCATTGTTCAGGGAAGGTAGTGACACACCCATTCTGTTGTCTAGACAGCTACCTGTGTACTGTTCCTGTAATATGCAATGCACTGTAATGGTGCCTGTAGTATGCTGTAGATTGGCTTCAATGCTACTACTATTGTGGTATTGTGGTATATTCTAGCTTGAAAACAGCACGGTAATGATTAGCTGTCGTTGTTTATCACTGTGACCCTCACTTGTGCTTTCGTGGTCAGTTCCGGTAAACAAGTCCTAGTAGACAGTACTAGTGACTTTTTAAGGGGACTAGGATCATGTCAATTGTGGGGGATAATTGGTGATTTGAGGTTAACACACCCTTGGGTTTATTGTATTGAGACACCACGTGTGCTGATTCTGTGTGTACCTGTGTGTTTGCGTGGGTGAGTGTCTGAGCATCCAGTGAGCTTCACTGCACGTACATCTGATTTCAGTATTTACTCTCGTCATATGATAATGTGTGCATGTTTACTCGTACATCTGCACTATGCATGCAAGCAGTTCACTCTCATCCTGTGATATGTCTTGTGTGCTCACGTACGGATGTTGGTGGGTACAGCCGCGTACACTAATCGTATTTTATCGAAGTTACAGATCTACTGTATAATTTATATCCCATATCATCAGCTCCATACAAAGATCACAAGATGCTAAACTGAGTACATTTTCAGTCAGTACATAACCAAATAAGATCAGCTGTTGTATCAGCATCAGCTGTTATAGTCCCGTTCATATTATAACTGTTACCTTGATCACATGTGAGTAGTGTGATTTAAAATTTAATGATCCTCTTGATTGCACTAGGAGGAGGATGAAGTGGAGTCTGATAGCTCTGTTCAAGAAGATGAGGAGGAGGAGGAGATGGAGGAAGAAGAGGAAGAGAAAGTCAAGAGAGTTACAGTGACCGGAGCAATGGTGAAAGAATGGAGTAAAAAGCTGAAGGAGGCAAGTGTTCCTGTTTTGGGCTAAGCTGACCAGTGTTCACCTAAACTTCAATTGTTTATTCTAGCGATGAGAGTTACTGTTGTGTTGTTTTGTTATTGCTTGTGTTTGGGTTGTGTGGCGACCCATTAGCAATTGGTTTTGTCCTGCTGCCGTCACTGCTGGTAGTAGCATGCAGCCTGTGTTCAGGTTTGGTCGATAGAAGACCATTGTGGGTGGTATGCCATTTCCCAGGGCTTGTCCCTGTCAACAGATGGTGTTGATCAGAGAGCGTAGGTTGTTACAATAGATCCATTGTCACAGAGGGTGGGCTACTGGTGCTCACTGTATGTTTGGTCTAGGTCCCAGCGACTCTTCGTGCCAATGGCTTCATGCTTGCATAGCACAGTACAATGCTTCCCCTGTTCTCCATAGGCACTTTTGTTCTTGTCTTCCTTCTCAACCGACTAATTGTGTGCTTTCTTTGTGTTTAACAAGCCAGTTCACTAATGCTACTAAGTGTTAGAACTTTATGGTGACATGCACACAGCACATAGTTTAGTCCAAGTTTAGTTGAGTGGTACTTACTAAATGTGCTGGTTACAGTCCTGATTAGTCTATATAGTGTGTTTACAATAATATTATTGTTATTGGCAACACACAACGGGATGAGTCCCGTTATGACTCATAATGATGAACTGAGGATGTTACTGTTTCCTCCATACAGACACAATCAGAGCATGCTCTCAGAGCGATAGTGCATGCTCTACACTCAGCAGTACTGTCTGTGGTACACAAACCAGGATCAGAGGACCAGGCTGATGATGATATGCAGTTTGCTGTAAAGGATAGTTCGGGTTAGCTAATTTTAGTTAACTGGGAAGATAAATTATACAAAATAGTGTTGTTCTGTCAACGACATGATGCAATTATTGTACATACCCAATAAAATTAAAGTCATTGCTTTTTTCTGTAACTTTAGTGTTCAATTCTGTAATGGTGGCTTGCTTGCGTCATGTCATACCTACTCTCTCCCGCCACATCCACTTCAAGAAACCACCAAGGAAACGGTGGGCTCTCTCTCTCTCTGTCTGTACATTGTTCCATTGTCTCCCCCACACAGATTGGCATTGCCATCCTCTCATTCTCATTGGAAGGCATTGAGGGAGCCTGTTAGAATCCATCTGCAGGATGTGCTGCAAGTAAGATGCACAATATGAGGGGGTGAGGTATTGTAGCTACCCACAACAATATGGTTCATGGGATGCCTGTTGGGTGTGTACATGTGTGTGCTGAGGAATGTTCCTGGTTACACACTAACTGACTGGTCCTGCCCTACCACAATCACTAACTCTCATGCTAATCTACCATACATGTGTGTATGTGCATGTACTCTTGTTTACATTACTACAGCAATTCACACATGAACATTGTGCATCATTATTAATTTTTTGTTTAGTGCCTCACTTGTTTGTATGCACTGTACAATTACATTAATGTGATGTCGAAATGGCACTTTTCCTTACCATTAACAGTTACTAGGTGGTGTGGCTGAGCCCTCTATGGTGTGTGCCCTACTGAGGCATATTGATGGTTTGTGGACCTACTACTTGTGTTTCCCCAAGCTAAGTAGACTAATGGAGCGGAGGCTAGTCATGATATGGGGCGGTGGTAGTGACGAGGCTCGTGTACTCTCCTTCCTCATTCTGAGGAGAATTGTGATTGCCTCTACTCACACTAAACAAGAGAGAATGGAAAAACTTCTCAAGGTATGCACACATTCGAGCTTGGTAATGTGAAAGTTGTGTGCTAACTGTGGTGACTATCATGTACAATATGCAAAAACAGCATGTATGAGGCTAGTCTAGCGAGCTATGTGACCCTCTATTGACGCAAAGGGTTAACTGTGGCGATAAGGGGTGGAGTGCGTCGAATAAGGGTCTACCACTCATTATTAATATTCATAGCCAAAGCGACCAATCAGCTTCTTAGCAGCTACTACTTAATATTATACCTGCTTATCAAAAATGCACGCGATTGTCGATCTGCAACGTCGGTGTCAGTTGCACTGTGAAAGACATGGAAGCAAGTGAACCAGGCTGATGTTACTGATGCAGGGAACTATGGGAGTGCATGCCTAGGTATATGTTGAAAACCAGAGCAGAATCAAGCTGTACATTCTCTGCTGGCAGGAGAGACGTGTTCGTCAGCCTGCCCACAGGATATGGAATGTCTGCCATATTTAAAGTGCTGCCTTTTTGTGCTTCTTGTCTAGTGAGTCTGGTCAATCCTAATCCAGAGAGCGTTGCTGTTGTGTTGATATTTTCTCCACTAGTAGCTGATCAAGTTGCCAGGCTCAAGGACAAAACACATGGATCAAACTGCATGGACATGGATCAAGTTGCCAGGCTCCAGGACAAGCTACAAACTACAACTGACCCTGGTCAGTGATCTGCTAAGTGCACTTACCAGATCACCGACCAGGGTCAGTTGTGAGTTTTGTGACTGGTGGGAATTTGTCTACTCCTGAATCATTGAACACATTTGTAATGCATTTGTTTGGGAGTCCCGAATCTCTGTTGGAAGAATTTAAATGGCGATCTGTGTTCACTGGTGAATTTGGCAAGCGAGTCGTTGCCGTTGCTGTACATGTTGTTGCTAAATGATATTTCAGCTTATAAAAACATAATTTATTTTGAACTTACCCTACTTCCTCAAAATACCTTAGGGATGGTGAATTCAGGTCATGGTACGCACAGCTCTCCAGCTACATTCCCTGCTTCTATCTGACACTCCATTCGTTGCTTTGACAGCCACAGCCACCAAAGCAATAACAGATCGGATTGTCAATGCACTGCACATGTCCCCTTCATTGTCCATTCTTCTCACACCTAATCGTGTAAACATCTGTTATGCTTTACAGTCTGCTAGCCGTGATGTACATGATCCTTTCAACTGGATCCTAGAGGACTTGCAAAGAGAGAGAGTCAATCTTGAGCAAACTGTTGTGTTCTATAGATCAATCACTACATGCGCAAACCTCTACAAATGTTCATTGTTGAGCTGAGGAAGGAGAGCTATGAACTGATTGGTGCTATTCTGAGGACTAGGTCTCGTCTTTTTGCCATGTACCATTCCAAAATAGAGGAGCTTGACAAAAAATAAATTATGGAAACATTTTCCAAGGGCGGTGTATGCAGAATACTCTTCTGCACTACTGCGTTTGGAATGGGTGTAGCCGTAGCTGACATCCGACGATGCATTCACTTTGGTCCTCCGTAAGACATAGATCTGCAAGAATCTGGAAGAAATGGCAGAGATGGGTTAAATAGCAGTGCAGTCATCTATGCGTATCCATGATGCTTGATAGGTCACGTCAGTAAAGCCATGAAAGAGTACTGTTAGAGTGCAGGAGAATGTCGCAGGGAGTTGCTTTTACAGCACTTTGAGTCACCCTCGGTTATCAGCTGCTGCAAGCAAGTTCGTTTTCATGATTGCTGCGATGTATGTGCGGAAAAGTGTAGTTGTGATCTATGTTCTTTGATGGTGAAAACCACATCGCCTGTGCTGCAGCAACCTGCCTCAGACGACGTCAGTAGTGCAGCAATGCCCATCACTTCAATGCAAAGAGAAGAACTTTGACAGCAATTGGAGTTTAGACGTTCCTGTCTCTCTCATCACAAATCAGCTGCATTGATGTACATAGACCCCGGCATTGCATTGCATACATAGCTGCATTGCAAGCGAAATTCCATCTGGTATGATTGATTAGGTTGTGAATAACTGTGAATATATTGAAGATGCTTACGATTTAGAAGAAAATTGCTTAGTCTTCGGTCATTCACATGAAATATTTGCAATACTTGAAGATGTTTTGAATTATTAAAATCCAACTGACTGAATATCTTTAGTTTGATAATTATTTAAGTATTTCTGCTTTAGAAGTTGAGCATCCACAGTGCTTTTCGTCTATTAACCATCTATGTGTGGAGACTACTTGCCTTTTTAGCTAGTGTGATTCCAATGGATTATAAGTCATGTTTGGGAATGAGCTGTGTTACAGTCTTCGACTGGGCTAAAAACTTGTTCGTGTTTCTAGTACTGATTGAAAGTCTTTTGTTACACTGGGATCAATGTGCTTTCCACTCGGAGTTTTTACATGAAAATTTTATCAGTAAGTCACTTAATTGCTTGTGAGCTTCTTGCGACACTATTTGATGTGAGATTCGATTGAGAAGTGTTGATGTCTTCTTTAAATACACGATTCAAGTGTTCTTTGTGCAAATCTAGGGGATGTTGTTGCCAGCTCCGCCTTTAGTATTACATGTCCTATTCCACATTAATTGATGTGCCTTTCTTGGAGATAGGAACCCATTTACCAAATTGACGGCCTCTAAAGCATACTTTGTTCTATCGTCTGGTTTGAAATGTAGCATGAACACCTTCCAGCAACGTAATAGTCGAGCACCATCTCCTTCATGACAAGCATCCTCAAAGTTTCTCACTGTCAAACCCAGTCCAACTAAAGTCCTAGCATAATCTACGACACAATCATCTCCTTTTTTGTTTCTGCATTAGCAGTTGCAGGTTGTTGTAATTCAGTAGCGGATAGTGCACAGGTCCAAGGTGAGCTTGTAGGAAAAATTTGTTTGAGCAAACTACTAGCAAAACTGTAAAAAAAACTTCTTCCTTTCTCCATCTGAAGCAGCATCAATTGATCTGGCAAAGCAATTTCTTGTTGGTTTATCGCTTGTACATTCCATGCCTAGGTGTTCCATTGCTGCTGCAGTGATATGTGTGCTATGCCAAAGAAGTCATGAACTGCACGATGCCGGAAGTGATCTATTTAGAACATTTTTGAGTTGGTGTAGGGTTCCCTTGTTCATAAACGAGTCTGTTCTGTACAGTCGATTCCAAATAACCTGCAAACATGGACGCCATGCATGCATGTATGTTGGCTTCATACAGAAGTTTTGTTGCACTTGGAGTGGAAGAAAAGTTTGCACCCATGATTATAGCTTCATAATTACATTCTGGTTATCAGTCAGGCTATAAAATTAATTTGTTCAGTACAGAAATAGCAGACAATGAATGCACTTGTAAGTATGTTCACAACTGTAAGCTGGTCATATGAACGAGTCTTGACAATACAACAATTTTTAACAATAATGATTTATACTACAAAAATCATTGTGTTAATGATTACCTGGTAAATTGTGACTAGTGCATGCCAATTTTCAGATTTAGGAATCACTCCTTGAAATCCGGTTTCATAACTGCAACTTTGCTTGTTGCGCTCCTCGTGTCCGCTCTACTGTCACTTGGTCACCTCCGAAGAAAATCCTTTCTGCAATCCCTGCGCTCTCAGTCTGTGGTACACACTTGTGTACATGTCTCATAATGTCTATCACGTCTTCAGCCGTTTGCTCACTTTCAAATGCAACCTGCAGCATCACAGTGGAAATGCATGATCTTACAATTTAGACTTTATTTTTTTCAGATGAGTGGAATATGTTCTGGAACAAGATGTTTGAAAGAGGCAAAATAAGATAAAATGCTTGATTAGAACTCGGCTAATGAGGACTTCAATCTCTGTGTTCATAATCTGACATTCTTCTGTTGATGGTAGACAAAGGCAGGTTTTTATTGTTAGTTCAGGTGGTAGAGCATTTGAGTGGTCCTTACCAAGCACTCTGTCAAGTACAGCAAATAGTTGGAACCAACGGTGGTCTTTGTTTGGCCTGTAAAGTGATTGCCATGACACGTCCTGACATAAGTCAACATTTTCACCAATGACTTGAAAGGAAGAATAGTCTTCACCATTCCTATAATTATATAATAATAATATTATTTTAGAACCACGTATATAATTGCAAAACTACCTATGTACCATAGGCTGAACATGCCCGGGCATCCCTGATAACTCTAGGGATAAGAGCAATAGGTGGACACCACCAGTTATTCTCACCAGACCAATCTACTGTGAATGCATCCACTGCCTCTAAACATGTTATAGTAGTCTGCAAACCGGTCACATCCAACTGAGCACAAATTGCTGGGTTCAAAAAACAATAATCTAGATCAGTAATCTGACTCAAATAGTCAGCTTGCTCATTTTCCTCTCTAGGAACCCATTCTGGTTCGAAGCGAATCTGGAATTGAATCATCAATGAAGAAATCTTCATTGCATGCCTGCTACCCACTTGCTGCCTACTTGCAGTATACGGCCAACGTTCTGATTGTCCGTGAACCAATTTACCCGATTTTTGGACAGCTTGCCTGCTAGTGACTGGAGTACCCAGTGAGTTCTCGCCATGTTGAACTACACATCACTTCTACAGCTGTCCATTGACCATAAGCAGTATACTGTCCATGCTCGACTATGTGTCCTCCATAACCAGCATCGCTAGCATTTGAGTAAACTACTCTCATAGCTAATGGGGAATGCCAAGTTGGCTGAGTCTTGTATTCCACTAATGAGGTTGACCAGAAGTCAAGCTCCCTACAAGCCTTCTCAGGCAGCCTAAGAAGCTCGCACCATGCTATTCTAGAACTGTATACAAGCTACTGGTCATTAGCCTACTGACAGGACCAACCGCAGGGTGAAGGGCAACTAATGTAGGATCCGGGAATCCGCATGATTACTGAAGTTTTTGGTGATTTCAGTGAAAGAAGCAGAAAAACTAGATTGTGTAGTGCACAAAACCTAGGAATGCTCAACTAATTCACGTGTCTAGTTTTAAATACTACAACAGACACGTGTCACCTGCTACACCATGCAATTACAAATGTCGGGAGCATATTTCCCTGTCTAATTCCTACGTCAACCGACAGGAAAATATATCAGGAGCTCATAAGGGGAAGGAGCGTCTAACTCCCCGCGTGGTAATAACCAAAGCTAAAGACCGCCATCATGCATTATTGCTACTTGGAACTTGGGGGTTTCTTTGCAGGTTGTGGCTCGCTATTTCCTACGTTTACATTCATCCATGCTTTGTCCTGGTCCTCTCTAACTAAAACAAGTGAGGCTTCAGCCAGAACCACAACCACCGTCTTATGCGGCAGCGGGCTTTAGTTTTTGGACTTTAGCGGACTTTAGTCTTCATTATAATTATGCTCCCGCTATACATTATAGCTCCTTCCCCTTATACACTCCTGTTAATAGTGTTAATAGCCCTTCTCAACATAATTTTGGTTGCTGGCTATAGGCATGATGTGATTGCATCTTGTAGCAAAGTCTTTGCTGCTGGCTCGATTCCTTGACCCGGGTGATTCATCTGCTATTATTATTGTATTCAGGACTAGTGGACTACTGTACAGGCGTGTTATTAGGCGCATGTGCTTATAATTATTTCCACAGCAAAGAATATGCCTTTATAATTATTATGCGAGATATGCCTATTAAAGAAAGTATATTGAGCGAACTGCGCCTAACAGCACACCAGTACAATAATTATTATTTATTTTTTGAGTGTACTTTAACTGTTATGGCACAGCATGTTGTATAGTGTTGTCATGAACCCAGCTCATGGCACAGCATGTTGTATAGTGTTGTCATGAACCCAGCTCATGGCACAGCATGTTGTATAATGTTGTCATGAACCCAGCTCATGGCACAGCATGTTGTACAGTGTTGTCATGAACCTAGCTCATGGCACAGCATGTTGTATAGTGTTGTCATGAACCCAGCTCATGGCACAGCATGTTGTATAGTGTTGTCATGAACCTAGCTCATGGCACAGCATGTTGTATAGTGTTGTCATGAACCCAGTTCATGGCACAGCATGTTGTATAGTGTTGTCATGAACCCAGCTCATGGCACATAATTATTATTAATTTTATTATTATTATCTCTCTTTCAGCATATGTATCTGACCTTTATTCGTCATGGTCATCACACAGTGCCCTCTTCAATGCCCAGCATACAGTTCATGCACAACTGTCTCATTGAGATTCTTCCTCTTCTTCCTGACCTCTCCTATCAGCTCATTTTTGTTCATATACGGCAAATGGCATCAGAGCTCCAGTCAGCTTTCAGAGGAAAGGGGAAAGAGAGAGTTTGTTGTTGGCCATACATACACTCTCTGGGTCTGTTTGTGGCAGCTACGTGCTCTCCGGCCTTCAATCTGCTTGTGTTTCCTGTCACACAAGTAGCACTTGGAACAATGCAATTATTGTCTTCAAACACATACAGACCTCTTCAACTCAGAGTTGTTCGTATGTTGATGTCTTTATCAGAGGAAACTGATACGTTCATACCTGTTGCTCCACAATTGATTACTGTGAGTGTGTGCATATATCACATTATAATGACGGTGCAGCTCATTTCGTCAACAGATGTTGGAGAGTTCTAGTGGGCGAGTTGTTGGAAAGTCATCTACTGGGAAGCCACCAAACCTTACTTGCCTGCTGAAGTTGAGTAAGGCACAGTTGGGCACTAGAGCCACTCAAGTGAGTCAGATACCTGAGCCACTTGCGCTTATGATTTCAGTGTAAAATATTTTCTTGTTCTGCAGTCAACATTATTGGATAGTGCTCTCCGACTACTGGTACAGCTGCTGGCCAACTCTTCTCACTCTATTAGTTTTCCAGAGCTCTCTTTTCCTCTCACTGTCAGAGTAAGAACTCATTATTCTGTAACTGTACTGTCTTATTATCTTAGCTATCTCTCTTAGCTGCGTAAAGTGATGAAAACCACTCCTTTGACATGGTTCAAGACTCATGTCAAACAGCTAGTGGAGAAGGTAAAACATGGTGGATGCTTTCCAGATAATTTTAGGAGCTGTTACTCGTATTCATGTACTTGTGTTGTCAGTTGCACTCATCAGTCATTTAATGCAGGTTGAAGAAGTCAGCTCTGTTATTAGCCGAGAAAGAAGTTCTCTCCCGTTCTCACCAAAGGACTTGGACCAGATAGTTAGTTACTCTTGCATCAAGAACATGATTAATTCATTATTCTGTAGTCGGTATGGGAACAGCAGCGAAAGCTTGTCCCTAATGCCCTCACAAGATTCTGGGAGACTTGGCAGAAGTTGCAACACCAAACATACCCACACAATGATGCTGCTGCTGTTAAGAAGAAGACTACTGAAGATAAGAATGAAGACGATGATGATCAGGTGATTTATTAGTTTGGTGGTATGTAGCTCTTAACTCTTTCCTTTAGGAACACAAGACGAAAAAGACACTTAAACGTGTGAGACAGAATGACTCTCGTGAGGGGAAAGCCAAGAAGACAAAGACCAAGCAGCTGAACTCGGACAGCGACATAGAGGACACACTAGAGGACCTAGTACTGTCAGACTAATATACAATTGTACCTACTAATATCATTCAATGAGAATTATCAATCTCTGGGTCTAAAGAAGAGATAAATGTGACGCTATTTTGCAATAGTCACAAGATCGAGTTGCTTGATGCATGCTGCAAGAAATAATAATACTGTTATGCTATAAGTTATGTATTGTCTTCCTAGCTAGTGAGCACCCTTGTATCGCTGAGCCTGGTGGCTGTTCTCTGATAGTAATTCACCTGGTACTCTGACCAGGTCAACTACATACTGTCTTGTCTGCCCACACTCATTCACCAGCATCACAGTGTTCCAGTAATGACCATAGGTTCCTCTTTCTAGAGTGCAGTTGATGCCCAAATGATCAGCAAGAACCTTGAATAGCAGAGTGCGATGCTGATAGCTGCCTTTCTTGACACTCCCAAGAGGTACTATATTGGAATCAGCACTAGCTTGTAGTTCACCTAACTCAAGGTGATGATGGAATGAGTCAGTCTGGTGTATTTGCCCTCCCATCTTGTCACTGACATAGCTGTGCGAGGGAAGGAACAGTGATGATTGATCAGCATTAAACTTACATAGCTGTTTCCTTCACTTGCTCTATAACAGTATTCAAAGGCTGGAAGTTATTCTTGACATGTTCAATGTGTTCCCGCAGGTCTGCATCAGGTTGTAGCAGGTGTGAACCTTGTGACTGCTGCTGCTGCTGCTGTTGCAACTGTTGATGATCTCCACTATCACCTGACTCCTCTGACATCCTGGAGTCCGTATGCCTCTCTCCCTTGTGTTTCTTGCTGCAGATAAAACTAAAATTACTATTATCGAAGTAAAGAACTACATGCATACCCTTTTCCTGTTCCACTGCTGGTTTTAGAGCCATCTTGTTGTGCTGTGCCACTGCGACTCTTGCTCTTGTGAGAAGCTTGCAGGTCAATCTGAGATCCATCCTTGTTAGTAGCAGCATCATCAGTAACCACTACTGGAGGATGAAGGACAGGTGGAGGAGGCAGTGCCACTAGCGATACTGTGAAGATGGGTCTACTGAGGCTCAGCTGCTTCTCTAGCAATTCAACTAGAGGAACAAAGTCTTCAGCACTCCTAGCCATGCCAGTATCACAGAACTCGGTCTCTATCAGTTTATCTTGTGCTGTTAGAAGTCCTGTGAGAGCATACTTAGCTGATAGATTTTCTGCTAGCAATGTTCGTAGAGCCAGCCCTGCATACTGAGCAACTTCTCTATTTTCTGAACTTTGACACAATTTTTGCAAGAATTTTAATCCTCTATTTAAGACCGAAAAGCATTAATTTAATAATACTGTAATCACTTTACCTTTTCTTGAAAACAGCTTCTGCTACATTATCACTCTTTGCTAGAGTGGAGAGTGCCCAGGCAGCGTTACGGCACAGTGATGTGTTGGTTGAGTGAAGAAGATTCATAAGCTGACTGACTCCTTCATCTGGAAACTAATAAATTGATAGCATTGGCTATGTTAATGTATAGTAGGTCACCTTTACTCTAGCAGTGTTATCGCAGCCCAGGACAGCAAGTGCACCAGCTGTTGCATGTTGCACTGAACTATCAGAGTAGCTAAGACTGTTAGCGAGAGCAGACATTGCTCCAGCCTCAACCAGATCATATCTGAGGGAAGCTGTAAGAGAGCATACTGAATCACTAGCAACTTCACTAACCATGTACTAACTAAAGGTACAACAAGCAGATTTTCACAATAATATGATATTGAATACTAACCATTTGGTCCCATGTTAATGAGGCACTTTGCTGCTCCACATCTGCAGGTAGCATCGTCATCTCCTAGCAATGCCACCAGTAGTTCAATTCCACCATTCTCACCTACTGCACTGTGATAGTAGGCAACAATGAGAATCAATGGAGTTGCACAGTGTACTCACATGCAGTTTCCTTGGGCTTCTATTAGTGTGGCTGCTAGACCAGTTACTGCTGTTGCTCTCACTCTCTCACTAACATGCTGAAGGAGATTCACAAGGGAACTAATACCACCTTCTGCACCAATAGTTTGTTTGCTGCTGGTCAAAGCTGCCATTGAAGAAATGGCATCAGCAGCAGCACACAGCACCTCATCATCCTGAGTGAAACAGAATGCTCATGCAGTAGAACCATTGGGTGACTCACCTGTGCAGCCAGAAGATCAATCAACACTTTCTCAGCATTCTCCTCATGAAGGATCTTGCAGCTAACCACTATGATAAAAAGAATAATAGTTTATTTTGCACAATACTCAATCGCATGCTTACTATTTCTAGCAGCTTTGGCTAATGCAGTCGCCTATGGAAATTAAACATACATGTACTGATAATTGCACTGTCTCGATACTCACTGCTTTTGCCTGCACACTGGGCAATGTGGAGTCTTTAATTCCCAATAGAAATTTCTGTAAACAGTCTGAACTGTGCAGTGCCTCCATACCACCATCAGCTAGCAGGCACAGAGACATGACACTTACAGCCAAGAGATGTAGGTCACTCCAGTCCTGAGTGTGTGCTAAGTAAGTGCAGTCTGTTATCACTGTTGTCTCACCAGATTGACCAGAAATGCTGTTAGCTTTGCTAGACCACCTGCTTCACTAAACTCAGTTCTGCATTCAGCTGATCAAAACAGCAACGTTACTGACATGTTAGTACAGTACAGCTTCATGCACCTACCATCACGTAAGCAATTCTCCAGTGTGTGCAGAGTATGCTCTTGTATTTCAGGATATTCTGACTCAAGCAAAGGAAGTATGGTAGAGAAAGCTGCAACCAGAGAGGTGAATAAATAAGCGTTGGTATAAGTGTGTTGCAACCTACCTTTCTCCTCAGCCAGCAATCTTCTCACTTGGTGATGTTGCGTGAGTAGTGAGAGTGACTTGATGGAGTTCTTCTGAATATCAACATCAGCAGAAGGGAGTAGCTGGAGGAGATTTTTGTGGGCACATTGTTCATTTAGACGAATTTTGAAGGAGTACTCTTCTGCAGATGTAAACAAACGCATGCCACCACCACACACTGCATCTGTCATAATACCTGCTAGTTGGGCTACTGTGTAAGAAGCACGTTCTTGTAAAATGACTTCCACTATAAATCAATAATAAAACCCAATAGTGAACTGTATACAATAGTACTCACCATCTGGTTTCAGTTGAGCTAGCAGTGGAGGTATGCAATCAACCTTGAGCAGCACTCGCTTCACTTCAACTATGAACAGAATCTTCCTTCATTAATCAATAATAGCTTCAACAAATTACTTTTGTTCGTCATTGCAGCAAGGCACAGTAGTGCATATGAGCACACTGCTTTGTCTTTATCAAGCAAAGCCACTAGCTTCTGTACAACTCCATGTTCCTTCATGTCAATACAGTTTTGTTCAGCTAGACGAGTATATAATAGCGTAAATTTAGCTCCTGAAGTTAAATTTTAATTATTCAGTTACAGTTGTACCTTTCTCAACATGCTGCTGTAACGCCTGGCAAGCTTTGCAGACTATTGCTGGTTCCGGTGAGTCCAGCATTAACACAACTGTGCGTGGGTCCTTGGCCGACACCTCAACATGCTGAAACCGCTGAAGAGACCAGAAAGCAATCTCGCACGACTATGCACAAATTTAGATAACCTACCTCCTCCGCCACGGGCGCTTTATCATCTTTCTTCTTCGGCATCGTCCCTTCTGCAAATAACGTTGCTATAGCAACCACGCCTATTAATTTTTGGGTGATCATTAATAAAAAATTAGGTCGGTACAATGTGCTACATGTAGGTCGAAACCAGTCTTTGTAGAAGAATTATTTTATCAAAATGAATCTTCTGTAAAAACTTTCCAAGCATTGTGATCATAATAAATAATTATTATCAATGGAGAAATGATGGTGAATTATTGTAAGTCAATTGATTATAATAATTATCAATGGAGAGATGATGGTTAATTATTGTAAGTCAATTGATTATATCAATGGAGAGATGATGGTTAATTATTGTAAGTCAATTGAGGTACTGGAGCACCAGTGAAGATGTTTGGAGCAGCTGAATTGATGGCTGCAAAAATAGGAGCCATTTCCTTTTCTCTATTCTCTACTTCATCTGCTGTTGTCCATGATTGATCAAACTCGAGCTTATATGACCCAAGGAACTTGTGTGGACAGTTCAAACCCCACTCCTATTGAAAACAAAGTACTATAGGATCATTTTCAAATTATACACATCTTTCAAAAACAGTACGATATAATATTGTCGAAAAACTGACTTGCTTTAAATTGCCAGTTTAAGGGTGGAAATCCCAAACATCAGGATTACGAATATTTTGGTTTCTACTGTTAGTTGAAGGCTTGGTCAGTCACACTGATCACCCAAGAAAGTCGCCATTCGTCTTGTGGGCGTAGCAAGCCCCACCCAATGACGAAAAGTTGCGTTTCTTTCCTGAGCATGCCACACCCACACAAAATGTCAGACATAAACTTTGGTACACAAGGAAGAAACGTATGTATGGGATTTTGCAAAAAGGTCTCTGTCTGTAAGTTACAGAGGGGCGAATATTTAATGAGAACAAACGATTTCGGCAAAAATCCCTTACCAGCAAGAGCGATGGAAGATACATCTCCTTTTGCCAGAGCGCCAAAAAAATGCCACCTGACGCCCTCCCGCCCTCCCCACGACCCACCCACCCCTATGTGGGTCTCTCCTGATTGCCGAGTACGAAATAATTTTGTTCCAAATACGGCAAGTGCTACTGGAGTGTGGGTACACCCATTTTCCTTGTAAAACGGGCAAGTAATAGCCAGGACACTGTAGATTATATTGTGCAAAGGGCAGCAAGAAAGAATAGTTCGGGTTTTCCTGGCTTAATTGTCTGCAGTGTGCTATCAATTTTGTTACAAACACACACCCTTGTACTTGGTGTGTTAGTGTTTCAGATAACATAGGCGTAGGAAGATGCAAATGAATGGGGGAGCATACCAAGTAAATAGCCGACTTTTTGCGCCATGTGCAAGCAATGGTAGTCGTATCTTTAGGGTGGAACGGTGTTGTATCGTTAACTGCACAGCATTCAGAAGAACACTGGGTGGCTACTTCTAACACAGGCACCAGTGCCAGCGGGGGAGGCTGAGATGGCAACGGTGATTCTGCATCGTTTGTAGTAGTACGATCGTCATCTGGCTCAGACAGACAATGGCTTGTCTTCGTTATTAGCGTCAGACTCATGACTACTCACTCCACGAAAGATTTCCAACAAAGTCATCTGCTTAGATCGTTTTGGTGGCGGTAGAGATAGAGAAGTCATCATCTGCTAGATCTGATCATGGGCGTTCCCTGGCTACACGTGGTGTGGCTTTAACAAAAACCTGGGGGCACGTGCCCTCCCCAGTTCCTACGCCTATGGACAATATACTCAACCAAAGTGCCTCATCAAGTCTGATGATTGATACAAACACCTGGTGGTTAACGATGCTGTTCAGACCATCAAACCATCTAGCCTCGTACCCAGGCCTGCTTTGTGGCTATGCATGAAGCCACAAAATGGTTTTGCCCCTTCGTAAAACCTATTAAACTTTCTCAGTGCAGCTGTATGCTCTAGTAGGGATGAAGTAGTGAAAACTGGGTCTAATACAGTTATGTTGCCATTTGGAGTATTCTACAAGAAAGAGACTTTCACTCAGCTCTTGCTAATAAGATTTCCAGGTGCTAACCATTACACCATTGAACTCAAATCAGGACATAAAATCTGATCCAATCATAATGCAGGTACCTGAGGAGACAGCATTGAAAAATAAGTAGAACCATTTGATCTTTCATAGAGGTGGTACATATGTCCTGGGATTTTCTTAAAGTTACAAGTTGCATGATGCAACTGTGCATCTTTCTTAGCTGACTGGAGCACTTCCAGTGCCTGTGGAATAACAAATAATGAGCCGAGTAGCAGTTCTGTTTCATCTACCTGCTGCTGAAGGTGCTTGATCTGGTCTACAATTATTTTCAATTTGTTGCTGGTTGTTGCTTGCACAAAGTCATCAGCACGTTGTACCTGTTGTGCTAATGTAACCAGGTCCATAGGATCATGATGACGTCGTACAGCACGTGGATCAACCGACATTTGGTCTAGAACTGTAAAGGCATGAAAGGGGATTGAAGAGAGCGTGTAGGTGTTCTGTACTTATAGCAACAGCTACTCACCGCTCACAGTATCTTCTTTCTGTCTTTGGATCAAGCTAAGACACACTGTCTGACCAGTAGGCGACGCCTCGGGCTGTGAGGTGGTATGATCCTGTGCAGCCATTTTTGCATTGTGTAGAAAGTGGGCGTTAACACGAGGTGCTGCAACATGGCTGCAAGTCTCAAGCTCGGTCTCAAGGTATGGGGCGTTGGAAGGAAAGCTGTTGTTCTTCTACTTAAGCACGCAATATATCTCTGTAGACAAACAGTTTTGCACTGACTGGTAATCAAGACGATCATCACTACTGGATCAAACGAGTGAGTTTGTTAGTTTTGTGGGGTGTATCTGTGCTGAGCATTTACATGCGTGCAGTCTGCTGCTAGATCTCACTTGAGGGCTGCAGGATTCAAGGTGAGGTCACTTCAGTTGTGATAGTAGTTTACAAGCTAGTGTCTCTGACAGGATGAAGATTTCTCTAAACCAATCATTACAGTTGCTTGTCCCTACAGTAATGCTCTGCCGTGTAACAACCATTTATGGTGCTAAACTAAACTTAACAACTTTTGTCTGTTACAACAATTTCATTTAGGGAACTCGCCCAAATAATTATGAGTGAGATAGAAAAGAAAGGAGGTGAGGCTCTAGATGATTCATTGCTGACGACACTATAGTCTTGTTGCAGGAAAACCGTTCTTCTGTGGTACACCTGTGATTAGTGATGGAGAGACCAATGTAAGTTTAAAGTTATGACAGATTTTGTGCTAATTTTTATTAGGGAAGTCCACTGATGAGATATTCTCTAATTTCCCGTGACTGGATTGCTGACTGTGTAGAAATTATGCACAAGGGCTATGCTGCTGTGAGTTGTAATACAAGAGATATTAATTTTTATACTGATTTTTGATGTTATCATTCTAGGATGCTGTGATATCTCTCGGCGGGTGTGATAAAACTGGTATTTATATTTATAATTATAATGACTATTTTTATTGTTTATTTTTCAGTTCCTGGAGTCGTCATGCCATTGGCACGTCTTGATGCACTGGGATTATCGTTATACGGAGGCACAATACTACCAGGCCTGTGTGAAGGAAAGGAAGAGCACTTGGATGCCCAGAGTGTGATGGAGGTGACACTGCTTAATTTACCACTTGACTATAAGTTATCTTCCTAAAGGCAGTAGGTTCTTATGGAGCTGGGCTAATTGATTTAGAGGAGCTACACCGCATTGAGTGTTTTAGTCTACCTGGATCAGGATCTTGTGGTATAGACATAATTATTATAATTTTATTTTTTGTAAAAATTGTTGAACACAATAATTATTGTAGGAGGTATGTTTACTGCTAACACAATGAGTTCAGTTGTGGAGGCTCTTGGAATGGCACTTCCTGGGACCTGTTCTGCTCCTGCTGTGACAAGAGAGAATGTAGTCACAGATAAAAAGAAGGCCCAGTGTGTTGCAGTGGTTGATCAGCTGTTCAATCTACTGTGCATGAAGGAGAAGATCACTACTCGACAAATTATGACAAGGAAGGTGATGACAATTTTCCTCCTAATTCTATTCGCATTATTGTTGTTGTTTGGAACAGGCATTTGAAAATGCAGTCACAGTAGTGTTTGCTCTAGGAGGCTCTACGAATGGAGTACTGCATTTGCTTGCACTAGCTCATGAGTTTGTCATTAATATTGATAAACGTCTACTATTATTATTCTCTCACATTCAGAGCAGGAGTACAATTAAGTATTGATGATTTCACTACAATTGGAGACAGAGTGCCCTTGCTTGGAAATCTAAAGCCTCATGGCAAGGTATTCTGACTATGGCGAGTTAATCAAATTTCTCAATACTTCAGTACCACATGGCAGATTTAGATGAGATTGGAGGATTACCAGTAAGATGAACTTCTCATTGTTTCATTGTCTTTATTCTCAAGTGCTCAGGTTGTGATGAAGGAGCTTTTGTCAGGTGGACTCTTGCACGGAGACTGCCTTACAATCACAGGAAGAACTGTAGCTGAGAATCTAGCTAGCATTCCAAAACTTGCAGATCTTAATCAGGTTAGCAAACTGCTCTTAACTATCTTGTCAATGAAACCCTTCACAGAAAGTAATCTATCCATTATCCAATCCTGTGTCATCGCCTGGTCATCATATCATAGTCCTAAAAGGCAGTCTTTCACCTGATAGTGCTGTGCTTAAGCTCAGTGGCAAGGAATTTAGCAAACCTTTTAGTGGACCAGTGAGCTGTGTTTGTGTAGCTGTATCAAATGTGTTCTTTCATACAGGCCAGAGTGTTTGATGGTGAAAATGGAGCATATGATGCTATAATGGGAGGCAAAGTCAGCTATCTAGCTAGTAACTATTTTTTAAACTAAAATAAATACAGATAAAACCTGGAGATGTTCTTCTAATTCGCTATGAAGGCCCTAAAGGAAGGTATATAACGAACGAGTCACTCTAACATAATAATGTTGACTATCATGCACTGCATGCAATTTCTTTAAAACCTTCTTTGTACACTAGTCCAGGGATGCCAGAAATGCTTAGTCCTGGAGCAGCACTTGTTGGAGCTGGTTTGGGTAAAACTGTAGCATTAGTGACTGATGGACGGTTCAGTGGAGCGTCTCATGGTAAGCTCTATCCACCGGCCAATCAACTGCTGATACTACTGCACTCACGTACTGTGTAGGAATAATGGTTGGACATGTCACTCCGGAGGCATTTGATGGAGGACCGATTGCTCTTGTCGAAGAAGGAGATATTGTCGTCATTGACCTACAAAACAAGAAACTTGATGTTGTAAGTGCAAGTTTTACATTGCTTCTGTTGAACCTTGATTGTTTCTTGCAGTTGGTTGACAACACTGTACTTACAGCACGTCGTGCTCAGTGGAAGCCACCAAGCATGCCTGTAACTGGATTGTTAAAGAAGTATCGTTCCTTGGTTTCCTCTGCTCACTATGGAGCAACCACATATTAGTATTACTTCGTATGACAATTTGATAGTATTGCTGCATGTCAGTGCAACTTAAAGTGCAATACAGCCAATGCAGTTTCACAGTTTTTCTGTTCTTATCAGGCAGCCAGTAGTTACCCACTGTGAACGACGGAAAACGCAATTAACTTGTTTCCAGTCTGAGTGGAACAGACAAGTTTGGCAAGTGTTTTTTTGTCCGTCAATCTGAAAATTCTAAACCAGAGTGGGTGGGGCTCGTATGCTGTGTATCCAGGCTGCAGCATGCACGGAATGCATGAGCTAGTTTCAGTATTTAGAAGCTACAAGTTAAAAAGCAACTATCAAGAAAAGCAAACCAAACCAATGATGGAAACAAAAAAGAGATACATTATCTTGCCGAATTCGAACTGCACCAAAAATTTGAAACTCACTGTAAAAGAAAAAAAGACACAAACAAGAAAATAAAAAGATTTCAAACGAAATCAAAAGGATGTAGGGATAAAGAAATCTGCTACTGGTCCACAATGTAAACAAACAAGGAGCAAGCATGGAATGGTAACACGATTGACTTGCTAACAGACCATAGATCCCTACATCAGTGGCTGACTACAGCAGTTCTGCTAGTTGCTATTGACTGACACCTGACATGCATTGGTTAGGTTGTGACAAAATAATTATAGTATAGTTAAAATGTTATGTACAGCCACTGATGTAGGGATCTATGTTCTGTTAGCAAGTCAATCGTGTTACCATTCCAAGCTTGCTCCTTGTCTGTTTACATTGTGGACCAGTAGCAGATTTCTTTATCCCTACATCCTTTTGATTTGATTTCGTTTGAAATCTTTTTATATTCTTGTTGTTTTTCGTTCCCAAAAATTATTGGCGCATCGCGCACGTGGTACTCGGCGCGCGCATGCAGCAGACGATCGAGCAGCTGCATGGCATATGCATGCACGTATTAGCTACTTTGTGTACATACTGTATATCAGAGCATGATCAGAGATCAAGTCAGAGAATATGGCGTCTAGGAACGAAAGAAAAAATAAGACGGAGAGAGAACGGATTGTGGTCAAGAGAACGGCCTTGGCACTGATCCAAGATATACTCAAAGAAAAAGGAGTCGAGTGTACAAGTAAAAGGTGGACCGAGCAGTTCACACTAGAGCAGTGTCTCTCCTTAATAGAGTCATTAAAGGACTCAATACAGGAACATGGAGGAGATGTTAGAGACGTGGCTCTACCAATGGCCAAGAGTTCTGGTCTAAGAAAAAATGTAAGACAACTCATTGCTGCTCGGCAATGATATGTATAATGTAGGGATGTTATTATATTATATAATAGATCTGTTCCTTTCCAGAAAAAGAGACCCAGAGACAATGATGACTAATTACGAGTACTCATCTATAGCAGAAACTCCTGTTTATCTATTGACAATAGAATCACTGAAGGACTGAGTATTACTGTTTAATAAGTATAGTAATCTCTGTTCTCTAACACTGCTTATACTGTTGTTTAGAGCATCAAAGTTCTAAAGTGATTATAGTGATGGAGACATAATTTTAATCAATGTACTGCAGATTTTGTTCATTGCTATTTAAGGAAGAAGTTTAAAATACTCTCCATCATTCGTGACCGAATTGCTAATTGAACAGAAACGGATATTTCTATGACTTTCTATAGTGACTTGTCTGACGCACTATCAGCTTATCATTCTAACGTAAAAATGAAAAATTAAATGCCCCCAGTATTGCATACAAGAATTATACAGCCATGTTACAGCATACATAACATGGCCGTATGGCTTGCAGTGATGTAACAATCACTACGATTTGATCACACAAACACGAAATAATTGATGATGAGACAGAGTGCTCTTGCTCTGCATTAAGCTTCCAGTACGTACATGCCATGCGGATTTAGATGACACTGGATAATTATTACTAGTAAGATAATACCACTCTTGTCTTCATTACCAACTTTTTTGCACGGAGGCTGCTTATAATTGCATGTATACTAAAACTTAGCTATCATTCTAGAACTCAAAGACGTACATGTAACTAAATTGCTATTGTCAATCTCAAGCCTGTGTTTACTGCCTGGTCAATGGTCATCACAATTATACAATTTCTATTAGTCGTTTCACATGATAGTGCTGTGCTGGCTTAAGATGGTCTGCGGCAAGGAATTTTCTTCAATAATATTATTGACCACTGAGCTGTGTCTCTGTAAATAGTGTTTCACATTGTTCCTTCACACAGGCCGTCAAGGCCAATTGTTTGGCCGTGAAAATAGAAATGTTAGAGGCATGATTGCCCACATCTAGTTAGCATCTTCTAGGGCTCCAAAGGTAAAATAATCTGGGTTTATTTAATTTCCACCATCAAGTTAAATCCTGTATGGTTAGTGGTTATATCTTGGATGGTACAGTGAAGCATCTCATGGATGGAGACGAAGAGATGTGCCTTTGCCAAGACTAGCCAGAGAATTTAATGTAAGTACGTGTACTAAATTAGAACTGAAAACGATTAGTTTTAATGTGTGCTGTGCATGAGTGAGTAAAGTCTATGCTACTACTGTACTACATTGTGATTTGGTTGAAAATTCTTAATTCCACTATGGTAACATAAACAATAACATACTGTTTTGTTTTAATTAGCTTAGTCCTTCTCGGGAAATAGAACATGTCCTGAATTTTCGCTCCTGTCTTTTACTCCACGTAAAGGTGTTCGTTGGAAGTCGCCTGATGGTGAACGCGGATCTGGTGGCACGTGAGCAGCGGTGGCCTTCATTCTCACGGGCGTGCGCTCGACATTTGAACTGGGAGAACGTGGGTCGAACTCTGATTGTACTATGGGTTCACGATTTTCATTCGGTGTCGCCTGCTCTTGCTGAGGTGCTGGTTGACTCTTGGGTGGAGGTGCCCATCTGATCGAGCTCTCTGACGCGCCCATGATGAAAATTTGAATGTCACCGCTCGGTTGGGCGTGGTCATGTAACGCCCACTATGTTGTTATAGCAACACGGTCGCCTCAGGGTTAAAGACTTTACTTCGAATCCGTTTACACACCGACAGGCAGCCACGGCAAAGAAACTTAAGAAAGCACCAGCAACTAGTCCCTATCGATATGTGATCAGTGGAGGCAACGCAGCACCTGTGTAAGTCATAGTGCACTGACTGTTATTAAGTTACTGCAGGATTGAGCTTCTGGTTTATATTGCAATGCATTCTGCTGCTGAACTTGTTATTGTACAATAATTATAGTAATAATTATAGTTAGTGTTCTACTTATTATCATAATTATAAATGCAAAACAATAGTATAGATGAAATTCTCAAGAAACGTGGCTGGACAAGGATGGATAGCCAGGCCCAAGATGGTCGATTATACACACTGATGTGGTCTGAACTTAAGTGTAGCATTGACTTTCAAACTTTCAGAGAAGGTGATATAATTGTCGTGATAATTTTTGTAAACTATTGACTTTTTACAAACAGGAGAACAGATGGTCAACCATTTCCCAAATATAACACTGCTTACTACAAAAATTGGATTACTTGAGAGTCTGAGAATGTGTCGCTCACGTCTTCATGCATTACGGTGACTGTACAGTAGATACACGTATCATTATTGGTGCATGGTACAGACTGGAGCTTAATTCTATGATACCACAAACTTTCCGTCTTGATGTGGCAGCAGAAAAAGCAGAGTTTGAAGAGATTTATAAAGGTCAGTCATTCTTTAGTTGGTAAAGCTCTATTACATTCCTTGCAGGAGAACAATGGATCTGCAAGCCAACTGGAGCTAATCAAGTATAAGCATTACTTCTATTTTGCATTTTAAGTGCTCTGTTTTTTAGGGGAAGGGCATCTTTCTTGTTACAAGCCTTCAACAGTTAACTGACAAACTTGCACATGATGAGGAAAGAACCAAAATGTCCTATCGTCCGAAAGCTCGTATTGTACAGAGGTCTGAGACATAAAGCTACCAATTATTATTGACTTTTTCATGGTGTGTACAGGTATCTCTCTCAACCACTGCTATTGGAAGGAAAGAAATTTGACATTAGAGTCTACATGTTATTGATAGCAGCAGATAGAGGCCAGATACTAGCATTCTACAGAGAGGGCTACATACGACGTGCCTGCCTACCCTATGACAGAAACAGTGAAGACATGACAGTTCATCTCACCAACCAGTATGTGCAGAAGAAGCATCCAACGTATGCTGATCTCAAAGAGGAAACAGTATGTCTGTACATACATAATTATAATTATAGTCGAATGATGCTTGAGTAAATAATGTGATGTGATCACTTACTAAAGTGTACTGTTATTCTTCTCAGGTGTGGGACTTTTCACAGCTACAGAAATATTTATCTGATCATCATGGAATGGCAAGTGACTGGGTTGCAAACATTTTGACAGTAAGGGATAAAAATACACTACCGCAAGCTATTATTAATTTTATTATTATTATTAGCAAAAATTACAGCGTGTCATGCTGGCATGCTACTACAGTGTGCAACAAAGACTACAACACAGAGTGGGATATTTTGAGTTACTTGGATTTGACTTCATGCTTGACAGTGCATATCATGTGAGTCCCACTTACTGCACTAATATGTGTACCTGTGATGATGTTTCAACAGTTATGGCTAATTGAAGTGAATATCAATCCTGCTATGCACACAAACTGTGAAACACTACAGGTGATTGTACCATCCACTCTAGAAGAAACACTAGGTAAGAGCATCATTCTGTAGTAGCTACAAGTATTGTTCTGTCTATAGATCTAGCAATAGAGGTATGGAGTAAGGCTAGACGTTTTAAACCAGTTTTTCCACTGAAAGCACAAAAATCATTCGTTACTCTATTTCCAACTTGAACAATGCTTCACATTATTAATTCCTATCACTCTCATTATTTATAATAGTTAAATTCCCTGTTTTATTATTAATAATATTATTATGAAAAGGATGATTAAATGTGGCACTTTATTCAGAACTAAATGCTTCATAAATGTTCCTGGATACGCTCATTAAATCTTCAGTGTTCACAAGTTCCTGAAAAAAATATAATGTAGTCCATTCATGAATATTATTATTATTGATCAGGACATAATATTTTTGATGTTTTAGTTCTCTACTGTCAAGATTCTGTAGAGTGGATGTTTTTTTGTTGTGATGAAATTTAAACGTATGAAATTAACATTAACACACAATCTGCATTATAAGCACAGCTTGAGACGAAAACTTAATTACGTTATAATTTTTAATAGATGAAAATTCTTGATTTACAATATTTTCTGTTTACGGCAACATAATTATTATTAAAATGCACATGCTTAAATTATGATGTACATTAATAGTGAATCATACCTTTAAGTGTGTGTTAGTGTCCAGTAATAGAACAGAATGATCACAGACAAGTGGAATGACACGTGCCAGAGGCATTGATAGTTGTCTAATGAGGATAATAATGTGACCCACATTGTGCATTTCAGTTGATCGTTTCAAGTGTACAAAGCACAATCACAAAAATAAAAATAATGATGTATGCTCTCTAAAATCTAACCAAGTACTCCCACATTGCTCTTACCCTTGTGCAGCTGACATATAAGAGTCTGTCATCTGCCTGCTCAGATACAGCAGAGCATGTTCCACAACATGATCCAGTATAGCCTGCATATCATCCCTACAGTTGCAATAATAATCATAACTAAAGAATCCTTCTAGTTGACAACCCAAATACAAAAATCTGAGCTGGCAATCTTACATTTCTAAAGCATCTTGTGTAGCTGTTAGTAGGTTGTCCATGCCACTTTTTCCAACAAGTGTGGCAACTGCTGCTCTGGTACTGTCTAAGGCCTACAATCAGTTTACAGTAAAACTGTTATGTAGCTGCTATGCTACCTACCACAGAGTCTGGAGGCAAAACAAATTGCAAGAGCCAAGTGTGCTTCCCACTCCTTGAATGATGGGAGAAGCAGAATAATTATTACTCTGGCACACTAGTGTGAAGAGCTGACCTGTGTCCACCTGTTGATAGTGATACCTGCTCTAGTATGCTATTGAGCAGTTCCTGCACCTGTGCCAGTGTCAACTGGTGTTTCAGAGAATGGTGGAGTAACACTTGCTCTGATGCCGTTTGTACCACTTGTGCGAGAAGAGAAAGTCCTGAATAAAACATAATTATTTTATCTACAGTACCAAGATATCACAATGACTAATGCTCACCTTTCTGTAATAGGGTATGAGTTATGGACAAGTACTGCTTTTGAATGTCAGCAGACACAGTTGCAGTCTGTATAGACAAGAAGCTAGTGGCTGACAATAATCAGATCACTAACATGACGTGAGCCTTGTAAGTCTCTGTACATAAAAGCACCCAATACACTGAGCTGCACACGAACCAATACCACCATCATCCCTGACACACAAGCACTGACAACAGCTCTAGAGAAACCTAATGAATAATCCAGTTAGATGTATGAAAATACTATACTCTGCTTACTTATGAGCTTGAGATTTTCCCATAAGGCAACTTTGTTGATAGGACTAACCAAGAGAAAAATTTAACTCTAAAAAGAGCATACATGTTACATTACTTGTTCTTGAGCTGAGTGGTTATACTGTCAGTATCTAGGACAGACATCACAGCATCCTTGAGAGCTGGTAGGAGGTTGGTCACTGCAGTGCACCATAGCCAGTGTTGATATGCATGCATCACGTCAGTTTCCTCACCTGTGCTAATGCACATACGCTGTATTCGAACATAATGCTCTCTCTTCCTACAAATAATTATAGTTGGTACGCGATGTACACTAGCCAAAGCACACGCATACCTCACCACCTCCCCATCTCCTTCACTGCCTGGAGTGTTTCCTCCGCCAGCCTTCAGCCAGTACACTACACCTACAAAAATAAACAGCCAACACGAGCTAACAACTACACAATTAGTGTAGCCACAACCTCCAGAGACAATAACCACGAGAACAACACTGCCTCCAATCCTCAGTATCCGCGAGATGCTCACCATAGTGAACAGCAATGACTACCGCTCATTGACACACCTTCCAATTAAAAATCTGAATTATAAAAATCTGATCTGCATGCTTATCTACAATACTAGTATTTTGTGATTCTGTTATTATTATTAGATGTGTCTGTGACAATAATGCTGCCCATGAATGGCTGTCAAACGACAGGGAAGACCAGTTCGAGCAATAGCAGCACACTTTCGAGGAGTGCTGGTACGATTGAAGGAGAACACATCAGATCCATTAGTCAGTTCACTCTTGATGGCAAAGGAATCTAGAGTGTTGTCTGCATACAAGTCATTCACTTCAGTGTCTGAGATGTCAGTTGTGTACATTGTAGTAGTGTTGCTGTTATCGGGAGTGGTATCCTTCAGTAGATGCTGCTGTCTTGGCGCATTGAGCTTCTGGAGAGGAACCTCAAGATGAGCCTGCTGCCACCACATCATACACAAGTTACCTGGACATGGTATCAAGGGCTGTTGGTACATAGTGATGTGATGATACTCACCAATCAGTACTGCTGTGACACTCACTGACAGCTGTGTTAGACTAAGAGAAGCATCAAACTTCAATTCAGCGATCAGATTACACACCACTGCTGGCAGCAGGACAAGACGTGTTAACCAGGGAGCTCTCACGAGTAACAGTATTAGAGATGATATAAGTAAGAAGAAACCATGTAGAGCAAGTGCTGTGAGTGCCTTCAACCCATCCTTGGCTCCACCAAGGTGCCGTGAGACCCACTGTAACTGTATACCAATGGCGTCATTCATAGCATCAAGCAGCTGCAATACTTGAGATACTGTGCTGTTGATGGTCTTGAGGTTCTGCAGCGTAGACTCATACTGCACACTCATTTTCTCTAACAAGTCAAATAGTTGCATTGTGCTATTGTCTGTTAGGTAAGGACATGTTACATTGCACAGATCATGGCACTGTACACTCACCAATCCTGGTCCACACCTCTTTGATGTCATCCTTTAATTTAGACAGGTCCTTCGCTACCTGTGCTTGATTCTTCTTCCTCTGTTCCTCCTGTTCAGCTAGCATACCAGAGGCTCTAGCTACACCACAACAATACTGTGATACTATTCCATTGTACTAAAGCACTTACCAAGTTGCTTGCGTATGTTTTCAGTAGTGTTTGCTAGCTCTTTCTGCCCACGATGGATCACCAGTTTCTCTTCAGCTAACTGCTGTAGGTTATCTGTAATACGGTTTCTCAACAAGTGTTGTTTTGCTGCCAGGTTGGACTGGCGCTGCAACAACTGGTCCTGCTCCTTCTTGATGGTAGACATTGAGTCCTCTGCAAGCTGTTGGACTTCTTTCTGACCCTTGGCTAGACTGTCCATGGCCTGTATCTGTTCCAGTGCAGAATGAGAGAGATGATTGACAGCTTTCTCTGTCTGCGCACGGAACTGATGCTGTCGAGTAGCATAGCATACTGATCGTGCTCGATTACTGATGATGTGATACGCATTCCACATGTGAGCATCCATTGGTCGTGTACACTCTGCTACTGTCTAGTTGAACATCAGTTACAGTATATTGCACATCAATCACACTCACCATATCAGCAGAACAAGCAAATGTCTGTCTACCTTCAGCCTGTGCTTGACAGTTCAGTAGGCGAACACTCATCTTAGCTAGCTCCTCTTCTGTCATGTCCCCACAAGATTTTTTCAAGATACCAATAACCTGCAGTGGCAGCGATCAATAGTTGTTAAGGCTTGCTTGTTGCCCATACCTTGTGCTGACAAAGGTCGAGAGGGGACAGCTTAAGTAATTGCTGGGCTTCTTCAAGGAATTTTTGATCTGCAGTCTTTATTTCAAACGGAACAAGGCCTGGAGATGGAGAACCGCCATTCTTGTTAGTTGCCTGTGACCGCGCTTCTTCAATATCGTCGTCATCTGAAAAAGGCCACCAGGCGTTAGCTGATGCCGCCAACAGCGCGAGGAGAGACAGAGCTAAAACAGTAGCCTTCATTACACGCGGACTTTGAATTAGCGCGCCCTAAGATGAGTTAATTAAGTTAGTAAAAACGTTACACATAGATCTACGTACCGTAACGAAAACGCATTTCCAAATTTGGGGAATAGCAACTATTATCTTACTAATGCAAATTGTACTCTTACTACACACTCAGTTAAAACAACAAATATTCCTGTGTTTATTACACTGTTCTGTACATGAATAGTGTGACAATGTGGAGGTAAAGTGACTTGAGTGCAACTTCTGAGGTTAGTTCAGGTAGCTGATTATGACTGGAGGAGTATAGAATAAACAGCTTAGTGACACACACTGTGTGCTGGTTTACCTGAGCTGGTTTGGGTACATTGCCATACAAAGGATCCTCCACTATGGTGTAATGTGATGGCTGACTTGCGCCACCACTACCAGCCTTCATGAGGAAGATAATGTATCATTGTTTGGCACCAGATCAAACACTTGCTCACTTGTTTGAGTTGTGTTTGTGTCTCCACATGATGAAGAATTGATTTATAAACAAATCTGTACTGTTGCTATAGGAGGAAATTAAGTATTATTGAGACAGTTGTCACCAGCATAAGACTGCAGCTCACATCAGTTTGTACCATACCAGAACGTTGCGACCTCACCAGCTGAATGCTTTTCTGAATGTCAATCTCTGCATCCCAACCTGCAGAGATAGAGAGGGAGGAACAAAGTGCATCTCAAAGGTTTACAATAATTATTATAAAGAGTATCCACATTACCATTGACTTCCATGACATTGAGAATAATATCGATAACTATGAATGTTCCAGTCCTGCCAATACCAGCACTGCAGTGGACTAAAATTGGTCCTGGGTTGAGTCCATTTTTTGTGATCTGCTCCTGTCTCAGGTTGATGTCTTGAAGAAACCCTAACACTGCTCCTGGGTCTTGGGGCACTCCATGGTCTGGCCATGCTTTGAAGTGGTAGTGAAACAGATGCCTTCCCTCACCACCATCCCCCTTGAGAATGAGACAACATAGGCTTTACAAGGTGTAAATACTAATTCACATACTAGAATAGTAGTACACATTCTACTCTCTAGAGTGTTTATTTCATTATGAAATGTGAAAGCTTGTTTGTATATCAAAGCAATAATGAATAGTTCACGTGGAGTGCGGGAATGTCCCTTTCACAGAGTGTTACTTACTTCACTGTCGTGATTTAGAAGAAACTCTCGCATGACGTAGTGAGGATTAGAGACCTCTTTTAGGTTGAGTACATGTATCTTGTCATATGTCTTGGATTCATTGGTGTCTGACCAGTATCTGGCACACTTGTTCTGAAATGAAACAAGTCAAAAGAGGCACTCACAACAACATAGCAACATAATGACAACCATGCATCACATGCATGATAACTCATGTAAACACAGTCACTCACTCTTCCTCTCTCCACTTCATTAGTAGTCATCACAATGACCATGACCCTCTCTTGCCAAATCATTTTCCAAAAGCTGTTGATAGTCCCTGTCAGACACCCTTGTGTGGCAATGTAGCGACGCTCAGACTCCGCAGTTTCTCCACTGACAAAGTTCGCATTAATGTAGTCACTTCCAACAACATTTGGATCACAGTCTTTGAGCACAACTCGAGTGTGGTCAACTGTAGATGGCCAGAGGCAAACATTGAAACTACAAAACACACACATACGGTGTTTATTGTGGAACCAGTAAACTAGGTGTAGCTAAAATGTACAATACAAGTTCAATGGTATGATAAATTAAAATATCACAAAAATATACTTGCTAATGCACTTGGGAGTAGCAACACACACATAAAGTGGTCACAAGGTACTCCAATGGTAGTGCAAACAACGAGATGTGTACTTATAGACAGTTATGCTTACATGGCAGTATATTCTTGTATCTATTTTTGGACTTGTTTTCAGGACGACTGCCCTCCTTTCGACTATAAAGATGTCGACATTCTTGTTGTTGAACTTGCTGTTCATAGTAGACAGACAGATAAAATACATTAAGCACATGATGCAAACCTCAAATTCTTCCCAAAATGCAGCCTTCCCACCTACTTCCTGGGTCTGTTTCTCCAGCTCGACATAACGTTGCTTGATGCTACTAGGCAGAAATGAAGTGGCATGGAATGGCATCCTTAGATTAATGACACGGCCATTCGTCTCCACCAATGGAGTCTTCTTGTAGTGTTCAATTAACTCTTGTAGTTCACTAAAGCTGGGTCCTCCGCCAACATCAAACTTGCCGTTTTTTCGTTTAATGATGACATGAGTCACCTCACCATCTACTTGAACCGATATAACATAGTCTCCTGGGCTGTGTGTAGACGCTCGAACAAGAAAACTGCCAGCACTACCCTTGTCCATAAGTAGTGCTTCTGCTTCTCTGCCATTAATGGTCCCATGATACCACCTATGGCAGCACACAACTCATGATGTCACTGTAGTGGGAGCTTGCTCACCTCTCATTAGTCACCTCCTCACAGTTGAGAGCTTGCTTTAGTTCAATTAACACTCCATTCTTCTCCCTCAGTTGTCCAGGGTTCTCCAAGTAGTACTGGACTAGCTCAGCCAATGAAGCAAACTTCTCACCACCATATAGATCATAAAACTCTCCTTGGTTTTGTATACGAACATGAGTTACTTCGTTCCCTCGTCTATAATAATGATGATGACAAAGTGAACATGCTGTCTGCACGAAATGCCATGTGGATAGATCATACCTTACAGAAAGCGTGAAGTCCCCGGGATTGTTCTGGCTGGGTCGGGTAAGAAAACTGCCGTCGGTTCCTCGTTTGAACAATTCATCCTCGGCTTGTTGGCCGCTCAGGTTCGGATGAAACCACCTGCCCGTCGACATTCTCCGATGTCGCAGCTCTTGCACTGACCACGCGCGTTGCCCACAATAATTCTAAGTTGCCACAAGAGTACTCTCAGATCACTACTGGATCTACACTACAATAACCTGACCTTTATGAAGACGAAATGAATGTACTTCAATCAAACAGTTGTACGCTACACCCGATCTCGAAGGATAGGATTTAGGAAGCCGACAGGAAGACGGTAAGGCCCACGCGTTTCGTTCAAGCCGTTGACCGCAAGTGCGCATTTCGTTAAAAGTATCAATACATGCACAATAACATGATATTATTAGTATGCAAGAGTGGTAGATAGCATAGTTTAGGTACTCCATCAACTGCAGCGGTCCTATTTCAAGGTTTGCCAGTACAGTATCACAAGAGCAGAGCACCAACAAATATCTTGCCCATCATGAAGGTGGGCATTTTACCTAAGAGAAATAAAAATCATCACTTTTATTGAAGAGTATGTCATGTATACTTACCGGCCTCATCCTCCTCCCATTGGAGGTGCACTTGGACCACCTGTGTGTGTGTGTGTGTGTGTGTGTATGTGTGTGTGTGTGTGTGTGTGTGTGTGTGTGTGTGGTGCATGTGTAAAAGGATATGTAATTCCAAATCAAAATAATTTTTTTAATAGGATACATATCTAAAAGGAAACTGGCAACTATAGCTCATTAACGGGCATTATGGTGTAAATTGACCCAGTTCAATAATAATGGTATGGACAGTTTGCAATATCCTTACCGATAGTATGACAAACAAGAAAACTCTGTTCAGTCAACGGAAAGAGACACCACCACCTACTGTTTAGTATATCATACAATATGTGTTGTTACTAATATCAGCCAAAGACAAAGCAGTGAAGAATGATTTTCCCAATAATAACTATAGGTGTGTACTTTCACATTACGTGAAAGTGCAATAAGTCAATGAACTAAAATGCCTGTTAGCTAGCCTCTGTCAACAACACATACTCGACAACAACACAAGAAACACTCGCCCACTCAGTTCTTGTTTAACAATGAAGAGATGGAAGCACCTGTACAAGCATCAACTGATAAAACTGAATTTCGACACAATTTATTTGCATGTACGCGTTATCAAAACAGGTAATTCAGTACCCACTGATATCAGCGGGTTGGTTTAGTATATAAAGTGATGGTTTAGCTACCAAAATCAAGACTGTACTCACTAGGATCATTTCTATAGTACATGTCCATTTCTCAATCCCCTGATTGAGCGATCACTCTGGACCATGATGACGAGTGATAGCAACCTCCTTTGAGCGTGAAGCTGGTCATTTGATTGTTTTACAATCACTGACTTGAAGAGCGTTCCTGGGTTTAGCCTTGGCTAATTTCTAGGAGGAGGGGGTTGCATTCAGAGTGGTCTTTTATTTATTACAAGTCAAACAAAAAAATCAAGTTGCTTTAGACTAAAGGTGTGTCCACACCTGAACTGGATTCGAACTGGTTTGCAAACCGAATTGATCGATGCGAATCGAAATCGCATTCAATGCGCATTCATCGCGTCCACACTACTAGTAGTACTACTGACGAAGCGGTTTCAACATGCATGTTTGCACATGATAGTCACGCGTATACCGACACAGGATGGCGGTACCGCGAACTGCACTAGCTGTGCTGTTCTTTCTATGGATGGCTCTCAGGCGCACTCGAACGTCCAATGTTTCGCGTAGGATGCTGAGGGAACGAGCTCATGCACGAGCACGGAGAAAACGAACGTAAGCATACTGCAGCGCCCACTATTCGCCTAACAGCGCCCAGTATGGACCTAACAGCGCCCAGTATTCGTGGCAACCTGGCAGACTAGTAGCAAGTAGATAGACTCGCAGACAACTGACAACTCCGCCTCGATCAGTCACATGATAGAGCAAACCGCACCTCGTTTGTGGCCGTATGCGCAAAGCGCAATTGCGCGATCCGGATCGAAACCACCTCTGGAGGTGGATTGAGCTGAATCCGGATTCGAACCGGATTAGCCAATGCGCATTAGGTGTGGACGCTGTCAATGCGCATTCGATCCGGATCGAATGCGCATTCACTACATAGTGTGGACACACCTTAAGACATTCCAGATTTTTAGCTTAGAACTTGTGTTTAGCCACTGTGACCTGGTACTCAACAACTACAACCTGGGTAATAGTTTCTACATTAGTACAAGCTTGTATAGAAATGTCAAGACCGGCATGCCGTTGACCAATCAAATGAAGCCTTGGTCAGGAGTGTAAGCATCTTGAAAGGTCAACACCATACTTCAAGATCTTCAAAAACCACTGTACTGATATGATGGGGCATGGCCTGCCATACAGTCAGCAAGTGGTGAAGGAGCTAGCTCTACATACTAATTCTTCAAGACCAATAGATAAAGTAGACAACAAACATAAAAACTGTATCTATTGCTGTTCATGTGCTATGGCAGGCCCAAACTCATAGAACTATTAGCTAAAAATCTTTTCTTGGCGATTGTCAGCTTGACAACTTTGCGCTAAGAGATACATGGCAACAGTAAAGAGGGATTGATGAGCGCTGTTTGATTTGCTTTTTCCTGAAGCGATAAATTAGCTGAAATACATGTGTACGTGGATTGGTAGCCACATCCTTGTATAGCTTGAAAACGAAGAGAGACGACACAAAAAGCTCTTTCTCTACAATTCCTTCGAAAAGCTTATTTTTGGCTACTAAATTGTAACATGAAAACGGCAACGCAATACAAAATATATTTGATAACCGCGAACTGCCCCAGTATCCCGTAATAAATTAGCTGTGCTAATAGAGAAAGAACATTCTGTGCAAAATCATTCCTAGAACTATTTTACACAACAGTATGATGGTGATAGATTGCCACTGGAAACTACTTTTTATAGATACGTACTCAATCAAGTAAAACCAAAACCATGCTGTGCAAATAAACAAACAGTGAAAACATCAAAACAATGCACATATAAGCTAGCATTACAGGTTTTATCATAATGAACACTGCTTACCCTTTGAGTGATTCACTCTTCCCATTCTGCGACCTCTCTGTGTGCTGAAAATATTTGTTATACAACGTGACTTACAGCGAGATGTGTATTTATATATTGCCTAACCTTGTTCTGTCGTGAGGAGAAGCCTTTTTTAAAGTAGGATCGAACATTGTCTTAAAGCTGTTAGTATTAAGGTAATACCACTGTGATTTCATCTTCGTTTTAAACTTACAAAAGGGCAAGGAAGTTGATCAGCCCCCAGAAAGCAGCGACGTACGTCGACAACTTTAGCAGAGACCTGGCTTCCAGCACCTCACCTGAAAGAAGACATAGACTAGAAAAGTCAAACGCAAAACAGGCTCACCATTTGATAGATACACCATGACAAACCTGAAGAACTGTCCACACACAACAAAGCACTAATAAATGTAAGGCGTGGCCAATGTTATGCCACGCCTACCAGTAGATCACGCGCTATGCACACGTGAGAATGACACATGAAGCAATAAACTATAATAATTATTATTATGATCTGTTTATTTCCAAAGCAACTTGAGCATCCTTCTAGATGCTAGCTGAGAGAGAATTAGTGATCCAAAGACCAAGCCTCCACACACAGCTGCTATCAACCACTTTTCAAATGACTCAGCAAGGAGATCATATTGTTTGAAAGGTGTGACTTGAGTAAAAAACATATCTAGTAGATGGAAAAAAACACTAGATTATGCAGAAAGGCTATGGTGTACCTCTGCCATATGCAAACACTAGTGACGTGGATTCCAAGCCAGTAGAAGCACTGTATATGCCAGCAATATCTTCTATCTATAATATAGCAGGTTATAGTATGATACAATAACAAAATGGCACACTCACTGTCTGGTTATAGTTGATATACAACTGAGGAGGTAAAGGAATCACAGGAACATACTCTGGTAACCCATCCTCCCTGAGAATGGAAATAGTTGTGGTCATAATTTGTATGCTGTGCAGGTGTTTACATCATGTCGGGTGTTGGAGTCATGTTCCTGCGAGGGTCCAACAAGTCCTTTCTAAGCATAGCTATGTGACCAGAATGGAGACCAACTATAGAGGAGTTGAGGATAGACATCATCAACAGATGAGTATTCTGACGTACGGAGTAGGCTCTTGGGAGTGATACTGCGCAGAGTGATTGTTGAGGAGAGGAAGCGTATTGAGGTCGGGATAGTGTAGCTCTGGCTAGTTACCACCGGCAGTAAAGCTGGTGAAGATGATGACCATTCAGGTCTACAGTGAACAAGCAGTCAATGAAGATAGTGTGCAAATATTTTTTATATCTCACTCAGTGTTATTCCTCACGTCATACAGCTCAAGCACTGCTATCTCATTCCGTCGTGAAACAACATTGTAATAATTATACTGAGATATAATATGTAATCCACCATGACACACACAAGGAGACACTCACCACAACCCAGTTCTCAGAAATGACCACACCTACTGGTCCTGAACTGTGTTTGTGCACTGTCTGGTATATTATAGCACCAGACACACCATCAATCAGATACAGAGTTAGACCAGCTAGATGTGACATGAAGAGAACAAAATCATCTTGGGTGTTGAAGAACAAACCAATGCAGTCGATGGATGTCTTACAAAGCCACAACAGCTATCAGTATACAGTCGGTGTGAACTCACATTTGGTTTGTTCCAAAGACTGTGTGACGACAGCTAACATATGTGGATTGAGATACTTGTACTGTACACTGCGATCTGATCGAGGTCTGCCCAAAGAACCAACAATTTCTGTATGCACAAAACAACACATCAGTTATACACACAACACCAACCACTTAGAGGGCACATTGGTACAAATAAACAATTATGTTGTAGTACCATTGTTTTTAGTTGCAACATATAGGATCTTTTCTCTAGCCACAGGGAAGACTGTCCTCCATACTTCAACACTCCTCAACTACAGCAAATGGAACAGTTGATCATTAAAGCTTTTTGCACGTATAAGAGGTTTTGCACCTTTCCTTTTCCAACAACCTCCATACCCTTCAAAGTACCAGAGGATATGTGAGCAATAAACATGAACAAAGACAATGATGTGTTTGAGTGTACAAGAGCATCACATGATGAGGGTATACAATGAGGAGCACTACTATCATCGAGTACCAGGAGGACTCGCTGGTGAGTTGAGTCAGTCAAAGGGATTAGAGTTGTCTGAGAGACATGATAGGGTAGACACACGGGCTTTCCCTCTAGTCCACCTGTGAGAGGATTGAGGTAGGCTACTATACTGCTGTTGCAGACATTAGGAGATGTGCCCAAGACAGCAACAATTGGAGAGTGAGGAGGATGAGATGATGAACGAAGGGAATACAAGAGTAGTTTGCCACTCGCAAAGGGATTTAGATCAGGTACATGTGTCTGCCATACAATGGTCCCTTCTTTGCTGTCCAAACCAAACAACTGATAACACAAACCAAACATTAGTCATTGTGATGTGTGAATAACAGTACCTTGCCAGCGGCAGTGGCTACCACAATGATCTTCCTCAAGTTGAACTGATCTCTCAGCATCTCCTCATGGCTAGACTCGTGGACTAATGATGACACTCCTTTGTCCAGCAATGATTGCAAGAACTGAGAAGCAGTGGTGAGCTGCATTTTTGCTCGTAGAGCTGCTAGATACAATGGGTTTCCCTTCGAATGTAACAATGTGTCGATAATCTCAGCTGTTTCAGCATTACTAGCTGTTGGGAGGTCAAACAGCTCAACAGCCAACACAGAGGCTAAAGATTCCTCTTTAATCCACACAACCTGACCTGCATAAACAGTGTGCACAATGGTTGGTTGGTATAAGACTAACTAGTACCATTCTGAGCAACCATTAGAAGACTAGAATCACTCAACACTATCAAACACCTGAGACCACGGGTGCCATCAGTCTTTCGAAAGGGAAATACAACAACCTGCACAACAAAAAAACAACAGAATAAACAAACACAACAGCATATACTCACCCTCTCAATGTGTCCTTGTACCCCAGCTGGAAGACTAACTACAATGTCATCAGAGCCTAGTCTTTCAATATCATCCCAATATTTCACTAGCAGTTCATCATCTCTCTTCTTCACCCGGACCCTCACACTCTCCTGCCTCTCTCCTATTCCAACTTCATCAGTACAGTCCTCACACAATAGCTTCACAGCGCCATCATCTACCATCTCTACCAGATTGTTGGCTACTCTCAGCTGACCTTGTACAGCACCTGGCGCTAAGATGACCGGCCGGCCAGCAGGAACATGCCAACCCTTTAGGTACACAAAAATTGCTGTAAACTGTGTCCAGTCATGCGTTGCAAATACATTGAACTCTATTTGAGCATTTTTACACAGCAATATTATTTACACCACAACAATCTTCAGATTCTAGAATGTAACTCTACTGCTTGTGTGTAGTTACCTTTAGCTCTATTCCTTCATGACTAGAGCTATCTAGTGGATACATAATCACTCTTTCTGAAACGATACACACAACGTTAGAGTTGACTGAAATACAAGACTCCACGTCCTTGAAAGCCGTAACAGAGTACTATGATAGAATATAGCACAATGTGTTATGAGAAATAGAACACGGCTCACTGAATCAATGACTGCTCCTTTCGCAGTAGTATCATACTTGGTAAAAAACAACTTATTGCTAGCAGTGTAGAGCAGTTCTGCTGTAGTACCAGAGCAAGTTAGACTGGCTGCTTCAGCTCTAAAGGAGAATAAGGTACTCAAACGTGTCTCCAAACTATAGGCTTACCCCAATGGAAGGTCTACACTCCAAGCTGGTTTTCCTGATCTTACATAGAATGCTGCCAGTTTATCTCCGGTTGCAACTAGAGCCAAATCTGGTAGCAAAAAAAATAGATGCATACTGACAACTGACGATGTGTAGTGTGTTTGTACAAAACTGGGTAGATAAGAGATTACAAGCGAGAACCATTAGGCTGTTTATAGAGTGTCTGTACCTACTGTCACCCAAAGCTAGCTAGTAAAAATATCAATCATGTAATCAAGGTATAAACCAAACATCAAAGTTGTATGGACAAGCCTATCAGTAATATTGCCTTACAGACCTTGCTTTCCTCCTGCCAACACAGCTGACACTCCACCAGGACGCCAGTTATTGTCCAGAGCTAGTGGTCTTTTATCATTGTAGATAAGCTGAGTGGGTGCACTCCATCTCATTAACCCGCTGTCTGCCTCCCAGCTATGCAACATCACTGTATCACTCTGAGAGACTGTTATCAGAGCTAAGGAACAAACAGAATTCATTAGTAACCCATAGTTCTCTCTTTCCACAATCAACCCTGGTGTCTCTAGTATAAACACCACACATGATGCTTACTGTTCTTGTTGTGCATGACAGCTTGTATTCCACTGAGCCCATGACGCCATACTAGAGTAAGATAGAATAATGTTAAGTTTAATATTCTCTGTAAGATACAGCCAGTTTAGTTGGAGACAATTAGTTTAATAAGTCCAGCTCAGGTTTGAGACTAGAGAACTAGTTAATGGCTTTCATTGTTGACACTGAATAGCAAAATCCTAAACATTTTGACTCTAAAACTCATGAATATTTCATCACAGATTATGAATAAAGGAAAATATGCAGGTGTGGTGTACCCACCCAGTGATCCTGATGAGGCACTAAGGGCAGCCACTGTATTCCTATTAGCAACCAACACTTTACGCCGAGATCCTGGCACTTGCTCAAACCTCATCCATGTCACGTGACCAACATATCGCTGATACCTGTGATTCAGGCAGAGTACACTGCAATCAGGACAACACGTGAATTCCTACCAGTCCACCTCCCCGGCTCTGTCAGCGTAAAGTGCGTAAGATGTGGTCCACAACAACGCTAGAGCTGTCAGCAGAGCAACCGAGTTCATGGTTTACACGTGGTGATAGTTGGGTGTGGTAAACCACGCCTATCAAAAATTAATGCTGTGTTGCATCTTGGAAATGCAGGTTAGTACTGCATAATAATATGATGTGAATTAATTCTTAGTAAAAATAATATAATCTCCACTCTATAAATAATTTAGAATCTGATGTTCTGAACTACAAAAAAAACACAATTACGAAAAAGAAATGAGAGAATGAAATTAGGCAAAGGAGGTCGTCACACAGTAGTCTGACTCAGGAAGCTGTGCATCATGTGATGAGGGGGCCTGCTGTCAGGAGCTGCTGGAGGAGGAACATCAATGGCTCTCTCATTATTTGGTGTAGGCATGTTCAACACATGGAAAGTTGATTCCTGGAAGAATGCACAAACGTAACACTGGTGCTACTACTGTGCCTAGCTGCATGCTAGCCATAAGTACTACTTGTATCTTACAACATGTACAGTACATTATAATCCTGTGTGACTGGTTCACTCAGTAATAGCACAGATATTGTCATATCATAATCACAATGATCAACATCATAGAATTATGGTTTGTATAAGACCCCAAAATACATTTACATTGTTCATCTGCAATGTTATTATTAATACCTTCAAAGGCATGCTATTGAGACTTGGTGTATCACTTAATAATGAGTCAGCCATTTAGTTACATCACATACAGCATGCATACCACTGAGCTCACACATGAGCTAGTACTGCTGCTATCCACTTACTCTCAAGCTCATTCTGATTCTGCCTTGGCTGCGTTGGAAGGGAACAGGACTATCAGTGAGGTCAGGATTAGAAGAGGCGTGGGAGAGTATGTTTCGTCTTGCTGGATGTGGTGACACTGAGCTCTTGTCATCCACTACTGCCTCAGGCATGTGGAACAACTCAGGTAGTTGTTCAGCTGCTGGTGGACTACTATAGAACATACAGATTAATTAACACGTTAGAAAATTGTTGTAATTGTTCTAACAATAACACACTGACCTATTGAGTGACTCTTCAGCAAACAGCTGGACAAGCTTGGAAGTGAGCTTCTTTCTGAGTTGCGTCTTGGTGGAGGAAATCTTGAGAGCAGATGCGAGTTGCTGTGATGTGAAAGTGCCTCTTTCCAGGAACAGCAGTGCCCCGTGAATGCCAGAGCCTAGCACATTATCAGCATACTCCTGTAAGATAAGACATTGCATTGTCAGGTACTACCAGGATACAGCAACTTGTGCAATGTACTATAATAACATGCATACCTGACAGTAAATACATTGTACATACTAAATACATGTACATACTAAATACATTGTACAATCATACTAAAATTAATACATGTACATGTACATGTACAGACTAAATACATGTACATGTACCTCTACATGTACCTCCCAAAGAATGCAAATGGAAATAAATTTGTGGTTTCATATTTCATAAAAGTAGTAGTCAATCTGCACTTTGAAGATTACTTAAAACACTACCACTTGACTCTTGTCCTCAAAATTTCAAATACAGTACAAATAACCACCGCATTACTACTAACCTTAAATTCAACTCTTTTGAGCCATTCCACTACATCATTGTTGGTCCAGTAGAGAGGATTGCTGGCATTTTGTCGATGAGAACGAATAGTCTGAAAGGACAAGATCATTGTATTGCATTTGAGGCACTATATATTAACTCACCTCTTTCTTGAAGTCATGCATACGCAAAAGTTCAACTCCTGTCAGGAAACTTAGCTGCTCAGCTTTTTTCGACACTTTCAAATGCTTTTTGAGATCTTCTCTTGTGAGAGAATTCAAGACTCGTCCATCCACCATGCCTGTGTAGAGAGCGGCTGATATGTGAGGTAGACCGCAGTCCACTGCCCATTGGTAGGCTACCCAGTTATGATCTAACTCTGCTGCTGATGGGTACTGAGGTCTAATGAGGAAAACAGTCATAATAGGAGAAGGAGAGGAAGAAGCCAAGTGAAGTTGCAGCTGAGATCATCATCACCATGAGGTTCAAAGAGGATAGAGTAGAACAAATTACTATGCTAACAAGGCACTTGTAAGCAAAACCTCTCAACAGCCAACACATGGTCTACACAGTTGGTGTTTGTTGCAGTGTTTGTACAGTTCTGCCTCAGCTTTCAGTTTGAAAAATGTACACTCACATATTTGGATGAGCTTATACGCACAGTGCACCAAACAACCACAAACAAACAAACAACTCTCTCTCACACACACATAGCATGAGTGATGCACATACCCTTTCTGAGGTCCTCTCTGTTCCTCAATAACAAGTCTCAGTCGTCGTCTGTGCAATGGATGGGGCATGCTGAGCCTCTTCTCCATGTCAGCATTGCTAAGAGCCAGCATTGCATGACCTGAAGTGACTCTTTCTCTCACTGTTGGAACATAACGCGGCATACCTGAAATCAGACATAAATTGCTCAATTACAACACAACGAACAAGATGATTTTAGTTCTATCCTGGCTGTCAGTATTGCTAAAATTCAATTTTTGACGAGGCTATGTTAACTTCACATTAGGCATATTATGTCACCAGTCATTAACGTTATTCATAGCTTATAACAAAGTGCAGCAATGCATGCAAACTAGCAGCTGTCAAGTGCACAGCTATACAGTCTCTAAGCATACAGTAGTATACTCCCACACTGTATAACAGTGTTAACACTTCACTTCCCCCCACTTTCCCTAACCTACAACAACGTCCATCCATGCTGCCAGTGCACGAGTGTTCCACTGTTGAAACGGTATGTTGACATACTCTTGCAGCACTTGACGTGAGTCGGTAGTCATTTCTGGTATAGACTGCAGGCTAGCAGTAGAGTGATGATGAGGAGAGAATGAAGTGGCAGCGTCTGGGTCCAATGGGTATCCTGCTGGTCCTATGGACGTGTGACTAAGCATCAAGCTGTCTGTGATAGAAATAGACAAGTTACCACTGATACCAATAATGTTCAGAGAAATGTACATGGCACAAAGTTTTACATTTTGTGACCAAGCACTGTTTTGACTAAGAGATCAAATGCTGCAGTTCAAGCTCTTGGCAAACATTCCCTTGCACATTACTGACACCCAAAAGCAAATCACAAGATTCACTGCACAGCTGAGCAACTATAGAGTGACCCACCCAAACCAACACTGTGTGTAGGTGTGGATCAGCAACTATAATATTGCTCAAATTACATGATACACCTCAAACAATGTGCAATCACAGGATCTTACCAATGGTTGATGAGCTGTTGCGGTTGCTACCACCGCCAACACTTCCACTTGTCTTTCTGAATCGACCCAGCATGTTAGGACGATTCAACTTGTGTTGCTGATGTTGTTCATAGCTAGCTGGTTGACTGAGAGCTACCGGTGTTCCTCCTCTACTGTCAGTGTCTATACTCACCATCAGCTCATCAGGAGTACTGCAAGGACGCAGCTGTGAGGCAGTAGCCATGCTAGCAGTAGACGTCTGAGACAAGACTCTTCCTCGTCCCGGAGAGGCAGGACTGGGAGGAGTGTCTGCTTGCACAGCAGTGTCTCTCGTGTCTTTGGGAGTTCTTAGCTCATTCACTAACAGCCTTAAACTAGTGTTGGCAGACTTGACAGAAGATAGTTCATCACTAGTGCGATCCAGTTCATTTTGAGCAGTGCGAAGAGTGGAGTCGTGCAAATCAAGCTTAGTCCGTAAGTTGACGGATCTTTCTGCAGCTTCTCGAGCTCTCTTGAGCAATTCCCATTTCTCTTTTTCCAATCGACTGGTGTCTTTGGTAAATTTTTTGATCTTTTCTTCCTTCGAGCGCAGCTCTCTTGCGTACTGGACTCTAATGTCCTTCACCTCTTGCTCTTTCTCTTTCAGTTTCTTTTCTAACCTGTCTATTGTTTGCTGCTGTTGATAGATGTGTCTTTCAGATTCTGCTAGTTTGCGTTCACTATCTCTTGCCTCTTTGAGTCTCAGCAACTCTGCAGACCTGTCAATGTTTCTTTGTTGCCGTTCTGCAGCAGTTGTGCTCTCTTCCACTCTCACTGGAGTTTGCCATTTTGATTCTTCAGCCACCACTACCACTTCCTCCTCATCATCATCCTCTTCGTCGTCTTCATCATCATCGTCTTCTTCGTCACTGTCTACCATAGGCATAACAGGCCCTGCAGGAGGGGCCGACCCAACTCTACCGGTACGTAGAGGAAACGTGGAATACTTTTGATCTTGGGGTAGAAGAGAATTCGAAGATGATCGTGCGGGACTTGAACTAGGAGAGCCCAGTGTGGCAGTACCTCTAACAGATGTCCCGGAGCTGCTGGTGTACCAAGTACGCCCAGTGGTTGAGCCTCGGTGCTGCGGAGACCCGCCTTCTGCTGTCAACTCACGGCGTGGCTCAGCCGGCGAAATCTCGCCCAACGACTCATTCCGCGTGAGAGAGTTCAGCGAACTTCGGTGCCTAACGCGCCTGTCTAGGTGCTCCTGCACTCGCCGCAGCTCGTCCTCCATAGATTCAATGAACTTGGTGCTGGTTGCGCCCGGTTCGTCCGGTGTAGGAGTTGCTTGTACCGCTGCCATTCCTCCCAGGTACGATTCAGACAACAGATCGCTTCCTAGATGAACCTCACAGTTTAGTATTGCTTATAAATTTCGATTTCACACTTGGTTTGGCGAGCACTCTTCGTTCATAGCGACACAGATCGTTGACAAAACAGGCAGCCGGTATTAGATATCATCCCACGCATGGAAGACTAACTCGGACCACGCCTTTGATCCGCCTACAAGGCGCTCAAAACGTGGAAATGGAGAACATGTCTGAAGTGAGTGGGGATGAGTCTGTGTATCTACCGTTATTGTTTGATCCATAGGCAATGAATCAGCCCCAAGAGCCGTTGGGAGAGGCGAATGTTTCAGCAGCAGAGAGCAAGGTGGGTGTAAAGACATTGACACCGAATGCATGCAGTGATGATCTTATCATGACCTCTTCAGAATAGACGCCGAAAAGACAAGAAAAAGAGAAGAAAACAAAGGAAGCACAACACATCAGAAACTAAGGTTGACAACACAAAAGAGAAAGACAAAGAGACCGAGAATGCTGACAGTGATATTGAGATAGAGTGAGCTCACTCAGTTCGTATGGAGGTCATGTATGGTGCAATATTCTAGGTACGTAGCTGAACCAGCATGTGATCCTAGTGACCCAGCATACAGGCACTTTCACAAGATTTTCGAGGCATTTAAGGTACTAGGAGACAGTTTGATATAATTATTATGCTGACCTTGCTCACTACGTTAATTATTGTAGCTAACAGAATCTGATAACAAAGCAGACGGACGAGAGTCTAACAGAAGAGGACAGGTAAGAGAGGGTGGGAGAGAGATGGTTTGTGGAGTAATGTATCTATTGTTTACAGTCTTCTAAGAAACCATCTAAACCTGGTGATGATGATTCTGATTCTGATGAAGAACAGGTACACATCGCAGCTAGTTATTTCTCTCACCTCCGTAATAAGTATTGTTAGTCCATTATTAATTATGCGCATTCATGCATGAAAGATGTGCCTAATAACAAACCTTTTTTCAGACAAAACCAAAATTAAGCGCTTGACTCATATTGCAGGAAAGTTTAGAGAAACAAAACTTTAGAATGACAAAATTCGTATTTTAATTTTGCTCCTGGTGCCTGGTTTACATACTAGTAATTATGGCAAAATCCACCATTTTTTCTCTCACCAAAATTGAGACATGCAGTAGGCATGCATGATACATGTAGTCTAGTCATGTTATTATGTTGATAGTAACTGGTTATCATGTCTGGCGGTTAGTAGACTGACACACTCCAGTGATCTAATGGTTGATGATCTGTCATTACGATAACTTGCCCAATAATTATTAAATTATGTTCATTACTGTGTACATTGTATTGGTTACCAATAGTATGCTTCACTGATCAAAACTTTTCGTCACTGTTAGCTTAGTGTCATTGGTAAACAAGGAAATAGAAGCATTGTTGTATTTAGTGAAGTTGGTATTCCTTTAGGAAAAGAAAGAGGATCCCACTCAGACTGTCAGTAAGAAGAAGCTTCGTCGTCTCAACAGGATATCAGTTGCCCAGCTCAAGCAACTAGTGGAGAGACCTGATCTTGTAGAGATGCACGATGTGTCTGCTCATGATCCTAAAATGCTCGTTCAACTCAAGGCATGTCTTATGCAACATTACTAGAAGCAGTGTGTTGGAATGTTGCATTATTTGCTTTGTGATAGTATGCTTTTATCAACCCATCTATTATGTGCTATGATAATTATTCTACTTATTTCTGCTGTAGTCTACTCGTAATTCTGTCCCAGTTCCTCGTCACTGGTGCTTCAAGCGTAAGTACTTGCAAGGCAAAAGAGGCATTGAAAAAATGGCGTTTGACCTTCCAGAGTTTATAAAGGTGATTTTAGACAAATGACAATACCTCACATTACCTAAGCAACAAGCACTAAATATGGTTTTGTATTTTACATGTACCCATTGATTGAGAGACTTGTGTAGGAGTATGTTAACTAAGCGTGATTCCTGTGTGTTGTGTGGTTTGCCTATTAACAAGGCATCTGAAACAATTACATTTTGATTGATTCACATTGTAATTGGCATGATATCTTGTTGTCCAGGCAACTGGTGTCATGGAGATGAGACAAGCACTCGAGGAAAAGGAGGATCAAAAATCGCTAAAACAGAAGACAAGAGAAAGAGTATGTATGACATTGCATACTGAATTATAATGGATTCTCTTATTCTACTTATTCTCTAGGTTCGACCAAAAATGGGAAAACTTACCATTGACTATCAGAAACTTCATGATGCATTCTTCAGATGGCAGACTAAACCACACATGCACATCCATGGTGACCTGTATTATGAGGTATGTGGGACTTGCCATTTCTCTGTGTGCATAGTGGAGTTTGGTTTAGGGCAAAGAGTTTGAAACACGTCTCAGGAACAAGAAGCCCGGTGACCTATCTGATGCACTGAGAATGGCTCTTGGAATGCCTGTTGGACCTGTAAGATTCACTGATGTGTTGGGTGGTTTTCAAAATATTGTTGTGAACAGGGTAAGCAGAAGTTTCCTCCACCATGGATAATAGCAATGCAGCGCTATGGTCCACCTCCCTCGTATCCTAATCTTAAAGTGCCTGGTCTCAATGCCCCTATACCTGAGGTGAGAGCTGGCTATTCATTGAAGTTTCACTAAATGCTATAATGGAATCTAGGGATGCTCATTTGGGTATTTTGTTGGTGGTTGGGGCAAGCCTCCAGTTGATGAGATCGGTCGACCACTGTATGGTGATGTGTTTGGTGTGGATCACAGCAACCAAGGAGTCAAAGGAGATGAATATATTGATGAAACTGTCTGGGGAGAACTGGATAGTGAGGAAGAAGAGGAGGAAGAAGAAGAGGAAGAGGTGACCAGTAGAGCGCTGTAGCTTAGCTATCATCATTGTACCGTAGGAGGAGCAAGAGGATGAGGGAGATAAAGCTGATGATATACAGACTGGTACCATGACTCCAATGGAAGGGTGAGTCACTGTGATGACTGATTGCATACTCCTCTTGTCACCATCTCTACCAGGCTGACCACTCCCAGTGGATTAACATCAATACCAGCTGGTCTTGAGACTCCAGAAATGATTCAGTTGAGAAAGAAGAAGATTGAGGAAGCCATGGAGCAAGGGTGAGAGTTAGCCTACTGACTGTGCTGTTAGTTGTGATGGTGTTGTAGTGGAGAGACTCCAGTGCTATATCAGGTGCTACCAGAGAAGTCATCAGTAGTGGGTGGTTCTATGATGGGATCGTCACACGTGTACGACATGGCATCGGTGAGTGAACATTGGACGTATGTTATATCTAGCACACAATCTGGTCTTAATGTAGGCTCTGCCCGGAATGACATTGAGAAAGGTGAGTGCATGCACAGTTCACTGAAGTATGATTGTGTGTACATGAATCACTTATCAATGCTGTAATGAGAATGTAGTATGTTATTTTGCTGCTATAAAACTTGCTATGTTGTATGATGTTATATGATACAGTCATCCGGTGGGTTGTCTGAAGGAGTTGAGGTATCCCTGGATCCAAGTGAGCTTGAGCTAGACGCCTCTACTGTCACTCAGAAGTAAGTCTCTAAGCTGGCATGGTCGAGTGAACTGTACCTTCTTTAGGTATGAAGAGCGATTGAAGGAACAGCAGAGCCACTTACAGAAGGAAGACCTCAGTGACATGGTTGCTGAGCATGCTGCACGACAAAAGGTACTAGTAGCATGTTTGCATTTTTGTGTGTCGAATATGAGATTTGTGGGTATACTTCAAAGTATTTTGTCCAGTGTGTTATGACATGTGCAACAGGTGTTGTGATTCTGTGGTATTGTATGTCAAGAGCCCTAGCAACAATTATGATGCTAGTACACATACCAACCTTGTGTACTTGTCCATGATAACATACATTAGGTTACTAAATAGCAACTAAAAACCTGTCTCATATAACATCATGCCCTGTGCAAGAATGAGCTAGGGTTTACCAGCTGGACTTCATTATATTTTTGTTTACTTACAGCACAAGCGTAAGAAGGCAGCTGATGCCTCCAGTAGTGGCAGTAGCAGTAAACCAACAAAGAAACTGAAAGAATTCAAATTCTGAGACCATTCTGTACTCACACTAATCTTTCCAACCTCACATACCTTTGTACAATGCTGAGATTCTTTGTACATACGACACATAATAATTTGTTGTCCAAGTATAAAAATTGAATGTCAAACCACAAACATTATAAATGCAGTTTCCCTGTGAAATTATGTTGTCATGATGGAGGAAAGAAAAGTGTCAATGGGTGGAAGGAGGCTCCAATTGTTGGTAGCTATCCAGACTGTTGTGTTGTGCTCTTCAATGGAGAATTTGAGCAGCACGTGGAACAGCGGTGGCAAGAAGATCAGCACCTTCACCTCATCTGCAGACAAGGAATAGTAAAGAGCAAAGATTTTTTAGACTGTTCTTTACCTTGGCTCTGTTCTACAATAAGTGGTTTCATGGTGCGTTGAATGAACTGCTGTATAATGGTTCTTCCAGCTGGTAGCTTCATCACTGACAACGCTCCTTGTGCTGCACCACCAGGTTGTATACTATTAGCAATAACACATACACCATGCGAATCACAGCAAGGTGATAACATTACCTGTTCTGTTGGTTTAGACTGATGTGTTCCCACAGTGCTTGGTAGAGATGGGAGAGAGATACCTGAAGACGCAACACATAATGGATGGTTGTGGCGGATCATTGTACCAGCAACAACACATGTTAGATACTACCAACCCACATACCAACACACTCACTTCTTTGCCAACTGGTGGAGGATGAAAGAAGTCTTGAAATGTCATTCCCATTGTATTCAAGTTAGACGAGTAAGTGTGACCATTCTCATCAGTAAACACAGCCCTATAGATCGAGACTACTACACGTGTGCATTCACAGTATTATCTTTACCTGATGTTAAATGTTGCTGATAATGGTTTGATCGGGACCACACTGAGCTGTTCAGATACTAAAAAGAATTTTGGAAATGTAAATTTGTTGCCATAACCGTACTAACAAATTTCGCCACATTACGCAAAAATTGCTTCAAAGAAAACAACAAAAATTTCTACTTTTACAGGCCCACCTTCCTCTCCAGCAAATAAACATGGAATATACACATCTGCATAATGAAGAAAAAGGTAAATAACATAATCACTGATAATCAACAAACGTACTAGGAGAGGTTTGGTATGGTCCTGTGGTAGTGAGTTGGAGTACAACAGCAAACACCTTATCAGAAACACTACCACGTGACTGGAGAAGAGTGACACACAATATTCACGAGAATAGGTACACAGTTTTCTTACTAGTGACAGTTTACAAGGCACCATTATTGTAAACAGTTCTTCCCTGTCCTTTAGCCACTGAAGGTATAAATCTATATCCTCTGAAAAATGAAGCGCAACAGTAAAAAATTGACATTCTGATGAAACTATATTACACTAACCATCATTGCTATCGCTAAATTGAAATACGGAATCTTTTTGTAAACCGCTTTGCATGTCAACAGGTAACCTGAGAAGAATATTACAATTATAGCTATAGTAAGAGGTTGACAATTATACCTGTGCATGTTGATCACACCAGTATTGAGCTGTGTGATGGGTGACTGTACAGGATGGACATCACTAGAGATGCGAGCTGAGAGAACACACAGCATGGTCTGATACAATGTAATTCCATCTAGTACCTTCAATGGTCTGAGTGAGGTCATACGTTCCACTGCTCTCGCTCAGTAACAGAGTAAGCTATGTTGACGGTACAACTACTATAGTACGCAACTAGCACAAGGTACCTTTTGACCAGATACGTTAAGCAGCATCTGTAGATAGAACCTTGCCCTGTCTCTGATGTCTAGAGGAGTCAAATGGCTGTATATTTACATTATTTACGATACATACCAATATCCTGATAGTCGGTTGATATGGTCAACAGCAAGTCTGACAAATCTGGAGAAAATATGAAACAAGTGTTGTGTAATTCTCACACACCTCTGGAGATTCCATTGGTACAGTGTGCCCTCATTAGAGAGAAACACACTCCAAGAAGAGCATTCCCAACAGACCACACCCCTTCACTACACAGTGAACTACTCCTCACTAAGCCCTGCAATATCTTCATTGGTAGCTAAAAAGAAAATGATACACACAGCTGCAATTCGTGTATTTCACACACGCATAGGCACTGGCTAAAATTTTGCTAAAAATAGATCCACAAAATGTTGCCGCAATTTGCAACATGAATATTTATATTTTCTGTTGCTGACCTCAGGGTTGACCTCATGTCTAGCAGCTGCTTCCAATAAAGCAAGAAAATGGAGAATATGAGAGTGTACCAAGGACACCTCCTGTGAGCTGAGCCACTGACACAACTGATAGTACGTGGTTAATGACAGGGTACTAGTACCAGAAATCATGGACAGAATAAAACACAAAGTGCAAGTCTAACCTGGTTTCATCTTCACTCTCAATGGACGCCAGCAGATTGATGATAAAGGGAGTGAAGTGAGGTTGACTAGCGACTGTGTCCACCATCACTCTGTGTATGATAAACCAGTTACATCATTAACCTATTCTGACTTAGCAACAATGAACCTCTGGATATCACCTCGCATAGAATTTTTGTATGTTTGATAAAGTTCAACTAGAAAATGACAAAGGAGTCTAGCAGATGAGCCAGTGACACCGTACAACACAGGTTTCTGTATAGCAGTCAACATGGTACGTAACACTGACAGACCCGACTCTGGAGAAGAGAAAGAAAGGACATGAAAGAGAAGGGGAACTCGCTGAGAAGATATTATAGCGATTACCGTCTCCATTAGCAACTTTTTGAGAGTACTTCATTACAAGGAGTCTCAATTTTAGCCAAACAGCTTCTACAACATGATATAGTTTATTTTATGATTGAATGTTAGCAAAGGACTGGATCACCTGTGCTGTCAAACACTGAGGGCAGCAATGGAGAGTAGTCAAACTGATCATAGAGAAGTGGCTCCGGTAAAGCTTTTCCTGAAGGCTGTATAATTCGACGCGTCATGCATACAAGTACACACACACACACACACGCACACGCGCACACACACACACACCACACACACACACACACACACACACACCTCAAGCTGTGCGAGCCACTGCAGAGCAATTGCACGTTGATGGAGTGGAATAGTCGAGTTACAACACATCACTACCAACCTAAGCATTAATATAACTCAAGCTGCTGTAGTATGAATCCGCTAACCTGTTGATCAATCCATCTTCGTCTCTTTCACCACAGATTTCTTCACCAAATAGGATCTATTAGACACAATTAACAGACTATTATCATTGCACAATCATACAATCACACCTTGAGTAACAATACAAGATGAAACAGCTGGAAATCAAAAGATGAAGAATAGCGTAACATCAAACCCTTCAACATCTGAAAAAACAAGAGAAAATCAAAGAAATGTGATCAAATGTACAGCTAACCGTTGGAGCTAGTCCACTCCTCTGTAGACATGTCACCAGCTGAAAGAAAAAAGTAAGTTGAGGCATGATAGGACATAAAAAACATGTTGCGACATAACAAATAGATGAATTCCACAGCACAAACATCCCTCTGTGTGCAGTCTATCTGGGTCTCAGCTCATGTACTATGTGCATCTTACCTGAAGTACAATTTGTACTGTCCCAGAAGGAGTAAACAAATGGGTGTGGTCTACCAAGAAAGCCACTCCTTTCTTCACTTCTGATAAGTCTTTGTTGCTGCTTAGCTTACCAGTCCAGCCACTGGATTGCTGAGGAAGAAAATTAAAAGCTATGTTTAAAATAATAAACTCAATTTTTTGCTGCAAGTGCTATACATCTAAAATGCTTTTTGACAATAAAAATTATGATCAATGTATTGTATCTGTAGACTTTGCAGTGTACTACTATTACAGATAATCTGCCACTCATTAAATTCAAACACACAAAATGTATAATTATTCTACAGTTACATTAATATCACTTACCTTTATTGTCAAGTGTTTGGCTACTTCCCTAAAGTCTGTTGAGGGCTTGAAAGGCTGTCATAAGAATAAAGAACAGTACAATGTGTACCATATTGAACTAACTGTGAGTTTATCAGCAAAGGACAGCAGATCACTCATTGAGGTGGTGTAGTCATCTGATGACAGTGGACTACAGGTAGCATACATGATTATTATTGAATTCGATAATTACTAGAGCCGCACCTGTCAGGAGAGTCTTGTAGCGCTATTTTATCAATTGAGTTAGCAAACACAACAGCAAACAGTGCCTTAGAGATAGAAGAAAGGTAGTATGATAGAGGTAGTAGGATAGAGAGAGGAAAGGTAGTAGGATAGAGAGAATAAAGGTAGTATGATAGAGAGAGAGGAAAAGGTAGTAGGATAGAGAGAATAAAGGTAGTAGGATAGAGAGAGGAAAGGTAGTAGGATAGAGAGAGGAAAGGTAGTAGGATAGAGAGAGGAAGGTAGTAGGATAGAGAGAGCAAAAGATAGTATGATAGAGAGAGGAAAAGGTAGTAGGATAGAGAGGAAAGGGTAGTAGGATAGAGAGAGGAAAGGCAGTAGGATAGAGAGAGGAAAGGTAGTAGGATAGAGAGAGGAAAGGTAGTAGGATAGAGAGAGGAAAGGTAGTAGGATAGAGAGAGGAAAGGTAGTAGGATAGAGAGAGGAAAGGTAGTAGGATAGAGAGAGGAAAGGTAGTAGGATAGAGAGAAGAAAAGGTAGTAGGATAGAGAGAGGAAAATAGAAAGAAATACTGGTAATAATTATGGAGTATAATTTAAGAAAAAGTTTTATTAAGGTGGCGGTACCTGTGTTCTCATTAATTATTCATAAGTTAGCAACAACAAAGACTGTGTCAAGATAAAACACACTACAATGGTGTAAAGACAAGTAATAGAGACGCCAGATACTGTACTTCTGCTAGAGCTAAGCTCTGACGCAAAGCAGTTTGGTGGCAGCAACCAAAACACACATGAAGTTCTGTTTAGCTTCTAGCCAGGAATCTGCACCTGTATTACTATTTACTTCAAGATGGGCCAACCTACCTAAGGATAAGTAAATTTGCAGGTGCAGACGAAGCGTTTTGTTGACCCACACTGAACATAGCTGTTTTATGCACCAACAAACATGGGTATCACTGCAAAATCAGCCATGATTTTGGATGTCAAAGTGTTTTTCTTACCAGAAAAATCAGAAAATCAGAAAATGTAAATGCAGAAAAATCTTCAGCACCTAGAAATGGTTTATAAGAGTTGAATTTTAGCTGGTAACCTTTGCTGCACGGTTAGCCAGGAGAGATATTTGAGAAAAATGTGTATCCGTACGATGTCTGGTGTAGAATATTGTGCAACATTTCAAGCTGCATTATACATTGAGACACACTCGATGATGCATCAGAGCGAGTTTCACGCTGCTAGCGTTGCTCTGTCACGAGATGCAGATAAAAGAAAGACACTCATTAATATTTGTAGCACTGGTATACCGCCACCTTAAAAGTAAAGTGCCCATTATGTACCATGTAGTGCTGGTGAATAAATGAATTCTCCGCTTGACTCATAGCATAGAAGTGACCAACCTTACCAGTCAATAGTCCCTACATAAAGAGTTGTATAACAAACACAGGCGCACAACAGTGATAGCACAAAGAAAGATGGTTTCCCAAACATAAGAAGAGTTGAAAGCTCCATGTGCACTTACTGGCCAGCAGATCTCTAGCTCTCTCAGACAGTCGCACGCTATAGCTCGCAGTAATCTATTGGGCTCTGTCTTTATCTGAGTAAAATTAACAGAAAGAGAAGCCAGTCATGTGAGTGAAAGTGAATGTTGATTAGTATAACCTTTTCAATAATAACCAATAGTAGAGACACAAAGCTGGTAAAATGAGAATATACATGTTCCTATAGTAATGGAGTAGGAAAGTTACTTACACTAAACTGATTGTGTATAACAGACTTACCAGCATGTCTTCCCTCTCTATCAGTAGATCAGTCATGGTCACAAGAATCTGCACAATGAACGTGACAAACAGAGTCTCATCAACCCGTGTGTGTGTCCCATTCAGCGTACACAGTGTTCACACACAGCTAGTGAGTCGCTGACCTGTGTCACTAGCAGTGGATCAGTACTACTGTGCCTATGTTGCTCGAACATGCTCTTCAGTGTTGTCAGCACCAGCTCTAGCCTGTGATACAGTTGCATAGTACTGACAGCATTGCAAATAATATACACAATATAATTATGATGCACTTATGAAAGTGAGATTCATGTGATTGTTAGTTTACTGAGCATTTGAGTCTATAGAATCAAGCTATACATAAACTCCTATAAAGGATATGTGGAGTGAAACCTCACTAAGCAATCCAGCTGTAAGGGAATCCCTGAAGCTACTCTTACCGGCTGTGATGATCGATGAGGAAGGAGGCATACTCCTGGAATGTGCTCAACACAGACAGTTGTATTGTCACGCTCTTCACGTCAGCACTCAGCACCTGCAGTATGCAAACAGCTCTCTTGCTAAACAAACCACACCCACAAGCACACTGCAGAGCTGGAGCTCTAGCCTCTTCTCGCTATTAGACAAACACAATCTTTGCACGTGGCTATACCTGTACTAGTTCATGAACGAGTGTTTCCACGTCAGTATTGTGGCTGGATAGAAACTCAGCAGGCGCCAAACGAAATTCTAGCCACACTGGATCCATTGTCACGTGGGTGGGGCCGAGGTAATCAAAAAAATTTTGCAAGGTTATTTTAAAAAATATTCAAGTGAGATGTAGTTGATGTGAATAATAATGAATAAATAAAACTGTTTGAATAATGAATATACATGATACAGTTATACACAAGGTTTGAAGCAGAGTCACACTTCAGTCGCTGTCTTGCATATTGCTTGTTTCAATCCTTTGTCTACTGCATGAGAGGCAGAGCAAGTGATCTCCAATAGGATAGCACTTTTGATCATCACTGTCATGGTTTAGATGCCTGCCACAATCCTAATGAATGATAAATAGCAGTATTTAGACCACTACTGCATGAGCAGTGGTGTATCCCACCTCACACTTGTAGCACTCAACATGGAAGCACATGTCTAGTGCTATTACCTTTCTTGTTACCTTCTCTCCCTGCAATGTTGCAACAGATTATGTCAAGTCTGGTGCATGCTTATAATGTCATTATGTCAAGTCTAATGTATTCACTAGCTGCTCCTATAATAATGGTTAACAGAATCTCCTGATGTCAACAAGCTCATAAAGAGCTATAGTGACAGGTAAATAATAACCAGCTAACAACATTGTAGCTGTGGTTCCTTTTCCTGTTTATGTACACATAGTAAATGGTGTCCAAGCCAACTGGCATCGTACAATAACAACTCAATGTGCTGCAGTTGCCAAGTGCAAGGCATAAAGAATATGGCTTCAAAGATACAGTATACATCATAGAATTACATGAACAGGATACACTACTAGTTGTGATGTACTAGTAGTGTACAGATGCGCAATACCAAAGTAAGGAGTAGTCGAGACTTACTGGCAATGGTGTAATTGGTTCCTGACATGCTGAGCATATTGGAGCATAAGTCCTGTGGTGCAATAAAACTAAATAATACAAGTGGGAATGCGAATGATTCTTATTATTGTGTCGTTAAAGTAAAGCAAACAATTTAAAACTAATCGATAACAATTATACTTCACTGCAAGTAAGAGATTGCCTACTTGTGAAAATCAAGTTCACAGTATATTTTCTTATTGTAGTCAGTAGCAAATGGAATCCCATCAAGACACTTCCCACATACACAACATCTGAAGCAGACAGCATGGTACGAGTAGCCTAGTGCTCGCAAGACCTGCACACAACAAGCACACATGCATGGTCTGTTAGAGCATGTGAGATGAGCAATATAGTATGTAACACAACTACATTATCAAAACTGGCTAATCTACATTATGGAAATGGACAGCATAACTGTGGGGCTTATGAACACAAATTTGTCTCTTATATAAACTATTGAGCCACAAAGTATCTGGGAGAGGTATGTGTGAGCTACTATATAGGTTAGGTATAGACATGAAGGAGAGACAAGCTAGCTCATAATCGGACGAAATTGACATAGCAAATTAGAACTCGCTCAAATAGTTCTCATGGTTTAAGCAATAGAGTGCAGTACCTTGTCCTTGATTACTTGCTTGCAACAGTAACAGTGATCCAAGGTCAACTGAATCAGAGTAAAACATCACATACAAAACAACTAGTTGCTACTCACCAGGTAGTCTTTTTCACAAAGAATGTTTCCTTTAATGACATAAAAACTGCCTCCACACAAGCGTTTACCTGCATTGAGATAAACTTGTGTCATGTAATACTCACTCTTCCCACAGCTGGGCTAATAGTGTCACAAGAAACTCAAGTAGAGCTTGTGGTCACAGCCCATTGATGGAAATTTGTTAGGACAAATGAGACACAGCACGGACTAATGAATCATAATTGGTGATATGGTTTCTATACTATCCAATGATGTCTTAGGTGTTCCTATAGTAACGTACAAGAACTGCTCATGCACCCTATTAACTATTATGGAACAGGCGATACAACCCAGCCCAGCAAACATGGACTTGTGTGAATAAATATAAGTTTGCAACACTATGTCTAAACTAACTGTGACTAAAGAATGTCCCACTATTACTGTTAGTGTGACTCACTGCATCTCATGCACTTGAAACAACTGTTATGGTAGACTTGATCCAGTGCAACACAGCCACTCTCTGTCCCTTCCACTGGCTTGAAGCATAGCCCACAATCACCTAAAGACAATACAAACAAACTATAAGGATGTGTAGTTCATATAAAGTCACTTGGGCTGTCTGCCAAGCTTTATGAAGCCAATACAGATGTTGTAAGGTGGTGTTAGAGCAGAACATGTACTTTACCACAATCTGCTAACAAGATCACCAGGTGGTCGGTCACCTACAACCATACTACAGCACAGATCCCCTTACTATAGGAGACTCCATGCCTCCACTCTCAGGTTCTGTTCCTATGAACTTGTCATGGAAGATAAAAATTCCAGTGTCTCCCACAGGGACAGAAGGAGTGGATCGTAATCTCATTACATACTCCTAATGTGTATCAAACAGCTCTTATGGAATTCAGGCTATTGCTAAATAATTCCACAATCCTGACATAAAGATACTGATACAACACTTTTCCTGCTTACAGTTCATCCTGAAACATAAACCAACATTTCAGTGCACAAGATGCAACACACACACACACACAAGAACTGTGTGTTTGTCAAAAAAACTTTAGACTTTAATAGAACATTCCCTAAACGCATGGATTTGAAACAGAAACTGTGTCCCAGTGCTTTGAGCTGTATACAGCAGCATGTTGCACTGTTTACAATTCTCGACCAAAAGAAAGACAAACAGTCGGAACATGTACATGCAGCAATTACCATTTGAAACATAATAAGGAAGGTGGATTGAGTAAACCTAGCTATAATACAGAACTAGTAAACACAGCAAGAACAGTATAGGCATAAGGAACATCTGTGTTTGTGCAACAGACAGAAACTGTAGGAGGATGCAATAACAAGGTTGATACACATTATCCAAAAACCACTGTGCAATTTGTACTGCAGTGCACAGGTTACCATGATTAAAAACAGCAGCTGCATGTGAGGGTGCTGATATTCAGTGTTTGTTCTGAGGTGATAATCAATGAACATGGCTCTAATCACTGGTATCACAATTCACACTTTAGCACCTGTTGTAGACATTGCATAGAGGACCTTGCCAGACCAAGAAATCATCCATGCCTAGCGAATACTTACAGGACACAACAAATTATTTTGTGTCCAAGCGAGGATCAACACAGCCTAAAACAAAAGCCACACAGCACACCTCGGAGCATGCACCCAAGTCTCTCGACTAACAAGCATTCCAAACATGCTACAGACAGATGAATATTGATCATAAGAACATGGCAACTATTCATGCACTATCCAATGATGCAGGCAGCCTCACGCACGTTGCACAATACTGACTTACCAAAACATTCAGGTAGTGGCTTAGAATGTCCATTGCTAGAACCGTTGACCAAATTCTTTTCGTCAACAGCAGTACGGCCTAGCGAAACGCCGTTGTTAGGAGTAAACTCAGCCATTTTTTTTGAAACGGTGCCGTTGCTGATTCTATGATTTCCAGGAGGTGGTTTAATAAGTTTCTTCCAGTCTCTGAGTCGAACACTCTCCACAAGAAAAAAGTTCAAAGAGTCTGCTCCGACATTGAGTCCTAGCTTCTTGTAAAGGCGAGATGCCTCACGTTCCAGATCGGCTTCCGTCATACTTTCCGGAGGTACCGATGATCAGTTTACATACAACAAGAGGAATACGATACAAGATTAATAAAGTGTATCAGCTTCGCGACTGCCAAGGAGCAAGATTACACGCGCCTAATAACGCGCGTAATGTTTACATTCTAGCTAATTGGGCGGAGTCTCTACGAGATCGATAGACCACAATCATAGTTAATTTTTTATTATTGCTTGACTCTGTAATAATAGCTGCACATACAATTTGAAGGAGGAACATTCAATATTGTTATAGCTCTGCTTGAGGAAAGCTTTTAGTATATTTTGTTCTAATCATTTGCACAAAATCTAGAAAGAGAATGAAGTTTAAACGATCAATAGATGATCATAACTAACCTTCATAGCTAATCTGATCATCCCCATCAATTCTACAGTTTTCTCTGATTAATTGCTCCACTGCAGCAGAAGGACAATTATGTATAGTATCCTTTCTAAGAAGGCACACTCACACTCTTTCTCATCACGAAACCCAAGTTGTGCCTGGAGTAGAAACCTCTTCAGCTGCTGCACTGGAATATAACCCAAGCCTTCCTGGTCAAACACCTCAAAGGCAGCAATCACATCGCTATCAGACGGCCAATAGAGCTCTTGCTGAGAAGTGTTAGTAGATATGACCTCTTTCACTATACTCTCTAGATAATCTAACTTTAACTCGGCTTGTGGGGGAGCTAAGAGTGCAAACACAACAAGTGACTACTACTGTATCAAGGTAAACACACGTCTCGTTTTTATTTTCTCTTCTATGTCACTCTTAAAGCATCCCAACCCTAGAGACCTGTATGTAGTATATAGATTGGCTTGATAAAAGCTTGGATAAATGTGATCTCACTTGAGAAATGGACCAAGTTCATTAGCAATGATGTAACCACGCTCTTTACTGAAAACAACAAACGCTTCGGCAAATTCTGCACCAGAAAATAAGATTTAGTCATGATTATCAGTAAGCCTTGCTTGCCTTCTTTGTCAATACGAGATGGCACTGCTTGCTTTTGTAACGAGCCATCAAGTGCTTCACTCTATGGAAATTAAAATAAGTAGTATACTAGTACTGTTGCGCTTACCATCTTGATTCAGCGTCTTCGACTCTTGATGATCCCGTTCCTTTCTAAATATTGTGGGTGTGGTCATTTTAAACCACTCCTTTTTATCTGGAATCAGGTGAGCTCGAGGTGAGCAGCGACTGAGGGCCGCAGATCTGCAGAGCTCCTAATCGCACATGATGAGAGAAAGTAGTCATGGCAGCATCTGATCATCTTCCCTGCGTAGTGTTGTTAGTTTGTGGAAAACGTAAATCTGGCAAAGATTACATTGTAGGGAGATTGAAAGAGATGTACGTGAGTAGACAGCTCTTGTTTTTGAAACTCTTCTGACTGCACTCTTCCGCATTCATGCAGGCTGACACAAGAAGTGTGTCATGTTATAACTCTGTCTTCTCCCTTAAAGAAACAGTATGCTAAAGTGAGTTTAATAATCAATCAGTATAATTATTAATGATCCCTGTTGCACAGGAACATGGTCTGAACTATCAAAGACTGCTAGACTCTTCTTCATACAAGGAGCAGTATCGTGTAGACATGATCCGATGGGGAGAGGAAAAGAGAGACAAGGAACCAGGCTATTTTTGCTCACTTGCATGCCAGCAGGCACAGAAGACACCATTGTGGGTGGTTTCTGATGCACGGAGGCCCACAGACATGGCGTATTTTAAGTCAAGATTCGACACAGTGACTGTGAGAGTGTATGCTGAGGAAGATGTAAGGAAGAAGAGAGGGTGGAGTTTTACTGAAGGGGTGGATGATGCTCCTTCTGAGTGTGCTTTGGACGGATACTCGTGTGATGTTACTATCACTAATGATGGACTAGAGCAGCTTCTTTTGCCTCAACTCACATTACTGGTTGATCAACTTAGAACGAAAATTTCATTGTACTAACACAGTATAGAACATTATTTATTTATCTAAAGATAGTCAACGCTAAGTCTGAAGAAGTTGTTAGCACACAATACACTATAGAGTACAGGCCTGTATCAAGCTCGGTCCAGCATGGTAAAATGTTCATAAAGTTTAAAAATTAATTGCCTCCTTACAGTACCTAAAGCATATCGTAGTAGATGTCTCTATGATTTTTCTCTTTAGTCAATGAGTCACTAAAGATCAGCATGTGGAAATGGGGTAGTTTAGTAGATCCCTGGCTACAGGCTTACATTATTATTGGTTCTAGATCTGTACATGTATGTAGTTGGCTCTTACGCACGTGTATTTAACCTCTTGTTTACTTGCTTGCAAAGTTACAGAAGAATGAGCGAAAAGAGCAAGACCAGTAGTACTGTTCCGAAGGAGCTTCCAAGCGACACCGTATTATCTCCCGTTACTTTAAAACCAATAAAACTGCCTCAACACCAGGTCCTTGGCGCTTGCCGAAGCGTGTCAGAGTTTGAGAAACTGAACCGAATTGGTGAGGGTACCTATGGCGTTGTCTATCGTGCTCGAGACTTAAAGAGCGGAGAAATCGTGGCTCTGAAAAAAATCAGAATGGAAAAAGAGAAGGAAGGTCTACCTGTATGCAGCGTGAGAGAGATATCACTGCTGTTCCAGGTCAGACATAGGCATATTGTACAGCTCATTGACGTAGTGGTAGGCCGTGACCTGGACAGTATGTTTTTAGTAATGAAGTACTGTGAGCAAGACCTAGCTAGCTTGATTGACCACATGAAGATGCCCTTCACAGAGTCTCAGGTGAAATGCATTATGCTACAGCTACTGGATGGTCTCCAGTACATGCATGAACGGTTCATAATCCACCGTGACCTCAAGGTGTCTAATCTTCTGCTCACTGATAAGGGTTGCCTGAAAATTGCAGACTTTGGTTTAGCACGAGGAGCAGGAGAACCTGTTCGACCTCTTACTCCAAAGGTGGTCACTCTATGGTATAGAGCTCCAGAGGTTCTGTTCGGTGATGACACATACACTACCTCACTGGACATGTGGTCTGTGGGCTGTATATTTGGTGAAATTTTAAACAACAAACCACTTCTGCCGGGAAAAAGCGAAGCAAATCAAGTTGAATTAATTGTCAATTTACTTGGTTCTCCCAATGATGCTATATGGCCTGGATTTTCCTCCTTGCCGCTCGCTAAAAAGCTCAGTCTAACTCAACAACCCTACAATAATCTGAACCAAAAGTTTCACTGGTTGTCTGAAGAAGGCAGCAAGCTACTGAATGTGTTCCTAATGTACAACCCCGATAAGAGGATTTCAGCAGCTAAAGCATTAAAGAATCCATATTTTAGACAAAAACCACTGCCAGTGGACCCAGAGCTAATGCCTACATACCCTCATCTTAGAAATACCAATCCACAGGTTCATCGCAAAGTACCAATTGAAGAAAACGAAGAAAAGAGTTCGTTGAAACCTTCTAAGAGACCTCGAGTTCGATAATGTATTGATTTTTGTTAATTAAAATTTCCCGCCAGTCACGTGTCGTCGTAGCAACGATCACGTTGGAGGGAAAATTCAAAGCGCCAAGTGTGTTGACCCCATGGTTGCTGTCTCTGTCCGGTGCGAGAGTAAGTGCTGGTTCGCTAGCTGTCGTACGTTCTATACTGTGTCACAAGTTCTGTATGGCAGGGTACCTTACTCCCAAATCGATGGCTGCTTCCTCTGTGTTTCTAACGCCACCTAATTCACTCGAGAAAGAAGACGATGAACTGTCCGTACCACTCTCTCCTCTGCCCTTTCCATCGCTTTTCACTCCACCACATGACGCTCATAGCCAAGAGGATACCTCGAGAGATGATTTTATTGCTTTGTGGAGGCTTAGATTTCCTCTCATTGTTCAGAAAATCCTCGACCATCTCACGGGCCCTGACCTTGTTGAGTGTCTGTCAGTCAGCCGTACCTGGAGAAGCACGATAAAGGCGCGACCAGGTTTAATGCAGATCGTGTCTGAGTATCAGAAAGGACGTAAAGAGAATGCTGAGAACCTCAACAAGACAGCTGTTAGTGAGAGAGAGACCAGATCTAGAGTGAGACCCTCCCTCACCGATCTATCAAACCGTCTACCAAACCCTCCCCTGACTCCCCTGGTTCAAGGTACCTCGACCATCACAGGGGATCGACTCCGGCCATGTCCTAACTGCCAGTCGCCAGCCAAAAGAATGGATCAAAACAGAGCTCTGTGCGATCACTGTGAATACAATTTCTGCATGATCTGCTTGAGAGAGAATCACAAGGGCGAGTGTAGAGGTAGCAGTCCCAAGAGATCATTCAGTAGCATAGCTGTTGCTGGGACAAAGAAGAGCAGAAAAAGATTAAAGAGACTTTGAGCCTCTCTTACTGAACCATGTACCATATTGTCTTACAAGGAGTCACGAACAGTTGGAAAGAGCTAGGCTAGCTACCATTAGATCTTTTGGATCAGACTTACTCCCAGGAGGAAACAAGCCATCTGAGCTATTTTATTTGAAGACAATGATAATCACTTGCTCTATTTTCTGTATGTTTGTTTGTATATATGTAACCTAAGCTAAAACTTATTTTGCGCACAGAATAAGGTCATCCCGCCTAAAATTCGTAACAGTTCCGGTGGGAATAGCAATGGGCGGGGCCACGAATCATCAAAATGGCGGAAGAGCAGGTAGACGTTGAGTCAGAGGGGGAAGAAGAGAACGTAGACGGTGAGGCCTTTTATTACTTGATAATATTACATTGATAGTATTTGTTTCTAGATAGCTGTATTGAGGATCCTCACGGGAGAATAGTAAAGATCAAAGAAGATGATCAGGTCAGCTAGCTAGCTGATTCACTGCCATGATCCAGACTGTCTTGTATTCAAAGCAATTAACATGATACTATGTTTAGCGTTTAGTTTGTCAATACTATCAAATACTCATGCTTATTGACATACAGCTTTAATGTATTGTATTGGAACTCGGAAGCCATATAAAACAATAAGTTCCATAATTTTATTTAAAATTAGACCATACCACGTGACTTTCGACCAATCAGATTGCTCAAAAAGTGTGCATTAAAAAGCATAGATCATACTTAAGTGTGCATTGAGTTGTTATGCTCACTTTTTAGGTAAACAATGCTCATTTATATTGCGTAATGCACCGCCTAGTGTGGTTTAACCCTTCAAGTGCGGACAGCAATTCTAGCCTCTATTTTGTGAATTTCACTAACCTTTGAAACCATTAGACAGACAAACTAGCGCTGTGATCACCATTAATATGCAAAATCAACTTGCACAACGTGCGGGCTTGTTGTCAATGACAATTGCGGTTAACCACGCCCACTTGACGATCTACCAACTGTCGTGTGCTAGAATCACTCTCACCGGAGCAAAAAACGCCGCTTGTTTGGTCAAAACAGCACGTGTGAGACAAAGTTAGTGCACGTATGGCTGCTTTTTATGTCAAGAAGCCCCTGGAGACTCAGTTGTGCTAGGTGATCCCGCCATAGCTCTGCTTGGCGGGGCCGCAGGCCCCGCCAATGGCTCGCAATCACACCCCACATAGCTGTATTTGGTCTATAGGTGAAATAAACTATCTTCGAATTTTAACGCCCACTTCCGGTGACGTCAAACTTGCCGGGCGACTATAGTTGCCCGCCGCATGTGAAGGGTTAAATACTTAATTTTACTATCGCATAAAGAGAAAACTGTGTTCTATACACACTACTAAACAACATGAATACTTTTAGCTGAGCAATTTTCATTTCAGGAGGTGGATCTCACTCACTGTCAACTGCGTGGAGTTCCCACAGTGGTGACCAGATTGAATCGAGTCTCTGTGCTTTGTCTAAGACAAAACAGAATCAGTGACGTCACTTCACTGAGTGATCTTGTTACTTTGGAGGAGCTGGACCTTTACTACAATGAGCTAAAGACCATCCATGGACTGGAGAAACTCACTAACCTCACGTGTGTATACCTTACTACATGTTTGTCTTGCACCTGTGATGAGACTGTAGTTGCACTTTTGGTTAACTTATTGACCAATGTGCTCTATGATATTTGTACAGGTCCCTGGATCTTTCCTTCAACTACATACGTGTTGTAGAGCACTTGGAAACATTGACCAACCTCCGAGAACTGTTTTTAATACACAACAAGATCCCAAGAATAGATAACCTCTCGTCCCTCACTAACCTCACCATGTTGGAACTAGGCTCAAACAGAATTAGAGTAAGAAACTTGAATAAATTTTCAGCAGCAGTGATTGTGAACATAATGGCTCTATTTTTGGCAGATAATCGAGGGCCTGGATAGCCTTGTCAACCTGGAGAAGCTTTTTTTAGCATCAAACAAAATCAAAAAGATAGAGGTAATCTGATGTTCAACTAACGTAATGCATGTACCAGCTTATGACAGTGTACTGCAAGTCAATTAATTTCGAACCTACTGTTGTCTAAAAGAGATGATGCACTACACAACAACATTCTACCGTAGACGCAGAAATTTTCGAGGGTGAAATATTTCGAGTGTTAAATTTTCAAGGAATCTAATTTTCGAGGGTGGTCACCTCACTCGAAAATTTGAACGCAGCGAAAAATTTTGTTTGCGAAAATTTTTACGTGCGAAAATGGTGGGTACAGTTTAGCGGTACCAGAAAGATCTCTGTATCCGCGGATATCAAAGATATCTGGGAAGCTGCAGTTGAGGAAACAGTTGTGTGTGCGTTGGAGCCTAACAATTCAAGAGACAGAAACGCTGCAGCAATAGTTGCAGCTCATGGAATTCGTGCTGACAATGCCACATGGCCCTGGTAGAAGCCCGTCAGCAGTTTGATCCACTGGCTTGAAGTAGCGCCTGAGAGTCATGCTGGTAGCTGTGTCAACACGTGGGAATGTACCATCGTTGCACAAATAATTCGACGATTTAATTTTTGTCGAACTAATAATTCGATGATTTAAATTTCGAGGTTAATCCCAGCCTCGAAAATAAAATCCTCTTGAAATTTTCTGCGTCTACGGTAACTAACAATGGTACATGGACAGCGCTCTATTCGCGCAACAATGTTACACACAATAGAGTTGCTTCGAATTCACATGACACACTGCGTGATTTGTTGCATGCAACAATTATGCACAACAAAGCATCATGGCCTTTAAAAATTAATGATTAGCAAACATTTCTGGTACATACATTTTGCTTACAACATAATTATTCTATTGTGGTGATGTTACTTTTGTATTCTGATTAGTGTTGAGTGATCTAAGTAAACACTGATTGGCATAATGTACTTGGACAGATGTTTTGGGATTTCCATGAATGATATAATGTGTAATGACCTTCTTTTCTCAGAATCTAGGCAAGTTAGTAAATCTTCGTCTGCTGAGTATACAAGGCAACAGAATTACAGTGATAGAGGGTCTGGATGAGCTAGTGATGCTTGAGGAACTCTACCTCAGTCAGAACAGCCTCACTGAGATAAAAGGCCTAGATACCTTGGTAAGCTAATTGTACTATCACAACACTATTGCCGCTGTGTTTAACCCTCTATTGACACATATGTTTCGTCATTAGCTCCATCTACTTCAAGCATCATAAATGGTGTGAAAAGTGCCTTAAACTTTGTCTATTTGCAAAAGTTTACCTTTTAAAAACCACTGGTTTTCAGTGCGCCCTCCGAGAAGAATTTTAAATGACGAGGTTGCAACACTTAAGTTGCTTCAGTTCCGAAGTGGGAGTGGCCAGCTCAGAGCTTCAGTACATGCATAGATAGTACACATAATAATTATTTGTACTATCTATGGTACATGGTCGTAAATTTTGACATGCCAGGAAAAACATGTGCTAGTTTGGAATAACTAGTGTACTGCATGTTGTAGAAAATTGCAAGACAAACTGCTAGTGTAGAGCAAGTCAAATTTTTGACAAGATAAACTAAAGGGTTGTACTGTACAGGTCATAATAATTTTGTGGAAATCATTTTTTTGCGAATAAAATTATTTTTGTGAAACTTTTTAGCAGCCCTTGTACTTGTGTATTATGATGATGCTAAACTCACGGAATTTAAACATCTTGAAAGTGTGCATTTCACAAGGTGTTTCCTCCTTGTATTGTACAATTTCCTCTTTTAAAAATTGTTACTTTCCCAAATGCAAAGATGCCTAACCAAGTGGTGAAAGATTGTATCGATTATATTTTGACAACATCCTACTTACCACTCCTTAATCTTGGATTTAAAATTCTTGGGAGAATGCTGCTTGCATTTTAAAAATGAAATACATTATACCACACTTCTATCCTGCAAGCTATCATCATCAGCTATTACTTCTACCTGCTTTACTGCTACGTTTCCTGAAATAAAATTCCGATTGTAACTATAAAAATTTCAGAGTATTGATTTCAGATACCTGTGAAATGTAAGTCTGTTGTTGGGTTACAGTGTCACCACTACAAAATTTTGCTCACAAAATTTTCCTGAATTGAAACATGTTTCAGATGTGTGAATCTAGGAAATATACATAAACAGAGTAACCTAACAAGTTGAGCACTGTGTGAAGTGCTAGAGAATGTGTGTACTGCTACTTGTACACACATTTCCTATGAAGGAAGTTGTAGCCAGATTGCCGTGGGAAGGCATTGGATGTAGTAGCAGATGTTTATGAACAAGTTTAAATTCCCTGATACTATTAATTAAAATTTTTGCTCTTTTATGTTTTGTTTCTTCTTGCGCTGTCCTTTATGTTTGCCTCTACAGGTAAATCTCCATACACTTGATCTAGCCGACAACCAGATTACAAGAATAACTCATGTCTCTACTCTAACCAAACTTGAGGAATTCTGGGTTAGTAGTAAACTGGGGAAAGTCATTTTCTGGGTACAATATTAGCAAGAAATTAATGTTACATAATATTTGCGTGAGTAGGGAATAATACAGGAAACCCTTTACAACTCCCACACACTCTCACACACATGGATGCACACATGTACAGACAGTGCATCCCTGATCAGTTATAATAGCTGTAATGATGTTTCTGGCTAGCTTCAACATTTGTCACACATGCATGCTCACATCTTCTGTAGTTATTATCATTAGGGTAGTATTTGTTGACTGAACACACACTTATTTCTGTTTAGTTCAACAGCAATCAGTTGGACCAATGGACTGATGTTGAACAGCTCACTGCTGCTAAAGGAATCAAGACTGTCTATTTTGAGCACAATCCCATTGCAAAGGATCCACAATATCGGAGAAAGCTCAAACTGACTTTACCCACTCTGACACAAATAGATGCCACTATGGCATGATAGTAGTGTGTACATTGTAGTGGAAGTTACGCGTAGACTTGTTTACAATTTTACATCAGGCATCAAAAAAATATTTCGTCTTGTTCAATTTTGAACTGCCTTATAATTTTTAAGGGATAAAAGTAAAACGGTGTCTTTCTACACGACAGTTCTTTCGCCATGGAATTGCTGAGGACAAGAGAACAGTGTGTCAACGGTAGTGCCGTCCCATCGTCTTGTTTGAACCTGCAAAATGATACTGTTCCAGAAATTTTTGGAAGACTACAGCCTAGCTGCAGCAACGAGTCAAGCTGGGCACCAGTGGATACTGCATGGACCGCCTTCTTCTACATCCATGTAATCGTATTTGCAGGTCTTTTTCTATTGGTAGGCCTTATATGCTCGTTCTTCCTCTACAAGCACCGCCTGACAGCAAGGTTTGCCAAGGCACAGACCTTCATAACTATCGACGTGTCGCTTATGGTACTGGGTTTCTCTCGCTCACTATTCTTCATCTTGGACCCGTACGGACTCAGTGGATACTGCAACCACGTTGCTTGCGTGGTAATTTCCAGGCTACTCGCTGCTCTAACCTTTCCCAGTTTAACAGTTAGCTACACGCTAGTGTTCCTCACACTATGGCAAAGTGCAAAGGTACGATTGGGCAGAAAGTGCGTCCAGGATTTGAGAATCGTCATTCCATTCACGTTGATACACTACGCTGTTGCAGTAATCGTCGAAGTGATAGCATTCGTCAGTACTTATCCGGCAGTGTTTTTGGTCATTGTCTGTGAGCTGGTATTCGGCCTATGGGGCATGATCGTATGTGCTACCTTCCTAGTGGCTGGGATACGTCTTCTCAAATCAGTTCATTCCACTGCAAGAAACAGCTCGATGTATTGCAAAGGTTCAATGGATTCTCCAGCTGGAACAATAAAATCGTCAGCATCTTTACCGAGACAGCAGCCAAAAATGCAGGAATATCACAAACAGGCTGTTCGTAAAGTCTCATTCATCACTTACACAGCAGCAGTACTGGGAGTGTTGTATTCTTTGCTTGGGTTTGCTAGAGTGGGTTTGGTCATACAGGCTATCTTTGGAGCTTGTCCTGATAACCCTGGAATCAGTAGGAGTGACCCAAGTGCCTGGCTAGCTATGAACTACATTGGAGGAATCCTAGAGCTGGGTATGGCTGTTGTCATGATCTATTCAGTCAATGACATCCGACCACTGGTCAAAGCAGTGAGGAGGAAAACACTACACTTGCGTCCAAGAAAAACCATGACCACTGACAAAACTACAACAGTTCCTAAAATTTACATATCCAAAGCTGACCAGATTGAAGACAGCTATGCCAGTAGAACAATGAACAACATCAGCAATTGTGAACCATCGATCAAAAAACCATCCAGTGAAAGACCAAGTGAAGGAAGCGAAACAGCAACTATACATGATAACGGCTCCATTAAACTATAATTATTATTATTTTTGTCGATTATTTGTACTGCTTTTCTACATGGCAGCATCTGTTGAGTTTTTTAACATTGTCTATGTAAAATCATCAACTAGTGAGAGAGGACTACAAGCCACAACACTATAGGGAAATCGATACTATAGAAACCTTAAGTTTTGTTTACACAGTCAGTTGTGAGCACATAATTGACATTGCCTCTTTACCAGCTAGTTGGCATGGTAGCAAATTTAGAACACAGCTTCTGTACAAGTGCTTGTTGTAGCAAAGGAAATGTTAGTCAGTACATAAACATTGCTCTCAACTGAGCTGGTCCTCTTTACGAAGATACTCTCCAATGTCTGCTTGGTGGAAAGCTACAACAGTTCCTGGATCAGCTCGTCTGCAGTCCTGGGTAGATTTGGCAGCAACACCAAATCCCTATAGAAAAACAGACAATAATTATTTTCGCATCATTATTGAGCCATGACAGCTTTCGGGGTTAATCTAGCAGACACCTGCAAACACTTATACACATGTGCACAATAACTAAATGCATGCACAATAGCTCTTATTGTAACGTAAACAGTCACAAGACAAGGTCAAGTGATCATACTGACAGCAACACTAGCTAGCAACACTGTAACAATACTGACACCTGCAGACTGTAACAATGCTGTTTGCTGCATCACTATATATTATCAAAACAGTGCGCACAAATGGACTAAATTAAATTTAGGCACAAAACACTGTCTACCATGAATGTCTAGGCACAGTCTCAAAGCTAATAGCAACCATGTGTTACTAGTACACTGTTAATTTTTAAAAGACTTGTAATTGAGTGTTATTCTTGTTTATAGAAGACTCTATGACACACAAAACTAATAAGAGGAAGTTGAGACGTAGTTTGGATAGAAGGGATTGAAACAACAAAACCGTGTTTATAGTAGATCATTACTGGTTGAGTAACACAGATACGTATAGTAATCAAGACATTAACTTCCCAGAACAGTCATGCATACAAGATATGGAACAGCAACAATGTGTATCACGTATCCCATGTGTAGGTGTACTGCATACTGCTAGTATTCACTGAGAACAAGATCAAACGAACCAATCAGTGAACATGTACTACATACCAATCATCAACTAACAGTAGTCAACTGGAACAACACATCCTAACAGACTTGGAACAGGTTACATAATATCATGCCAACACAGACATAACACAGAAACACAGGCACTAAGCATGCACATACACGCAAAAATAACACTATAAAGAGGATTTGTATCACATTTAGGCATTTAGACATTTTCTGTGAAGATCACAGCTAGTATACTCTATAATTATGCAGACAGCTATGAGTGTTCCAGAAGAAATACTATTTTCAGTTTGGGATTTACGAATGATAAGACACTCACTCCATAAACAAACTGCAAATTTTGTGGATAGGATACACAGTAACAAGTAAACATACACATGTTAGAAGGAAGCTTGTTATAGCGAATGTAGGAAAGTATATCTACTACATGAGCACTACTGACCAATGGTAGGTCGCTCATAGAATAAATGATGACTCCTTGGTACTGTGGAGTGCTCTCTGTAATCCTGCCTAGACCTGACTTGAGAATGTTGTTACCATACACATACTGTTGCTCAGCACTAGGCTTCAGCCATATCTTGTACTATAGACAAAAGAACAATATTATCATACCATACACATACACTAATGAGAGAGTGTGTGTGTATGCCGAGCAGGACCTTAGCATAAGGCGCCAAGACATCCAAAGCTGTGATCACAAGATGAAATTTGTTGCTGTGGGTGAATTTACCAATACAGATACCAAGATGAAGAAGCTGCTTGCGAGAGATGTTAGTAGCTTTCCGCATTATTTCCTCTCTGTTGAGAACAAAAACAATAAAGTCAGTTATAGGCAGGTGGAGTTACATTGGCAGTTTATTACAATTAGCGTCTACTGCTCAATTGATAATGACAGGCAATGAAGACTACAAACATCATTGGACATTTTTTGTTGCTGCTGGCTACAGCTACGAAAATTAAATAAGTAAACAGAAGCTCTAGTAAATCCTTTGAACAGGAAGATCAACATGACGTAGTCAACTGTATGCCTCTATAGATTGCTTAAGGTGCTGATCACATCACTTGTCATGCACTCTACCACCATTAGAGCAGTTACACCACCATTCTGGTGAGAATCGAGTTCAGTCTGAGTTGGATCGATGCCCTACTTGTGGTTTCCAGGATGCAATGCTCAATTGACTATGTTGAAAGTTGTACTAATAAATTATCGGTACTTTGAAATAAACATTCTTTAGTGTGCTTATGAAGTTGTGAATTCAAATAAAAAATAAGCTTGAATTTCTCACAACTGACAGTTTGAACGCATTTCCAGAGATCCTCAGCTGAAAGATAGGTCATTTTGTATTAGTGTACACAGACTTGTTCTCATAAACTGTTCAAAGAACAATCCATGCACATGACACTTATACTCTGTGTATTCATGCACTAGGGCTTCATAGATAGATTCATTTAGGAAATAAAAACAAAAAGGAGTAGGTTGAAGCAGGTTGAAACAGTCGTTATGAATTTGATAAGCTGTTTGGTTATCAGCCTGATATCAGCAAGAGAAATAAGTAGAACTGGTCAAAGATCACGAAAACGTAATTGTAGACATTGAAAGTAGAGAGCAAGTTCTTTTCAATAAGGAAGAAAGGTTGCCAACAGACCAAAGTATCACTAATGTATTAAGATATGCTGGTTGGGATGTGAAGTATGAATGGAAAATGTTTCAGTTTCTTGATGACAAATTCAAGTACTTCAACAGGTCTATATAATAATAATAATAATAATTTTTTCTATTATGATTAATTTTACTGCCTTATTTTTAGTGTAAGAGAAAAACAGCCATTTTCTTTACAAAATTATAGCTCTATTTGGTGCAATTTATTCTACGAAATTTTCCACTATACGGTATTTGGAAAAGAAAGAATACGAGTTTGAACCATGTTGATGAATTCATGTGGTTAGTAAATGAAGGACAAGTGGTTCGTGTCAGCAAACACAATACGAGTTATTAATTCAGTACTTCATACCTTGGCACTCGAGTAGACATGATTACAACACATTGGAAGTGAACAGGTTAATCTAGGTCTATGGAGCATGTCGAGAAACACTTGCTGCAGTTTTAACAGACATTGAAAGCAGAGATCAAGTTCTTTTCGATGATTGTTAGGATGCGAAGTATGAATGGAAAAGTTAAGCTCAGAGCACATGAATCATTCTTCCATCACACGATCAATTTGACAAAGTCCTGCAACCACAATTTAATGAGCACAGTTCTTCACATCATAATTGAAACCATCTCAATGTGATTGGAGTAGATGATGGTAACTAGCCGATCACTCTTATTAGCACTTGGACCCTTTCAGGTCCGAAACCTAAGACATGGGAAAACCCCTTCTGACAACTGGCATTATCTTCATCAAGTAGAGCGTAATTGAAACTAAATTTGCTCAGTTCAGTAGGCAGTCAACAGATTCTTTTACCATTAGCAGAGAATAAAGGTTCAGATAACCACTAGTTTGTTTGATTTTTCGATTGTGTAGGAGGTGACCACACAAGTATAAATTTGCTCATCATAGGTCATGGTTTTGAAAGTTATCCGGCCCTCAACTTTTCTAGGTGAAAGTTTTTAAGCAATTTCTTTTACAGCAACCATTATCATCACTGATCAGCAATAAAGGTGAGTTCTTCCTCAGTCCCGGCCTCTTCACAAAATTGCTTGTCCAAGACTCTGGGTTCCTGCACGCTTTCTGCCCTTATGTCTGGAAATTTCTCGATCAACGTTAATTTCTATTTCTTTTTCTACGTCAAAGCCTGAGAACAGAAAAGTTGATTCGCAACCACGACGAGCAATATCACTATCAGTAGCACAAAGTAGTCTTGCCATTTTGCATGATGGGCGTGGAAATCAAAGGTGGAGCTGGTAGGGTGCAGTTGGTAATAATTATCTGGAGAACCAACAATGGCTGGATGTTAAAATTCAGCTAGAATTTCTCAACAAGTTGACACAGAAAACTCGATTTTGTCATTTAATGCCATTTTTGACCAGATAGAGCCTAGCCTGGTTCCCCAGGCCCAATAGCGGATCGTACAAAGCGTTCAATTGAATGGGTGTGGCAAGGGGGTGGAGCGAAAAGTGAATGAGAAGTAGGGCCTGGTGCATGGGCTTGACCTCACTCGGAACAGTACGCCAGCATTCCGGCGTACTGGAATTTCCAATTAACAACCGCAGGAACGCTGTAGGCGTGCACTAAGCTGAGCTGAGTGAAACATGGTTGATGAAGCCATTTCTTGTGCTGCTGCTGCGCTCGGCTATCCATCTGTTCGCCGCGAACAGATAGATGCTGTGCGGGCTATTGCGTCAGGAAACGACGTGTTCGTTGCTTTGCCAACGGGATATGGAAAGTCGCTTTGCTACGCCATGCTACCGTTGGTTTTTGACAAGCTCCATGGCCGTTCGCCAAAGACTTCAATCGTCGTCTGCATCTCTCCATTGGTGGCACTGATGCAAGACCAGAAGGGAAAGTTTTCTCCAAAAGGACTGAGCTGTGAATATGTGGGAGAAGGAGTGGAAACTGCTGCTATCGACCGAGTGAAGAATGGTGAATGCCAGCTGGTGTTTATTACACCATATGCAGCACCTACTGGAGAGAGCTTTTAAGGACTGACATCTATCAGAAAAATCTGGTGGCATTAGTAGTAGACGAGGCCCACTGTGTTAAGAAATGGTAAGCAGTTACATTGGTTGGCTATATACTGCATGTGTATTTTGTTTATGTGCAGGGGAGAACAATTCAGGAAGGCCTACTCTAGGATTGGAGAGATCAGAAGTATTCTACCACCATCTGTACCCGTAATGGCACTAACTGCGACTGCTACGCGTCATACGAGAAATGACGTCATCAAAAAACTATGTATGAAGAGATGTGAATTAGTGTGCAAATCTCCGCATAAGGCCAACATTTCTCTACTGGTTAAGTTGAAACCTGACCTACATAATGTTCTAATGCCCTTGGTCTGTAAATTAAGAGAGAGCCGTGCTTCATCTAACCGGACAATCATTTACTGCAAGCGGTACGATGAGGTGGTAACAGTGTATCGATTTTTCAAACGACAACTAGGGAAGCAGTTCACAGAACCAGCTTCAGCTCCAGATTTGCCACAATACCGACTAATAGACATGTACACTAAATGTACAGATGGAATTGTAAAGGAAGCTATCGTCGGTGCATTTGCCTTGCCAAATTCTAAACTAAGAATCGTTGTTGCTACCATAGCATTTGGCATGGGGATAGATTGCCCAAACATTTCACAAGTGATCCATTGGGGCCCATCGTCGTCAATAGAGGACTATGTTCAAGAAATTGGACGAGCAGGTCGTGACCCATCAATGGCTGCTTCTGCTACCTTGTACTATGCAAAGGGCGACCAGCAATATACATCTGGCACTATGATGGAGTACTGCAAGAACACAGAAGAGTGTAGACGTCAGCTATTGTATAGTGGATTTGATGAATTTGCTAGTGATCATGACCGCCCGAGTGGTTCTAACTGCTGTGATATTTGTGCTCATGTGTAACTTTAGTATTATAAGCTCATGCATGAGAAAATGAAATACAATGATCAGAAGAGAGTTGCTTTGAGTTTTTTGTTCATCCAATTCATTAGTTTTTCCTTGTCTAATTTGGATATCAAACTTCCTGTAACTGATTTAAACGAAGCATGTTTCCTTCCTTTCTGGTAGCAGAAGACTGAAGATTTTTCACTTAGTTCTTTCACTACTGTTGCAACATCTTTCGAGAGATTTGGCATACTATGCTGACTTGCAAGACTATGTAAATGAAAAACTGAGTCGAACTGCTCGCATATAGACATTAAAGGACCAATGCATCTACCAATACGTGAGATAGCCTGAGGTGTGACATTTGAACCCAATCCTGCTATGGCGAACTTGCAAGCTGCATTAATGTGCTCCATATGCAGATCACACGGAATATTATGTCCTGGTGTTCCATGAACATTGACAAATCGTGAGTAAATAAGCTGATTTGCTAGTCTTGGCGGGAGGAGAACATAGTATTGTGCAAGTAGATTTAACGCTTCTATGCTGTAATTCTTGTGATTGGTACATTTGAAAATGAGGAGAAAAAATTTCCAGCACCTTATTAATCTCTGGCCATCACCTTCATGAATAGCGTCATCAAACTCTTCCTTCAATAAGCACAAAGTAAGACATTCCTTCGCATACTCAAGAATACCATCTTTGTTTTCCTTCTTGGTCTTGGCCGTTTTGTGATCAGTAGAATCACTGAGCACAGTAATGTCGAGATTGACAAACTTCGAAACCAAATCATGGGCAATGGACTTTAGCACCTGTTCCTTCTGACTTTTTGATAGAGGTTCAGAAAGTGGGAAAGTGTCATTGGGTTGATCTTTCATAGTCTCCATGCCCAGAATCTCCATCCCTGCTGCCACTACGTGGCCTATTAGGACCACTTCAAGGAAGTCCTCAGCAGCATTCACATCCTTCTTTGGATCAGTTGGAACAGAAGATCGGTTAAGAATGTTTCGAAGTTGAAGTAGTGTACCACCATCCATGTTGGACTGGTGTCCATATAATTTAGTCCATACGACCTACAAAATTTACAAAAATGCATCATTAAACTGAATGAGAAATCTAAACATGCATACACGTGTAGCTAGTAGAAAGTTACCTGCATGAAGCAAACTTTAGCATGCCAATCTTCTACTACAGGTACAACACCTTCAAAACGAGCTCTACCAGAAATAGCATTTTCCCTAATTCCTTGTGCTCCTCTTATGCGTACACAGGTCATTTGATCTCCTCCAAAGAGAATAGGATGAAAATAATCAATTTCGACTTTTGTAGGCGTTTCTTCTGGCACGTCTACTTCTTTCTCAACTCTCACCATAGGAACAAACCTGCAATTGATCAAAAGAGAGAAAAATAATTGACAGTAATAATTATTGTAATGCTAGTACTTACTTGTGTACTTCATCAACAATTGATACCATCTCATCCATTTGATTTTCACTCTTCAGTTGGATTCCCAGTGGGTACTGCAAAAGCAGTGTGAATATTGTTATTATGCATGCTAGCAAGTTTATTCTTACCACTAGTGATTTCTTCGACATTTCAGTAGAGTACATGTGAGAGATGTGCTTAACAGTCACTTCAGAAAGACGCTTTAGTGGTGGAAGATGTTTGACAAGTATTCGGCTGACATGAATTTCAAAGTTGTGAAGAATTTGCTGTAGATCAACATCAGAAGGAAGGAGAGACATGACAAGTTCATCGTCAAAAGCACGGTCTGGTTTGTTTTCCGATAACGAGGAGAAATTTACACGGTCAGCCACAGCATAAGAGTTGAAATAGTGAAGAGACATGGTTGTGCGATCAAGTGTTTGATGTCTGCGTTTGACATTTTTGTCAATGTTGTCACCAACTATTTTGAACCCTTGCCATGTAGAAGACGCTTGTGTAAGTGGTGGAACAACCGGAGATAGTAAGCTGCACACTGGCGGCAAGCACTGACTTGTAGGTGTACTTGCTGATTCAGGAGTAAAGCAGGAGATGTCAAGAGATGGTAGAGAAGAAGAAGCAGCAGTCACTTCCATAGTTGAATCATTCTCTGGTTCTTGCTGGTTAGGAGTGGAGGCTAAGAGAGGCCCTTGGTTAACAAAAAGGCTGCATGTGCTTGAATCTGTGCATTCAACTAGAGTACCTGCTTCAGATACCTCTTCATCAAACACGCACAATGTGTCATCTTCAAAGGACAATGACATGTTGACAATTGCAGTGTCACAACACTGAAACAAATAACAGTGACATGAAGTGATAGTAATTGATACTGAGATGCATACCTGATCATTACAAACAGATGATTTCAGACGAGGTATGAGGCTCCTTGTTCTGGCAACAACTGGGGCATCATGATTTTCACCAAGTGAATCAAGGAGATATAAAGTAGCACGAGGGGACAGTGAAAGCATACCCTTCTGCAGTCGCCTATAAGCCTGCATGTATTATAATGTACATACATTTGAACCATGCAACATCCTAATTGTACCTGACGACCAGCATGTCCTGCTTGGAGGATCAATGAGAAAATTGCTGCGATGAGCTTCATCTTTGGGTTCCTGAATTTCAGCAAGACTGCTGTAGACATCACCACTGCAACCTTCTCTTCCACACTCTTCTTATTTGGACAGCTCTCCATCAGTGCAGTCGTGAGGACAGGCGCATGAGCAAGTAACTCGTCGAAAACTTTGATTACAGACCAATCTTGCAATGCCAACTTGCTAGTGTCGCGATAGATTGATTGAAATTTGTCAGCACATAAATGCTTCATCTCATTACGCATTATGTGACCGATCTGAGTGGTAATATATAGCTTGATTCGAGGAATTGCCAGTGATCGAATAGCAATAAAGTGAGCATTGCAGTTGGCAACACTACGAGCTAGTCGTTTCATTCCAGTCTCTTTGATGATCTTTTGCTTCGGTCTCTTGTTTCCTACAGTAATCTAAAACATGCAAATAAAATTAATAATCAAGACATGCATGACATTATCTTGTCAATGAAACGGCTTACCGTGACTGATGGAGATGCTGCTGAAGTTTCAGACAGGAGGCTTGAACTTGTGAAGAGCAATCGCTTCTTGGCTCGCAACGTGACCATCGTGGACTCTGGATTCGAACTGTTAGTAGCAGCAGTAGCACCAGCAGGTGTGGCTGGAGGCTCAGCTATTCTTTTTCTAAGCTCTCTGTATGAACTAGACTGTTTCATCCTACCAACTATCTCCTGCTTCATCACTTCCAGCTCGTGCTCCAGCTTCACCATCCGCTCCAGTTGGACAAAACAGGGCCTCTTACAAAGGTACACTGCCGTCTCCTGGCTGTCTATAGCAGCTGGTTCCTTGAGGTACGCTTCAACATCAGCATCATATAGCATTCTACCAGGAACGCTCTCACTCAGTAGCTGTGCTGCCTTGTGCACGACTTGTTTGGAGTTGTCACTCGACAAAAGTCGACGTTCTCTACACTTGGGAAGCAGTGCATCGCATAGCCTACACTTTGGTGCAGCTGGCGCTACGGCAGAAACTACAGCTGTAGCCATCACCCACGTGTAGTTTGTATAATAACCACAAAAATTAAAAAAATGTACTTCATTACCACGCCCACAACATTCCTATGTTCCGAGTGAGTTCAAGCCCATGCACCAGACCCTTCACCGCCTCCTCGAATTTTTTCCTTCGCGTTTTTAATCCTTTCTTTTGTAATCATTCGAAGGGTCTGGGGACCAGACTAGATAGAGCCCCCTTCAATTATTGTGCTACCTTCAGCATGATCAATAACTAGACTAGACTATTTGTACTTGCAATATCTTTACAACATAACATTTTGTGGCTGGAAATACCTGACATAGTAGACTCTACTTTTGTGTAGTCTCAGACAGTAGCTACCGTCAGGCCTGTCCACCAACAGCTTCACATTGTCCCCAACACTGTGTGCAAATAACAAATGTACGGTTATAAAAGATCATGCTTACTATTTCATAAGCTTCTCAAATACAGTCCTGGACTCCTCTTCGGTCAAAGGCCTCATGATTTCCCGAGTGATTTCCCACGTGTTCAGAACACGCCTAGCCTAGTACCTCCCACCCGCGTTGTTATGGAAACTCAACAACGGCGGCCGCGCCGACCGCGTAAGTGAATCGTTGTACATTGTACGTTCCTTCATGGTGTCGACATGTGGACCAGGCCTTATAGCTGGACTTGCGTTATCACCTCTTGTTGCTAAGGCTCCTCTTATCGCCTCACCTCAGCGGAAGCAATCGCCAAGTCGTGGAGAAATAATCCTGCTAGATCGATTGAGAAAACGACGTATGCGATACACCAGTACACAGACAAAGGCCACAAGTGAGAAGCACAAAATTAAGGACAGCATGGTGATCAAGGATGACTGCCATCACAAACAACACAACAATGACATACCCTGTGCGGTTGGTGATCAGCTAGGACCTAACTCGGGTATGTTTATTCACTTTCTTGCAAGTAAAATATATAAACACTCATTATTTTTAATTTATACACAGATGCTAGCATTCTTGCAGGACAGGTTATAAAAAGGGCCAAGTATAGGATTCTAAGAAGAACTAAAAGAAGACAGAGTCAGCCTGTTCTATCATCACCATTGCAGCACAGCAGTAGTACTATTAGCTCATCCTCGGTTCATCGCTCTCCACAAGCTGCAAATGATTCCAAAAAATCATTTTACCTACCACCTATCACTCGATCATTATCCTCATCTATAAACACATCTCCAGACACTAGTAGTAGTCAATTCAACAAATCTCCATACTCTCCAAAATGCAAAAGAGCTCTTTTTACAAATCCCCATCATTCCTTTCTTACAACAGTAGCTCTCTCAAAGCCTTGCTCCAAAGACTCACTTTCTCCATTAAAACCAAGAAAACAACACAAAAGCAGTCTTGTACAACAGCACCATAGGAGATATATCTATCTATCTGAGCCTAGGAGTCCATTGTGTAGTGATGGATCACCTGGTGCTCCACCAGCATCTCCACGCCTGCCTGACATCAATGACTCTTCATCAGTGTGCTATGTACTATCCCTTCATGATACAAAGGTGCGAGTGAGTGAGTGAGTGAGTGAGTGAGTGAGTGAGTGAGTGAGTGAGTGAGTGAGTGAGTGAGTGAGTGAGTGAGTGAGTGAGTGAGTGAGTGAGTGAGTGAGTGAGTGAGTGAGTGCAGTGAGTGGTGACCATGCACGCAAGAGTGGAGTGTCAATATGGAAAATTCATTTCATCTACAATAGAGTCAGAGGACTTTGAAGACAAGGCTGGCTGCAATGGGTATATGCAATACTATCATTGTTTTATAGAATTATGACTCAATTCTGCAGTGAATGAGTACAAAGAAAAGCAAGAGCAGCAACTGATTCGTGAGAAAATTGAACAACAAAGGCTACAAAAAGGCAGGATAGCATTACGAAAAGCTCAACAACGAGCCGAGGTAAGTTTACATGATTTTTTATCAGTTACTAAGTTCTTTTATTTTTTAGATTTATGCTTTGAACAAAATAATGACCAAAGTTGCAGATACAGATTTTACAGCCAATGATGATAATAAAGTGTAATAATAATAATAATAATCATTCACCCAATGAGGAAGCACTCTCACATTACACAAATCCTACGCAAACTACAGTAGACCTTTGCTAACCCGAACACCTAGGTACTCCACAAACAGGACAACTATTCAGATTAGTGAATATGTTTGGACTAGTGAAGATGAGTACTTAGCGGGTACATAATACCCAGCAGTATGAGAGCACACACAGGAAAACTGTACTATTTGGTAAAATAACTATCACACTACTTACTAGTAAGATAGTGACTAGGTACTTTGTTGTCTTGATGGGCTCTCTGTCTACCTGTCCATCAACAGACACAGTATGGTAGGTCCCAGAATCTACAAATTAACTTGCGATCGGTACAAATAGAGTAACTTTGAACATCACATCACGCATAGTTAGCTAGTGCTCTATCATGCCCAGTAAAGTGTGATTATAATTTTGTATAAATACAAGCCAATAGTCAATGAAACTGTCTGGAATTTGGTGAATGCAGTGACTTTCTAGTTCTGCTGCAACTTTTCGATTGCGTTGGGGTCTTCTGTGTCTAGACGTTCGATTTTTCTACCAAAGTGTTCTTCAATCGCCTTTAAAGTTCTTAAAGACCGTTGTCCATCAACAAAATTGACAGCTATCCCCTTCTTCCCGAAACGACCAGTCCTCCCAATTCTGTGAAGATAAGTTTCCGGGTCGGGTTGCCGATTGGCATCCAATGGCACGTCATAATTGACTACCAGAGTCACCTGTAGTAATGTAGTGATAATAATGCTTATGCACAAGGTGGGTCATACCTGCTCGACGTCAATCCCTCGAGCACAAAGATTCGTAGTGATCAGAAGCTTTTCTTTTCCATCTCGAAACCTAAAAGAATGACATGTTACTATCTCACAAACTCAACTAGTCAAGTAGAGACCTGTTTAACACATCTACTCTGGTCTCAATGGCACTCTCTCCTGTTATCAGTGCAACAGCATGCCCTTGTCGTGACATCTTACTAGCCAACCATTGCGCTGACTTTCTGGTCTAAATTAATGACATGAAATGATTTTTGAAGCCTTATCACCTCTGACTTACATGGCAGAATACAATAGCCTGACCAATAGTCAAGACGCCATAGAGGTTAGAAAGTGCTTCACTTTTGCCTTCCTCTCCTCTACATTCAACATAGAACTGCTTGATATTATCAAGACTTTCCTCATTACGCTTCAATTTTATGATGTTAGGACTGCTGACAACTGAGCAAAAGATACGAGAATTCTCAAACGACTACTAAACCCACAACTGCAAGCAAAAATTACACTACAAACACGAGTGTCACTCACTAATTTGTGCAAACCGCATCACGTCTTCATTATATGTGGCACTGAATAGCACCATCTGGCAATCAGGGCGAAGTACCCTGGAGGCAAGCAGTACTATGTAGCGCTTATCAGTTCCTGAAACACTCACTTATGAATGCGAATGGTCTGGTCCTGTTGACCTTGCTGGTCTATCATAACATCAGCTTCGTCGAGCACAAACATGTTCACTAGTTTCGGATCAAAAACTCTAGATTTCATGATCCAGTCAAGCAGAGTTCCAGCCGTACCAATGATGACATGATCACTGATCTTCTGCCCTCGCTGAACTGTGTGTGTAAGAGCATTTGTGAGCACAGTAATGCAACATTCATCAACCTCTCAATCCTCTTAGAGCATAGTTGACTTTAATATCGCAATAGCGTGACATTTGCTCCAGAACAGAGCCAGTCTGCTTGGCAAGATCAAAGGTTGGAGACAGGCAAATGACCTACAGCACATGCAGGATTGAGAATAACAACAAAGTGTAATAGCATACCTGGGGGTAAGGTTTAGATGTATCCACTTTACTTAGCATGGCTAGTACAAAGGCAGCTGTCTTCCCAGTACCACTCTGACTCTGAGCAATGAGATTCTGTGGACTAATACAACCATGTCACACGATCTCTCCTTTCACTACTAACTCCTTACGGATCAGCCAGTAAGAGAGGAAGCGCTTTTTCCTGAATCTTGCTAGGTCTGTTAAACTTCATGCCATACACACCACGCAGCAGATCAGGTTTTCTGTTAAAACAGCAATTAACTCACATGATGAGCATGGGTCACACAAAACACAACTAACAGTCTAAGTTCTTCAAAAGACTTGGCAGAGTACAGTGGCGAATCGGGGTCACTTTGCTGCACCTCCACCTCGTTTCTATTGTCCACTAGCTTGGTACGCAGCACCTTGGTCAGCAGGGAGGCCTCAGCCTTTGAGGTCTCCACATCCCCAACGTCTTCAGGAACATCACTCGAGACTTTGAGCTGAATCAATGATGACTAACGATCCTCCCATTATGTTTGATTTACATTACCTCTCCCAGACCTTTTTCCTGAATAGCTACTGCCTCAGCCCAGTCTACCGAATCAGCCATTTTGTTTCGACCCAGGTACGTCCACACATGTGGAAAATTGAAATCGCGTAATAAGGCGACCCTGAGGAATGTCAGTCGGCTCCCAGTTGATTGCATCATTACACATATCGATGTCAAAAGCGGAAGTATGAGGTTGACCAATCAGACATTATTATTAATCGAATACACGTGACTAGAAGTCAATTTGATTGGTCAGCGTTACTCCCACTTTTGACATCGCCTATGGAAGATCTTCACAATCAACCATATGATTTATAATCTATGATGCAACTAAATCTGAATAGACGATAAGCAAAATCACACAGTGGTTTCTATCCATATATCTGCGTAACAGGATTATTATTATTATACAAAGTTGGTATTATAAATGCTGTTATAGAATTAGCTGAAAATTAGAAAGAAAGATTGAGAAAAACAAAGATAACAACAGAATGGGAATAAGCAGAGAGCACTATTGACGTACTGTGACAACAACGACACACATATACAGTGCTAATGAGCTACATGGTCATGTTGCTTATGAAGAGGGAAGGTTGCTGGTAATCTTGTGGAGATGACCTCTAGCAGTGATCCCCATTTCTTGAAGCTGCTCCTTTGTTAGTCTGGTACAGTCTGCAACAGTCTTATATCCATTTTTGACAAAGACGTCTGTGTAGCGATCCATCTTTATAGAATTTAGCCATGTGTCAATAGGAGTGTCCTCCGTATTATTGTCAGTAGCTTCAATCACGGGTTGCTTTGGCTTGATCTCTGGACGTTCTCGACTATGATCAAGAGAGAAAGATGAATGCACAAACATAGGTAAAACAGCAATACACTAATTTTAAAAAACTCACCCGAATATTTTAACGTCTAGCATTTTTCGAAGGTCTTTGAAAGTTGGTCTGTCTTGCCGATCAGCTTCCCAGCAACGAAGCATGATGTCAATATACACATCATTAGGACAGCTCTGCAAATAAATAACAGTCCACTAATAATATTATTCATTTTAAAGGAAGCAATGTGTCTAATGACAAAATCTTATATCACTATTTGCACGTCATTATAAATTTTATGGATCATTATGCACTACAAATTGGCACTAAAACTGAATTTTAACTGATTATTAAACTATGTCTGCTGTTTAGTGATTTTACAAAGATCAACTTATAAATACTACTCTGTATTGGCTTACTCTGGGCTGCTTTAATCTCTCTCCTCTGTCGACTCGTTCAAGCACTTCATGGTTATTCCAGTCATCATAAGGTGTTTGTCCATATGACATGATCTCCCACAGTAGCACACCAAAGCTCCATACATCACTAGATGATGTGAACTCACGATATGCTATTGCTTCTGGAGCCGTCCAGCGCACAGGAATGCGACCACCCTGAGCAGAGAGAGAGGAGGGTCGTGGAGTCTGATGGAGAGAACAAAGCATTCTCACTCACTCTTTGAACTTCATAAACATTTTCCTTCATTACTCGAGCAAGACCAAAATCAGCAACTTTACATTTTTCATCATTAGACACTAGTACATTTCTGGCAGCAAGATCCTGAAAGAAATATAAAGAAATGAAGACAGCCATTAAGTAGCTGAGATGAACTTACTCTATGTACGTATTCCTTAGAGGAGAGGTAAGCCATTCCTGAGGCAACTCCATGAGCCATCTTCAGCTGGCGTTTAGTGTCTATCTTATCTATGTTACTCTGCAAGTGATATACGCAATTACTTTTATTAGGACTAGAAATCACTACAAATACTTAGACCATACCACGTGACTTTCGGCCAATCAGATTGCTTGCTCAATGCGAAAGTCACGTGGTATGGTCTAAAACGTTTAGACCACACTAGGCAGTGCATTACGCGATATAAAGCACTCGGGCGTCGTCTATAACGGTCTCGAACGTGTGATAATGCACTCGTCTCGGCTCGTGCATTATCAACGCGTTCTCGACCGTTATTGACCCCACCCTTGTGCTTTATATCGCGTAATGCACCGCCTAGTGTGGTTTAAATATTACATAAAACAAAGCACAAGGGTAAGTAAACCTGTTTCTTATTAAAACAACTGCTATCACAAGCTGTCACATACAGATAATAATGTTATGATATCTGGACTAAATGATGCAATGGATTAGTCACCACAGGATGTTACCACAGGTAATATTATTTCCATGTACATTTATGAACAAAGTGGCCCAACATTGATAATAAGGACAACAAATAACAGTAAGAGCTACCACACCTTTAGATAATGTTCAAGAGATCCATTCTTCATAAATTCCATGATGATCATGATGGGCTCTACTTTACTGACAATACCATACAACTGAACAACATGATGGTTATTAAACTGTCTCATCACTGATGCTTCCATGAGAAAGTTTTCAGTGTCCTGAGGATTGGCACCACCTCGAAGAGTTTTGATAGCTACATCTCTTGTTCCCTTGTTACTACTCCACTTGCCTTTGTACACTACGCCAAACTCTCCTGAAAATGCATCATGCATGAAGTATAGTAAATAATCAATGAAGTCAGGCAGATAGGGCATACAATAAATCCCATTACACATACATCCACCTACACATACTCTTTTACAAATCCAAACATGCACGCTTACTGCATACCTTCCCCAAGTGGTTGACTCAATTTAATTTCTCTTGGAGGAATTTCATCAACACGAAGGGCAGACAATGCATCATAAGGACTGTGATAATTACGAGGATCAACATATTTCGTTTCATCAGTAGATAAGTTCTGCATCTCTTCTACAAGTCCCATCTCCATTTCTTGTAAAACACCATTTGAAGGTGCTGGTACCACTCCACTATCCTCAACTACTGAATAAAAACAGCAAAAGTAAATAAAGCTTGCACTGTAAACGATTATATTGAAGTAAACTTTGATGTAATTGCCATGACAATGAACTCTGACTTACATAATACAATAACTTACCATATTTCTCCTGTTTTGGCGGTTTCCTTACTCTAAAACAAGGAAAAGAGAATGAAAGTAGTATGTGGAGAATGTGAATGAGAGAGAGAGAGGAGAGAGAGACAGAAGAGAGGAGAGAGATAGAAGAGAAAGAAGAGCGAGCATGCACTCACAGTACAATGAGGATTATTAGGCAGACAACCAGCAACAGAGCAATACCAAATATGGCTCCAGCAGAGGCACCAATAATAATGCCGACTGACATCTCTGTTCCAGTTATTGGGATCCCAGATGCTACAATGACTCCATCACCACCCGTGCTCACTGCTCGTACCTAGGGAATAGACACACAGTGAGAGGGTAGTAGTTATTATGATGATCAAATGTAGCTAGAGCACTTTATTATTCAAAAGTTGATAGCTGAAATACACATGAGATCTGACATACTTACCCACACAAAACTTTGTCCGGCAGGAAGCAGTGGACGCAGCTCATCCAGTGAGAAGCTTGTGGTAGGTGGTTCTATGACGTGTATGACCTTAGCTCTAGAAGAGTCATCAGATCGTGCCGACAGTATTTCAAACTGCAACAAGGTCTCTCCGTATAGGTTAGCTGGTTCCTGCCATGATAATATGTTGCCTGTCAATGTAACCATCTGTGCTTCACTTGGAGCTAATAGGAGAAACAAAAAGTATAAGAATATTCAGTGTACAGGAGCACATAATGAAAGTTCGGAGACACTACTTTGCACTCTCATTATGTGCTCCTAGAACAAAAAGAAACAGGAAGCATCAATTACGTTGTCGAGGTGTGGTGAAATTTATATAGGCTGTCCTTTCAGCAGGGTTCCCCACTTGGTCAGATACTCCATTCACAGCTTCCACAGAAATGAGGTAGTTTGTGAGAGGAGTGAGAGATCTCAGTGTAATATTATTGACGGTGCTGCTTTGTGTAATTGTTGTCGTTCCTTCGACATAAGATACATCATATCGGAGGTCAGAGCGTCCACCAGTGTTAATGGGAGGTAACCAGGTGAGAGTTATCAATATACCACTCAAAACAGATGTATTGAGATTACGAGGAGCAGTTGGTGGAGCTATTATAGGAAGAGAATAAAGAAGATTGAGTTGTTACAGTATGCCATTAAGGGTTTTCAGCCAGTGTTTTTCTTTGCAGAACTAAATTAGCTAATGCACCGTTTTACTTTAGATGACATGTCTTCTTTACTTGTACTCCCATGGACTTTGGTTATTAACATAATAATAACAATAGTGTTTCCCTAATAGCAAACTCAATGAGAACACTGCACTCGGTGTTCTTGTGGAGATCAACTACACAACATGATGCAAAACCACCTGCTGTTCATTTCATAGACCATACAGATAATGATTGCAACATACAGAGGATTGATGGTATTCAGACTCCACTATGTCATGTCACTATTATTGCAAAGCACAAAATTGCAATGCACAAATCTCACACATCATAGATATGCTATGCCCACACAAGTGTACATAAGTAAGCTACAAATTCCAGTATAGTCATGAATTCTGTTGTACTGCAGTGTAGGCTAGTACTACCTATTATGGTGAATATAGTTTACACTAAATACTATGTATCCATGGATGCTTGGTCTGTTTTAGTGTTTGTGTGTGTAGGAAGGTTTGTCACAACCATGAAACCACTAAAGGTCAAAAAGCTAACAAACAGTGCTACTCACCTGTGCAGTCATCACTTGGTAAGTCAGATGGTGCTCGATAATATCCAGTATCACACATGCACACTGCCTGGGTACCAACAGGTGATGAACTTAATCCTGGACATGGACGACACATCTCAGTGTTACTACGAGAGGACTTGAAGTGTTCAGGTGGACAAGCTACAGATAGGGTTAAGATAAAGAAGGGTCAGAGGTGACAAAAGGAAACATTTGAACATCTGCGTTCATCAACACAACTATAGTCAAAACTCATAAGTGAAGCCCATGTAATGACATCAAAACATAACAGAGTGGGTTATCAACTACCAACATCAGCATGCCTGGGCAGCAGTCATAATCCAGACAGCCACACCTGTTCCATGCACAACAAAACATACCTTCACATGAGGCATTGAGACCAGTTCCATTCAGTTGGTATCCAGGGTCACACTGGCAAGGGGAGTCTATGCTTCCCCATGTCCCACCAATATTGCACTCCAGTGATTCTGGCTCTATGGTACTTGCTCCTTCAACACATGTAACTGGAACCATCTTATCATCTACATTTTTGACTGTTGGAGCTACAATTTGAGGGTAGCTAACTAAATCCAAATTCTGTGCTGGACACACTGTGTAGGACACCACTAGTCTGCTGATATACACACATGTTCCTTCATCAACAAGAGCGAGGTACGCTCCATTGAAACCTTGAGGAACAGGAATGACCAAATTGGCATTCTCTCTCACTCCATTATTTCCGATGTGCACTAGCCTGGCGGCAACATCACCATAGTTACTAGTGTCATTCCTTTCTGTTTCATTTAGAGTATTTGTCCAATAGAAGTGTATGGGGACATTCTGGGTACATGATCCAGTGCATTCACCTTGATCCACATTGGTAGCATAGGTTGCATTCACATTGAGATCTGTGACTGAAGGATTGCTAATATTAATGTACTGGGTGATCAACCAGTTGTTTTGAGGTCCATTCATGAAAAAACAGCTCAAAAGTTGATGCGAACAACCCGGACCCTGTGAAAGGTCTAACCACTAGAAAAAAATAATAGACAAAATAAAATTGCAAAATTTGTGTACAAAATATAATCACCCGTTCATTTGATTTGTCTCCTATAAAGTGTCGACTTATCCACTTTTCTGTCCCTCCAAAAAGCGACACCAGCTCTTGCGGTCTGTAATGGAGCGTGTCCAGTAGAACGACTTGCCGCGGATCGGTTATGATCATGTTCGAAGTACTCGCTTCTGTTAGACAAAAGGGATCAGCATCTTGCGGCGCTACGTCCATTGAACTACTAGCAGGAATTAGCATCAACAAAAGGACAGCAAGTAGGCTAGTCATCTTGGTGTAGCTGTCCAAACCGGTCCAAACTGCTGACCAAGGGTGAGATTTTTTGTCTGATACATGTGGGCGTTAACCATAGCGGTAAATGGGCGTGGCCGCATGCAGATTTGACGGCAGGGATCAGATCGCCGAATTCGAATGGCTACACCAAACTGCGGCTCTGAAGAGCGCAACGTGTCTGCTCGCGTTATTTTATTAGGAGAACCAAAGGCAGGGAAAAGTAGCTTGTTTTATAGGTGAGTTCACATTTGCAGCCAGAACAAGCCAGCAACAACAACTTCAAAGCAAACCCAGTTGTACATGATGTGTAGATTTCTGTAGCTAAGCAAGATGTTATTATAGGTTATATATAAGATTATGTGTTTTTTTAGAATCAAGCACCGTCGTTTCAAAGAAGGTAGCTCAGCATCTTCGGGCAATGCAGCGCAGAGAGGAGTCAGCAGCACACGACCATTATTTGGTGCTCCCACAACACCGTACAATTACGATACGTGCTCACGAAAGATTGCCCTCAGCCAAGACTTGCATGTAAATGTGAGTATGAGATACCAGTATAAATCTAGCCTTAGTTATACAGGTTATCAAATTGCATCACCTGTATCAACATATTAACCTTATTGTTCCTGCTATGATAGCTTGTGCAATGAAATCTGACATGCCTAGGCTAGCCAAATGGTACACTGTCAATATGTATAGAGTCATTGTAAGGTGAAAATTAAACTTTTATAAGTGGAAATGTGTAACTTCATGAGTACCCACCCGTGTGTCATTAAAGAAGCAGTGTCATGATTTCATGATTTTTGCCTTTTTGTCTGTTGGACAAGTGTTATTGTTTCACTATGGTTTCACTATACATTCTCAGTTGACACTGATGGACATCAGAACGGAGGAAAGGGGTCAGTCACCGAGTGCCCACTACTATCGGCGAGTTCAGGCTGTGTTGTTAGTGTGTAGTTTGGACAATGAGTTCTCGCTTACTAGACTGACATTCTGGCTGGAAGAGGCCAAGCTGTACTGTAATGAACAGCGTATCTTGTTTGCTGTAGTAGGCACAAAGTCAGACCTTCCTGACCAACAGAGAGAGGTGACAGATGATACACTGTCAGCATTCGCTATCCACCATCGACTACCACTCTATCTTGTGTCAGCTAAAACAGGAGACGGCATTGATAACATGCTGAAGAAAGTGGCACAGAGGATAGTCGACCAACGTGTTCAAATGACTGGGACTGGATCTAGAGGCACTCAAGATACATCATCTGGTCAGCAGAATGAATACCGCCCACTGTGGGCATCACGGTCTCGCATGGACTACTATGGCACTGATGATGACAACACACCCATGCTGAGGACTCAAGACCTACGGAAACAGTCTTCATGTCCTTGCTGTGCAATATTATGATGACACAGTGCAAGCATCGTTTATAATGTTTGTGTTTTTTTATTATGAAACATTGTTATTTTTTGTACAATCTTTTAGTGTGATCTATGTTATTTTTGTATGTTATTATCATGTTTCTAACTAGTTGCAACAACAACAGTAGCTAAATTAGATATCATGTGACAACTCTACACACACAATTTTTGTAACAAGCAAAACGTGTTGTCACGATGTTAAGCTACATATTAGGTCAATGATAGTACGCTACTAGTACTAACACTGATTCAAGCTATTATTAAGTGAGGGCATTCATTGTGTGAATGATACAAGACCACAAAATGATGTCGTAGTCACAAGTGGCTATGATCGGTTTGTGAGCTAGTCCTCATAAAAGCGTGGAATCTGATCACCAGTGAACAGCAAGCGCTCCACTCCTCCCTCCTCGATGCAAGCTATTCTGATGACACCGCCAGATGAGCCATCACGAGAAATAGCCAGCGCCAGTGCTAGAGGATAATCAATACATGTAGCACTAGTCTACCACATAAACATAACTTACAGTTTTTGACAAAATCAATACCCTCCTCCTTAGACATTCCCCTGCGGAAGTGAGCATCACAATACCCATATATGTAAGTGCTGCCAGAGCCTGGAAACCAAGACACAGTACACTAGTATTTAACCTCAGTTCCACACTAACCTCCAATAGAAAATGGCTGCCTCACACACATGCCCCCTAGTGGAATTGTGTATACCTAAGAATGAATGTTATACACTGTGCTGTCTGTTTATCATCAACACTGACCTGTCCACCTTCTCTATGGTCCCATCCAGCACATATGACACTAGCTATGGTTCGGTCACGATTCCAGTAACAAAAATAACGGAATAGGTTAGCAGCAGTTTTCACAAGTGGACGGTGATCAAGATCAACACTGAACAATAAAGACAGACGCAGTACATGAACTCACTAATACCAGCCCATACCTGATCATGTCTAGATTGTACTTGACGAAGTCAGCAATGCACTGAGTGTCAGCTGCTGATCCTGATCGACAACAGAAGATACGATCAGTCACCGGAGTCAACTTGTCTGTCACACGATTTACTACATAGGAACTGAGAAAAAATTATTAGATGTAGGCACTTTACTAATTTTGTGAATCCCTTACCCTGAAGTGGTGCGAGAATCTGCTCCTATGATGACCCCAGCATCATACTCTACTGCCATTATAGACGTCTAATGTATCAAAGAACAAGAGATTTTAATTTACACACTTAAATTATACTTACTCCTGTAGACACTTCTTGCTGCGGTGTAGACCATGGTTCCACTGTGGGTACAGCTAGTAGACCAGGACCGAGACCATGCAGTGCCGCCATTTTGACTCGTGAACACTTAGAGGGTGTGGTCAACATGATTTGGGATCCTCCCATAACGACAGACTTTTAAAATGGCGGCATCGGAGAATTCGAAAAAAGAAGTGCAAGATTTGTTAGTGCGACTCCGGTATGGACAGAGAAATCTCAGGAAAACACTCCAACAAATAAACAGTTCTGATACAAAAACTGGTAGTGGTGATAAAAAAAGAAGAAGTGGAGAAAAACGCCCAGCTGATAGTCCTCTCTGTTCACCAGTGAAGTGTACAGCAATGAAACATGCAACACACGATACACAGCCACGAAAACGTGCTCGGCTAGTTAACCTAACACTCTCCTGTACCTCTCCACCAGTAAAGCACCAAGATAGAGACTCTGGTGCCCACAGGAGATTGTCATCAACACCCAAAACCACAGCTCCTTCTCCTGACCTCTCTCTGGAGGAGGCCCTTTTTGAAGATGATAAACAGGACAGTAATAGCACCAGCAAAGTGCAGGAGTTGAATCTTTCTCAGACTGCTCAAGACCTAGTTGATGGCAGTAGAAAGAGGAAAGGTCTTAGCGTAAGCTTTCAGCCTGTAGCCAAGACCAGTGGTGTTCAAGAGAGTAGAAGGACACCCTTACACTCTCTCAACACCTCCTGTTATGGAGCGCTTGATCAACAGCAACGTTCTGTTGCCATTCCTCGTAGGCAGACCGGAGAGGAGATCCAACTGCTTGGTTATGATTGGATAGCTGGACTCATGGATGCTGGCCCTCGCACATCTCAGTTCAGTGACCAGCATCTGCTGGAGCTGAGGGAGTTCAGACATGTTAATAGTGCTGAATGTTACATGCCTGCACACCATTGCAAGTTAGTGCTCAATGTAGCTGAGTTTGTCACTGATTGTTACTATAGCTTTCCTGAGCCAAGTGAAGACATAGTATGCAGCTCTTGTGTTCCTCCTTCAGGAGGAGACAAGGACCCAAACTATGTTTGTGAGTGAATTTAATGCACATAGAATATCCTAACCCTCTGTGTATAGGTATGCCAAGTTATGTACTCAATGATCGTCTTTTCCCGATTCCCATCAATCCAAATGCTTGTCCCTCTTGTCAAGGCAACTCTGATGATAAACCATCCAATCCTCCAAGATACATACAGTATGTGTGTAACATGCCCTGTCACTACATTATAATCTTCTACAGAATAAGTGTCCCACATACAACACTCCAGGCACCTTACAAACTACGTCCTCGAGCTAAACTAAAGAGCAACTCTGCTGCTTCTATGGGCTTATCTCAGGTTCTTGTGCTTGTAAAAATATTATAATAATCTGCCTACTATCTTCCATTTCAGCATTGCCAGTCAGGATGGCAGACAGCAAGACCAACTAGTGTGCCTCCTAAGCCACCTACGGATCTTAAGTCACATCTAAATAGTAATAGTAAGCAAGAAACAACCGAAGGACTACTGAACACATCGCGAGCTATGGAATACAGTATTAGAAGTGTACGCAAATAACAATCTCTCTTAATTAAATTTTTACGCCTAATACACAATAAATTATACTCTAAATGGTAGCGTCAGTCATCATCGGTTTACTGTGAGACAGTAAAGGTTCCCGTCAGGATATTGGAGGGTACTGTGGTACTCTGCATTGGTTGTTGTCCACCAACATTTACCTGGTACTGTCCATACACCATTTCCCATTTAGTATCATATATCATCCTCTGCTCAGAGGTGATCTCAAACTTCAGCTGAATGAACGGTGAGAAGGCAACCATTGCTAAATGATCGTGTCTGCACAGTTCTTTCTACGTACCGTTGCTGACTGTCCTTTTGTTATATGGGTCCTTGCTACACCCACTAGTTGACGAATGGGTGCGTTATTGGTGCCTTTTGGCCATGACATGTATACTTGAGTTACCTGAATCAAATTTGATGAGCACAGATATTACAGCTTGTTCCTACATACCTCATCTCCATCCATTTGTCCTGAATTAGTTACCATTGCTGTTATAGTGACATTGTCTCCGCCATGTATAGTGGCAGGTGCTATAGACAAGTCGGAATATTTGAATGTAGTATAGGAACTGTAAGTAGTAAGTGACTCACAATGATACCACCAAACAATGAATCAACTCACAGGCCATAGCCAAAAGGATACAAAGGCTCATCTTGGAAGTATCTGTATGTTCTATTGACCATGGTATAGTCAGTGATGGGTGGAACCTGTTGTACCCGACACCAGCTCAATACAGTGTGAGACTAGTTGCTCACCTGATCTAAGCTCATCGGCCAGGTGTTAGGTAGTCGTCCTGCAGGATTGTACTTGCCTGATAGAATCATAGCAAGAGCCTGCCCTCCAGCCTATGATCAAAAATGAATGCGTGGAATAAAAAACATTAATGTATAATACCTGTGCCGGGAAAAAGCTCTCTAGAATAGCGTCTACTTGAGGGTTACTCTTCAACATTGTCACATTCAGAGGACCAGCATTGTACAATACTACCACAACTTTAGCTACAAAACATGATCAGAAACATGTATTCATCATAATTGTTATGCATGACTCTACCAGAGCTTGATGATGCCATAGCATCTTTCAACATCTGGACTTGAGACCCTGGAAACTCAATGTCTGATCTGTCATGTCCTTCTCTTTCCTGATCACTACCTTCATGCACAGGTTAGTAATCAATCACTATGTGTTACTACATGCACACCTGTTCCCATAGTAGCTATAATAACATCCACACCTTTACAGGCATTGGTTATAGAATTGCTATCATAGGAACTGTGGATTTGACAAAATGTAATCAGACAGTGCAGTATATGGGCAGTACAGTAGCACCTGCAAATTGGTTTATTGCATCCTGCAGCTGAGTTCAGATTTTTAGAGCCAATCTGAGTACCTTTGATACCAGCCAGTGGTGTTGTCACATAGTCATTCTGTGTTACCAGATACTCACTACTGTCATAGATAAAGTATAGCTAACCATTATATCAGGACTATAGTCGCCAAATAAAACACTTGGGTCATCAATGAATGGTCCAATGACCTTTAAAAAGGAACAACTAATATTCTACTGGTTGATGATAGTAGACAGTAACGTACACACGCAGTGTCCACCTCCCCTAGTGGTAGACTATCATCTTCATTCTTAAGTAGCACAAAAGTCTGTAAGGTAGCATTGAGTGAGAGATCGCGATGAGCATCACTTTGTATGATGTCAGTTTTCAATCTACAGGGATGGGAGTATTTTCGACTGACAAGCAATAGTAGCAACACACTTTGTGTATGGATTATTGTCTGGTGGATCAAACTCTCCTAGCTTCATTCGCACTGTAAACAATCTGCTAACAGCATCTTGGACAGTGCTTATGGAAACCTTTGCCTGCAGAGAAAAAGATTGCTGCATCAATGTATTCTACCAGAAGTGCAAACCAACAAGTAAACAAGCAATAGGTGTGAAAAAATTTAGCATAATTTGCGAAAATTTGAGGCTGCTAGTCTAGCTGCAAGGTTCTCTCACACTCAATTACTGTATCACAAAGGAGTTTCGGCAAAATAATACGAGATGATAATACCAGTGATAGGAGTGGAAAGTAGGTGTAGCAGCTAGACAAGCACATTGCCAACTCAAATTTAAAGCAACCAGCAAAGTTCATACATAGACTACATGTATAATAGACAGACCTCATCTATTGCCTTGTTGATATTGTCAAACACATTCAAATTTGGTTTATGAAAGTTTCCATCTTCTAGGCATGTACCAGCATTGACGGTTACAGCAGCCGTGTCTGTCAAAGTGGTTGTGTAATTATGGAAGTACATTATGTTCTCTGATTAGTGAAGTTCAATGAGTAATCCAGTTTAACACCTCTGGTCTTACCAACAGCTCCCTGATCACTGATGACATATCCCTTGAAACCCCATTCGGTCCGTAGTATATCAGTAAGTAATTTTTTATTAGCACATGCTGGTACACCATTAATGCTGTTGTTGAACAAAGCTTTAAATAATAATAATAATAATGACTACTGTATACAATACCTGTTATAGCTACACATCAGGCTCCAACTGCCAGCTTCAACACATGCTTTAAACTGCGGCAGAAATGTCATTCTCCAATCTTGCTCAGAAACCTATCACAACATTCATTATTCATTGACATAATATTATTTCTACTCACTCCACCTTTGCATCAAAAGAGAACCTGTTAACTGGAATATTCTCAGGACCTCCGTGAACATCAAAATGCTTGCAACCAGCATTGACTTCAACATAAGTTGGATGATCTATGCACAATACTATAACAGTACTTTGCACTTTTAAGTTGGCAATGATACCTCCTTGTAGTCCAGTGACAAAAGCTTTAGCAAGATAACCAGACAGAAATGGATCTTCTCCATAGGTTTCCTATAACATCGATCCAGCGTTAATATAATAATATTAGCACACACATCACATATCAACAACTACTGTATAGTTACAAATTTGAGAAGTGCCACCTGCTGTTCTGTACGTTTTACCTGATTGCGGCCCCATCGTGGATCTCTTAATATGTTTAAAACAGGACTCCTACAGTACAAATAGACCATAACACGTACTAGAAGATCAACACTAGTTATAGTATTTACCAACAACTCAGTCCCTTATGGAATCCATAATCTCCTTTAGATACAGCATCATTGTTTTTAGCTCTGATTTCATCGCTAGTAGCTTTAGCAGTTTGGTAGAGCAAGTCATAGTTAAATGTAGCAGCCTGAAAGTGGAAGAAATCGTATACACTGTGAAGCAGTTATAGATTACCATTCCCAAAGCCTGTGGAAAAGAAGTAGCAGGTCCAGCCCTAACATCTCCACTAATACACTCAGTGCCCCACTGATAGGCCTTGATGCCAAGACGATCAATTGCAGGAGCAGGACCTGCAAAATATAATATACAATGTACTCCTCTACTGTAAATAAACTCGCACCATTGTTTTCTGCTCCTCCGCGCGCCATCTGAAGCACCATTTCATCTGTAGTCAAGCGTTGAACCAAATCCTGAATCAACGTGCGAGATGTGAACCTGTCCAACGAACTGACTCGACCTACCTTCACTCTATCTTCAATAGACAACGATGTATTCCTGAACGGATAGTTTTGCTGTGCATTACAGCTCAACACTATTGCCAGCAACACGAAGAGCGACATCATTGCGCTGACAATTCAGGCTAGACTGCCCAATCAGCTGTGATCATAAACCGTCACGTGTTTCACTGCAGTGTGAGCATGGCTTTAGTCAGCTCTATGAACACATGCACTTGAAGAGAGTTTCGAATGCTGCAATTATCATAATAATAACATAAAGAATAATTATTTGTGATCAGTAGTAGTAGTACTAGCTCAGTCAACTCCATGACTGGTCATCATGCACTACAGCGCACAGTACAGACAGCTTTGATGAGCGAACAATCAGCTATCCAGCATTCCCTCTAGGAAGGACATTTCATCATGATGCACCAGACACAAATCAAGATCTTTCTTCTGAATGGTCTTCCTCTTAGATTGGGCAGTGTACTGGTAAGCAGTCTTAGCCATGTGACCTGCAAAAAGCTCTGTTACCTATAGCAACAAAACACATTAGAGATTGTAAAGTTGATGGTATTGGTATTAGTATAACAACATAATATTGAATGCATTGTCCAATAACAGCAAACAGAAATACCGCAGACAGAAAATTTTGAGTGAGTTCAGTATTTCAAGTTGTTAAATTTTCAAGGTTGGAAAATCTCTTCAAAAATTTCAGGTGTCTATGCCCTATGGTTAGTGTAAAAGACACACGATCTTTGTCCTTAGTGCTCTCTAACCACATGGCAGCGGGATTACATTACAGGAGGTGGAAATACATCATTATGCCACGCGGTAGTCGTGGCATATTTAGGGTTGGGCGGAAAACAAGATGGCGGCTACACTTAGGCTAAACGTAATAATTCATGTATATCTTGGCTGTTGACGACATCAGGGGTATTTTAACTACCTAGGGGCTATCCTAAGAGGTAAGCGCTTACAATGAGCATACTAATAAAGACTATAAGGCCAGTTGGTATGGGCATGAAAAGATGGCGTCTCGCCTGAAGGCACTAAGAACGGCACTGCCATATCTTCGCCGTACGGGTGTTTCAAGCTAATCTAACGTTCTGAAGCTCTTTGCACGATTTGTGCGATTACAAAGAGACCTTCAGAAGCAAAAGAAACCAGGTCTAAGGTGATAAACCAGAGTTCACGTGGTCACCCGTTTGTTCATCTTCTTTCTTCTTAATATTATTCTTCTTCAGAGAGCCTAGCGCCGTGGCTAGTGAGCTATTCAAGACAAAACCTACACAGAAACTACACTAGTCATTGGGAGCAGTGCACCTGATATCTATTTAAGCCTAAAACACTAGCAGAAGCGAGTATTTTCAGGAAAACAGCGATTTTTGGTCCATAACAGACTCCATTCCATCATTCTGTTTGAACTCCGTTACTAGGTTACGCCTACTCGCGCACGCCCGTGTATGCAATTATTCTAATACAAGCGCACCTTAGTACAAATTGTTTGGAACGCGAGTGCTGCTGCCACTAGCAGTGTTCACAGCAGACAACGAGCAAATCGTCACTGTTACACCGGATTTGCCTGTTCAGGCTTGTAAGAATGCTAGCTTAAGCTTAGCTAATGTTGCATGGTAGGCATTGCATGCAGTGCAGACTCGATTGAGCCTCAGTGCAGTCAGCTGAAATAGTTCTCTTTATACACTGTATTAGCATAAGTGCCAACTAAGTCATAAATAAAAAAGAAGTAATAAAAACATTTTAATCAAAATGCAAGAGATTTAGGGTTGGTACATTTATCGAAAAAGTATGGAAACAAGATTTTTGAAAAGTATGGAAACAAGATTTTGAAATGAAAAGGATTGTAAGAATAGCAGTACAATGCTACCTCCCTAAATTAACTGCTTTCGATAGTTGTGGTTAATTTAGGGAGGTAGCATTGTACTGCTATTCTTACAATTCTTTTCATTTCAAAATCTTGTTTCCATACTTTCAAGATCTTGTTTCCATACTTTTTCGATAAATGTACCAACCCTAAATCTCTTGCATTTTGATTACAATGTTTTTATTACTTGTGAGATTTAGATTCACACAGCAAGTAATCTGATTGGCCATCAATAAAATTAAACCATCACATGTTGCTGGCATCAGTCTACCTATGAGAATAGAGGTACAACTTTGATGAACATTTTTTGTGTTAGTAACCGTTGCTACGACGCCATTTCGAGTGTCAGACAAGAAGTACTCATAGCACTCATAGATAGATAAAGCTGTAAATGGTGCAAACAAGCACTGCTAGGTGGAATACAATATTACTACTAGCTGTATGCACCAAGCAAGGGCTCTCTCGTGGAATGGCAGCACTTGCCTGCACTTGGGATACAGTATCTAGATGGTTGAAGCTGTTCTAACAACACTGGGTCGACATGGGATAGACTACAAGGACTCGTACGTACTGCACAGCCACTGAAAGGTCTGTTCAAATAAAGTCGCTATTCTTGCTCTGCCGCACTTCTTTGCCCTGTGTAGCACTGGTACTAAGCAAGACTGTTGTCCGCTTTTTACTGAGCGGTGCAGCTTACAAACGAGAGCAGAGCATGTTGTTTCTTGCAGTCGATGGCTGTCTGCATCAAATGCAATGATTCGTGACGTCACACACAAAACCTCTATTCATGAAATAATGCAACACAATGCAAATGGATCGAGTCAGAAATATTGATCAGTATCACACACAGCTGTGTTGGTGAACCAGTCACATTGTGCTATAAAAATCTCACCTTTGCTATCAAAAATACAGCCTCCTGGCTAGCCAACGTAATGTCCGGGTCTGACTTCATGATATTACGTACTCTTGCTAATGGTAATTGCAGTCCACCGCTACGACCACGGACTAAAATAATGTGATTTGTAATTTCAAAAGTGAACTGATGTAAACATACTATTTGTAGTAGAATGTTGCTTGTCTTTTTCAGCTATCTCCTCTGTTTCATCCATTTGCGGAGGGTTCTGAGTCTCAGGAACTGAAGTTGAGTGACTTGAGTCTCCATCCTCCGGCTCCTCGGCCTCCATGGTCAAGTATATCACGTGTGTGTGGAATTGGAAGGAGTGGACGTGGGTGTGGAATGAGGACACGTGGTCACGTGCCAAGACCAACATGGCGGGTCCGTCACAAGATGAGGAGCTTTATCTCCCTAGAAGTGAGAACTATAATTATTATAATGTTTTCCTAAAATTTATCTTCCTCCCAGCTGTCATGAACAAGCTCATTAAAGAGATTGTACCCAATATCCGCGTCAGTAACGAAGCCAAGGACCTGTTGTTGAACTGCTGCAGTGGTGAGGACCAGTGAAGAAACTAGAGATAGTGAATATTTTACTGTGGTGTTGTAGAGTTCATTCATCTATTGGCATCTGAAGCTAGTGAGATATCAGAGAATCAACACAAGAAAGTGATGTCACCAGAACACATTATCGAGGCCTTGCAAACACTGGGGTTCAATGATTATATTGAGGATGTGAAAGAAGTTTTCAAAGAATACAAGGAACAAGCAAGTGTGAGTTGCTTTTGCATTCTGATAGAACTTATGAAGAGGTTAACGTTGTGGTATTCGGGATTCCAACTGAGCTTATGTTTTGAAACTGGTATACCTATAATATGGGACAAGATCTTGTGCCTTGCATTTACACATTTCTTTGCCATCGTCTTTCATTGTATAATTTCTCTCCTTTTGCTTTCCCCTTCATCTCAATTTGTCCTTTCACACACTCAGAAACATCGGCGTAAGGGAAAGAGTCGGCTAGAGCGACTAGGTGTACCGGAAGAAGAGCTACATAGACAACAGCAAGAGTTGTTTGAGCAAGCAAGACAACAACAGCTGGAGGTTAGTTCATTTAGACCATAGAATCCAGTAATTTGATTGCCTGAATTCAGGCCTCTAAATGCTTTAGACATCAAGCGAATGAATATATACCTGCTGTGATACCCATCCCGAATGAATAAATACTCATCGTGAGCCGATAGAGTCTAGATACCTGCTGTGATACCTGTCACGATCGCCGTGAGCTGATAGAGTCTAGAAACTTGCTGTAAAATTTGCGTCGAAACCAGCTTCTGTGTAGCGACAGTTGCTATGGTCTAGATTAGTTAGACACGTCTCGGTCAATAGGATCTACGTGGTAAAAACCCTTGCGTCGCCATAGAAATGCTTCCTCGGGTTTCTATATCTTTTAAATCCCTTGGCCTCAGTGTCTGACCTATAATACGGGCACCGCCAGAACAATGGCAAATGAATTTGTATACACAACAGCATTTTGGCTAGCTTAGTCACCAGTCAATTTTTCATGGCAAATTTAAGCCTGACGTACACAATGTACATTATTGCAAGGCTATGTACATATAATAATCTAGTATGAGCAGTTTATGAATTTGCTTGTGTAAACTAGATAACAGATATAATCTACCATGCACACACCAATATGTACTTAGCTTGGTATCAACACTGATATCTTTCTTGCATTGAGTGTCCACTGATAGAGGACAGTGTTCCAAAACACTTCATTGCAAACCACATCTGCCCAGACAGACTGAGCACATTGTTCCAGACAGTGCATTGTGATTGTATGATAGATACTCTTTTCATCTTTCAGAATGAACTACTAGAACAACAGCAAGCAATGATGCGTACCCACAGTGTGATGTATCAGTCATTACCGGGGACCAGCCAGCAGCAGCAGCAACCACCACCACTACCCAGACTACCAAATACAACAGAACCAAATCAACCGACTCAATCACAATAATAACTGTGGCACTTTTATCTATTGTACAGTTCCTTGTCCTATTTTTAGACCTCTCTTATTTGCCCTGAGCGTCCCTCAATGGACTGGTGTTGGGTTAACCTGACGTACATGTTCATCAAGAGCACAAAGTATAATAATTATTATGTTGTCTATTTTGTGATGATCAAAAACACATTCCTAGCACACGAATACACATACAAGTTTTACGTATAAAGCAATATACACGCCAGTTATAATTTAATACTACACAGCAATATACAGCTGACAAACAAACACATCAGTGGTACAGTCGCGATCATCCTATACTCCTAGGGAATGCATGAAAACAGACGGATAGTGAGAGGGAAAGGGTCAGTTGTCCCTTGTACGTAACTTCTGCTGCAATTCAGATGCAATTATCATTTGCTTTTCCTTCATGCCCAAGTCACCAACTGACCTGGAGAGTGACAAAAGAAGATGGTGTGTAAAGGAGGAGTGATTTAGGGTTACCTCAAGTCATTGACAATGTCTCTTGTTTTCCCAAAGTAGATTTCATTGATAGTTGTACGAATCTTGTTCTCCATATCCTGCACAGAAATGTCATCAAAATGCTACCCAAAGAAATGTGTACATCAACACGCACCTCTACCATCTGTCCGATGTTGGCAATGTGAGGACTAGCGTCACTGACATTATGATCTGACTCTGCTTGTCGGGTGAGGCTTCCTCCAAGGTGCATAGTACCTGAACTAGCCTTGATTGTCTGAAGACACACAATGAACACATTGAAAGTAGTATTCCTATCTACACTCTATACATGTACTACTTCACAACACACTGAAATATTGTTCTACTATTAAAAATAAGCAACACACAACTGTGCATACCAGAGGAAAAGAAACATGGGGAAAATTTGCCTATTTCGTGTTGGACTGTCTAAACACGCATGCTGTTTTAACCCTTGATAACTACACAGCAGTCAGCACCAACAATCACGTATACAATTCTCTAACAAATAAACATTATAACATGCACCTGTTGACCAGCATATTATAAAATTAGTCATGTTATGTTGCTGTTGACCATGACTAACTGTCTCAAGTTACCAGGTAGGTGTGCCCATAGGAATGTAGATGCAGGCAATGAGAAATAGTCAACTACAAACCACATCCAGGCACCAACACGCAAAGTTAGCTTCCACAAACGATATTAATATACACATTACGACACACACACGCACACACAAAAGCAAAGTGTCTAGCTGCCAGGGTCACGTGTACCTGGCGAAGCCAGGACACCTGTGCACCAAGCACGTACTGTGTGCCGGTGCTGCACAGTCTCCTGGAGCCGGGCAGGTAACTCGCAGGAACACTAACTGTGTCTGGTGTGGGCACCTGAAGTCACACCGACGCCTTTAGTGATCAATGAGACACAGCCAGTGTACTTTGCTCCCCAGTACAAGACCAGGTACCTGTTTTACAGATAGCTGGGCTGGAGTACTTGTGGATGCTTTTTTCCTCCTGCTCTGGATTCAAACCAGTGTCCTGACTGTCCTCTGGGTTATAAACCCAAGACTCTACCAGTTGAACCACCAGGGCACCCACACACACACACACGCACACCCACACACGCGCACACACACGATATAAACATTGCTCAGTCACCTGCAACCATAGCATGACAGTGGAGGTGAGTTTATAGTGTGCAGAGCGACCTTGACTTTTCTCCTGTGAAGGAAGCAGGTGAATATTAGGTAATCAGGAAGAGAGAATCAGTTTTATTTTCATACTCACTTGGACCTCGACTACGTGAATAGAATCCCAACATCCTTTAGTCCTCTCAGTGTCTCCGGCCTTCTTGATGAGTATAACACCAGCAAACCCATGGTCTAGATCCCACAAATAGACACTACACACGCCACTTTCAAAGTATCTGTAATAGAAAATTATGATTGATCAGAATTAAGCAATTAATGAATAGGGGACAGCCCTACTATACATTATCTAAGTTCACAGATAACCATAGTCTAACACACTATGACCCCTCCTCTTTTTTATTTGCAGGAGAAGGTCATAGCGAGCTAGACTAAGATAACCACAGTTTCATCAACATGTTAAAGACAGTGACACAACAGTCACCCAAATGGATTGGGAACGACAATGCAATATCACTACACGTCTATTTATGTTGACACCACACATGTTAAGGATATGCTCTCATAAAAATAGGCACTCATCAGCTGAACACATGCTCCTCAGCTGTGCCAATCCTAATACTAGCGACACACTAACAAGTTGTATGCAAACATGTGTCTATGGCATATGTGTGTTGTTGCGAGTGTGTGACAAATGCATTTTTTCCATAAAAATAGCATAATTGGGCTCACAATTCTCGGTATGTGTCGAATACTTTGTTAGCCTCTATTTCTAGCCGTCGTAGTCTGTCACTAGGGAGTGCTCCATCATCTAATGGAGGATCGTACTTGTTGCTCCATGGAGACCTGAAAAAGGAAGGAAATAGTTGATAGACGGTCACAAGATTAATTAGCACAAAGGAAGCAGTGAAAACTACTGACAGTGACACTAACCTGTATGAGTCACCATCACGATTGTAATCACATAGCAGGTACTCTTTACCCGTCTCTTTGTCCTTGGAGATCTTCAGAGGTTGATCAACAGATGAAAGCAGGTCCTCACACAAATCCGGCACCTATAAACAAAAAGAGAAAGGACTCAAAACTGTAACAGAATACACAGACACTATGAGTATAATAAACAAGTTTCCAATACTTGTATGAACAAGTCAAGATTTGAACAAACAACCGCACACTGCTGCAAAGTGCTGTTGGTAGCAACCAATGTCACTACCCAAAACAGGCCCTATATGAGTGTGTGTTTGTTAGTGCTCCATGACTGTGTGTTATGATCACAAGATGCCAATGTAGGTGTGTTTTTACTGTACCCACACGTATACCACCGCAGGCAGCTACACCAACACTATGATGACCATAGTATCTGACTCCTCTCGTCATTGAGAGTAGCATGACACATCACTACATGTTCAGCCACTACGACTGTGTTCCCCTTTGTGATACAGTGATTACACATCATGTTGTGTGTGCCCAGTAATATTATCTGCCTCTCAGCCCAACTCCTCCCCATAAAATTCTAACCAAGTCTATAAGGTCTGAGAGGTTCTTTTCTATTTGCTGTGGTGGGAGCCGGCGCATTAGATCAAGGGCACAGTCCAGTTTCTGGTCCAACTGTGCCTGAAGGGAAAGATCGAAGGTTGGTGTCAAAGTGACTTGCTAATGGTCACCACGAGCACACTGTCGTTCCATAGCTCACCATCTTCTGCTCTCACTCTGTCCACTTCAAGGATCAAGGACAACTCTTATCGACACAATTACTCCCCGGTTGCCTCGGGTCTCCAGAAGGCTTGATACCTTTTATGGTAAGTAGATATAGAGCAGCGCAAGCAGGCACCGCCTTCAATATCATGCGCAGTAACCGTTTTTCTGTATCATACGGTAAGCATATCCGCTGACTCTGGCACGTGCGCCGCAGTTCCTACGCAAAAATAGGCGTGATCCTCTCATGATTTCGTTCCGAGCCGAGCTAAACAAAGTGTTAGTCATCGCGTTTTCTTTCTATACCCTGACGAAGCTTTAATACGCCACAAGAGCATTATGTACTTGCTTAAGGCACGGGAACGTCTACCAGAAGTAGAGAGAGAAGAAGCTAGAGAACGAAGGAGACGTGATCTGGGCATTCCGGATCTCCACATCGTCCAGCAGCATGGCTTAGACAGAGAAGAGGCTGACAGAATACCAGACAAAGGAGCTAAAATGAAGTGCAAGGTCTGCATAATTAAATACCATTAATTATAGTGTTATAATTTTTGGAGTTGCTGTTTGACTATGCATAATATATAATTATCTTTTTTTCTTTAGTACATTGGATCATTCAGGGTCCACCCTCCTGAAGGACTGACTGGACGTTCCCTCCAGAGCGCCATTGGTGGATTTATTAGTGAAGTCATCAGAAATATCAATCCAAAGGTCTGTGCAAGAGTCACGAAGCAACACTCATGATCACACAGTTACAGTTTCTATTGTGTATAAACAAGGACATTGGTATTTGTCAATGATGGCTACATCCTTCATCATGTGATCATGGTGTGACTGTTGAATTGACAAACTGTGAATGCCGTACAAGATACTATACCATCTAACTTCATTATTATTGTGTGCTCGTTGTTCACTATCATTGTTATATAGAGAGTACGGGACACTCTGTCAATAGCATTGCATATCAACAGACATGGAGTCAAGATATTCAAGAGCAAGGTATTGATGCAATTTCATCCACACATTGTAGATCAGGAGTAATTCATATTGATGCAATATTAGTTTGCATTCTCTTGTGTCTACAGAAACTATTTATGGCATACCCATTGCGCCGTGTGGTCAACTGCCAGATGTCTCCTAACCCTCCTCTATTTGGTATGATGTGCAAAGATGTTGTTGATGGCACCAGTATTCATTTCTGTCATGTGTTCTTGCTCTCCAGCCCAGAGGAGGTTTGTAAAGTGTGTGTGCACAAGGTGTAAACCATGTGTGGGGTGCTGTGTAACTTGTTTGATTACACTCTATTTTTACAGGCTAGTGAATTAAACCAGTTGATGTCTCATGCTTTTAAAGTTGCATTTGCTCACAACAACCTTCGAAATAGTCTAGAGCGTCCAAGTGCTAGTGCTAAGTCAACTAGTAAAGGTTCAAAACCAAAGAAAACTCAGTCATCATCAAGCCAGCAACGAGAGCAACAAGAGCGACAGCAACGAGAGCTACAGGAGCGACAGCAACGAGAGCGACAGCAACAACAGCAGCAACAACAGCTACCCAGTTATGATTCATTGGCCACACCAAGTGTTGTACCTAATGCTCCTAGCTATGACACTTTACTTGATGATCTTCCTAGTTATGATTCACTGGCAGCAACATCATACCCTGTGGCTGCTGCTGGAGCCATAGAAACGACACCACTGCAAGGTCGTCGCTCGGGCTCAATCAGTGGAGCACATGTGACAGCCGAGAGCCTACAAGAGGAAGTGAGACGCTTGCAGCAAAAGGTTAATGAGACTGAGGATCGGCTGAACTCGATCTCTCCTGAAGACGACGCTGTGTTTGAGTTGACTCTAGATCTTTCATCGTTTGAGGAGCAGCTAAAGATCAAACAGCAACAACTTGAGACACTGTTATTGATGGCACCAACAGATGATGAGCAGTCATACTCCTCTGGTGGGGCTGTGGGTGAAGGAGACAGGTCGTATGAAGACCAGCAGCTACTACAGGATGCTGAGTGGTACCAGGCTGCCTTACCAAGGTGAGACAATACCTTGATGCATCCTTGTTTATTGCCTCTTGCTACAGAGAATTTGTGATGTCGTATCTAATGGAGGAACCAGTAGGCAGCTTCATTGTACGTGACAGCGCCAGTAACCCGGGGTGCCTAGCCATTTCAGTTAAAATACCTGATGGCAGCATCCTCCATTACCTTATTGTGAGGGATGAGAAAGGCTGGTACCTACAAGGATCAGACAGACACCATCCTAACTTGACCTCTCTCATCCTTCATCATGGCAGTACCATAGACCACATTCCCTGTTGTCTCGCATTGGGAGCTACTAACCAGCTTTCAGACACACTGCAAACAGATGGCCCAGAAGGTGAAGAAGAAATATCAGATGAAGAAATGATTCGCCAGCTAGCACAACTAAGTGTACTGCATCCAATTTAACCGATTTTATGTCTCTTTGTATGTAGTTTGTATTGCTTTTATTAATGACAACACAAAATTTCAAAAGCGTTATGTTTAGCTTTCTTCATCATCACTCTCTTCCTCGGCAACATTGATGTGGAGGTATCGCAGTTCGTAGCCCATCTTGCTAGAACTGACTACACGAACATAGTCCCTCAACTGATTCTTTTTTAGAAACTTCTTGGTCAAATACTTTAGGTATCTGAAGAAGAGTGATTATCAACCATCAGATGACAGGCTGACCTTTTTGACAGGCTTATCTCAGAGGTCACATTGATTGTGTTCTTCTCTTTCCCAAGATGAATTTCATTGCCTAGGTTACCTGCTTTGCCATCTACTTTGATATGGGAGCGAAGGAAGTCCTCCTGTAACAAAACAAAGCAAGGCACTGGGACTAGGGAAGATGACCCTAACCCAGTATCAGCCACACATGATTGATGCCAACATACAAAATCCCCACTCGTACATTTTGTTTATACTTACGAAAGCTCCAACTTCCATGATTTCGTCTTCTACTGGCGTCGAACAGTTGATCGTGTAACGCACTTGTTGCTTCTTCGACTTCCCGCCCTTCTTTCCCTTGTCGCTCTGGACATTAAAACGTTAACCACCGTAACTTCACGCACAACTAAAAATAAAATACCTTGGTAGGCATTGTGACCGATGTTGAAACAAACAGTACCACTGAGAAACCAGATGGACGAAGATACAAAGCGACAAGCAGCGCAGCAACACGAGGATTCGTCGAGCACGTGAGCAAGAGTTAGTAACAATAATAACTATCAAAATAATTTTTTGTGGTTATAATGTGAAAGAAAAAGGTAAACGAATGCACGGTGAAGAGTAGGTTGATAAAATGACTGTTATAATTGTCTCTATGATTGTGCTGCAGCAATTTTGTCTTCCTTGTGGTCGATAGGATCCTCTGCTGCTGCTACTGTACAGCTAGATTTGACACCGAGTGAGCATAAAAAATCTTCCACTTTAACCATGAGGTCTTCTTTGTGTTCTCCATCAAATACAAAATCCTTGTTGCAGTCCAGCACGAGAACAGGAGTATCACCTTGAGGGCTAGTTATGGAAACACACACACTCAATGATTATACTAAGAAATCTTCATTAACATACTTAATTTTGCGATCAACTAGCCAGTTTTCGTGTTTTTCATGCAGTTGGGTCAAGTAGTCCAATTTAACGCTCTGCTCCTAAAATTATAATGACATATTAATACATTATACCATAGCCAACTAAAGACAAGGAAGACAACAAGAATGAATAGCCAGGGTCACCTCTTTTCTGTTCCTGATTTTCATTCTCTCCATAGATACCTGCAGACGACAGGTGGTGTTTAGTGGGCACAGTACATACACACTAACCACCTGTGGAGAGGCTTGCAGGTAGATAAATCCATCAAACTGGAGGGGTAGTTCTTTGAGAAGGAATGAATGCCAATCACAGTATATCTGCCATTCTGTATCGTTGATGAGACCTGTGTCATGACAATTTTCAGCAAAACAATATCTGAAATGAAAGAGAAAATACAACTGTGACTCTCGTAGAAAAACCACAATCAAATTAACTGTATAGCACAACAGATGTATGTTTTCTAGCCCTTTAGTAGCTATTCTCACTTGTCACTGTAAACTGATCGCTCATAAAACACAACAGGACTTGATCCATGGTTACTCGGGAGTTCTTTTAGCTGTGCTCGTAGACGACTCAAGCATGCATATGTCTGAAAATTCAGAATTCAAATGGGTGACTGCTGTAGAAAATATAATCTCACCTGAAACGTGTATGCCCAACGGCAAGGATCTTGATAGAACAGTTGGAGTAAGTTTCCACCCCACTTCTGAGATAAGCTGAGCTCCTAAATAACAAAGCACGTGCACACTTGCTAACTAGCTAGAATAATTAAAGGAGAACCTTGTCATCGCTTGGTACATTTGTCCATTTTGTAATTGGCTCTGAAACAATGCAGTATCTACTGTTACGCTCTCGCAATAGCTCTAGAAACGTCGATTTGCCAGTGGCTGTGTCAGGAAGGAAATAATGACTCGGGGGGTTCTCACGACTATAACTTACCGATGTTCCCTTCCACGGCAATCCTTTTGCCTTGTGAAGACATGACTGTACACAGTCGCTTTGCTGCAGGCTCCATGCCAACAGTCAGTGTAGTATTACTCGCTGGTTAGTAGCCAAGTTTATAATGGTCTTGGCGCGCAGTAACACTAGTCTAGCTTGCTAGACCCTCAACGCTCTCTCGCTCGATGGGCGGGGTTATGGGGCGGAGCCCCGAGCGAGATCGCGATGAGGGTCTAGCCAAACCTGCAACATGATTAGTTTCTGAAATGAGTTTTGTAATCATATTCATTATTAATTACGTCACGCACATGGTGAGCTCAGAGAGTGACGTTCAAGCCACATGTCTACACTCTACAGACAACTGCGCGTTTTGCAGCTCGCCCCGCCACTTTACTACCTACGAGATCAGGGCGATAGCTAGGACTGATCTAGGGAGAATTGTCGTCGAGGAAGACCTGAAGGACAGTGTGTGGGCAGTGCATGCCGAGACCAGTTAGTTCGTGTGGAGGCTTTCAAGAAGCAGTACGATGAGCTTAAGGCTAGTATTAAGACAGTTATTCAGAGCAGTCGCTTGCAACAATCTTCTGCTCTTCGTCTTCGACTCCGTTCTCCAGCTGCATTGCACAGCGACGATAGCGCGGCCATATTGACTAAGTGACGAAATCAATGACGTAACGACTCGCATTAACAAAACCCATTTCAGAAACTAATCATGTTGCAGGTTTGGCTAGACCCTCATCGCGATCTCGCTCGGGGCTCCGCCCCGTAACCCCGCCCATCGAGCGAGAGAGCGTTGAGGGTCTAGCCAAGCTAGACTAGCAGTAACACGTGTCCATTCAAGTTGGCAAAATTATAACGGTCACACCAAAAATGTTCCAACACAGCAATTATTATTTGAACAGGAAAAATTGACTACATGCATCATAAAAAATAAAAGTGAAACTACTGATCGTGATCTGTATTAGAATATAATATTCGAGGCGAGTTGTATTATCATAAATTATATTAATGTCTCCATAGCTGCTACTGTTATTTAGACATCTTCCACTTTTGACATGAGCAATGGATTGACGTATGCAAAACCTTCAAATTCTGTTTGATCAATGGACTGGATTACATCACTGGAACAAGAAAATAGTGAATTATAGTATTCATAACAAAATAATTACTTACGGGTCATCTGGAGTGAAGTTAAGAGGCTCTGTGACAAATTGTGGATCAAAGTTAGAAGGATCACGATCAGAGTCGATACGAGGTTTGTATGGAGGAGTGATCTGACGACAGCGAAGCTGTGTTTAAGAAAGTATCAGTTACTATCCTGTACCACATTCTCTCTCTTTCACTAACCAGTTCCCAGTCAATAGTCTTGTAGAAGGAATGATTCATAATGTCAGAGAACCCTGTCTGAGGATGGCAGCCGAGCCGCTCTACAGGATTCTTGTTTAGAAATCCCTTCAGCACTTGAGCTGCTTTCACAGACAAAGAGCGAGGAATACGAATAGTCTTTTCCAGAATGACTAAACAAAAATGAGTAAGTTGCAATAAGTTTTTCTCTTGTGCCTAGTTACCTTGGAACAAGTAGTCTTCTGTACTTTGGTCTGGCATGTCATGTCCTCCGACATCAAAAGGCGACTTTCCTGCTAGCATTTCATACAGCAGCACACCAAGGGCCCACCAATCCACAGAGAATCCTAGAGGAGTAGGAGGAGTAGGGCATGAAGAGGACAACATGCCTGGCTACACACATATTTTCCTGTCAGTTGACGTAGGAATTATGTGCTCCCGACATTTGTAAGTAAATTGCATGGTGTAGCAGGTGACACGTGTCTGTTGTAGTAGACACGTGAATTAGTTGAGCATTCCTAGGTTTTGTGCACTCCAGCAATCTAGTTTTTCTGCCCTCCCACCCATCCCATAAGTAATCCTGAATAATGATATATTTTTCTCTCAACTAAGTCAACCAGACAAGTCAAGGAGAGGCCTTGGACACTGACAACGAACTCTTTGTGTGCATTGTGTGGTGCATGCATATCTACTATGTAATTTGTAATAAATTATGTTTGTTGATATTATTGCTAGGCAGCTTGTTCTAGAGAAGCAATGGAAAGGTTAATGTGATGTGATTGAGCTGTGTTCATGGTAATGGGTTTTCCCAGAGTTTTTTCTTCAAAAAGCTTAAGGTTTCTCTGGGTTTTCCCTTGGTTAGCATTGAGCTATAAACTTTAGTGCATAATAGGCAGGCCCCAGCTGAATCAAACATGATGTGCAAATGTCTGCTTGTGTTGTCAATAAGAACGTTGTGGCATGCACAGCAGGCTTTGAACCGCGAAGAGTTATACAAGCATTTGGTAGTGGGTGTGTGCTCGCAAGGTGTGCATGTTCGGAGTTACCGTATTCTTGTCCTCGGAGTATCTCTGGAGCAATGTAATTCGGTGTACCACAAAACGTACTGGTAGTGTCCCCAGGACGCAAACCCTCCTACACACATGAGAAGATGACATGTTTACATGTAATAAAGCACAAAAAGTTGGTGTTAAACTATTAGCAAGTTATTAGCTAACATGTAAGCCAGAGTACATACCTTACACATTCCATAGTCGGTAAGTTTAATGTGTCCATCATGATCCAGTAGTACATTATCCAGCTTGAGGTCACGATACACAATACCTGTACATACAGACAGTGCTGGTACCACTCCTACACATATCACATTATGACACTGGTATGTGAAAATGCTGTACACACACACACACATCCAACCGGAGCTTTGATCTTGGAGCATGTTCACAAACTATTTCCATGTTTTGAAATTAACAAAAACGCTAATCACATGAACAGGTCACATATAACATGAGGAAGTGAAATGTATAGATGCTTTAAGTAAACATTGTTACTGGTTCACTACAGCAAACTATGCAGCGAAAATCACATACAAAAACATTGACATATCAACACCATCTCACTCTCTCTCTCTCCTGTTACCTCTCTCATGAAGGAAGTTCAGTGCTAAACTGATCTCAGCTGAATAGAATCGAGCATGTTCCTCAGGAAGACGACGATGTCGCTGCATGTGGAACATCATGTCCCCTCCATTGACACACTCAATCACAAAGAACAACCTGTAGCAGCAAAGCAACTATGAAGCACTGCTGATACACCACACACCTGCTCTCGGTCTGAAAGCACGAGTGCAAACCAACAAGGAACGGATGATTAGAGGCTTGCTCAAAAACATGCTTCTCGGTCTGGACCCAGTCAATGTCCTCCTCATCCATCACAAGCTCCTTCTTAATAACCTTCATGGCATAAATTCGCTTGGTCTGCTTGAGTTCAACCTATACACGAGAGGAAAGATGAAGATAGGAAAGTGAATAGACACTAAACCGAACACTAGTAAAACACTTACCATGAGTACTTTAGCATAGCTACCTCGACCGATAACCTTCAAGATACTGAAGTCATCCAGTGATATAGGACTGTTACCTAGTTCATTCTGTGAGTGCAAGATGAATGCTATTATGCATAATTATACTACCATGTAACTCACTATGAGATGTCTATTGTATTCATCATTTATTGGTGAAGTAAGCTGTTGCTTGACAGGCTAAGGTGGAAAGAAATGTGAAACTGCCAGTGAGTGTGTGTGAGAGTGCAACTCACTGGATGACCTTCACAGATATCTTCTTGCTTCAGGTAATAACAGCAACGTTTGTGAACAGCCATCTTGCATAGCTCACACTTGTATCCCTGTCTTCCCAGTCCCCAGATACGCTCGTGACATTTTGCACAGTACGCAGCCTAAAGAAGAATAATTACCGTGAGTGGCATACAAGAATCTTTAACCTAACCTGTAACCGCTTGGCAACAAATGCATGTCCATTTATTCTGCGAACTTTCCTCCACCTCCTTGCACCGCGACGATGATAGATACGCACTGAGAGAAAAAGATAATTTACAATACTACTACTACTACACACACTTACTGTCTTCTCCATAGCACAGCTCCCCAGGGTTAGGTGGGGGACCTTCAAACACTACAGAAGAGATAGTCACACAGTAAGTTGGTTGATAAATCCCTCGTTATTATTAATAGTAAACACCAGATCTAGTGCACATTCCTACCATGCAGGAGAAGCTCCTTGTCTTGGTTATAGAAGTGAAGCCGAATAGTTTCATCCCACTCTCTCTGTCGATCCAAATTCACACTCACTGGATCACCTGTGTACACATGTTTGATAGACAGCAAAGTCAATGAGAGGTCAGTGGAAAGGAGAAAGAGGTTGAAATTAAAGGCAAGAAGTTAACCTTCGACATCAAGATATTTCAGGTTGAAGGGAGTGTCATGTCGAAGGTTACATTGTTTTCTCAATTCTTCTACTACATCACCAATAGCCTGGCTGCGAATGAGGAATAGACGCTGCTCTTTTCTGTAGACACAGATAAGCCACCACAGCAATGTAAACATTAGTTAGTAAGAGAGTATTTCATAAACCTACCCTCTGTATGTCAGACGCACTGGTATTCTCTCGTCTGACATGGTAGCAGTAGCTGACCGAGGTTTGCTTCAACAACACGTACTGTACGACAAGAACGAGACAGAGGCAGTCCGAGGCAGTCGACACGGCCCACGATAGAATCCACCTACGTCTACACAGTCATACATCCGGAAACTCTGCATCCCAACATATCCTGATTTTCCCGGATTCTTTATCCGGATACTTTTAATAGTTACTTGGCAACGTAAACAACCCCACCCACAAAAATGCTTAATGCTTTCTGACTCCCCAAAGTCTGAGTCCCGCAAAGATACTTGTCGTGTCAGGCAACCAACCAATGGACAAGAAAATAAGACCGATACGATTTGCTCTACGCTATAAACCTCCGACTTTGGTAATCTTTTATGTTGATCACGGCACAGGTGAGTGGTAATACTCCGTGATCTGAATGGATCTGCTCTCGGATCTGCTATTGTAGGAAAGACCAGACGTCGATCGATTCCACTAAGAGGGATTTCTAGCAGTTCTAGGTACAACCAATTACTCATTCTTATTTTAAGAGCGTAATGTTATTGCTCGTTTTATCCAGTGGAGAAGAATACACAGAGAAGCTTCTTCTCATACCCAGACACCAACCCTACACAGATGGCATAGCTAAAATGCAGGTATTATCCATGTATTATCTCTGATTTGTTCAGTCTGTACACTACTTGAAATTCTCATTTAGCTGGTTTCATTGATCAAGAGAGTATGGGAAACCAAGAAACAACTGCCTACTCATCCTCAAGACCCACTTAATATAACACAAGATGAGACACTGCCTCTTCTACTACCATCTGTCCGAGCATCAGAAACATCTAAAAATAGTGCCCTCAACAAGGAGCTGGAACAGTTGCTTAGCGGCAATGATGATGACTCATCTACTGAAGAAAAATTGAAGCAGCCTGCTGAATTATTTACTGTACCTCCCAACAAGGGTCCTTTGCAAAGTCCTACCAGCAATCTTAGTGGATTATCAATGAAAAGTTCCAGGTCACTACCTCCAATTAGCAGCAGCAGTCCTAAAGCATCATTGTCATCTCTTGGCTCTCTTCCTCCACTCACCTCTTCCCCTCTTACTGGCTCTGCTCACCGCTCAACCTCTCTCACTCTCGAAACCAGTCAGTTCAAACCACCAGCACTCGAACCACTGAACATGGTCACTCATGAAGTGGAGAAGAATAAGCCTAGTAATTTCAGTAGTCACTCTCCTCCAACTCCACCTACTCCTCCTCCTCCACAAGCAGATGAAGATATTAGTCTGAAGGAAGAGATACTAAGTGAGCTTAGTGAAGAGCTTACAGACACCATCTCTTCTATGAACAATGATGAGCCACTGATGTTATCGGAAGGGCTCAAAACACTTGAGAACATCAAACTAGTCAGTGATGAAGACGATGAAAATGGGGGAGAAGATTTTAACAAGATGTCGGAGACAGACTACGAGCAACGAAAGAAAATAATGGAAGAGCAGTTTGAGTCTCAGAAGCTGAAGCCAAGTGATGATGGTTTTGTGTATGACAAACAAGTTGAATTTCCAGAGCCCAAGATAGAAAGTGGATGGGATAGTGATCAGGAGGACGACTCTGATCTTGAATTTTAGAGTTTAATACTTTCACAGTACTAAGTACTACATGTGTGTGCTCAGACAAAAATCTATTTCTGTCTATAATCAAAACTACTGTTTGAGTATTAACAGTCCACTACAGGTTGAAGCAGAATCAATGGTGACTGAGAATGGTCCTGCTTTCTCTAGATTGAAATTCACTGTGGTACCAGCCTATTACAAGAGAAAGCACATTATTAAAACTATGTAGTAAAATGTGCAATAATAATAATCGCACACCTGAATTTTTAAAATACCAGTCACACTGACAGTGAAACTTCCAGGAGCTAAGATCTGCAATGTATGTAGCAAGGGGCTGTCAAATCAAAAATAAAGTTAATGATTTCTAATGATTTGTGTTCATACCTGTTTTCAATGTTGTTCAGGCAATTTCCACTTGAAGGACACACACCGACAGAGATTGAGCCAGTTACGTTTGATGCATTTGGTACAGTCATCTGTACTGCAGCAGAGAACAGATACACACCAGTCAAAGAAGCAGTGAGAGTACCACTGGTAGCATTAAAAGAGGATCCAACAAACTGGCTTGGTTTAGTCTGAAACAGTTTTATTATAATTAAGTTCAAAATAATCTTAACATTCTTACTATGTTGAGATCAGTAAAGATAAATGCAGTTGAATTTGCTCCTAGCAATATATTAGAAGACAATTGTACATGAAAGGAGTTGAGTTCTGCAGTGCTGGTAGTAGGTGGTTCCTAGAATAGAGAGCTATTATTAGTATCCACATGCACTGCATGAATGTCTAACCGTTGAAGGTACCCTTGGTGGAAACAAGGTAGGTAAATTCAAGAAGTGGCTCCTTTTGTATTGGCTCTGAAAATGTAATGTTAAAACAGTTCATGCAGTGTTGACTATTGATGATAACCTTCACGGGAAGACTGAGAACGGCTGAGTACCAGCAGCATGCTAGTACTGCAAACAGATAGTAGTTTTTAGCAGTCATAGTAGTGATATTTAAAACTCGCCTTGTGAATCGTTAAGCTAGACTAGTTGACTGACGATTCTACGACAGTAGGTCTCCTTAAATACCGATAGCATCATAGTAGTGCTGCTGCTTCGTTTGGCTTCAACTGCGAGAATATATATCATTGTGAAATCATTATTATTCTTGTGCGTAACTTCATAATCATGTCAGTTAAGTGCAGGCCTCTAGATGTAACTACGATGTCCTATACTATGTATAATTATACAGCTGTACTTCAATACAATAGTTAATAACAGCCACACAGATTTAGGAGTCAGCAGTGAAAGACTAAAAACAACAACAACAACAATATTATTATTCATCAGCTAAGAAATAATAATAAGAATTGTATTATCTATTGAGTTTTGCAATCTAACATAGTAGCTGCATTGATAAAAGATGCATCGCGCAGCATCGTGAAAATGTATAATGCACAACTATAATATCTGGCTCCAAACTTCATCAGTAGCTGGACTGGCTCCTTGTTTCATAGAGGCCACTCTTGCTAATGTAGCGGACCCACTTGACAACATCGTGATCACTGTAGTTCAACTTGGGTTCAAATACTTTAAGATACCTGACTTTTAGGCCTGAGCAAGCAAATGGTACCTGCAGGAAATAGAAGTGGAAGCACATTTGAAAGTGTGGCAGAAATGTACATTTGATTAGGCTATCTCAAGAACATCAGAAGAAGTGTATCATGATTACTTATGAACCATTGACTGTGACAACCAACTTGCAAACTGCAGTATGAACCCCTATTCATGTTAGTTCAAGAACATGATGTTGAAATTACATCACGTATAGTTACTATTGTTCAATGTCAAAGTCTGTGTGTGATCACAAAGTACACATTACCTTTAAAAGTATCATTACAACTACACATTGCATTTAAGAGTGTCATTATTTATTTCCTGCCTTTATGATATAATGTGTGATTGTAATCATTTTCGTACACATTGACAGTAAAAAAACTGGATCATGACATGAAATCAACTTGACATGTTAAGCTACACTACAACCATCAACGATCAGGATTCCAAACATAATGAGTAGCAGCAGTTCATAACTTGTTATAATTTGTACATGAGATTAAAAAAATTATCCAGAGGGTCAAGCATTTTGCCAGTGGGTGAGTCGACGATGAGTATTTGAACACAAACAGCTGTTTACTGTCATGATCATGTAGCTGCACTGCTGATAGCCTTACAGTAACTGTAGTCAAAAAATGATGTACTTGATCGAGCGCAAACACTTTTACACCAGATCGGGCAGCGAAAATCTAGCAACTTCCTCATACAATTACACAATAACTATGGTCATATGAAGCATAGTGCTATACTGAGCCATAAGCAATTATGATGAAGCAAAAGTAAAGCGTTACATTTATGTTAGAACATCTCTGTGTCATAAGAAACCTGAAAATCACTGAATCGAAAATCACCATGGAGAATGCACTCAATTTTCTTAGAATGAAACCAACTTATGTATGATAGAACATCAGTGAAAGATCAATAGTGTGAGAGCATTATACTATAGTTCCAATCTTTAGCAACTAGCAACTTCCTTCCATTATAGTATCATGATGAAGCAAACAGTGAAACAGTAATAGTGTAAAGTGATGATCTCAGATTATTCTTAATACATGTAGCAGTTGTTAGCTGTCCAGGACAAGATAAGCAATTTTGTGAGTTGGGAACTGATTTATCCCCAGTAACAAGATAAGGAAGTCATGAAAATTGATAGATTATCCTGTACAGTGTAAATTCCCATAACTCAAACGACAGGCCCTTGCACGCCCAGTACTTATCATGTGATTATTGTGTGCTTAAGTATCCGCATCTAATCCATATTCAGTCTAGCTGTAACCTCCTTTATACTTTGGATTTTTACTAGACAGTCAAAATGAGCCAGAAATTTCTACTTACACTACCATTGTTAGTACAGTATGTAGCAGCCATGCAAGTACTGAAAATCCCACATCCATGAAGCAGAAGAAATAAACAACCCCTAAATACCAGAGTAAGTGGAGAACTACTATCATATTTTAGTACAATGTGTGCTTGCTACTATAAAACAAGATGTATGCATCTAACTATGGCTTTATAAAGTTTTACTATATTTCATAAAACTACCCTAGCAAAGAGCAGGTATTTCCTGACCAGGGTTGTGTCTTATGGGGACAAGGTTGGTATTCTACCACAGACTACTCGACTACACATGATCTTATGTGCTGGGAATGATACGCTCACTATCTAGAACCAGAAACGGATGCTTACAGGGTATGACATCTGTTTCGACAGCAGTCCTACTGCTTGTGTCAATATAATATTGTGTAGGAAGTGCCTTGTATGGTTAGTGAAGGGATGAAGGGAAATTGTAAATCCCATTAATAATAATCCTAAAGTGTGAGACATTCTCCTGTACTACCAAAATAGGTCACAATCTCAAGAACAAATTGAAACTGTTGACACACTTTATGGTAGCCTGATTGGTACACCATTCAGGATTCACAAATTACCTCAAAATTCATAGAGATTGGTGGGCGGTTTTGTTGTTTGGCCTTGCTATCTCCTGATCCAGCTCCTGAGGTGAGCAACTCAACATCTGCAGTGAGCTGGGTTTCCTTCATGCCTGCCATACGTCTTATCCTATAACAAACCCAGGCAACAGCAGCAGCATGTAGTCATGCATAAAGCTATCAAAGAAACCATTGCTTACTTCCACACTATAGCATTTTCTCCAGCCTTGTAGCGAGCTCGACCTTTGAGAGCGATGACCTTTACACCTGAGGTGTTAGGAGGAGTAGGTATCTTAACCTACAGGGAGTAGTCAATAATTTATGAGAGAATGAGTTGAGTGAGACAATGTAACTCACTTCAACACCTTGTGCTAGTAGTGTAGGCTTAAACAGACTCTTAACTACAACCTTGATCTCCATATGCTGCCGAGAACTCTCTCTAACTAATGGAATGACTCGGAATGGTAGCGTAATGTCCTTAGTAGTACGATATCTGAGAACAAAACAAAAATCGAAGACAGTAGACAGAAGAAGAAAGTAGAGTATACCTCATCAACTCATATTGCCCATCAGGGGGTATGAAACTGATACTCCTTTCGCTCTCGAATTTGCTCAGCTTTACACACTGATGAAAAGTGCAGTCGTCAATAGCAACACCAGCCTTGGAACTCTGCCCAGATCTGAAAATGTGGCAGCAAAATAATAATTATCAGCATCAATGCTCCACACTATAGATCTAGCACAAAGCACAGTCTCTAGAGCCTGCAGCTTGTGCAGTGTCTAGGCACTACATTTAACAGTCTACTCCGTTTTTTTAAACATTGAGTAGACTGAACACTAAAATTATGCTACCATTGTGTCAGGAAATCTAGCTGTTACCTAAAATTCGAAACAAATTCAACTTTTCTTCCGAATGTTCTTCAAACTTAGTTTAACTTACCCTTCAACAACAAGAGTTCAATGGAACACATACCCTGTGCGCTATGCAAATGTGCAGAAATTGATGTGAATGCTACCCCTAGTGACTTCGCTCAGTCTCACAATTGTGGCACACCCACATACCGGAATGTTCTAATCGGCGATGTTGCTAATATGAACATGACCATAGCACACGACAAGAGACTTTCTTGACTTCGCAGGTGTCTTTCAAAGAGTAAATATTCAACAACCAAGCTGTTGAGAGCTACTCCATGACAATCTTCGAGCAGTTAGGCAGTAAACAGCCGCGTTTTTGTACACACACTTAATACATACGGACGAAGCCAAACGTTTAACCCTCGGCGCCTACGTGCCCAGGGTAATCATGTGTCAGTACTGGACTCTACACAAGTACCTTCTAGTTAGCTGCTGTTCCAGAGTCTGTGCTTCAGGTGTAGATGGCTTAGCCTGTTTGTCTATAAGTAGCTTATCGTTCATGCCAAACTTGCACTCTGGCATTCCACTGAGGTAGCTCTTCATAGACACTCGACCAGATACATGAGCTGACAAAACTTGACCTGAGCAAGATAAGACATGTAGTTATAAACTACGAAATAGACAAGCACTCATGTCCTGTTTGTCTGCCATGACACTATTATTATAGCCAGGGATGGGTTCAAGCACTGACTTGAGTGCTTGAAGCACAAGCACAAGCACTCTTGATAGTGCTTGAAGCATTAAGCATTTTTTCAAGCACTTGCAAAAAATGTGCTTAAGCAATAAGCCAAGCACATGGAAAAAGTGCTTCAAGCACTACAATAAGCACATTCTCATTTCGGTCAATTTTAATTAAAAATTATTATTAATACAAATCACAACAGCCTATACACATTTGTATCTAAAATTGCTTATTACAGCTGATAAACATCAATTTTTCGAAAATTTTGTCACCAAGCCTACAACGATCGGGCCTAAACATTCGGCCAGCAATGCTGAACAATCGGTAAACCGGGGCTAATGAAGCTGGAACCCCAAATTGAGAACAGGCAATTGTTGAAAGTGTTCTCTGTGTTTAGGTTATTTTGTTATTTTCCTGACTTCAGAAAAAGTGCTTAATGCTTGAAAAGTGCTTAATAAGCACATTTCAAAACTTGTGCTTAAGTACAAGCACAAGCACAAATGCTTTAACTGATCAAAATGCTTGAAAGCACTGTCAAGCACTTGAAAAATAGTGCTTTAAGGTGGCGGTGCACTTAGTTAATATTCAACACCCACGCAACGTGCGTTTTATTAATAACTAGACTTTATAACTACAGCGATTTACATAACAGTATGGGGGAAATAATACGTGAAGCATCTGTGGCTGCTATCTCGACTGTCGAGCAATAGATCGACGCGCTTCAAACACAGCAGCATGCAGCAGCATCTTGCCCACAGACGTATAGAGCGAATTTCTGTAATTTGATCCAGAATTTTTTTTTAAGAACTTTTTCTGGTCTAAGCTTGCCGTTTTGCAGGGTTAGCAAGGGAATATCAAAAAATCGCTCTATACGTCTGTGCGCGCTGGAATTTTAAAGCTGTAAACGAAGTTCTTTCTGGAGCAAGCAAGCCGAACTGGAGATAACAGCCACAGACCGGTCTTTACTGGGCGAGCTCGCTGCTCCACGTTAGCTAAATACTTCGTGACTGAAACTTGCTATAATCGATGTTTATCGATAGACAAAACAAAATGCATACTGGAGCATGCCTGCACAAATATCATTGCTGAAAAATAAAGCTACTTGTAAAGTCATGAATCTCATTAAATTGGCACACCGCCACCTTAAGCACTTTTAAGCACAAGCACTAAAATGCTTGACCCATCCCTGATTATAGCATGTGTACCTTTATATTCTCTTACCTTGAGGTGACATGAGCAGATTGACTGACTCAAGCACATCAAGAAACAGCTCATTCTTGCGATATTTGATGCCTTGTCTCCTCCAGCTAATCTGTCCGGTCACTTGACTAGTGATCTGCTTCTGCTCCTGAGCAGTCTACAGATACAACAGATATATAGTCACTGCATCGAACACTGTGAATACACTTTTGTTATTCCAGACTACACCCCAAACTCCACAGTAAGACTAATTTTGTCCTCTAAAATTTGTGCGATAGATAACGTGATGAGCTTATCGCTGTAGCCTCATGAAACTTTGATGGTAAAACGAGATTCTTCATGTCCCAAATGATCAAAAATTAAGGTCCACAATTTAGAAGCCCAAGAGTTGTTGCTATATAGCATAGTGATGACGTTATGGTAATAGAGCGAGGGGTTCTAATTCATGTAGCTGATTGTCTAACTCTGGACAATGCTTGTTCATTAAAAATGTGCAAATTTAGTACCTTATTTGTGACCACACAATATTTACTACTCACCTGTGTTCTGATGCCTTGCTGTGTGATGTAAGTCTTGAGGATACCAGAGTCGGTTTTTTGAGGATAGCCAAAGTCAAGTATCTCTACATAAAGTTATTGATGTATCAGTAATAACAAAATGGTCCATCAATGTTTCTTACCATCCAAGAGTTCGTAGATGAGTACAAAGTTGTTCTTGATGTTCTCCTCCGTGATGACATCAAAATATGAGTTGAAGACATCGACCATCTTGTTCAGCAACTCAAACACTAGAGCAGCATTGACGTTCTGCTGACTACACGCCACCACCCAGATGTTGCCCTTCTTGACATGGAAATAACTAGTGCGTGCTATTATGTTCACAGGAGAGCGCACAGCATGACGAGCATGAATCACACTCACTCTGAATGCATCTACTGCTGACCGCCTATAGTAATAATAATCATCTCAAACTATGAAATGACACAAAATGGTAACACTCACGTGACTGAGTCACGAAACACTCGTGAGATCAATACCTCTCCCTTGTGGTTGTATAGGAACACACCTCCTATCATTTTGACTGAAAAAAGATTGTGGTTATCATTAGCAAATCACACTGCCACATAATACCAAGCTAATATAAAAGTCAAAACACAAAAAAAACCAATGTAATGAAGCACAAATGCTCGCCAACTCCTCAAAATGTCGCACAACAGAGACATACGTTCAATACTAACCTCTTCAATATGACGGCCAAACCGAAGAACCACAGATGATGGGAAATTCGCTGCAACCAAACGCGCTCGATTGAATGCGGGCGGTCTGTCTGATCTGTTCTCTGTAGGCCTACTGCATTATTTCCGGAACTAGGACCCACCCAGTTTCTAATTATGCGATTGCAGTATGGCGGCAACTACTGCAAAAGCTAAAGCTCGTGATAAGAGGTCTCCTACAGGCATGGCTGATCCGTCCAGAGCGATGTATGGATTTGTATTATACTTGACCTCCTATATACTGCTAGGTCAGGGTTGCAGCTATTGTACATCAATGATTGATCAGATTCTGCGAGGCTAATCTTACTGCATGGGAATTGGAAGTGCATAGAAGTGGCATTATGTGCTGTTACTCGGTATTCAACACAGGTGTATACATTCTCTGGGCCTTTCTTCCAGACAGCTGGCTGCATTCTATTGGATTAACATACCTTCCACAAAAGTAAACCAATTGACTCATGCTGTTAAACTGAGCATGTTGTGTAGCTGCTATTATCTTTTCTCTCAGGTACTGGGCAGTGGCTGCTCCTGTATACCTAATGGTCTGTGCTGTTCTGTTCATGATAGTCTATATGGCACATATTCTCCTCATGACTCCCTGCCTCACTGACTCCTCTATGATCACTGGTTAGTGATCTGACCGTGCTGCCATGCGCCATCACTGTTTTTGTAGATACCTATGCTATCTATCAGCTTCCTGCCAACACCAGACACCTCCATCACTCTATTCCTCCTCTAATGGACATTCCCATCACCACAGTCAGCAGACACCTCTACAAGAGCTGATGGTAATAGCAGCCATAGGCCCTCTCTCGTTGTGAACAAAAGTGACTGCCTTATCACTTACACTACTCTCTACTTTTTCCAGCCATTTTTACAAAAATCTGATCTGTAAGATAATTAATTTTGAATCTGATATGCCTAAAACCAGTTTTTCATAAAGATAATGTACAATAATAATGTACTGAGTTCGTAACTAATGCATGGACAGGTATAGCAGTGTTCTCACTGTAATCCCAGCCTCTGCTAGTGTCAACTGCCAGTCTGTGATTACTTGTCTAGGAACACTATTAGTGGCTACCTCACACTCTGACAGATCACTGTCACAGTACTCCTGAGCATAAGACACCAGCTCTGATATGGTTTGTGAGGTAGTGAACTCAGCCTGTAGCCTCTCTCCACTTGGTAGTTTGAGGCACAACTGTACCGTCTTCTCTTTGGTGTCCAATGGAGCAGTTGAAGAGGACTGTTTGTTACCAGTTACTGGTTTTGATACATTAATGTGTTGAGTTTCTTGTTGTGGATTGCTGTCTTGAAGTAGCTTCATAGCTATGTAGTGAACCTCTTCTCTGGTGTGGTTAGAAGCTGTTTTGTCATTCTGTCTAGCAGAGAGGGAGTACAGAGGAGTGTCTTCAGGAGTGCAGCAGAGTGAGTTATACTCTAGATCAACAGCAGAGTCCACCTCATAGAGTGGTTGATGATGGAGAGATGAGCTATCGATTGGAGGTAGTGGCTGAGATTGCTATAAAATAATGAGAATATGCAACCAGGTAGACTGGTACAAATTTGAGACCTTGAGAGAGAATTCTTTCTTGAAATCGGAAGCAATGTAGCTGCCACTGCGTGGTCGTCCTTTGGCTGACATTGGTCGTCCTTTGCTGGTAAGGATAGGAGGGTGTGCAGGAGTGAGTATTACTGGTCGTGAACAGCTGGTTGTTGCATGATGGGTCACTAGTGAACAGGAGGGTGATGATACAGGTAGAGGAGGATGGGGAGCCAGGCTCAAAGGTGGAGATGGATTTGAATGATCTGTAAAATTAATATTATACAGGTAGTTTGAAATTGCAATACCGACCTGAAGTTATAGATGAGTCTATAATAGCCGAAGAGGAGACACTGTTTCGCTTGAAACGTCTTCCACGGTGACGAATCACTTCACTCATGTTGGACATTCTGCAGGCCTGCGTGAAGTTTATAGGCGGAGCAACTAGTTTCTATGGTAACACAAACATTGCATGCGTCGCGACAACATTCAACAAGCTCCTTGCAGCACGTACGTACAGTCACGGCGTGCTCAGCTGGGACAACGTGATGGCAGAAATCAGTCCACTGTCCGTTAGGCAGTTTTCTTTGAGTAAAGATAATAAATGGGAGCAGCCTGGATGGCGCATTGAACAGCGATATCGCAAGGGAGTTCTAGTTGGAAATTGGTCTGAGGACAGGCATGACAAGGTTTTCGTCATAATAATAAAATTTTATTATTATTATAATAATAATAATTATTATAATACATGTTTGAAGCTATTGTGTAATTTGTGTTCTATGATTATTATGTAATGATTATACATCTATGATAATAGTAATAACTTGTGTATTGCAGTTCTTTCGTGGTAGAGATTTTGGTAACAGCACTAGCCGTGAAGCTTTTCAACTGTATTCTTCTGCAAGCTATAAGCCTGATCCTACTACACGAAGAAAAGGATTGATTCGAAGTGATGTATGCTAATAAAAAACTCTCTTCAACTCTTCTTTTTCATATTATTATTATATTATGCTAAATTCACTTTAGGGACTAAATAAGAAACAGATGTTTTCACATCATGGTGATCGATATCATTCTAATACAATATCAATGTATGATCAGACATTCAATAAACGTTACTGGCATGGTCCTCGTTACTGGGACGGTAAGAGAATGGCATGGCTACCAGAGGCTTCAGATAATCCCATGCAAGGTTAGCACAGTCCACATCCTTCAGTCAATATTATTATAGATCTTTCATAGGTGAAGGGACTAAGTTTGGTTTAAAGGAGCAACTTGAAGTGAGTACCAAATTAATAATTATCGCTGAGGTGTATTACGATACATTGTTTTTACTTAATAAAAGGAGAAGTGGCGGAAACAGCGAGAGCTGGAAGATCATGGTGAATTTATCACAACCAGCAGATTAAGCTACAAGTAACCTAACAGCTTACATGTGAATACAGTAATTATAGTAATTATTCCATTCTCTAGAGCTCCCACCATGACATCTTATGTAACCCAGCGAGCTGCTACTAGTAGAGACATCTCTGGTCACACTCATCCACATAGCATCAACAAAGACCTTCATTTTCGGAACATCAGACCAATCCTTTTTAAGGAGACTGTTGATCCTCAACTTCTTACTCTCAAACAAAAGACCAAGAGCAGATCAACGCATCCTTTAACATCTACTGTCTAGACTCAAAACTATTTTACAAATTATTTTTTCTTAAAAAAACAGTATAGCACATTAATTTGTACATGCAAATCTGATCTACAAACATTATGAAAAGAACAAAAATTGATACTATTAGGTATTATCTTTCTTCACCTCTTCAGCGGGAGATGGTATTGAGCGCTGAAGTAGTCTTCTGCTGTAGAGAAACAAGTCACAATGTTCCTTGTTACAAATGCCAATTTCTTCAAGATCCTACGTATAAAATTTTTATCTATTACTGTTGCAAAAAATTATTATATGCACCTTTGATGTGAGATGCTGAACTTGTGCTAATTTACAGACTCCATGTTCTGCAAGCATGTGTTGATATTGATCAAGTTGTATGCTCTTCAACCAACTGTGAGGCACAATAAACAAAAAGTATACAGCTACGTGATAATTAACATTACAGTTGACGTACCTTTTGAATTCAAAAACTGCTTGTAGTTCTTGACTTATCTGAAATAATAGCAATACCATCAAACAAAAATGTACAGGGCATAATGGCAGTTGATCAGCATAATTATTTTTATTATAATTGTGTTATCATAAGCTATAGAAAGGATATGGTTGCACATCCTGAACGAACCGGAAGCATAAATGTAACCTCTGCTAACTCAGGATATCATCAGTATTAAGAACTATACCTCATCATCAAAATGTCTTTGGTCTATAGTCATAGTGTCACTGTCGGCCGTCGGTGTGTTTGAACTAGTCTCACTGGGTGTGGTCATTGAGTCTCCTCTAGTTTTAGTAGCTGTGGTTTGCAGCTGTGTCCAATAAACATTTTCCATCATTTTTACACACACATCAACGAAGGGAACCAGGTCAGGGTATGTCTACAGAAGAGAAAATTTGACAGCAATATCATCTGTAATGGTTTTGAGTGCTTACTTCGAATGAATGGGACACTTTCTCAGGCACAGAAGGAGAAAATAATTTCAATGGAAGAGGAGACTCGAGACTTAGTGGTCTCTTTCTATCACTGATTCCTCTTCCTTTTCCAACAGGTGAAGGAGTCAAAAATGCAGGACTCGTGGGAGGAGTCGAATGAGGCAGCAGACGCATCTCATCTAGCTCTCTATCTCTGCCTGGAGAAGAACACACTCTTGCATTCACTACTGCTCGGCCTATAACCTGTCCAGAGCTGCATAGATAATATGCAGCATCACACAGCAATGACGTTGTGCATATTTAGCATTACTTTTCCAGTGTAAATATTAGCTGTATCAATGTTCCGACTCCTTTTTTCAACTCTGATGTGTAACATGGGAATTGATAAAATGCCTGTAAATGATTCTCAGTTGCTGCATAGTGAGAAAATACTTATTAATTTTTTGAAGAGGATATTGTGGTTATCATAAAAATTATTATAGACAGTTAAATCATCACTTCTGTTCTGGATTCCCATGCAAGTGTTAATAAATTTTCACAACCTTTGTCTAGACTCACTTTGCTGTAAAGAGCCCACAGGCATTGTAATGGACAGTCTACCACTGATAGGATCCTCGTGGTATGTGGTCTGGCATTGAGCCGCTCCTCTCACAAAATGTCGGCAATGTTGAAGGCCTAATGCATTATGGAACACGATTGCATAATAAAACACTGATGAGCAAGACAAACCATTCTGCTTCTGTTCTTCAATATGCTTTGGACAGCATACTACATTTTCCCCAACCAATTCTGGCTTCTTGTGAACAATGCTTAACCTTATTATAGCTGAGTTTAATGGAAGAGCTAGAATGGTAGCGATGAAGGCTTAGTTAATAAAAAGAGCAAAAACAAGCTCACAACTGAATGTGAAGACTATTCCAATAATTGTATCCTTCTTAATGTATGCTCGTTCTATGCTTGCTGAGTACTATAGAAGAGTGAAGAAAAATCAAGGTTATTGTGAGCAGATTTGGTCACTTTGCTCCTGCATTGAACGCATGCCTGTTTTCAATTGGCTGCTACTCAGTCAAACATTACTAAAACTCAATGAATTTTTTTGTGTATAATATTTGATCGTTCTGCTTGCAAATAAAGGCATGGTACTAAATTTGGCTGAATGGCAGCAAGTTGAAAACATAATTGTGTCTGTTCCAAAATTGCAGGAGCGAAGTGACCCTTTTTCTCAAATCTTCCTACAATAATATTTTCAACATCACTATGTCCAGTGATGTTATGATGTCATATTGGGTGTACATAAAGTTTATCATAAATAATAATATTAACTCTATGTTTATTGAGACTGTGTGAGGGAAAATATTATGCTAAATTGAGTCCTTAATAAGTTTTATTTAGACTATTGTGTATGGAAAGGCTATGGGGGCACTCACTGTGAATGTTGTTGTCTTGGACACCGGTCTCTACATGAGGATGTGAAACAGACTACATGATCTCATAATAATGAAGGTATGGTTAGTAGCTACTTATCACTAGAACATCAAAGTTATGGTAATTCCCTAAATTATTAGAGGTGCCTGACTAGACACACGATCAAAGGGGAAATTCAAGAGTTATTCAATAAGAATCAGGTATATCCGGACATGGTTAATCCAGCACTCAACCTATTGCACTCAATTCAATTCTCATCTAAACGGTCCAAATCGAATAAATAAATGTCTGTGTTTGGGCTAGAAAAAGTCTTATACTGCAGATCACTATTATGCTTCATTGGGTAAAATAATTGTTTTAAAAGATCTTTATTGCATAATAAGACTGACATGCAGCAGTAAGCTTAAATTGCCTTTAGCTACAACAGATACTTTCTCATACTATATCAACTCAACTGTGTACAATACATTCTTCACTGTGCAAACAATGGTCAATCTGAAGCCAGTTAGTGATAAAATCTAGAGTTCCTGTTCAGTACAGGAAGTATCTCTACCCTCAGCTCACTCCTGAACTCACTTACCTCATCATTGAGCAGGATTCCAAATGTATGTTCTCCAGGTAGCGGAACATTGCACGGCGGAGCTACAAAAAATGGAAACAGCTCGCACATTATTCATCAAGTGTTCCTCTGAACTGCACTGCTCAAGGGAATTTGTCTTTTATCCCAGCTCATCCAGGAAACCACATGGCTGAGTCATATACAATACAATTATCACTGCCTTATATTGCTTCACAGGATAATGAGATTGAGAGAGTGTGGGTGACAATAGCAAAGTGCAAGACAAAGGTCAACTTGTTAAATGAACAGTGCCGCCTGCACAAGCTGTCTCAAGAGGCATTATATCACTCACAACGTGCCAACACCTCCGGTCCAGGTTTATACACTGTGACTCAAGGCGTCTTGAGTAAATTTATTCCTAGCTAGGTCATCACACGAATATAGCAAGTGTTTTGTTCAGCTATTTTCCTAAATATACATCATCTTCATTACAACTGTGCATGCTGCTGGTGAGTAATTTTTACACCAGTCAATATGTGATCGTTACGTATGGTACATAGCTGTTGCTAGCAACAAATACTGATTGGTAAACTTTCAAATGATTTTTTTCCCAAAGAAAAGCTTAAATTAATGCTGAATGATAAAACAAGAAAGAGAAATGATTTGATATGAAGCAAGTGGTTATAATAAATAATTGTCAATAATTGAAATGTCTAACAATCCATGGAAAAGGTTCCGTTGCTACTAGAGCTACTATTACTATAAGTCTTTTTTAGCTGTATCCTCAAAACTTCTAATGTTTGTCTCTGGACTGTGGAGGATGTTGAAGAGGCAGAGGAAAGTTGTGAATAAGATCTGCCTAGTGAAATTGGTTGTGAATCTTCGAGTTCATCTTCTTCATGCTCTGCTGGTTCTTCTACTTCAAGATGTATCAAGCCTCGTCCATCCATTAGCTTCATACGATGTTGTGGGCTTCTCACTCCTATCTGTACCAATTCCTGAAGCAGGAGATTATGTCATAGCATTGTACAGCTGCTAAATCTTACTTGATCTGTGACATCCATAACTTGGGACAAAGAATGAACCCCATTAGCAGCAAATGATTGTGTGTACTGGCTGAGTCCAAGGTGCTTAAGCCAACTATAAAAAGAGAAAAATAAAGATTACTAAGGTCCCACAGGAAGTAGTAGCCACATACCTCTTAACATCTGTAATTGGCATCCGATCTTGTGGAGACTACAGAGGGAAATACCCTGATATAAATCATGTGAAATGTATATACAGACAACAAGTATTTCTACTGCAATAATAACTGCCATCACTATAATACAGTGGAATTATGCTGCTCAGGAAATACCAGCGGTATCCCAGCTGACCGCTACACAATACAAGTAATTAACCAGAATGACCAGTTTTGTCACTTAACCATCTGTCAGTACACACAAGAACAGGTCTTTTGCAAGCTGTAGCTGGCGCAGACATAACCGTTTGCTTTGCAAACTGTTTTTCAAGAGTTCTATTACGGACATCAATGATGCAAGAGGAATACATCTATAAATAATATTATGTCTACCATTGGTCTTTCTACCACCATGCAAGTCACACAAGGAGACTACTCACCAGAGACTGCTGAGGGATCTCCGGTGTTGGTGCTGGAGTATCAGTGTCTATTTGGCATTTCACTGCATAGAGTTTCTCCATCATCATAGCACAAACTTCCACAAAGGGTATCAGCTCTTTTGAAATCTATTAAAACAGAAATTATTGATTGAGTAATAAAATTTATAAAAATAGTATTACCTCCATCGTGTGCAACACTTTCTGCTGTGATGACGAATTGCAGAACAACTTAGTAGGGAGTGAATACTCCAAGCTCTGCGTTATTGCAGCAGGTCTCTTTCTTCCTCTTTTAGTTGTAGAAGTACCTTCTCCAGCTGGAGATGGCATAGAAACAGGACTAACTGGTGAGGTGGCGCGAGACTGAAGCAGTCTGGTCTCATCCAAGTCTCGATCTCTTCCAGGTGACGCACACACCCGAGCATCTAACACGGCACGACCGAGGACTTGCTGAGTGGAGCAGCTGAAGATAGAGACAAAATAAAGAATTTAAAATTGCAAATGGCGATATACAGTGACTCACATTTCGAGAGTGAATATTAGCTGTGTCAACTTCCCAACACCTTTCTTCAATTCAGAAGTATAGCAGGGAAACTTGAAAAACGCTTGCAGCTGGTTGTCTCGATCTGAACAAAAGGTTAAGGTCAGTGTTCAACATCCTCTAGCACCTTAAAACCACACTTCAGACAAAACAGTACTAAGAAGGGTCACTTAGTATGATATCATTGCCAGGGGGACAATCCAACCCAAGTCAAAATTTGAAAATTCATATGGGAACAGTCAGTTTGTCAGACTGCAATTTACCGGAAGTTTAGGGGAATTCCTGTATATTAACACTAAGCGTAGGTTAACCCTGGGTGCGTATCTATACAACCACAGGTCACACACTTGATAAGACTTGCTGCAACAAGGAATGCTGAGAACGTAATGAATGAGCACACAAAGAAGCCCACATCTTTGACAAACATGCTTAGGCAAGAAATAGTTGCTATCAACCTGTTATCAATCTGGACTCACTGGGCTGTAGAGACCCAACTGGCATTGAGATTGAGAGTCTTCCACTTATTGGATCTTCATGGTATGTTGTCTGACATTGTTCAGCTCCTCGAACAAAATGACGACAACTTTGCAGTCCTACAGTGATAGAAATATTAATAATTATGAAAAATGCAAAAGCTGCTTTCTACCTTGTTTCTTGAGTTCTTCAACATGCTTCAAGCAACAGACAACATTTTCTCCGACCAGCTCTGGGGTCTTGTGAATAGCCATAACTCGGATAACAGCATTAGCAGGCGGGGGTTCTAAAGGAAACAAAATGATACTTAATGCATGCTTAGTCACACAAATGCAACATGAATACTTACGGTTAAATGTAAATGCCAAGCCAATGATGGCATCTTTCTTGATGTAAGTGCGATGAACTGCTCCTGAGTACTATAATGATACAACAATCAGTCATAATACAGACATACTGCAACACTAAATTAGCAGGTTTTTGGCAAGACCTACTCGGTAATTGCTAATCTGAATGCTATAGCTTGGGCAGAGTGAAAGAAAATTCATGAATAGCTCACAAAACAATTATCGCACAAAACAAGCAATTTAATCAGCAGGAGACAGACATGAATGGTTCGACTTACTGTAAAAGTGGCCGTTTTAGACACAGGCTTCTGAGAAGAGGAGGAGTAAAGGAACAGACATAAAGATGAGATCAGGTCAGTAATACTATTATATTCAATTAGTATACACTACACACAATAGATTAAGATGGCATTACTATCTGCACTTAGACTAACACAACAGCCATGTGCCACACACAATACCATCAAAGCATTACTACAGCCACAGAGACCAAAGGTTAATAGCAGTGTCAACTGGACACACGCTCTGGAAAGTGGGACTGCACCCTGAGGCATTGTTCTTTACCAACCAGCTATCAGCAAGCATTACCAAGCAATATCTTAGGATAAGATTACTTGTGGTTAGTTTGTATTGTCTACTTCCAATCAGGTGACTAGGTCACTACAAAAGAATCAAATTAGCATTGATAATAAATTATGATGCAAAACGAGACTCAAATATAGAGCGTGAAAGTATACGTCCAGATACAATACTAGATACAGGCATAATGCAACTGTAATATTCTAGATCAACCATGAAGAAAAGATACAAGCATGCAACTGTATTGTACTAGATACAAGCATGCAGCTGTATTGTACTAGATACAAGCATGCAGCTGTATTGTACTAGATACAAGCATGCAGCTGTATTGTACTAGATACAAGCATGCAGCTGTATTGTACTAGATACAAGCATGCAGCTGTATTGTACTAGATACAAGCATGCAGCTGTATTGTACTAGATACAAGCATGCAGCTGTATTGTACTAGATACAAGCATGAAGCTCCAGATACAAGCATGCAGCTATATTGTACTAGATACAAGCATGCAACTATATTTGAGCATGCAGCTGTGCACTAGATACAAGCATACAACTGTATTCAACTAGATACAAGCATGCACTTGTATTGTATTAGATAAAAGCATGAAGCTGTGTACTACATACAAGCATACAACTGTATTCAACTAGATACAAGCATGCAACTGTATTGTACTAGATACCAGCATGCAACTGTATTGTACTAGATACCAGCATGCAACTGTATTGTATTAGATAAAAGCATGAAGCTGTGCACTAGATACAAGCATACAACTGTATTCAACTAGATACAAGCATGCAACTGTATTGTACTAGATACCAGCATGCAACTGTATTGTACTAGATACCAGCATGCAACTGTATTGTACTAGATACCAGCATGCAACTGTATTGTACTAGATACCAGCATGCAACTGTATTGTACTAGATACAAGCATGCAGCTGTATTGTACTAGATACAAGCATGCAACTGTATTGTACTAGATACAAGCATGCAGCTGTGCTCTAGATAGCAGCTGTATTGTACTAAACAGCATGGAACAGTGCACTAGAAACAGGCTAAGCATGCAACCCTATTCTAATAAAGTCATGCAGCTGCACAGTATAATAGATGATACAGCTACATGCTGGTTGCACATACTAATTACATTATAATACATGAAATGACAGTAGTCTAGACTTGCACACAGACACAGCATACACTAGCTGTGGTCACATGCAGACACGGGGTGCAATGAGTACAACGAACCAATACTATTATTTACTAAAATAATAACGCACTGGTTCTGCACTGGTTATTAAAATAAATGCACATTAGTTTTATGGAACACAAGTATTGACTATATACAGTCAAAATCAGTTACATGTACTTCACTAAAACCATATTTTTTACAAGTAAAATACATGTGTATTACTGTATGAAGAATAAAATTAATTATTCAAAACTTGCTAGCAGCATGTTTAAAAGCAGCATGACATCAGTATTAAGTCACAGCATGGACTATGGTAACTTACCTCATCATTCAGCACAATACCAAAGGAATACTGGCCTGGCATAGGAGCACTGCAAGGAGGAGACACATAGAATGGAAACAATTCACAGGCCATCATGATGAATCAGTTTTGTGGCTAAGTATGACTGAGTGGATTGGCTGTTTTTATACCAGACCATGATTGTAGCAATAACGAGAATTAATTTAGAGTGTCAATATTTGAACGGCTTCAAGGAATGTGGAAGTGATGAGTCAAGGGAAGTGATAGAAGGCACAGCTAGAGCAACAGAGTGCTACAGGAGGAGAGTTACTACTAGTGATTAAAGATGGAAAATAAATAAAAGAGAACAATTCGTCAGGTATTGTAAGAAAGTAATACAAATTCACAAAGCAACATTTACGAGGTGACTCATGACAACATCACAATGCAACCAGTGCAAGCGATATATATCAAGTGCAGAGAGACCAGAGCCTAGCAGAAGAAATGATAAAAACACATGCAAACATGTGCAATATAAGCCCTACAAGACATGCATGCCATGTGATGGAAGAACCCACACAAGGCTCACTTACCGCACTGGTTGTAATAATTACACCCACGACATTTTGAATATCACAAATAGTATTGTTAATGTGCATCTTCCTTTTTCGACTACATGTGATACTTGACTACTTCTACCCCAATACGATCATAACCACTTTGCTAACATACTTTGAAGGCAAGGATGTCCTGATGACTGGCTTAGCAACAACAGGAGGAGGAGCAGGCGGAGGTACCTGGAGCAAGAGAAAAGATACTGAACATCTCTGACCTCACAAAAACATGTAAAGTTGTTGTGTTTTCAAATAATTAGACTAACAATGAACTTCCTGCTTGCTAGCCAGAATCCCCTAATAACAAAGTAAATCGACGACTTTGAAGTTCGATAATGTGCAGTGCTGCAATGTCCGTGAAGCCAATGCTGATGTGTTATTGACAACAGGGAGGCTCACTCTATTACTAGCCATTCAACTGATAGAAGGTGCAATGAGTGAGTGCGCCAGGGTTATGGTATTAGAACCATATAGAGTGCGGTTATTGTATTACAATAACAAACCTACGCATAATATCACAATAAACAGCATTAATTTTTGGCTTCAACAACCAAAACTATACTCAATAATACCCTTTACAATAATAACACAGCTACTAGCAGAGCAACAAGAAAACAATTGTACATGTACTTACAAAATGTATTGCAGCTAGTGTAGATTATTAAGAAACAAATGAAAGCAATCTCATGAAAAAAAAATAATAAGGTTGCTGCCAGACTACCAACATCCAGTGATTATGGCAACTTTGTACCTACTGCAATAACACCTACTCAATAGTAGTCTAGCAAAGCAGTGTAACATTCAAATATGGTAAAGTGGCTGGTCTTTAAGACAGAGCAAATAGAAGCCAAACAAAATTAAGTGAAAGACAGCTGGAATGCAATGAGGTCACACAGTCATGTGACAAGACCAAGCCACTAAGTGGTTTATTAGAGAATAGAGCTCAAGGATGAGAGATGAAGTAAGAGGATGTGTCACTTGTGGTTGACATTGGATCCGCCATCCGAAAGAAAGAACCAATATCCTATAATAGCAAATATTTAGCGCAAGAGAATGATCTCAGAATAATCTAGTACAGTGCACATGCTCTCATATCGGAAACCTTAATGAGGCAGACAATTCCATTGTAGACAGTAACAGTAGTGATGATGTGATGTTTCCCACGGACATGCTGAGACACGACACGTTCTGGACCAACTACTAATGATAATGAAGTACCGCAGCCACTAGCATTCTTCTCATGGGTAGAACAGTACAGTAACACTCTGTATATTCCCAAAAACCAGTATCAGTGCTGGTTCTAATACCTTACGCATGCAACATAATTCATGCTTCCTACTTCCGCTGTAGACATGAAATTACTTTGTGACAAACAAGTCATTATTGTAAATCACCTGTTCCAATGCATAGACAACACTCATGATTAACAGTGATGACTATAACCATCTTCGAACATTTTCACACATTGCAATCACGACTAGAAACAACAATTTTAGCAAAGACTAGCCTACAAATTTTAAGAGCATTCTTGTTCAGTGAAGTCAGCAGTAGGTGCCAACACCAATAACTATCTCAATACTCTAATTATATTGCATTACCAAATCATCAACACGAACAAATTACTTGTTTACCATATTTCACTGTCAAACACATGACTTGCAGCCATACTTAGAAGTCAGCAGTACACTACATAGAAATCCCTCCCAGTCTCACTTGTGCATTAGTATTACTCATCCTGTTGACAAGATCAGCTGACTAATTTTGTCACAATCCATCACAGACAGACACACACGCACAGAAGAAGATATACAAGTGCACCTACTTACATGTACAGCACATAAGATATTTTTATGTCCATTTTGACTCTTGTGCACACAGACCTTGAGCATAAAAATATGCACACTGTACACTCTGTGAAAACTGCATCAACACGTGTGCACAAGACACAGACATTCCATATGCATTAGTCAGGCTAGCTCCAGGCGAGACCTAACCAGAGGATTTGGTCAACTGTGAAAAGTGCTGATGTGTTGCACTACACCCACACAAGCAGCATCGTATCAAGTGTCTTGATCAAACTAGACTACTAATAGTGCATAGCTGGTATATTTACCCTGGGCGCGTAGGCGCTGGAGGGTTAAGCGTTTGGCTATGTCCGTGTGTATGTGTGTGTACAAAAAACGCGGCTGTTTACTGCCTTACTGCTCAAAGATTGTCGTGAATTAGCTCTCAACAGCTTAGTTGTTGAATATTTAATCTTTGAAAGATGCCTGCGAAGTTGAGATAGTCTCCTGTCGAGTGCTATGGCCATGTATTCGTATTAGCAACATCACCGATTAGAACATTCCGGTATGTGGGTGTGCCACAATTGTAAGACTGAGCAAACAATTAAACGCGTGTTCACTGAACTCTAATAATTATAATAGTTCTCACTGAAGTCACTAGGAGTAGCATTCCCATCAATTTCTGCACATTGCATAGCGCACAGGGTATGTGTTCCATTGAACTCTTGTATAGTATGTCTTTTACAAGCCATACAACAATTGTGTAACACATTGGGGCAAATAATTGATCCAGACACAATTAACATACATTGGTGCAATAGTGAAAATACAAAAATAATCATTATAATAATAAAAACAAAATGAAAAAGACTTAGGGAAGTCTCCGCTGCTCACTCAGCTCACAACGCATGTCACCACACACAATAATGAGGGTTTCTACCGTGAGTCTTAATACCTTGTACGAGAGTACACAAATTAACTAAATCTTCCGTTAATACTCAACACATGGCAACATCGATCTGTCAAAATGGAAATGGTGTGCTTACTTCACGCCCACACAAGGCAGCACATGGCTGTAGGCTGCAAACACGGCAACTGCGTAACAGTGTTGTTGCGATGTTGTTGAGTCTCTTGTCACATCTATAGTGAGACTCTATTGCGCAATGTCGCTTTATTGTGCATAATATGGAGACAGTAATCAAACAATCTTTTCTGGAATTGACTTCAATGAAATGTAGTTAATCAGCACACAAGTAGTACGATGTGCGTAATTCACATGCGTCCGGATGTGCTCTCAGTCAAAATTTTGTGACTTCTCTCAATTGAGTAATTAATGTAGTTTTGAGGGTTAGTCTACATCCCTTGTCTAGTGGTGCACTTGAGGTTTGAAACCACTTCCTTTAGACAATGTTCTACTCACTGTCTCTTGCTCTTAGTCATGCACAAAGCTCTCATTATCAGTCTCTGCTACCACAAGTGTCCACCATTACTATCATGTGACATTCACCATACACTCTTAAAAATAATAATAGCACACACACACACACTCATAATTATTACACAAAGTCATGCCCCAACAAAACCTCAAACAAACCATCTCCATGCTTTAAGACCTCTCTGCACAGTATCAATGAGGGGGCAAGGTGCAGTACAAAGTTGACAATAACATCATCAAACAAGCCAAACCAAATTAAATTATTCATAGACTACACCATTAGATAATCACATCAAAATATTTCAGTGATGAGTTGTCTCTACACACTCTAGTAGGATGCACTAGCACATGACTATACAGTCACAGCTGGTAAATATAAATTACTGTTCTTCAGCCAATGAGTCATAGACACACCAACATATATGGGAATAGGTGTGAGTGTAAACACACTAACTACTGGTTATTATAATAATTGGTTCTCACTGACGAATGCATGGCACAGGCACATGTGATAAGACGTATCCTCACAAAGTATAGATCCCTTAGAATCTAATTATTGGTGGACGATGGGATAGTACCGTAAATAATCTAATGCATTTATATAATTACTTAGTGACACATAGGCATGGCGTCACTATGATTCATGAACCAAATTAAACGCTGTTTGTGACTACACTACACTCTGATAATGCTACTGTAAATGACGTATGGTGTAATTGGCCAAAGAAGTCCGCATAATTATATAGGCATTAAATTAATTTTAAAATTTGCATGATCTAGCACCATCCTTAAATTGTATAAGCGTGGGTACTGGTTGGATTTTTCAATAAAATAGATCCTCAAAAGCAATTTACTTCTATTTCACGAAAATCAAAGAATCTACTAACAGAGCTAACAGAGCTAGCACAAAAACTACTGTATGAAAATAGTATGCCTTTAGAAATTAGAATACTGCAGTCACTGATTGTTAAGCACACACCATACATGAAATTGAGTAACATGTCGACTGCGCTCCTGAGAAAGCGTTCAGTGAAGTGCGCTTTGGGTTCAAGAAACGTTACGACTATCATTGTTTGCTGATGGTAAGTAGTTATCGTTGTTAGGCACATATTTTCTTGCTGGAGCTAACAACCAGTGGCTATGGTATGTTAAGTACTAATGCAGTTACAAATGGTTGCCAAATTATTTAACTGAAAAGGAATGTTAATTCATTTGTAAACCTACACATTTTAGAGCCAATGAACATATATACTGTGGGGGCGACCCTTCCTGTGATGAAAGGATGGCTCATAAACATGCAAACGCTAATACTTGAGCCTTTGGCCCATTGCCAGACATTAAGCTACATCAGCAAAGGAAACAACAGAGTCGGTAAGTCGGTGTATACACACAACTGGTTCTGAATGTTAGATCTGAACCAGAGCTCTTCTAAACAAGCCAACAGGTCAGGCTCACAATGAACAAGCTTGGTCAGTTTTGCTAATAGTGTAAGAAAGGGATTGGCATCTGCTGTATTTTAGTAAGTTAGTGTGTGACATCCTTGTTGTAACTGTTTAATATTAATCAGGATAGACTTTGTCTTGCTACAGATGATTTAGTATAATTCAACTCTACAGTTAAATTTTTTAAACCAATTTTGTTCATATTGTTTATCCACTGACTCACTGCAGAGTTTCTCATTAACTTATGTACTGCCAACAGGATCTTTTATGATATGTAATAGCCGTCTAGCTAATGCTATAACTTATCTTCAGAAGTACAAGACTGGACAAATTTGATTTCATCAGATGAGACAGAGTCTGCCAAAGAATTTTATCAACATTTCTTGTTGATGCATGCTAGGGTAAGTGTTGCCACACTAGGAAGATAAAGGTTGTCATGCTTTATGGCTATAACTAATGTTTAGAAGCAAGAGGCAAGGCAATTGTTGTTTAGTCATAATGCAGTAGGGTCCGGCTCATGTGTATTTTACTAATAAATGTTCCCAATGTACAGAAAAAGTAAATAACCAGTCTAATCTATCCATAAAGTCTACTACGACACTTCTGTATTCAATATACATTCTTGCATAACAACTAGTTTTAGATAATTCCAGGCAATAGCAGTCTCATTTTCTTGGTTTTGTAGTCTGACCTTACTATTTCAGCTGACCTAAGGCGTAAAATAGTACAAGGATGGCACATCCTTAGCTCAGCTTGCCAATCCTTTTCCTACACTATAATATCTATGGCTATACTAAGGCTACAGCAAGCGACAGTAAACGTCTTGACTTTGTAGGCATGTTTCGAGGAATAGAATTTCCCAATCAAGCATTGGAGAGCTATTTAATGGCAATCTTCAAGTATATGGTAAGGTAGTAAACAGCCATTGCTTTGGTCACACATAGTACACACACATACATTCATATATGCATATTATAAACAGCCATTGCTTTGGTCACATAGTACACACACATACATTCATATAATATATGCATATTATAAACAGCCATTGCTTTGGTCACATAGTACACACACATACATTCATATGCATATTATAAACAGACGACCCAGGGTCTAATGCAGTCTTGATTAGACTTTTCATCCAACACAGGATCATGTGCTGATGACTGCAATAATGTAATTAGAATTAACTTAGTTTGATGGTTGCATCATACATTGCTATCTCTCACACTATTGGTAGCCACAACAACTTCATACAGTAATAATTTTAGTAACTGCAATACTGCATAGAGTTTCTGGCAGTCGTAGATTGCATAACTTATAATTAATTTGTCCATTTGCTAAAACTAATTCTTTTAAAAGTTTTTATTTTTGTTGTTATTGTTAATAATAGCTCTAGCTATTGGGATTACCTCATTGTACTGTACTGCTCAAAAAAACTGACAAATCTACATGTTATGTGTATACCTGGTGCTGGTTACTCTGCTCTTGAGAGCAACTAGGACTCTGTAAGAAAAGAATGATAATAATAAAATACTACTATAACAACTATTGTCAGACTGAAAACGAGGAAATTCAAGCATGTTTGCGACTAACAATAAATTCTTAAACCATAGTATGAATAATTCTTTGATGTAACGACTGTTAATGAGGGTTATAAATCCTGTACAGCCCGCACGCGTTTTAAGATGGGCGCCACGTTCGAGAATCCACAAAGAAACGGCGCTCGGGCTGCCCTGCGGTCTTCCTGCGACGAAAGGTAGCCAGCTAGACGTCAGGCAAGCAGTGCACTATGGTTTAAAGTAGTTGTATACCTCACAGTCGTTGTTTAAGCATTTAAAGCCCTTGGGCTACGCCCGCGGGCTTTAAATCGCTTAAACACCTCCTGATCGGTATATAACTACTATATAAGCTTGCAGTGAGTCATCATCATCAGTATGTCTTCTAATTTTATTTTAGAGACACTAATTCCCTAGTTCCTACATAAACATGTTCCTAACATCAAAATAACAAGGATTAAAGGCATGTCGGCACTGGCATGCAAACCTGGGTTCAACTCAGATAGATCGCGTCCGCATTTGATCTGCAGAGATCTGGTTTTGGCGAATCCGGGTTGTTTAGCCAACCCACATACGTATGTGGGTTGAACTGGATTGTCATTTCGACACCGCCACGTGTACGCACACTGGAGACATTCTTTAAGTGTTCTAGCGCTAGTGAAAGACATACACTGCCAAGAAGCACTCGTGCCATCGATATAATTACAGCCTTGCTGGCAAGGGTCTGACTCACATGGACTGGGTGAAGTGCAGATGTGTGCTAACTGAGTTCAACCCGGATTCGACCCAGGTTCACTGTGCTCTCCAGCTTTAATCTATTGAAAAGGCACACTTGTGCTCTCCAGCTTTAAGGCATGTTCACATGGAATCCACTTTTGATGCGCATTGTATCCCCAAAACCATTACTACGACCCAAATTTGTGGTCTTAATAGAGAGTTCCTATAGATGGCTTACCTGATAATTGTTTAATGAGATTCATCTAGTACCGTAATAGGGAAAGAATTTTTTAAAAATTTCAATCCGCCATTTTGGAGGCCTGGCCATTCAGCTCGTTCTCTACATATTCTTGCCAGAATGCCATGGTATTGCTGTGCAGTTGGTTGCTGCAATCGCCAAGGAAAGTCAGGGAAGCGATTCTACAGGTTTCCTAAAGACGAGAAGCAGAGATTATGCTGGATTGCTGCTGTAAATCGTGCCAACTGGCAACCAACTGAATATTCGAGGATATGCAGCGCACATTTTGTCAGCGGTTAGTTACTATTAACATCACGAATAACTGATTTATGATGGTGCTCACATAGGAAACCATTCCTGTGATCCTAGGTCCGTTGATTATGCCCCTTCTGTGTTTCAACACCGACAGGCACCGCCGAGTAGTGCTACTGTGAAACAGCAGTCAGATCGTTTAAAGAGAGCAATTAACCGGAGCAAGAGGAAGATGCATTCTTTAGGACAGAATTGCAAAAAGAGGCCTTGCACAGAAAAAGGGATTGAGCTTGCAGAGAAGAATAGTGCCGAGGAAATTGAGCACAGTGCAGCCAACGATTTGCGGGTTTTACAGAATGATGACCTAGTAGAGGAAAGCGATGAGCAAGTAGAAGACGTTGAGCAAGTGGAGGAGGCTGAAGAAGACGAGGAACAAGTAGAGGAAGACAATGATCAAGTAGAAGACGTTGAGCAAGTGGAGGAGGCTGAGGAAGACGAGGAACAAGTGGAGGAAGACAATGAGCAATTACAGGAGGCTGAACAGAATGATGAGCATATAGAGGAGGTTCCTAGTGATGAGTGGAGTGATGTGGAAACAGACTCCGAGTTTGAACAGGATGATGGGCGTGGAAATGAAGATGAATTTCAGACAACAGAAGAAGAGGTCAGTGAAGAATTGTTGCAATCTGAGTTTGAAGTATGCGAGCTACAAATTGAAAACGAAGAATTGCGGGCTAAGAATGTGGAATTGGAGGAAGAGTTGAAAATGTGGAAGGCTAAGTTTGAAATGTGTTCCCAGTCCTTACAAATGTATCAAGCTGCTTATGCCACTTCTTTTCGACACATGCGTCGACTAGATATGTCACCAAACGTTGTACATTTTAGTGCAAGTTTTATATTTAATGATGATGAGAAAACAAAGTTCTACACAGGACTACCGTCGTATGCAGCTTTCACAACACTCTTTGATCTCTTAAAAACAAGTGCAACAAAAGAGGTTACACCTCGATGCTCTCTGATTGACGAACTGTTTCTCACTTTGACAAAGATTACTTTGGCTCTTCTCCACAAGGATATCGCTTATCGAACAAATCTGAGTGAATCTTTAGTTTCCAAAATATTTCACAAATGGCTTGACTTGATGTATCGTGAACTGAGACAACTGATTACTTGGCCAGATCGAGAAACACTCCGTAAAAATCTGCCAGCTTGTTTTCGAAAACACTATGGAGATGTTGTGTCTATAATAGATTGCTTTGAGATCTTTATTGAGAGGCCATCTGCGCACGATGCTAAAGCTGCTACTTACAGTCAGTATAAAAAACACAACACCGTCAAGTTTCTGATAGGAATTTCGCCAACTTGTGCAGTGTCCTTTCTTTCTAAAGGATGGGGCGGCAGAGTATCCGATAAGGTGATTACCCAAAAATCTGGATATTTGGACAACATATGTAGTTATGACAGGGTTTTGGCTGACAGGGGCTTTAACATTGGTGATGACCTAGCTGTTCGTTGTGCTACTTTGGAGATTCCTGCCTTCACAAGAGGGAAAAACCAACTAGCAATAGCTGAAGTAGAAAAAACCAGACAGATAGCTCAAGTGCGGATTCATGTGGAACGGGTAATTGGGCTTTTACGGAAAAAGTACAAGATTTTACAAAGTACTATCCCTATTAGTCTACTGAAACGTCCATCTGACAAAGACATTACTACTATTGACAAGATAGTAACTGTAGCTGCTTCTTTGATAAATCTTTCAAATCCTGTATTGTCATAATAATTACATGTACTTTACATGTAATACTTCAATGAATAATTATTTCAATGTGAACTGTCAATTACTAATACAATTTTTGCAGAACCAGTTTCCTTTAGGCTTTCGTTTTATTCCAGCACATTTGTAGTGAAACCATTGTAAAGCACATGATTCATTATCACAGCCGATCATCAATCCTTCTGCAGGCTTCCCACAATAACAGTAAGTTTTTATTGGTTCACATTCTACTCCACGTTTCAAACGATGTGTTAGCAGCTCAGGAAGCAGATAAGAAGTAAAGAAAGTTTTACTCTTGGTAGCAATTGCGTCCATCATTTCACTGTCACGTGATATAGTTTGCACAAACATTCCTTCAGTAGTCCAACAAATAAAGTCACATTGCTTCTGCTTGCTAACAAGAAGCTGGCCTTGTACTTGAATGTAATATTGGTGCTTTTTAGATAAGGATACTTGTTTCCTTTCATCTAATTTGAGACAGAACTTTGGATCAGACAATGCACTATCTGAGTCTGGAGACACGAGTCTATACTTGTACGGGCACTTAATTTCGACAATTCGCTGACCACAGCAGTCACATTTTGAGATTCCATCTGGTGTGGCACCCAAGTAAGGAAGAGAAGGGTCGATCATAAGACCGGAGAGTGATGTCTCAAAATTACGATGGTTCTTTTTCATGAGACTAGAGTATTGCCGTCTAGCAGCAGGCTCGTGTTCTCGCCCCCACTTCAACGCTGCCACGTTTGGATTTACTTTGGAATACTGCATAACAGATTTAACAATACTTGTAGGGTACTTGCGTCCACTGTACCTCATTACGTCGTGCATATGTGATGCAGTAATCCGTCCAATTCTATGCTCAAACCAATTGCTTGAATCTGACTGTTGTGTAGTCATAAGAGATAAATTGCTTGCCTGAGCATGAGATATTGACTGTGCCAACTCCTGAAAAGCCTGAGAACATAGATCAACAAGATCATCGTCATCTTTAATGTCTGGATTGTATAAACTTGTGAGAAGTTGTGGTAGATCAGGAGGTATTGCAGCAGATTGTCGAGGAGCAGGCTGATCAGCAGATGGATTGGTTTGATCAGTAGACGAAGCAGGTTGGCTGGTCAATATAGCAGGAGATTGATCAGTTGACGAAGCAGCCGTAAGTTGGCGACCAGTAGACAAAGAAGTAAGTCGACGTTGAGAATTAGTCGAAGCAATAGGTCGATGTCGAACAGGCAAGGATCGTTGATATCCTGGAACAACAGTGAAAATAGATGCAGAAGGACAAACTTCATGTAGTTTGTTCAACAAAGTATCTCTACTCAGAGAGGGTGCATAGTCAGGAGTAGGACCAGAGGTAGCCACAACTGTGCCCTCCGTCCGAAACCTTTTACATGGTCGCTGAAAATTAATCTCGCTGATGGTAACTGGTTGAACCTAAACAGGAATTTAATAAATTTTAACAAAAGCCCCATGTGTACTGTATACCTGTTTTGTAAATGTCTGGTTCCAAACGCACGGCAATGAGGTGCAGGTTTTTGTTGCAATCCCTAATCTTATACATGCCTCAACCTTAAATAGAATTGCTGCCACATGCGAACACACTTCACCACACCTGTAGAAAAATGATAGTAACTAGAGACGGCGAAGACACATTCTTACCCAGCCATACAGGTACAATGTCCTGTGATAATACCCCCAGACCTTTTCTTGACAGCAGTCCATGCCTCATGGGGAGCAGCACTCATGCGCTGTGATGGTTTAACTTTAGCTTTGAGGAGGCAAACAGATGGGTTTGACTGAACTGAACGATAAAAAACCGTCTGAACCCAGCCACTGCAATGATTACAAAAAAAACAGGACAAATTTAGTGACACTGAGCAAGCTAGGGAACGATATACTCACCAAATATAATAGTTGTATGCCTCTAGGCTTTTGAAAGCTTTTAGTTTCTCCAATGTGTACTGCCCAGAAGTATCTATCAAGTAGGAATGTAATGTAGGAAAATCCGTTGGTGGCCAGAGAGAAATATCGTCCTTCCAGCCATCCACAATTTCGTAAGGATCGACAAACTTGGTCTTGGTAAACCCCTCGACTTTCTCTTTATACCTCTTCTTCTCAGCTGCTGGCAGCGAGGAATAATAGGCATCGTTCTTCTTTTCCGCCATTATACACTACACAGACTAGGCCTCCAAAATGGCGTCCAATAACCACACCCACAATATTAATGCTTTAGGAATTACGGTAAGGAATTATCAGGTAAGCCATCTATATAAAATCGTGTATAAAATGATCGAAAATTGTGGTCTTAATATCGAGGTGGTCTTATTACACAATTGGTCCTTAAGACAGGTTCCACTATACTACTATAAATATCACTAAAATAACTCACTGTCACAGGCGTCACAACATTGCTAACAGTAGACAACACAACCCTCTGCACGGATACACTGTCCACTAATCTCTCCTTATCAATACCATCAACAGGATCGTCATGACTATGAAACTCTTCTATGATGCTAAAAGCAGAGAAAAGCAAGATTAGTTTTACAATAATTATAGTACAAGACAGACGAGTTATAACAACGCAAATACAGGGTTGGGATAGGAAAGGAACAAAAGTATGCAGGCAATAAACAAGTGAGCAAAGAGAGCTCAGTAGCTATCATTCTGCTACCTTGAAATGCGTAATGAAGCACTAAAAGGCTTGGGACCGAATATTATACATTAATTTTGAACCATCTCTATTTTCTAACAGGAAGAATTGAAGTTGCTAGTTTGTGGCAGCAATCTCACAAAATGAAGGAACAGCTAGTCCAGAGGTCTGACAGAGTAATAGCTTTGACACAAATTTTACCTCAGTAATAATACTAGCGGGTACTAATTAGCGAATTTATCAATGACATCATCATAATCACTAAAAATAGTACATTCATTGAATGGTTTAGCAATTTTTAGTAAATGCTAAAATTAATACACACCAATGGATCATTCTCCTTTACAGCATAGATCATAATCTAGAGCTGTTTTACTCATGTTTTGTGCACTACCCTCCGTCACTAGCTTGCTCATGATCTGTTTCAAAGTCAAATTGTTCTTCTCACTAAGGGCAGCTTTTTAAATGTGCCATACGTTTTACAAAGAATACGTTCGTATGCTGCTCATAAACACAGTGCATTTTACATTGTGAGGATTTAGTATCGTATAGTTCTTGGACAGCCAGCCAGTAGCAACCATCAAAGTAATAAAAAACTGAAAAGTGTAGGGATGACACTTGCAAAAGTAAAGGAACAAGGCTTGAAAAAGGAAAGGAAAAAGATGGGATGACGCTTGCAAAGTAAAGGAATAATGCTTGCATAATAAAAGTCCCAAATATTCTACATCAGCGGCTTGCTGCAACAACCTGCAACTAATGCGGAACCCTCTCCCCCATACCTTTTAGAATTGTCAATTGCTTCATCAGGCTGCGTCCTCCTCTTCGATTCAAGCCGCTGATGTAGAGATACTTGGGACTTTTAATTTACCAAGCATTATTCCTTTACTTTTGCAAGCATCTTCCCATCTTGTTCCTTTCTTTTTGCAAGCGTCATCCCTACACTTTTAGTTTTTTTTAATATTTGAACTTATTGGCTGTATTCTATGCTAGTTGTTATTTCATTTTACAACTCTGTAAGCAGCAGTTACTAGTGCCCCTTAATTTTTCGCTGTCAAGTAAGCAGTCCCTGCAACTTTCATAGACTTTCTACAAGCGCTTACACTTCAGATTTACTTAGAGATAGTTAAAATGCAGTAGAAATGTAAAGATATGTCATTTTCACACATGAGTAGCCACTATCTGCCTTCAGTGTAAATTCTCACCTTTTCATTGCCGAGCGCCTTAGCGCGAGGCATGTAATCGCGGAGTACTGTGTCGAAATTGTATGTTTGTATATATATATATGTATATATATATGTCACGCTTAGGAATGCAATCAGTCCATATGGCGAGGCCCGTACTGTAGTATTGTATGCGAGGGCAGCAATTGCAAGGCCCCGGGATTGCACGTTCTTTCATAACTACCCGACGTTCTTTCATAACTCAACTACAAAATGGACGACTCCTTCCCATCTCGCTTTCCATGCACCGCCCTCATCAGCGATACTGTGACTGATGCTGCAGCAAGAACCAGGGCTTTGGCGCGGGAGAGAACTTGAAGTGCAGACAGCGTGAACTTGAAGAGAGACACCACTGCTACTCGGTATAAACATAATCCCGCGCCGTATTTACTCTCCATTACAAATAATAGAGCAAACAGACTTTCACATCTTCGTGAAAGGGCTAACAAAAGACTGTCTACAGAAACTGAAGAACATAGGTTATAGTTCTTGACTCAATGCTAAGACATGTCTTGCTTATGACTCCTCATTTTTCCCGGACACTGTTAAACTATGGAACAAATTACCTGCTGAGATTGTCTCCGCTTCATCCCTCTCTGTTTTCAAGAGTGGCTATCTATCTAATTTAATCTAGTAACTTATGTTGTTTGTCTTTTCTTTTGGTTGATACCCTTGTAGCTTTTTTGCTACTGGTACAGCCATGTCATAGAAAAAAGTGGTATTATAGAGAGAGCAGAATTAATTTCAATACTAGCAGCAACTTCTGACTCCAAAGGATTCAAGGAAAAGTCGTGATGGTTTTGGTTATAAGATAGATAATAATGAATTTTATTTCTGTGCGAGGCAAATACATGCTGTAAGTATACCTAGTAATAATTAAGGTTACAACCAAGGACTTCGTGCTCGCAAATGGCTCCAACAAAAATTCGAGTGTGCCATTACTGCCTAGCTACTACTTGTTAATAGACAAGTCTGCTTGAATTGTGTACTGAACGCGAATTTTGAATAGGCCTGAGACAGCAATAGGCCTGCCCTGTACCGGGTGAGGTGCAGCATAACACCACAAACTGAAACTACAAAGTTAGGGGGGTAAATGGCTATTGTCATGTCTAGTTTATACAAACTCCTCCCACCCATGCCTTACAACAGCATTCAGCATGATGCAGTAGTTTATACAGATTACAAGGTACACATGCTCACGCAATTAATACCACAGTCTACGCATGGAAAGTTCAAACTCACGTGTTTGTAAGGACGGTGTTGTCAGCACCAACATCGTGCAGCATCTTATTTAAAGTCCCCTGGGACAAATCGATTGAAGAATCGCTTCCTTGTGAGTCTGGTAACTGAAGGCCACCGAGGCCAGAACCACTTGGAAGATAAGCCATTCTACTGACGGTGATCTATAGCGACTTCGCGTGCATGTGGACGTTGGATGAAACGACCATGCGTAATTAGTCAATGAGACTGAGCGAGTCAATAAACTGAATTTTTTGACAATGAAGACACAAAAAATTATTATTAGGACGGGCACAAAATAAAATTTGATAAAGTCAGACCATTTTTTGATCACTAGTAATTGCGACCACAACAGGAACGGAAGCATCTCCGAATAATACCTGTGAAAGCTACAAACAGAAAACATGAATAAATAAAGACGGTGACAGCATGTGTGCATGTACATTTTAATCTTGGAGTATAACGAGAGGTAGAGCTTTGTTTTCTGGGAATAATTGACATTGACAGGATTGAAGCAAAATAGACAAAGCTGAACAGCATCTGCAGAATGTATAAACATAACGAGAGATAATAAATAACTCCCCTTACCTGAAGAGCTACTGTGAGATAAGCATACCATTCAACTGGTTCAACAGTAGACGTACCTGAGAAGAAAAGTTATTAATGTTTGTTAGTGGCAGTTATGCATGCAAGATGACACGTGGAGCATACCACACAATGTAGCAGTTGAAACAGAGAAATAAAGCATCCGTAGAAAGATCAAGAAAGGATGGATTTCTTCTTGAGTTTGAGTTTCTACATTTTTCCAAGCATCAATCTATGGTAAATAAGTACTCTAGACATAAGATTGTGTTTGGAAAGCTCACTTGAAATCTGTATAAGAGAGTATAGAGTCCTGCAAAAAGCAGTACTGTGGAGAGGTAGCATTGAGCAAGAAATAGACCTGATGCTGTATGATGGAGTACCTGTTTTGCTAGTTTGACTAGTCAAAAAGACAAGAAAATACAGTAAATGAACAAAACACCAATAATGAAGCACCAAAGGTGCAGATGCCTCGGTGTGGAGCCACCATTTCACATGCACAGTAAACTGCAGCTATTACAGCGGCTTTATTATAACAGCCACACAAGCATAAAGCTTGATGCGTGCCTTATTTGGAAGGTTTATTACATCGCATGATTCAGCTTTAACACGGTTTACGCTCTACAGTTAAACGAAAAGCGGGCAGATAAAACATTGGGAATTATGAAATCGACGCGGACGTTCCGCGAGTTCAGCAGGCGTATAAAATGGGCAGGGCCAGGCTGGATGTAAAATGACCGCTAATACAGAAATGGCGGCGATTTTCAAACTTACAAACTTTTGAACCGCTTTGGCGCCACCGCCATCCACTAATACTACGCACATGCGTAAAACAATGTTAACTTGGTATACATTAGGCTGTAGTAACGCGGAAGAACGAAACAAGCGTGTAGGCGTTGCTGCTTGTGCTGTATGGCTAACAACAGTCTTGATTCTTCAGCAATATCACACAGTGTCTTCGAAAAGCGAGTAGTTGTCGAGAGATTGACTATCAGGCGGTATTAGCAGCTGACGGACATTCTTCAGTCTATGCTGAAAGACCTCTCTTTCTTCTTGGCTCGTGAAATGGATATCGAAGACGTTACGTGCTTTCTCGATAAGTTCGCCATGGTGCTCGTTATTTACAACATGCACGTGTTCACACTTACAGTGTTCCACACGAAGACGCTTGAAAACTCATTTTTAGATATTTAGCTCATTTTCTCAAATCTCATTGATCTCATGCACATATGCACATACCATGATGAAGTTCTATCCTTTGGGAGTTGAATGCACCATATGGCTTCTTGTCACATGACTGTCACGTGATACAAGATGGCAGTAAAGACACCCACTCAGCAGACAACGTTAGGATCAGGATCTCCAGATTGGCTGGTAGTTAAGAGCTGCTAAAGCTGCAGCCAAGCACTCACCCCGGATGCACATCTCTGAGTGGTACGAGAAGTCGCGGGCAGCTATACTTTGGGAACAGGGAGCGTATAACAGCGTTTTCAATATGCCCCAACGTTAGGATCAGGATCTCCAGAGTCTGTGCTAGTTAAGAACCTAGACTTGCTTATTACAAAGGCTAAACATAGTGCATTTACGACGAACTCACTTGGCGCGTCTCCGTCTTAGCATCGCGACAAATGAAGCTCGGTCTCCACAAAATAGCTGCTTTTTGACGGCCATCTTGCTGTTTAGTGACGTTTTTATGGGCTCCGCCTCTAAAAGAATGACGACACTTTTGATAAACAGTAACCAACAACTGTACGAGTCAGTGGCGTCACAAGGTTACTGTTATTAGTCGTGTCGTCATTTTTTAAGGCGGAGTCCATTAAAACGTCACAAAACAGCAAGATGGCCGTCAAAAAGCAGCTATTTTGTGAGACCGAGCTTCGTTTGTCACGATGCTAAGACGGAGACGCGCCAAGTGAGTTCGTCGTAAATGCACTATGTTTAGCCTTTGTAATAAGCAAGTCTAGGTTCTTAACTAGCACAGACTCTGGAGATCCTGATCCTAACGTTGGGGCATATTGAAAACGCTGTTATACGCTCCCTGTTCCCAAAGTATAGCTGTCCGCGACTTCTCGTGCCACTCAGAGATGTGCATCCGGGGTGAGTGCTTGGCTGCAGCTTTAGCAGCTCTTAACTACCAGCCAATCTGGAGATCCTGATCCTAACGTTGTCTGCTGAGTGGGTGTCTTTACTGCCATCTTGTATCACGTGACAGTCATGTGACAAGAAGCCATATGGTGCATTCAACTCCCAAAGGATAGAACTTCATCATGGTATGTGCATATGTGCATGAGATCAATGAGATTTGAGAAAATGAGCTAAATATCTAAAAATGAGTTTTCAAGCGTCTTCGTGTGGAACACTGTAGCAAAAAATAATTGTTATGCTATTTTATCAGCTCGCCTACGCATACATGCATACATGAATGCCATACGAGCCCCGCCCACACTAGTTTGTAGACCTATACATGTAGCTATACGGCGGTTATAATTATCAGGCAAGAACAGAATGGTGATCCTATAGCATGCCGTTCTTCGAAGACTCCAGACAGATATGTGTTCTCCGTGATTCATACGGCGCGGAGATACTCAAGCTAGTGCTTGGTCACATGCACTAACCACTGCTTGGTCACGTGCGTATTGCGCAATCACAATAATGGCGTCTAACACTTAGCTGACAATGGATCACGATCGAGAAATCGCGGAATTTATATCGCCGTTTCGCTAAAAACTAAGTTCAAAAGGCACATGCCAGGAGAATTTCACGACTGTTCGTGGGTGTTTTGGTCTCGGCATTGCTCACGTAAAGGCGCTAGGCGAGTGGAAGAAAGAAAGAAAGAAGAAGAAGAAAACGAAGATGACGAAAGTCGATTTTCACTGTTTCCAGGTTCGTCACTTTAGTAACAATTTCGAGCAATCTCCTTGCTACTGTAAGATGGGGCAACGCCAGAGAGCAGATCTAAGCGTCTTTGGACGAATAAAATTCTTCACCAGGCGAAATATCAGCGTTTGAACGCTAATACATTGTATGTAGCCGCCATCTTGTTTTCTCGTTCAACCCTACATAGGGAGGCACTACCGTGCCTCCCTAATAAAAATTATTATCAAGGCCCCAAGATAAACTATGGCACTCTTAGACTACTTACTTAACGATGGCTCTCTCGTTCTTTTCAACATTGTCAGTACATGGGTACACGTGATTTCACGATAGGAGGCTGGGCGACACACCCAAAATACTGTATATGCTCTTAGAAGGCCATGGAGGTATTAGAAAGCCATTGATTAGCCGGTCGATCAAGACTCCCAGGACGCTGTAAACTCGTAGCAGGACTATAAATTCAGTAAATAGGCAGCAAAGTGCGTTTTTGTGGCGAATTTCAAACGGTGAGACGTAAACAAGCGTGTTTTTTGACGACACATATATATATATATACACAGTCACATACATACACAGACGGACACAAACGCATACCCGGGTGGAACAAACCGCGAGATTTCACAATAATGTTGCGTGATCACGGTTACATGACGCGAGATATTAACGATGAAACCCGCCGATTATCAGCGGTATATCGTTAGAATCTCGTTGTTACTCGGCGATAGAAACCGCGGGACCACGACGGCAGGAGAATTAGCACTGCCACTGCGATAACTAACTTACTTGGATGCGCTGTACGAACACTGCCTGCTATCCGAGATCTACCTACACATCAATTATCAGTGGCGTAGCAACAAATGGTGCACAGGTGCTGTAGCATCACCTTGAATTTGCCCAGATAATGATATTCAAAGTTAATTAACACACCCAGCCATTATGAATATAATTATTATTAAACCACTGTTAGTAAAAGCACACCGCACCAGCCACACCGTCTGCAGCTGAATCAGCAAACGTGTCTCTCTTCCCTTTCCAACAAGTATGGCTCAGAGAAGTATTGCTACCTATTTTAAGCAGCTATCACCAGTGCAGACTCCTGCAAACAGTGACAAAGACTCAGAACGAGTAACAGAAACTGAGCAAGTAGTAGATATTGATCAGCAGCTTACAGAGACTGAACAGCTTACAGAGACTACTGAGCAGCCTACAGAGGCAATTGAGCAGCACCCAGCAGTGGCAACAGATCAACAAGATCAAGAATGCCAATGTCCAGGTTGCTTGGATACTCTAGTTCCCAACCATCCTGCTGATTTATCTGGATCAAAGGTATTTTATAAACATAAAGATGGAAAATCTTTTGCTAGAAAAATTCAGCCTACATGGTATAAGCAGTTTCCATGGGTATCTGTATGCTCATCTAGTTACAGAATTTTTTGCATGAATTGTCGCACTGCTAAGCAAAAACTTTGCTCACATTTTCAAGGCATCAGCACAACTCCTTTGCTACAACTGGTTTTGGTAATTGGAGCAGAGCTCTACAAATGTTTCGTGGTCATGAAAAGAGTGAAGGCCATCAAGAAGCCATTGCTAAATTAGCCGCTCTTTCCAATTCTGTTAACGTTGGTGCTCAATTGCTTACAAGGTGTGAGGAGGAACAAGCGTTTCACCGGGAAATGCTATTGAAAGTCCTTTCTTCCATCCAGTTTTTAGCTCGCCAGGGTTTAGCATTGCGTGGGCACTCTGAGGGTGTTGATGCATTACAGGGTAATTTGCTTCAACTATTGCTGCTTCGAGCACAAGATTGCCCTCGATTGGACGAATGGCTTAGGAAGAAAGAATATGTTTCTCCACAGATAGTGAATGAGTTGATTAACTTGATGGGCCAGGCAATGCTAAGGCAATTAGTAGAGGAAATTAGGGAAGCCAAATTCTATTCTCTTATAGCAGATGAAGCAACTGATATTTCTCGGCAAGAGCAGATGTGTGTTTCTATTCGGTGGATTGACAGTAGTTTCGTTGTGCACGAAGATGCTCTCGGTCTAGTTCAACTCCCTAACACTAAGGCAGCAACAGTGTTTTCACAAATAAAAGACATACTTGTATAAGATGTATGCTTCCTGTAACACAGTGCCGAGGGCAAGCGTTTGATGGAGCAAGTAACATGAGTGGAATTAGAAATGGAGTACAGGCACTGCTTAAGAGGGAAGAGCCAAGGGCATTTTGCTTAGCTCATAGCTTAAATCTTGCAGTACAAGACATGACTGCGAAGTGTGATTTAGTGCGGAATGTGATGACTTTTGTGTTAGATTTAGTGCAGCTCATCAAGTTTTCGCCAAAAAGAACTAGTTTATTCGACAGTTTGAGGAAGGACATGGCTATCAACAGTAATGATAGCGAACTCACACCTTCTCTAAGGCCTCTGTGCCCAACTAGATGGACAGTGAGGCATTCCTCTATCGATAGTATCCTGCAGAACTATAATTTATAGTATTCTCATTTCTGCTCTTGAGGAGATTGAGCAAGGCCATGATCAATATGCAGCCAAAGCAAGTGGTTTGCTTTCCCGAATGCTTAGCTTTGATACACTGTTTAGCTTAAAGCTTGCCTATCTGGTGTTCTCTGCAGCTGAACAGCTATCAATAAATTTGCAAGCAAAGAACACCTGTGTACAAGAAGCAACTCGAGGTGCGAGCCTCCTTGTTTCACACTTTCGGCATCTTCGACAACCAGAAGAGTTTGAAAAATTCTATGAAAATGTTATTAGTGCTTCATCTGGTGTGACTGATAGCCCAGTGCTTCCTAGATACCGAAAATTACCAAAACATGTAGACAATGCCTCTAGTCCTTATCGTTATCAATCACCAAAAGATCGATTCAGGCATGCTTATTTTGAGGCACTAGAGCTTGCTGTAGGAGAAGTAGAGAGGAGATTCGAGCAGTCAGACATGAAGCTGATCAAAGAGATGGAAGTCATGCTGGTAGAAGCTGCTAATGGTGTCGTTACTGATTCTATTCATGAAGATGTAACCAGATATTTGGCTGCTGATGTTGATTGTTATAGGTTGAAAGTCCAGCTAGGCATGGTGAGTGACATGGTATAAAGACTGCTTTCAGTGATGCTACAACTCCTAATAAGACAACAAACGTGAGAACTATCTGCGATGCTATGAACGAAAGTGAGATCTACAAGGGAATGCTAGGAGAAGTAGAAAAGGCCCTTAGGATATACCTTAATTTTCCTGTCACTACAGCAACTGCTGAGAGATCTTTCTCATCTTTGCGCCGCATAAAGACTTTTCTACGCAGTTCCATGACTAACTACAGACTTAACAATTTATTTATGTTGTACGTTCATTCAGATAGAGCTAAAGAAGTAGACATTAAACCAATTGCTAAAGAATTTGTATCAGTAACTACTAGGAGACTAAAATTACTTTGGAAATTATTGATTTTAGTTTTGATTGTTAGTTATACTCTTTCTCTTTCGCAATGTACATTTGAAACATTGTTGTAATTATTGACGTAGAATCGCTGCGCAGATAGAATGGCGAAAATTGCATGCTTATGAATATTAATGAGCAAAATTTTTTCACCACGCTTCGCGCGCCATAATTTTTTTTTCACTTGTGCATCACCTTCAAAATTATCTTCCTACGCCACTGACTATCTCAGCTACCTTTGTTGCCGCTGTGTTCTTCCATGGTTGTTGCTACTGACTGCTGCTGTTACACTGGTACATTACTAGATGCGCTGTTGTTATTATGCTATGACTTTCTCCATCCAGGTTGCAGTCGCGACGCAGACACATAGCACTGAGGCGGCAAGCTAGACAACTTTACCTCTACACATGCAGCTTTGTCTTTATTATTAAAATGTTGATGTAACAATAAGTATTATAATACTAAACCGTAACTAAAATCTCTGTTGTATCTACTGCAGTGGATCATCACACAGTAAGTCCTAGCTTTGAGCATATTGAATGAACACAGTAGTCTTGGTCCTTCTTGGAGATGGTTGGCTGTTCAAGTCAAGTGTTCCATCGTTGGTAGTTTGTTATCTGGTACTTTAAGCCGCCGTAGCAATCTCGGAAAGGAGAGAACCAGTGAGATCTTGCCAGTTCCCGGGTGATCGCGTGCGTGCTCTTGCGGTATCTCACGTGATCACTCAAGTACCGCCTACCGGCGCGGCGCTCGTTCACCGGTATCTCTCGAGATCGAGCGAGATCATTGGAGATCGAGTCTGATTGCTCGCCTTTCTTGCTTAATTCGCAACCAGGATAGTAACAGCCAGCCTTAATCGCTGTACATCTTCCAGTGAACGCAGCTAGAGCTTACAGCGGGAGCATAGGCGCCCTCGATACAGGTACGTACACAACGCAAATAGAACAGCCATTTAGCACTTTTGGTGGCAACTCGAGGCACGCATCATCGCTCGAGATCTCGCCTAGCAAAGTGCTACAATGTAAAAACCCGCGAGGACGACATCTGACGTGATGTGCACGAGTTCACGGGATATGTAACGAGATCGCGACTGCAGTGTGAAATCTCGCGGTTCGTTCCAACCGGGTAATCCTTGCACATACTGCGCACGGGTAATGACAGAGCAAGTACCGTACCCCTCACGCATGCGTCGAGGGTAATTAACCCTTTAGTTGCTAGGTTATTTTGGCGAAAATTCGACTTGCTCTAAACTGACAGTTTGTCTAGCAATTTTCTACAACATGCAGTACGGGGTTTCTGTATTCACTGGACGGGATAGTACCTGTTTGCCTACTCCCACTTCGCCTACTCCCATTTTGCCTACTTACAGCCCCAAAGGGACGTTTTGCCTATAGTCACGTGCGCAAGCCGCCTTCGGCGGCTTATATTATCTACGCGCGCGCGTACAGAATCACTATAATGGCTTGTTTATAGCACTGGTCGGTCAGCTGGTTCCGGTAGCGCAGCGGTTTAGTGTGGTGGCTTGTAGTGCAAATGTTCAGGGTTCGATTCCCGCTCAGTACTTATTAATTTATTTTTTTTATTTTTTTCCCCAGAAAACTTAAGTTTTTTTTAACTAAGTCGATCGTCGGGACAGCTTGCAGATCCAGTGAAGGACGAAGGCCCTGTTTAGGACGACCCTCTCGACGATCTTTAGCCAGGGCCGAAGGCCCGGTTTAGGACGACCCTCCCGACGATCCTTAGGCTTACCAAGGGCCGAAGGCCCGGTTTAAGACACCCTCCCGACGATCCTTAGGCTTACCAAGGGCCGAAGGCCCGGTTTAGGACACCCTCCCGACTTTGCACAGTTAGGAGAAGGTTTTTAGGGTTCAGGGTTTAGGGTTTAGTTTGCTTACTTCTAGTAGGCAAAACGTCCCTTTGGGGCTGTAAGTAGGCAAAATGGGAGTAGGCGAAGTGGGAGTAAGCGAACAGGTACCAAATCCACTGGACTGGACTACTGGACTGGATTACTGGACTGGACTACTGGACTGGAAAACCACACCCAAAATACGAATATACCACACCTCACACATGAAGATACCTCGGTAGATAACTAGATACAGTAGTCACGACCAGTGCCGGCTAGCTCTGGAGTTTGCCATATTGTTTTAGGCTGTCATTTATCACGGAAACTATTGTTACCTAAACCCAAGACCCTAAAAACCTTCGCCTAACAGCGCCCAGTATTCGCCTAACTTACGGTATGGACCTAACAGCGCCCAGTATTCGCCTAACTTGCACAGTATGGACCTAACGGTGCCCAGTATTCGCCTAACTTGCACAGTATGGACCTAACGGCGCCCAGTATTCGCCTAACTTGCACAGCATGGACCTAATGGCGCCCAGTATTCGCCTAACTTGAACTGTATGGAGCTAACGCTGTCCAGTATTATAATTTTGCCTAACTAACTTGTAATTTTGCCTAAGTTATGGGCAAGCGTGGTAAAAATGCGTTCATTTTGGGTGTGGTTTTCCAGTCCAGTAGTCCAGTCCAGTGAATACAGACACCCTGCAGTACGCTAGCTGTTCCAAACTAGCACTGTTTTTACCTGGCAAGTCAAAGTTTACGACCATGTACTAAAATCTGAGTTGGCCACTCCCACTTTGGAACTGAAGCCGCTTAAGTGCTGCGGCCTCGTCATTTTTCAGCTGATTTTGGTCTTCATTTAGCCCCGGTGACTGATACAAAACCTGGTGGTGTCCAGGTGAGCAAACAGCACAGTTTAGACCATATTCTATGCCAAAGTATGCATTTCCGGGCATCCTGAAGCCCTAAAAATGCCGAAAGCGGCGAGGGGCTCTGCCCCTTCGAACCCCGGGTTAAAGGGGGGACACCCCCCTTTAAAAATCCCCCGTTCTATATATTTTAGTGGGGAGGGCGCGGCGAAAAACAGTGGGTTTTTTCAGGTAAAGTTATCTTCTGCAATTAAACTTGATTTGACCTTTCTAGAGCACTTTTCACACTATTTATGACATCTAGAGTAGGTGGAGTCAATTATGACGCCTTAAGGCGTCAATAGCCTATAAAGGGTTAATATGACCTCAACGTGATGTTACATGTTGTACCAAGAGAATGAATGTACTGGACAATCTACAGACCACATGTAGTCAGTGATCACAAAAATGCACAACCAGACTACAGACTGGTTCTTGTAACAACCAGCAATTACCAAGTACTCCAGAATCAGGGAAGAAAGTACTCCGGAAGTGACGTCACATTCAATTAACATATTTCTGGTTATAGTTGTCTATTACATGACCCAATGGATACAACTGAAAATATCAAAAATAGTGGAGAGAATTACCAAAATATCTATTGAAAGCACAAGTATCAAGTGCCTACATCAGAGCATAGTATTGTACATATCACATGATACAGCATACATACACTATAGTAACACTTGTACTCTGATCCATCACAATCTCACAATGTAGACACACTTGTACTCACATTAGTAACTGAACTGATATCAGCACCAGCTTGCATCAACATCTTCACTACTGCTGGATGACCTCTATCAGCACTCTCATGTAGTGGTGTCCATCCATCCTATTGACAAACAAGTAAACACAACATGTTATGATCATGTACTATGAGTGTCTCAGTAACAATGATCAACCAACAATAATCCACCATCCAGTACAAAACAATAGTAAACAAAACCAGATTTACTGTTATCATCTTTGAATATTAAATCAAGTAAACTACAAATTCCATAGATCATTTTAAAATGACAACTCTCGTGTGACATGAAATCATACTCAAACTAGCTAAGTACTGCAGGCATCAACAAGTGAAAACTAATGGACAAACTTCAAGTCCACCTTATCTGTTGATTCACTAGTGCACAAGAGGATCTAGCTCACTATAGAAATGTTACCATAATGTACACGTACCTCATCACGAGTATCAATATCTACATTTGGTTGTTGTAATAGTAGCTTTATCACATCTTCATGTTCTCCCTCAGCACTGATGTGTAGAGGAGTTCGCTGGTACTGAAACAAAACAATAAAACATTGTCAATGACAGACACAGTTACAATATTATCCTATTATGAACCTCACACACTCCAATCAAACAGTGCATGTATGTACTGCTAGCTGGCTATACCAATATTCTTATTATACAGTGACAATAATTTTAGGTTCACAAGACGTAACCTAATGATTAGTCTGCCTCAAGTGGAGAAGACACGACTGTGACATGCTCAGTACAGCAATAGCCTTACATGCATGGTATCACACACCATTCCTTCAACCAATGTCTATCACAACTTGAACACACAAAATATCTCACTACCAGTGAAGCAGTCACACTTACTATCATACGATCCAAAACAGATCAAACTGCTCATGGACACACACTGCATGCCACAGGAGCTAGGAAACTATGCCTAGTCTGAATTATCACTTCTCTAGACGCTAGCTAGCTTGCACCTTATCAACCACCACACCAACTTATCACAATACTCACACCAACTTATCAATGGTACGGCAGCTACTTCAGCACCAAAGACTGCATAGCTGCACACACAATCAAAAGGCTATGACATACGCTAGAGAAGCCACACCCACTGAAGCACAAAATCATAGATGTGATCATGACGTTGAGAGATGATACTATAAACCACTATTAGCAATATGGTACGACAGCACTAGAGAGAGATGCACACACACTCACAATAGACCAGTAGTGTAACAAACACTTTTAACACTCCCTGGGAACAACAATCATAGCAGGCTAGGTCGAGCATCGTACTCAGGCTCACCATGTGGTGTCGTAATGCTGTCACTAGGCAGTTTTTGAATGGATCACTCCATTTGGTTTCACCCAGATCCATTTGGTTTAGGGTTCAAATCACCTGTGCTCCATTTGGGTATTATGATAAGTTGGTGTTTTTACATGTGTATAAACAAGTAATCATCTTCTATCCACTGGGACAGGTATTCAAGTGGTATATTAAGGTGGCGGTGCGCCAATTTAATGAGATTCATAACTTTACAAGTAGCTTTATTTTCCAGCAATGGTATTTTGTACAGGCATGCTCCAGTATGCATTTTGTTTGTCTATCGATATACATCGATTATAGCAAGTTTCAGTCACGAAGTGTTAGCTAACGTGGAGCAGCGAGCTCGCCTAGTATAGACTGGTCTGTGGCTGCTATCTCCAGTTTGGCTTGCTTGCTTTGGAAAGAACTTCGTTTACAGCTTTAAAATTCTAGCGCGCACAGACGTACAGAGTGATTTTTCGATACTCCTTTGCTAACGCGGCAAAACAGCAAACCTTGACCAGAAAAAATTCTTTAACAAAAAATCTAGATCGTATTACGGAAATTTGCTCTGTACGTCTGAGCGCAAGATGGCGCTGCATGCTGCTGCGCTTGAAGCGCGTCGATCTATTGCTCAACAGTCGAGATAGCAGCCACAGACGCTTCATGTATTATTTCCCCCATACTGTTATGTAAATCGCTGTAGTTATAAAGTCTAGTTATTAATAAAACACACGTTGCGTGGGTGTTGAATATTAACTAAGTGCACCGCCACCTTAAGGTGGTGGTGTGCCAATTCAATGAGATTCATAACTTTGCAAGTAGCTTTATTTTCTGTACAATGGTATTTGTACAGGCGTGCTCCAGTATGCATTTTGTTTTGTCTATCGATAACATTGATTATAGCAAGTTTCATGCAGTCACGAAGTAGTAGCTAACGTGGAGCAGTGCTGAGCTCGCCCAGTAAAGACCATGCATGCAGTCTGTGGCAGTTATCTCCAGTTCGGCTTGCTTGCTCTAGAAAGAACTTCGTTTACAGCTTAGAAATTCCAGCGCGCAGAGACGTATGGAGTGATTTTTCGATACTCCTTTGCTAACGCTAGCTGCAAAACAGCATACCTAGACCACAAAATATTGTTTAAAAAAATCTAGATCGTATTTCTGAAATTCACTCTATGCGTGTGTCGGCAAGATGGTGCTGCATGCTGCTGCGCTTGAAGCGCATCGATCTATTGCTCAACAGTCGAGATAGCAGCCACAGACTCTTCATGCATTATTTCCCCCATACTGTTATGTAAATTGCTGAAAATATAAAGTCTAGTTATTAGAAAAATGCGCGTTGCGTGGGTGTTGAATATTAATTACGTGCACCGCCACCTTAAATAGTGATTGTATGCTATGGTGTGGGTATAATAGCTACTGATCCATTTGGCTTCCTAATCCTAGTGAGAACCATGAATGCTGGTACAGAAACCATTGTTGCCTACTGAAGGTATTATATGGCCCGATGTCTAAGAGACTCAATCCAGCTAGCAACAGCAGCCTGCGTCAAGGAACAGCGGAGCATTGTGTAACTAAAAACTGTCCTCATTAGCCGCCATGATGGTGAGGACACCGCAAAATCTGTATTAATACTATTGGGCATAGCCGGTTGACGATCGATATCTATGAATAAATGGTGAATATTCTTATTTGTTTCCTATTCCCGCCAAAGCGCCGCCTTAACAGTCATCTACACATCCAGAAGACACAAGAAGATAGCTAAGAGTATACAGTGCTAGGTCTCTGAAGCAGTATAGCTACGATAAAACTGAATAACGGAGATGACCGTAATATTACGTTTCTAATACCGAGTACAAAAATCACCCTTCTGGGGGATCGACAAATATGCGCACGTTGACCCTTCAAATGCGGACAGCAATTCTAGCCTCTGTTTCTGTGGATTTCACTAACCTTTGTAACCATTAGACAGGCAAACTAGCGCTGTGATCATTGTTAATATGCAAAATCAACTTGCACAACGAGCGGGCTTGTTGTCAATGACAATTGCAGTTAACCACGCCCACTTGACGATCTACCAACTGTCGTGTGCTAGAATCACTCTCACTGGAGCAAAAAACGCCGCTTCTTTGGTCAAAACAGCACGTGTGAGACAAAGTTAGTGCATGTATGGCTGCTTTTTATGTCAAGAAGCCCCTGGAGACCCAGTGGTGCTAGGCATTCCCGCCGTACCTCTGCTAGGCAGGGCCGCAGGCCCCGCCAATGGCCCACCATCACACCCCACATAGCTGTATTTGGTGTATAGGTGAAATAACCTATCTTCGAATTTTAACGCCCACTTCCGGTGACGTCAAACTTGCTAGGCGACTATAGTCGCCCGTCGCTTGTGAAGGGTTAACCGGAACTAAATCAAGCATCAGGTGAGTCTATTTATAGCTGTGAACAACAATCCGGTTCGAAAAACTCTGGTCTAGTCGCATGAAATTTTAAAAACGATCAACTATTGTATTACAGCAATGGGGCTGCCTCGCGAGTGGCTCATCGTCTGAGGGACAAATTTGCGCTCATAGTGGCGCCTCCTTAGAGGTACAGTGGGTTAGCTAAGACCTTCTAGTAAACATATCCAGTTCAATAAAAGTGTTTTAGTCATTTGTTGACCGCAGGTGCGTGGTTGCTTGCTTGCCCTACATGCCCGTAATACAAAATGTCGCTGTTAGTATACAGACAAATTTCCGGAGAATTATTGTTCCGTGTCATTTCTTTTCTGGTAATGACATGTACTGTACCAATAGTGATCAATACCACACTGTACAAAGATGAATGATCAGTTACTGACTGTGAGTGAGAACTGATGTAGTGTGGATTACACACCTGTTACTACATGACTCAACACAATCACACACAACTCACACGATCTCTAGGGTCATGATAGTTGATATCAGCTCCTAGCTGCAGTAGTTCATACACTCTTGTTATATCACCATGGAGACATGCATCACAGAGCTCTTTATTCTGTGAACACAACATAACATCATGTATCAAACAATGACAGCTGCTACACTTACAAATAACACATAATCACAAATGATGTGTAACACTGTATCATAATAGATATGTTTCACTATATAGTGTGTGATCCTTATTATGTGAGCGGACTTGAGAAATGGACCAGTCACTTCACTCCTGTAATTTTCGAGCGAGCGCATGTTGCAAACTTACTGTCATTCTGAAATAATTCTGAGTACCATGCCTTTAAGCAAGCAGAATGATCAAATATTACACACAAACATTTCAGTGAGTTCCAGTGATGCTTGACTGAGTAGAAGCTATTTGAAAACAGGCATGTGTTCAATAATGATTACAGGAGCGAAGTGATCCCTTTTCTCAAATCGACTCACATGTCACTAAACCAGACTAACAGTCTGATCTGTATCATTATACTGTATCAATCATACCCATAGCTAGCTGATACCAGTCTGATCTGTATCATTATATACTGTATCAATCATGCATAGCTAGCTGATACCAGTCTGATCTGTATCATTATACTGTATCAATCATACCCATAGCTATAGCTGATACCAGTCTGATCTGTATCATTATACTGTATCAATCATATACCCATAGCTAGCTGATACCAGTCTGATCTGTATCATTATACTGTATCAATCATACCCATAGCTAGCTGATACCAGTCTGATCTGTATCATTATACTGTATCAATCATACCCATAGCTAGCTGATACCAGTCTGATCTGTATCATTATACTGTATCAATCATACCCATAGCTAGCTGATACCAGTCTGATCTGTATCATTATACTGTATCAATCATATAGCTAGCTGATACCAGTCTGATCTGTATCATTATACTGTATCAATCATACCCATAGCTAGCTGATACCAGTCTGATCTGTATCATTATACTGTATCAATCATACCCATAGCTAGCTGATACCAGTCTGATCTGTATCATTATACTGTATCAATCATACCCATAGCTAGCTGATACCAGTCTGATCTGTATCATTATACTGTATCAATCATACCCATAGCTAGCTGATACCAGTCTGATCTGTATCATTATACTGTATCAATCATACCCATAGCTAGCTGATACCAGTCTGATCTGTATCATTATACTGTATCAATCATACCCATAGCTAGCTGATACCAGTCTGATCTGTATCATTATACTGTATCAATCATACCCATAGCTAGCTGACACAACAATGCTACACTAGATGGTGCAGTACTATGGAGGCTCCGCCCATTTAGTTAGCTCACTCACCAATCTCAATTGCTCTTCACTTGTTTCCTCGATGTCGCTCGATTCCTCTGCACTGTCAAGTTGCTGGTCATGATCAGCCATCTCAACTCAATGAGTCTTTCTCGGTTGATGAATAAAACGAGATTTGAGAAATGACCGCGAACTGCTTCCGTTTCGTACTGCGGTTGCACGTTGGTCGGGTACCGCGCGCCTCCTACGTTGATCACGTGATTTGGTTGTCATGCCAACAAAGTTCAAAAGCGGTCAGCTCACGATGGACGACAGCTCCAGCTCTAGTGGAGTGGAACAGCTCAAGCTGGTCTCCACTATAGGGTTTGAAGGTTAGCTAGCTAGCTAGTAGCAGCCATGATCTCTTGTGCTGTGGTGCAGGTCACGTGGCTAACGGGTTGGTAGCTCATCCTGGAGGGAAACACATCATCTACCCACTGGGCTGTACCATCATCACTCAGGAACTAGCCACAAAGAAGCAGTCCTTCCTCAATGGCCACTCAGACAACGTGTCCTGCCTGGCTTGCTCTCCATCGGGCAAGTACCTTGGGTCTGGTCAGGTCACTCACATGGGATTCAAGGCTGATGTGATAGTGTGGCTGTTTGATGAGCAAGAGCTGTACTGCCGCCTCACACTGCATCGAGTCAAGGTACAGGCAATGGCTTTCTCACCATCAGACAAATACCTAGCTACCCTGGGAGGGAGAGATGATAACAGGTGCCTCCATATCTCTCTCTTTCTCCTCACTCAACTCTCTCCCTGGTCTAATACAGTGTTGTTATCTGGGATCTAGCCAGGAAGGAGGCTCTGTGTGGTAGTCCTGCCTGTATGCAGAGTGCTGGTCCTGTGTACGCTCTAGCCTTCAGCAACCATGATGACAATCTCTTTGTAACTGGAGGAGAGTGAGTGCTTGATCCTCTCACTGCCATGCACTGTCTCTCTCTCTTTCAGGCTCACTCTCAGAGTGTGGGAGTTGTGTCGTACTGAGAAGACCAGGAAGATAGTACCTAGTGACTGTAATCTTGGTCAACTGAAGCGGAATATCACATGTATAGAGGTTAGTAGACTATAGCTACATGTTACTGCAGTATTCATGATTATTATTAGATGTGTAATGATGGTGACCACATGTACTGTGGTACTACTAGTGGAGACACACTGAGACTAAACCTATCAACTAAACTACTCAAGGACTTTGGACCACACAAAGGAAAGTACAGCCAGGTAAGGCATACAGCCAGCTGCTTGTGGAATTCAGTGCTGAGCTGCTCTCTCTCCCTCCCTCTCCATCACTCACTCACTCTCACTGTTTCTCCCTCTCTCTCTCTCGTCTTTGTCTCAGGGTCTGACTACTCTGAAGGTGTTACCATCTGATGATATACTAGCTGGTACAGGTGATGGTACAGTAGTCATTATTAGACCAGGATCATACAAGAAACACAGGTTAGTACCTCACTGCATGGAGTACTGTAGTGCACTGTATGATACTGTATTATAGTAACAAGTGTGTTAAAATTGCTGGAGCTATCACTTCACTAACATTGAGACCCAACAGCAATAAGGTAGAGTTACTGGCTGCACTCATGCAGTGACAATTGATTCTTGTTCTTGCAGTTCTTTGTTGGGACAGCAACATCTCAGATGTACCAGATTGACTCCACTGATATGTCAGTACAGCTCCTCAACTCATGTCACTATGATGCTATCACTGATATCTGCTTCCCATGGTAGAGTGTGAAGCATTGTTGATTTCACTCACTCTCAACCTCTCTCTTCCTTTCTGTCACACACACACACACACACACACACTCTCTCTCTCTCTCTCTCTCTCCCTCTCTCTCTCTCTCTCTAGTGAGTCATCAGAGATGTTTGCTACCAGTAGTCGTAATGATGTGAGGGTATGGCATGCTGTCACTGGTAAGGAGCTGCTCCGTATCGAGGTAGCTAACCTGCAGTGCAATGCAGTCGAGATCACTCCTGACGCAAGAGCTATAATAACAGGTCAGTACATACATTCACAAATAATGGGAACGTAAGATTAAGTCAATTAACATTTGAGGTATCAGTCGGTCAATAGTCTGTTCCCAGTGGAAAGATCTAAAATTAAATTCTCATACCAAAATTATAATCATGTCAAAAAAAATTTTCCTGAAAATATTTCTTTTTTCTCTCCGTAGCTTGGGATGATGGTAAGATAAGAGCCTTCTTACCTGAGAGTGGGAAGCCAGCCTATGTGATCCATGATGCTCATAGCAAAGGTGTGTCAGCACTAGCTGTGACCTCTACTAGTGGTAGAGTGATCAGTGGTGGAGGAGAGGGACAGGTGAGGGTGTGGGACATTGCTGAGAGGCACCAGACAATGAGGGCTGCTCTCAAGGAACACAAAGGTACTAGCTATAGTGCCCAGTCACATACTGGTCTTTTACTACACTATACAGGTGTCATCACATGTATCAAGATCAGAAGGGATGATGAAGAGGTAATACACACTCACACACTAAGCAGAGTCTATAGCCTCCATACACTGCGAGGGTCGCTATAAGCAGTAGCTACAAGCCCCACATTGCTACCATATGACCTTATTGTCTGTATCTCTATCACAGTGTATCACAGCAAGTAGTGATGGTACATGCATTATCTGGGACTTGGTGTAAGTGATGATAATATTGATAATACATTGACTATCAACATGTACTATCTTATTGCAGTAACTTTGTCAGGAGTCAAGTGATATTTGCTAACACACTCTTCAAAGCAGTATGTTATCGAACAGACGAGAGCCAAATCATTACTGGAGGGACAGATAGGAAGGTATATCACTAATACAGAACTAACTTATCACTCACTAGTTGACTATTGCGCATTGCTGTAGATTGGTTACTGGGAAACGTATGATGGAGCCCAGATCAGAGAGCTGGATGGGTCTCGTACAGGAGCTATCAACGGCATGGACCTGTGTGATGACTGGTTTGTGACAGGAGGCAGTGACAGGCTTATCAAAGTGTGGCGCTACGATGAGGGAGTCATGACACACATTGGTGAGTGTGTGCTTGATCCCAGTAGCTTATGGTAGCAGCACAGCCTGGTCGTGTGTGCTTGATCCCAGTAGCTTATGGTAGCAGCACAGCCTGCATGGTCGTGTGTGCCTGATCCCAGTAGCTTATGGTAGCAGCACAGCCTGGTCGTGTGTGCTTGATCCCAGTAGCTTATGGTAGCAGCACAGCCTGGTCGTGTGTGCCTGATCCCAGTAGCTTATGGTAGCAGCACAGCCTGGTCGTGTGTGCTTGATCCCAGTAGCTTATGGTAGCAGCACAGCCTGGTCGTGTGTGCTTGATCCCAGTAGCTTATGGTAGCAGCACAGCCTGGTCGTGTGTGCCTGATCCCAGTAGCTTATGGTAGCAGCACAGCCTAGTCGTGTGTGCTTGATCCCAGTAGCTTATGGTAGCAGCACAGCCTGGTCGTGTGTGCTTGATCCCAGTAGCTTATGGTAGCAGCACAGCCTGGTCGTGTGTGCTTGATCCCGGTAGCTTATGGTAGCAGCACAGCCTGGTCGTGTGTGCTTGATCCCGGTAGCTTATGGTAGCAGCACAGCCTGGTCGTGTGTGCTTGATCCCGGTAGCTTATGGTAGCAGCACAGCCTGGTCGTGTGTGCTTGATCCCGGTAGCTTATGGTAGCAGCACAGCCTGGTCGTGTGTGCTTGATCCCGGTAGCTTATGGTAGCAGCACAGCCTGGTCGTGTGTGCTTGATCCCAGTATCTCATGTTCTCCAGGTATTGGTCACAGTGGTGAGGTGACACGAGTCAAGATAGCTCCTAACAAGCAGCACATGGTCAGTGTGAGTACTGATGGAGGCATTCTGAGGTGGGAGCTACCTCCATTACACTCTCCTCCCTCACCTGGAGCTGAGCAGCCATCATCACCAGAGGATGGGGACCAGTGAAACCACACCCTATATCACCATCACTCCCTCACTATACCAGTAGACAAGAGCACACATGCACACACATTAATTTTATACCATACAGAGCTATTCTAACAGATGTGATACAGTGACAGTTACATGTATCTATGCATTATAGTAGATTCAGATTTTTTCAATTGCAAAACTGACAAAAATTAACGTTCGCCTATTTCGATATTCAAATTTTTATCAATGATGAAGATGAGCTTTAACACAATAATACAACACAACAATGCTTATTAATAATAATTTTTTTAATAAAGTTCATTTTGTTATACAAGATGTATAGTGAGTGTCGCTCTCTTATTTCGAGTGTTTCTCAAGCCGGTCAAACAGGTTATTGTCCTCAGGATTATCCTCCCATTCATCGGTATCAGTGCCACTATCTTCTGTCAGTAAATGAAGCATGTTCTCAAGAAACCTGTGTACAGGTAGACAACAGGATTATAATCGTACACATCAGACACCTCCTTTTAGACTCCCTCCTTTTAGACTCCCTCCCTCGCTCCGCTTCCCTCTCCATCCCTCTCTCACCCTCCCCTCTCCCTCCCTCTCTCTCTCCTCTCTCTCTCTCTCTTACCGTCTGTGTTGGATTCGTCTCTTCCGTCTCACTATTAGCACTGTCACTATAGTCACTGCCAGCAGCACCACTAGTATACCAGCACCTGATACTCCCAGCACTACTGCCGTGGTGTGCCAAGATGGCTTATCATTACCAAGACCTACAGCAGAGAGAGAGGAAGCAGCATTACATAATTATACTACTGAAAGCTCTTTAGCAAGAGTACAAACAAACAGGCTATAGCTACATAATAAGTATGTTACTAGTGTAGAAGGAAACACTGCTTACAAAGTTACATGTCATACACCACACGAAGAGACAAGAAAAATAGCAAGGATGATACTTTTCGACAAATAAAGCCTCTTTACAATGCAAGTTATTATCACGCTGCTTTATACACAGTCTGTGTGAGTATGTGTAATACAGGATCAACGTGTGTGTGTGTGTGTGTGTGTGTGTGTGTGTGTGTGTGTGTGTGTGTGTGCGTGTGTGTGTGTGCGTGCGTACACACAAACCATCATAATAATCAACATACACTTGAGCTAATCACACACAAAGTCACTATCACACAAGTGCTGTCACTCAATAGACCTGGGCCTAGCATGTAGACACCTGATTCAAACACATTCACTTATTGGTGAGGAACAATGTACGATAATTTTTTTTATTGTATAGATCAATGCTGAGGTGTATAGTAACAGCATAATACAGGTACATGTATGTCCGCTATGAAGCTACATGGGGCTTGGATAGTGTTGTTGCAAATACTAGTTATTGTGTGTAATCAACAAGTCACAACCATTGTGTGACAAGACACAACACGCCTAGAAATGACAACTAGATTACTAATACACTTCAATACATCCTTCAGTAGTCTAATGCTAGTATTGCTATAGACTATACAGCACAGTGAGCGCTGTGACAAACATAGAGAGAGTGTGTGTGTGCGTGCGTGTGTGAGTGTGTGTGTGTGTGCGTGTGTGTGTGTGAGGGAGCTTACTAGGGCAGCCTTGTTGAGTACCATTACAGCCCCCAATGTAGCGAGGTGGGGGAGTAGTTGACGGTCTTTCAGACGTAGTTACTGAAACTAGAGAGAGAGGGAGAGAGAGAGAGAGAGAGAGAGAGAGAGAGAGAGAGAGAGAGAGAGAGAGAGAGAGAGAGAGAGAGAGAGAGAGAGAGAGAGAGAGAGAGAGAGAGAGAGAGAGAGAGGGAGGGAGGGAGGGAGAGAGAGAGAGAGAGAGAGAGAGAGAGAGAGAGAGAGAGAGAGAGAGAGAGAGAGAGAGAGAGAGAGAGAGAGAAAGAGGTAGTCTCTAGCTAGCTAATCTAGTTCTCTCTCGGCACACACCTCCACATTCAGTTTGACACTTGTCCAATAATTCAAACGTAAGTGACTCATTCGCGAGGCATGACCTGGACACCACAGAGCACTGGTGACTCGTGGAGTTGTACCAGTAGTTCACAGCAGATCCATCGTTCAAGTCAGTGGTAGGTTTTGTTCCAATACAAGGGTACAGGCCTTGACAATGGGAGCTTTGCGCTCGTACACCTGCGACGCAAAAAGGTCAGAGACGGTTGCTAGAACAGAGCGACCTTACCTAGTAATGTACTGATGAGAAGAAGCGTGGAGCTCCACGCCAGTAGTCTTAACGAGCCGCTACACTTCATCGTCTCCAGAACTGCATCATCACAAAGTTGTCTGATCACGATCACATGATCGTGTGTGACCACGCCTATCAACCACGCCTTTACCTTTGAAGCGCGAAATTCAAATTTGTGTTAGCCGACAATACAGTACACGGTATCTATGGTAATACTATACTATAAACAGGTCATTATCCGTTTATTTCACCCAATGCATGTTTATATAACACAGAATGTAAACGGTGACACTCGTCTAAAGATGTTTTGCTTCCTGAAGACAGCCCAGAGGAAGATGACCAGGCAGCTGCTATGTATGCTGAGTGTTGAGCTGCTCACCGCAGCAGCACTGTTGATGACTGGCTGTGTAGTGTATGGATCACCTACTGACCAAGACAAGTGGTCATGGTCTAATCATGATCATTCTTTCTTTTTGACTGACTGTTGTGAGTGTTGTAGCCATGCAGTGATTCCTCTGTGGTATATTCTACACATGCAGCTCCACCAGACAGTCCCTTGGTGTTGAATAAATCATCTATACAGCTTCATCCTGATTCTTTCATAACCGGACATGATTGGAGTTTTACAGCTTCATTTCAACTCAGTTAGTTTGTTTCATTAAGAGTGTGTTGTTGCCTTTACAGCACTTTATTTTGTCTCAGAGGAAGAAGTGTCTGAAGGCACATTCAACTACACAGCACGCTGGTCCCCTGATGGCAGGCATCCCTCCATAGTGCTAGTCCATCAGCAAGTGCAGCTGTGTGACTACGTTCTAATATTACACCTCGGAAGTTGCCCGATTAAAATCGGTCATCATGTCATAAGATTCAAAAGCAATTTTTCTCCTATAATCCCAGCAGTGAGTTACATTATAACTAGTCAAAATTGATTGTTATTTACCACTGATTTCCATAGGGATATTACAGTTTTGACATAAATGCTGTAACCAGTCGAGACAGAGTATTGAGTTGCTTGAAAGGAATGATTCACATCACTAAATGAAAAATACCCACTGTATGCATGAACGAACATGAATTTCAAAACTTTAATAATGTTTATAAAACTTTATTTGCATGCTCTAAGTAAGTAATTTTATCTTGATAACACAAGCTGCTATCTACATTTCTTGAGGAAATAGCAACATGATTAGCTACAGTTACGCTTACTTAAGCAGTGAAAGTTTACCCTGTTGTTTATTTTGGAAAATGAAAGTATCAACTAGCAGGATGCACTGTTATTTTTGTACATCAAAAGGATGTTTGTTCATTCATGTACTGATGCTATAATAATTGTATGACATGTTTTGTTATATCACTAACATAGATTGCAGCTTCATCTTCTAATTTTGCACTATAAAGCTATGCCCGCTGTCATGCACAGACAACAGTGTGATGAGAAAAGGTATCGTAAAAACTAAAACGTTGGTATAACTATCAAAGATGACTGTGCTATCACCATCATCACTGAGTGTTGTTACGGTGCTCACTGCGGCAATGTTGATGACTGGCTGTGTAGTGTATGGCTCACCTACTGACCAAGACAAGCAGCTATGGTCTGATCACAATGGACCTTTATCTTGGGCTGAATGCAGTGAGTGTACATTAGTGTAACATGTATTGTGTGCATGTGTGCTGAGCCCAGTGTGTCCTAGTCTAACGGGCTTGTACTGGTATGCAGCAGAACAGATTTAAATCAAACTAGCTACATGTCGTATGTTTTTATATACTGTAGCACCACCTAACAGTCCTTTGATACTGAACAAGACCTCGATATCAGTTGATCCTGTTCCTTTGAAAATCGGTGAACACTGGAACTTCACTGCTTCATTTGAACTCAGTTAGTTGATTTATTTATTTCACAGTGACTACCAAATGTGTTTGCATTCTCCTCTGCAGAAGAGGAAGTTACTGAGGGAACCATCAACATTACGATAAGCTGGTCTCCTGACGGCAAACAACCGCCCATAGTACTTGTCCATCAGCAAATGCACTGGTGTGACATATTTCAAAAAATTAACATTAGTTGTCCTGTTAAAATCGGCAAGCACAGTTTCGTCTACAGAAACTCTATATCAACAATTCTCCCACCAGTGAGCATACTGCATCCTTATACTGTCTTAAATCACTTCCATCCTGTTCTGTAGGGATTTTACAGCTTCTATACCACTTTCGAAGATCAGATGAGCAATCTGGTGCTGTGTGTCAAGGGCTGGGCTCACATCCTCTAATGCTATAGTTCTCCATGAGGCTGAACTGTAATGATTCATAGTTAACAAGTTGTATGATAATAATAGCATCAAACTGACAGGATGTAGTTACACTAATGACATGTACACATCATACGTAACTATAGTGACAGGATAGTGCAATTTGTTTACTTGTACTGTTTGCTAAAATAGGGGAAGTTTAATTTAAAATTAACTTATCTGCATACATGAAGCTATAAAAATTGTTTAGTTTAGTTCGTAATGCAGCAGCTGTAGATTAATGACGTGATTGAACATTATGATAGTGAAGCTACTATGCCCAAGTTCTGTTGTACTGTTCACTGCAGCACTGACTGTATAGTGTATGGATCACCTATGCTGACCAAGACAAGCAGCTATGGTCTGATCACAACGAGTCTTTCTCCTCATTGACTGCAGTGAGATGAAGCAGTTGGAGCTAGTACAATAATTACTAGTATATAATAATCAAATTATTATCAATGTCATTGTCATACATGTACAGCATCCCATGACAGTCCTATGAAATAATAGTTAATTCATCTGTACAGTTTCAACACACTCCATTACCAATTGGTCATATTAATTCAATGTTACTGGTTTGATTGAACTCAATAAGACATTGTAAACACGTCTTACGGTCATAAATAATTATACATGTACTATAGAGCTAGGTATTTATCTAGCCAGATTCATAGTATTCTATGTACTTATGTATGTCCATGAGATAATTATACTAGCCCGGTAAGCGCCTGTATTGCGTCAATTGTCTTTATAATTATGATAATAAGTGTCGGTCCATTGTTGATGTGATATTTATCAAAATACACCTGAAATACACATTATTTGTGTATCTTTCAGAAGTGGAGTATACATAAGTATTCTGAAAGAATACAGTTTTAGAGAAATCTATACATGAACGTGTTGACATTTGACATCAAGAAAACATACTGACTGAGTTGAGAAATTTTCATTCGAGATTTACTCCATGCGAAATCAACAAAAGATGAATTTTCTCCAGTTTTCTCCGTGCCTGACCAGTGCTGTAGTCTTCATCTTGCTGATAACTAGTTCTGCTGGCTCACTAAAAGAACTTATTGATCATTCCAGTGCATTCTCAGTGACTGACTGTTGTAAGTGCTAATCTTTGTACAGAATGGTCATATTAAAATTGTCTTCAGCATCTCCAAACAGTGCAACGGTAATAAACAAGAGTTCCTTCCTGATCCAACCTGCTCCATTGAGAATTGGTCAGGAATGGAACATTTCTGCTTCGTTTGAACTTAGTTAGTCCTACACACATGCAATCAATCCACTATCTACCATTGTCTTTCAGAAGAGGAAGTCACTGGTGGGTACATCAACTTTACGTCACACTGGTTTCCTGGTGGTAGCCAACCACCCATAGTGCTGGTGCATCAAGAATTGAATCTGTGTGATTTTGTTAGTAAAGTACAAATGAAGTGTCCCATTCACACTGGTCATCACAACATTGTCTTTAAGAGAAGTGTGCTGTCACTAATTCTCCCACCAGTAAGTATAATACAATATTATGTTCACTACTATGGTTCTGTTACAGGGTATCTACTGCTACCACATCACCGCGAGAGATCAGTTGAATAATCAAAGCTGTCTAAAGGGCTGTGTACAGATAGAGTGATAAATAATCCAAGTGCCTATTAGTTTAAACCATCACTATGATAGTTATCGTAACTATATCTCTGCATACATGTAATTATTAGTTCAGCGATGTATTTAGCACTGCATATACTGTATCAGTTATTATAGGCAATAATTATCAGTACAGTAAACAATTTCACAAACAGTCAAACGTTACTGAAATAATTATCATTTTTAGAGAATCTACTTGTACACACAACATATGCTGTTGAACACATGTTGAAAATTCTTTGGCGAAAACAGGCTAAAATTATACACGTCATGAGTGAAAATGATACCAAGCACAGAGGACACGATAGTATATAGACTAGAATACTTGCTTCAACTGGATGAAATAGCTAGGATGAATATATCACTGCTGACGAGTGTTGTACTCCTTATCTTGTGGTCTAGCTCACCAGCATCAAGCTTGTTGTGGACTACCCATCACAGTTCTTTCTCATTGATTGATTGCTGTAAGTGATGTGTCTGCTGTCTCTAAGTGTTAACACTATTCATAGCACCTCCTGACAGCCCTACAGTAGTTAACAAGACATCTATACTGGTTCAACCAGTTCCATTAAGAATTGGTCACGCATGGAACATCACTGCTTCATTTCAACTTAGTTAATAATGCATAAAAATTATACATGTGCGGTCATTATGGTTATCCTTGCAGAAGAGGAAGTCACTGATGGGTCCATCAACATCACAATACG